>CM069065.1:7546329-8746329 GCA_035220775.1 Malus fusca | reverse complement strand
CTTGTCGGAGGGCTTCAGCCAAGAATATCACTGCTGTGATTCCATATTTTGGCTATGCCAGGGCTGATAGAAAGGTAACTTCATATTATCAGCAAGGAGCTTTTCGTCTTTGTTAAATTTGTACTTTCAGCATCAAAATATAGCTTAATGGTAATAGCTTATTCCTATTGTCCTAGTGCAAAAATTCAATGAAGTATCTTGATGGACGGTTATTATGAATATGCAAGTTAGATTCGTTAACTTGGAATTGAAGGTTCCTTAAGAAAGTTCAGGTCATTAACATTCAAATTGGATTCAAATATCATTTTTGCTTGAATTATTTCCTCAGATAGGTTGAGCTACACTATAGAATTATGAATAAGCAGAAGTTTAGAATACTGAGTTGATAACATATATGCAAATGCATTCTGTAGTAAATTCCACAATGCCATAATTTTAGTTGAAATTGGTATGTAAACCAATTTTAAGTTCGAATTTGTTTTAATTATTATCTTAAATTGTTTTTGTTCCAGACTCAAGGGCGTGAATCTATTGCAGCCAAACTTGTTGCAAATTTGATTACAGAAGCGGGTGCAAATCGTGTTCTTGCATGTGATCTTCATTCTGGGCAGTCTATGGGATATTTTGATATTCCTGTGGATCATGTATATGGTCAGGTAATACCTGTAATACTATGCTCTCTTTTGTCTCATAATTCACGGACTGAGGGGTGTTGGAGTCATTGGACTCTTACAAGAATGTTACTTGGCCACCTGAATTAAAATCAAGTTGAAGTGACATAATATTTGTTAAATTGGCTGAAAGAGGTATTCCCTTGAATATATTTGTATCTGGACATCTTTTAAGGAAACAATTCCAATGGTTTTGATAAAATTCGTTACGCTTGATTAAAGCTGTTTAAAGTATATATGCTTATTTACGAGTTGTCCTAGGTTCTTCCCTCGACTCCTGAGAGGCATATGATTCTAAATACTGTTGATCATGAAGTTCGAATTGTTGGACATCTCCTCCTATGTGGTTCACCTTCTTTATGACCTTTTTTTTTATGTCCTAACAGCCTGTGATACTTGATTATCTCGCCAGCAAGACTATATACTCTGATGATTTGGTAGTGGTCTCACCCGATGTTGGGGGTGTTGCTAGAGCTCGTGCTTTCGCGAAAAAATTATCTGATGCTCCTTTAGCCATTGTTGATAAAAGACGTCACGGGCACAATGTGGCGGAGGTACAATCTATTCAGATGGGATTGACAACTATCTGATTTACCTCCTATGTTTGTCTTGTTCTTTCATTACAAGGAAAACTAATGAAAAGGGTTTGAAAACTTCGAGTTTTAACGAAAAGGACAAAATAAAGGGTAAAGTGAATAGTACCAGGGTTGACTTTTTAGTGTAAAAATATGATTTTTCGTTAAGGTGAACAGTACCGGGAGCTTTTCGTTAAAGTTCCCTTCATTATATTTGAAGTAACACATGAAGTTGTTGGAAAGGTAAATTGTTGTGAAATCTGAATGTTTTCACATTCACATTATCAAGCTTTTAGATAAACCGGTGCAGACTCTGATGAACCAAGTTAATTCCAGGATGTTACATTTTCGAAAACAATCTGAAAAAGCTGTTACGTAACTCTAAATTAAGTTACTTAAAACATCCGTTAATGCACAACCTCCACCTCCTGCAAATTACAACACATAATCTAGGAAGTCCGAATCAATGGTACAACACATAATTTTTGAAATCATTTAAAAACTACCCCTCCTTTCTTTGACATCATTTGTAGTGTCAGCCTATTTTATCTGGGATATTATTCTTTGACATAACTTCAGATATCTTATTGTTGTTCTAACTGCTGTTTAGCTCTGAATCCTGACATAGCGCCAGTGTTGCTACTTTACTTTGAGAATATGATGACTTGATTGCATTTCTGTCATCTTTATTCTTTACCAGGACATTAAACTCCATTCACCTGAGCTATTACCACTTTTCTCACCCCTTGTGCTTACACACTGAAAATTATTGTTGAATGTGCCACTGTTCTGACAAACCTTTCTTTCTTTTCTTCTTCTATCTCTCTTCTCTCACTTTAATCTATGTCACAAGATAAGGACAGTCATTCACATATGCATAAGTTTTATTTTTTGGGTTGCCACTGGAAACGTATCTTGCAACTCATTTGTGTATCTCTTTTACAGGTGATGAATTTGATAGGTGATGTCAAGGGAAAAGTAGCAGTTATGGTGGATGACATGATTGACACAGCTGGTTAGTTTGTACATGCTCTAATCTGTTTACAAAATCGATCACAAGGAGTACCAAGAATGATATTACATAATATAGAACATTAAGATAAGGATGACGAGCCTAGCTTGTGATGGTAAAGCTATTCTCTGGAGAAATCATAATCAACAAAAGAGGATCTTGCGTATGATGCAAACGTTAGCATAGTTAAATTAGAAATAGGGGGTAACAGGGGCTGAAGAGAACTATATATCTCTCTTATAAAAAGAAAAAAGTATATTTCAACCAATAGAAATTATAATAATAGTTTTTTTCTGTGGATCGTAACGCTTATCTTTTAACCCTAGGAAGTATTGCATTGTACTAGTTTAGATTTCATCTTCATAAATATAACTTTTAAGGACATCTAACTGTAGATCATGATTGAAACAGTTTTCCATTTTGACAGAGAATTTATGTGCACAGCATTTTAATTGTGTCTTGTAGGTTTGGATAAGTGGGTTATTCCTCGTTTGATAGTCTTTTATGTGGGTTTAACTTGAAAGTTCGTGCATAAGCCTATACACGGGATATCTGACAGTCTGGAAGTCATCAAATCTTAGAAAGATGCCAAGGGAAGTTATCCCTGTCACGGCCCCTCAATTTTGACTGTATGTTCATTTCACGCTTGAGTGGGCCACATGCTGAGACCAGTATGAAATGTGCCTGCAGTCAGCATGGGATAGTTGGTTCTTAGCACTGTTCCAAATCCAGTTATCGATTTACAATTTTGTACTTTTAAAGTCATTAGTGCAGGAGCTCTTGGTTGTGCATAAATAAATACACAAAAATCCTTCTCGGTTATACAAAAGTCTTGTTTCACGAAACCAAAAGTTTGTTAACACAACTTGTCCTTTTAAATTTTAACCATCTTAGCTACAAATGCCACAAACAGTATTGACTCAGTGTCCTGGTTTTGAATTGATTGGTGTTATCATAATAGTTCCCTCTGTTATCAACTAGTCTTTGCAGTTATATCCTTGGTTGTTGCTCTTGTGAAAAAAAAGTGTCATTGTTTTGCTGTTGGGTTGTAGGAACTATTACAAAAGGTGCTGCTTTACTACACCAAGAGGGTGCCAGGGAAGTCTATGCATGTTGTACGCATGCGGTTTTTAGGTATGTGGAATTTCTGTGCATGAATTTCACTCTTATAATATGACATATGGAGAGCGTTTTGAAGCAGAGGCTATGATCTTAATAATATCCACGGGAACCAACTACCATTTTTCTTTTATAATCTTATTCGGTACATATTGGCTTGATTTGGACAGAGTGCGTCTTTAGCATAAAGGGCATGGCTTGCCATAAGCAACCCGGTGATCGCAGGAAAACCCTCTGTGGAAACATAGGTGGTGTGAGTGTTTATCTTGCAATCCTCAGAACACACGTTAGTGGGAGTTTAATGCACTCGGCCATGTACATCTGTCCAAACATGCATTGTGATTAGGTGAAAGTATCAAATAGAATATGCACAATGTCACTTCTAGTTGATTGACTTTTGAAGGAATGAGTTTTAGGGCCCCTTTTTATTTTGTTCATACTCCCCTGCATGGTGACTATTGTTATTTCTATGAGCCATTAGTCACTGTATACAGCAGCATGCTAGAGTATTTACTTTTATCTGTTGTCTTTTTTTCAGCCCTCCTGCTATAGAGAGGCTGTCGAGCGGTTTGTTTCAAGAGGTGATCATAACAAATACCATTCCAGTGTCGGAGCAGAATTATTTTCCCCAGCTAACCGTCTTGTCAGTAGCGAATCTTCTGGGCGAGACCATATGGCGTGTTCATGATGACTGCTCTGTGAGTAGCATATACCAATAAAATTTGGTTAATACGAATATGAAAGAAATTAGTTCATTCTCCCTCCCCTGTCACATAAACAAACCCAATTGATTTGTTTGTTCATATGTATATGACGATTAGCCTTTATAGAAAACCTTAATGGAATCAGTGGGCAAAGGCGAAAAATGTCAAGCGTCTCTGCTTCATGTTTTAAACCATTTGGTTCTAGCTCTATACTTCCCTTTAGGTCTTTTATTAATCAAATGTTTACATAGTTTTTACCATTTAAGTGGGGAAAGTCACTGAGAGTTTTCGTTTTGAATTTTTCTCAGGGTGGCTATGAACCCTATTCCACCTTGGGCATTGATTGATCGAATTCATGGCGGTGTGCCCTCCCAGCTTCTGTTACTGTCGTATAGCTAGCCACCTCGTCGGAAACAGGATTGTCAATAGAAAAATAAAGGTTTTCTAGAGAGAGACGCCCGCTTCAGAGATTGTTGTTTCGGAACTTTATACGACCGAAGGTTGATGGTTTTGTGATAGATAATCAGCATTGTTGTTGTTGTATGATATCACTGTTTGACCCTGTAAGTTGCCATTTTGTTGAGTAATCAGTCATATTCCGCTTCCCTTACATATAATATACTCGAATTTCTGCATGCGATCTTCCCTCGTGTTAATAAGCACCCCAGATTCACCATTGAGAAACCGAGAAACCTCAATTGGTAATCCTCTCTGGCGACCCCGCCGTATAAGTCGGTGTTATTCACACCAACAACAGAAACAACGCATAAATGCAGTTTTCATCGCCGTCAGTCTCATGCGACTGCGAAATCGACGGTTGGAAGAGGGACTTGGGATGAGAATGGTTAGACGAAGGGGAGAAGTTGGAGGGATGATGGGTGGAGTCGAAGAACCCGCCATGGTAGTCATGGCATGAAAGCTTCGCAGACTTAAAAGGGCTTCGGTTACATGTTTAAAAAGAGATTTGGGTGTTTGGTTACAAAGATGCAAATTGTCAAGAGAAATTCACGATGACATGTTTCTTGAAAGGATAAATTATATTTTAATTCCTCAAGTTTGGGATCAATTGAAATTATTATTAAGGGATGGGAAGGAAGGGTTCTAAACAATTACAATACTTAGAAGAGGTTGGGGGGGGGGGGAGTTTCGAACTCAAGATTGGACCATATTCAATTTTTTTAAAACATCAATCTCATACATTTATTTACTTTTTCATTCATTTCATATATCCATTAAAAAATATGTTAAGTTAACCGTTAAGTGATGACATGTCAATAGTGAATTTCACTTTTGTACTGACATGGCTGCAGGGCTGGCCCTAAGCATAGGGGCCCTATGCAAAACTTAAACGGAGGCCCCTTATTTTTTAATGCTATATTCTCTTTATTATTTATTAATTTTGTTTCTGTGCAAAACTTAAATGGAAACCCTTTATTTTTTAATGATGTATTTTTTGTTATTTATTATTTTTTAATTTGTTATTATAGGTTGGCAAACAAAAATTAAGTTTGTTTTAGTGAAAACTATCCTTCATGCACGCGCTTATGTGCGTGCATAAGACATTTTTTTTAATCACGGCGTGTTACGCATGACTTACACGTTTTAAATGTATTTATATGAGCAAATTGACAAAAGGAAAGTCAAATATTTGAAGTACATGAATAATTTTTAGATCATGCTAGAAGAAACCCCACATAAACCAATTAAAGCAGCTGAATTCACATAATAAAATCAGTCTCTATAGAATTTACATTAAGAATAGAGCCAATAATATTTAATAAACAATTAATTGAATCACATTATTACTAGCCCATTGTGAGGCTAAGTCCACCCCCTCCCCTTTAGTGTAGATAATATCGTTTGTTTAATAAAAAACAATCATTTGACAATTAATTTAATCACATTATTATCCACGTGTGAAAGACCTTTTTTATAATCGGTATTATACGCCTCCTAAGATGTTTTGAACATATTTAAAAATAGAGAAAATAATATTTAATAAACAACTAATTGAATCACATTATTGATAGCCCATTGTGAGGTTAAGCCCACCCCCTCCCCCCTTAGTGTAGATAATATCGTTTGTTAAAAAAAAAAAACAATCATTTGACAACTTATTTAATCACATTATTATCTGCGTACGAAATACCTTTTTTATAACCTGCATTACACGACTCTTAAGATGTTTTGAACATGTTTAAAAATAGAGAAATTGAATCACATTATTGCTAGCCTATTGTAAGGTACTAATTAAAAAAAAAATATTGTACCAAAAAATTAATTATTAAAAAAGCACTGTTAAAATGATGAAAATGCCCCTGCCTTATTTGATGCATTATTTTAGGATGCCTTTGAAGTTTTTTGACTTGGGGGCATTTTTGACCAAATATTTTTGTTGAATCTTGGTGACACCAAAATCACTATTCACCTTTTGTGTTGGCTTTATATATAGAAAATGAGTGTTTCCTACCTTCAAAAGATCGTGAGTTCGAAACGGGTTGCATGTTTTTATGTATATTTGTCGGTTTAATAAGTTTATAAACTTACAAAACTTAAAAATAACAAAGCAAAACCAAAACGAGCTGAACGTAGCTCATGCACGAAAAGGCAGAAAACCTAAACCAATCGTACTGGTAAAGAACTTTGGTATTATCTTGCACATTCTAATATATGTACACATGTATATGTGTACATGTAAAGAAAATTAAAGGTACCTTTCGAATTGGGGACCCTGTATGGTGGCACCTCTCAGAGCTGGCTTTGCATGGCTGATAATCTTAAGCCACATGGATAAAAAAAACAATTAAACTAAGGAGTGTGTATTCAATTGGGATTCCAAGAGATTTAAATCCTTGATTAATTAATATGCAGTTGACGTTGTTGGTTAGTAGAGGATTAGAATAGTGATAACTTGGAATATTAGTTGTTCAGTGGAATTATAAAATTAGTTTCAAATTGACGTCATAAAGTGATTGATTGATGTAAAGTTTTAGTTTCTCAGTTTTTTATTTAGTGGTGACTTCTTCAAAGATGACTTAATTATTTTGGATTCGGAGATATATGCAATGCAGGTATGAATTGATAAAAATACTTGGAAAAGTAGTAAATTTAAGTTGAACCCCCTTCAAGATATTTGAGATGAGATCTAAATAATTGATATTGACGACATAATATTTTGAAGATGTTAGCTGACAATAGTATTGTAATAGACTTGTGGGATAAATATTTTAATAGTTGTTTGACACAAAGTAAATATTGCATATTTGAGAATTGACAATGCAAATGGTGACTGGTGACTGGTGACTGGAGAATTTTCTAGAGTTTACTGCTAGCTGGAATATATCTTTTCGTTTGGGAGAGATAGGAACAGAAACAAAATAGTGGGTTTGAGTTCAATCACATTTAATCATATAGATATGAAGAAAAAGAAATGTATGTTGATGAATATGATTTGATGAATTTATATAGGTTTAATTGTGGAGATTTTAGCCTTGTAGATAATAATGATTTATTTTTATAAGAGGAATTTACTTTTTTATGTTTTTAATTTTTATTCGCACATTGAGAACATGGTTATTTTTTCCACCAACTCTAGGTCCGAGACGTGACATGAATACTAAGAAAATAAAAATTATCAAATTAAGTACTTCCCTTACTCTTTTCCAAGTCTTTAAGTTCCCTGTAGAATATGAGGTCATCAATTATAGGCTCCTTGTAGAAATAAAATTCATTCCCGCTAAGCCAATCACTAGTACACACAAAAGCCTCAACCATTACAAGTGTTAAGGAAGCTCTAAAAGGTTTGACAACCCTCCCACCAAGACTAAGGGCATTCTCACTAGCAATAGTGACTAGGAAAAGCAAATAAATCTTTAGCAACCTTTTTAAGAGTTGAATATGTACCACCTATTCCTTTCCACCAATCCAAAGGATTGAAACTCTCATATGTTCGGTTGTGATGTGAATTGTTAAAGTAAATATCCACTTCATTGGCTATTTCACTTTGTTTAGCCATCGCCCTCCTTTGTTGGATTTTCATTTGCATCCTTGTAGCAACATCAACCTTACTCACCCTTGAAACATCATCTACTACCACATTTGATCTTTACTCCACATTTGTACTAGAGCCCTCTCTCTCCTTATACGCCGTATACAAATCAGTCAAATTCTTTTTAATGTTTACTTCACTTCAACTATTTTATTCTATGAATAGGCAAGTTCCCCTAGGTTTGCCTTCAACATTTCAAATTTGTACCTCGGGTAGAGTGTTTAGACTATAAAATAGTATAAGGTTAACCTTGTCAATATCACCCCAATACTTATCAAATTTAAGTTTCATGGAAGTAGCCACATTTTGCAAAGTTTTATTAGAGGAATCAAGAATTGTTCTAATCTATCTCCACATATAGGCGGATTCAAAGAAGGACTGGGGTGGTCCTTGGACAACCCGAGGTCTGAAAAATAGAGAGCCTATTGTGGAACCAAAAATATTCACAAGGCGACACGTAGATTTTTGACAAAAGAAGACAAAACTACCCTTGGGGCATACCGGGATTCCTACGCCCAAGCAGCAAGCAATTATCCCTCAACCAAGTCAAAAGTGCCCAAAATAGGTAACAATTCAAAACCTATTTCATCCAACCACATCAAATCCTTTCTACAAGGTAATTCCCAAACACATTCCTTTTAAATTATGTTAATTGGCTAATTAATGGGTTTATTGCCTAATTAACCCATTAATTGTCAATTAAACCATCCATTATATCCAAATAACCACAAAATACATCCAATTCAACCCTAAAACTAGTAAAAGGCCGGCCACACCCTTTGCTCTTCACCTTTTTTTTATGTTTTCCATTTTATTACCCCATTTATACAAATAATCAATTTTGTAACTCCTAATTAAACCCAAAAAACCCTAGCCACCTCCTACCCCTATAAATATACTCTCATTCTCACCAAAAAAGCCAATTCCAACACTTTGGCAAAAATCCCAAAATTCTCTAAACACTATTTCTCTCTAAATTCTAACTTTCGCATCGGAGGTTCTTCGGCCAAAGCCCCTCCCATTCATCGTGGGCGCGTGAGGCTTGTGGCCATAACCAAAGGTGTTATTTATTTTGTAGGTGCAATTTTGTCCAAGATCAAGGAGGAAGAAATTTGCATCCACAAATTGGTGCTTTCATTGAGAGTTGAAATCCATACTCGTAAAAGGCTCTCGCGCAAAAAGGTTTTTTCTTTGTTTTCTAGTCCATTTGAATATTTTTCATACGTTCTTATTTATAGAATTTTTTTACTTGCAAAGGTTCTTTGATAAAACGTATAAGAAAAATATAATGGCTAGAAATTTAGAAAATTCCACAAGTGAAAATTCTAATGTTCAAGAAATGGGATTGCGGAGATCCGTGAGGCTAAATGCGACAATAAGGGGAGCGGCATCATCATCATGAGCTTCCACCATGGGAACCACCGTGGTGGCTACCTCGGCAGCCACCCGCGGCGAGGTCCATGGTGCCTTCACCACGGCCACCATGGGAACCACCGCGGTGGCTACTTCGGTAGCCACTCGTGGCGAGGTCCATGGAGCCTTCACCATGGCCCGGAGATCCGTGAGGCAAAATGCGACAATAAGGGGAGCGGCATCATTACCACGAGCTTCCACCATGGGAACCACCGTGGTGGCTACCTCGGTAGCCACCCGCGGCGAGGTCCATAGTGCCTTCACCACGGCCACCATGGGAACCACCGCGATGGCTACTTTGGTAGCCACTCGTGGCGAGGTCCATGGAGCCTTCACCACGGCCCGAACCGTGCCATCCAAGGATCACGGTACCAAGACCACGATCCAAGCCGTGCCATCCAAGTTTACGTGGACCCAAGCCCAAGCCTCGCATTCACATGCACCGCGCATTGAGCAGCCTGCTCCCGTGATCCAGCCTGCTCCCGTCGAGCAACCCACTCCCGTGGCCCAGCCTGCTCCTGCCAAGCAGCCTGCTTCCGTGGCCTAGCCTGCTCCCGCCAAGCAACCTGCTCCTACCAAGCAGCCTGCTCTCGTGACCCAGCCTGCTCCCAACGAGCAGCCCACTCTCGAGGCCCAGACTACTCCTGTGGCTTTCCAAGCAGCCCAAGTCGGCCCAAGACTATCTCAATCATCTAGACCTACCATCGAGCAGCCCACTCTCACGGCCCAACCTGCTCCTGCCAAGCAGCCTGCTCTCGTGACCCAGCCTGCTCCCGACGAGCAGCCCACTCTCAAGGCCCAGACTGCTCCCGTGGCTTTCCAACCAGCCCAAGTCGGCCCAAGACTATCTCAACCATCTGGACCTACCATCGAGCCGGGGGCATTCTCACCACATTTTTTCGCGGATTTGACATTTCCCAACTCAAATCTCGCACCCGGAATCTACCACCCTTCCACTGCTCAAGGAGGCGCATTCCTTCCAAGCTCTTCCAATCCAAATGGCGAACAACACTTGTCTCGACAAGTCATAGAGTTGACGAGCGCCCTTGCACAACAGACAACCTTGGTGAATCAACTTTTTCAAAGCATCGGGATCCAACGTGCCCCGGACGAGGTATCCCGAAGTAGGACAAGGGCAGACGGACATTTCCAGCAGCGTCCTGGCAAGCAGCCACTCGACCAGCCACGAGCCAAACGTTTGGGCAGTGTACATTCCCGTCTTAGAGTGCGAATGAGCGTGCACTCTCGACTAGGCCCACGGAGGAGCATACATTCACGGTTGGGGTCATACTCCGATAGTCAACATGAGCAACCTTCCGGGCAAAGTATCTATTCGCAGCTAAGCCCACAAGGAGCGTCTTCCACCTCACATCAGAGTAGGCAGCACAACGGACGGAGAGAAGCAGTCACTCAATACAGCTCAAGTTCAACCAGCAGCCTGCGAAGAACTCGCTCGCCTACTAGGAACGCACCACATGCACTGCATCCGCGGCATAGACGAGCCAAACACATGGAAGAGCAGCCTAGACCAGCAAGTCATGACTGGGGGCAGCCGAGAGCTCCGCTACCCCAACAAAGGCAAATTCAGGAAGAAGTAAAGAGACTCTTGACCAAGCGATTGCATGATTTCCAACGTAACGAGGTCACCGGCGAGGCACTATGACGGAACATAACCAACATAAGCAGGTCACCCTTCACGGAGGAGATCGAGCAGGCAGAGCCTCCACGCGAGTTTAGCATGCCACATTTCACATCTTTCAAAGGGGATGAAGACCCGGAGAGACACTTAAAACGTTACCAAAGCGCAATGATCCTTTATCGAAACAACGATGATCTCATGTGCAAGATATTCGCCACCACTCTACAAGGCGAGGCGCAAGATTGGTTCTACACCCTGCCGCCACAATCCATCCGGAATTTCTACGAACTTTCTTTGGTTTTCACCAAAGAATATTCATCATATCGCTCGATCAAAAAGAAGTCTGACCATTTGTTCGACGTCAAGAAGAACCCAAGGGAGTCGCTTCGCGACTATGTGAGGAGGTTCAAAGTAGAGAAGGCAAAAATAGTCGGATGTAACGACTCGATAGCTAGAGCAGCCTTCCAAAAAGGACTTCCAGCAGACCACCCGCTATTCAGAAAATTGATCATGAAAGAAGATCTAACTCTGGCAGACTCTTTTGCTTTAGCAGAGAAGCATGCACTTTGGGATGAGGCTCGCCAATGCACATTCAAGGACTTGAAGAAGTACCCGACATCACCTCCCTAGAAGCAGCGGATGACTTATTCGCATGTTTGACGGTATCTAAAGTAGCAATAAGCTCTACCATCATGCGAGAAGAGCTGGGGGCCCGACTACCTGTATTCTACAGTTCAAAAGCTCTCCTAGATGCTATTAAAAATTCAAAAGCTAACTTTGGCGATAGTTGTTGCAACCCAGAAGCACAAGTGTTACTTTCAAACGCATGCAGTCATCCTCATGACGTACTATTCTGCCCAATCCAGACGCGCGACGATAAAGGCATAGACCCCGGCGGATATAAAGTTTTCTGACGAACGCAACACTGGAAGGACACACTCAGAAGCAAGTTTTGTCCTCGTCACCCTAAAAGATTCTACATAGGAGCAACATGTACCGGCAGTTGAGTACCACTTCTTGTTGCTCACCACACGGCCCTAGCCGACCCTTGCTCAATGATTCAACTCTAGAGTGGCCCAATACCGGCAGTTGAGCATCTCCTGCTACGTATGACATGGCCCCATCTCCACAGCTTTCTATTGCGCCTTCACGCCGAGCCTAGGTGACGCAACAGAGTGGCCCAACGATGCCTCAGAAGTAGCCGAGCACACTCTAGCCGCGCCTACTCCACTCGATGGAGACTTCTGGCATTTGCATGTCGACAGCGCAGAAAAGCCCTCATCACTGCCTGCAGAGAAGGATCCAAAAAGTCGAATCTCATCTGGGAAGGTTTGTACAAGATCAGCAGAGTAGGCGGCAAGAGTAATTACACCATCGCCACCATGAAACGGCAAAAAGATCGAAAAACAGTGGATGGCCTACAATCTGAAGAAGTACCATGTGTGACATCCCGCTACATCAAAACCCGAAGACTCAAGAAGCTCGACGGGCACCACCTCACAAGCTGAGGATTATCCAGTTGTTATGCAGTTCTTACCTTACAGCTAAAGTTATCGTTCGTTTCACTCGTTTTTTCAATGAGGAATTTAGAAGTAATCAAAACTTGGCTTGGCTGCATGCTTACAACAACTATGAAGGAAAAATTTCGAAACTAGCTAAGAACATGTATGAACATTTGAATACATATGCTAACAATTAACTCTTTAAAGTAGGCATGCATCCAAAAACAATTCATGAAACCCATGACTTTCAAAGCCTAGTATATGGTGAATCAAAAGACTCTTTAACAACATTAAAGAATATGAAGAATTTAGAGATTCTTTACCCTTGAAGCTCATCCTTGATTACACAAGGGATTCACCCAAGTGGAGGGCATTCAAGTCACCTCCTTGCTCCTTGGATCTTCCTTGTGATTTTCCTCCTTTTAGTGCTCCTTTGCTTCTTTGAGGATTTGAGGATTAGTTCTCCAAAACACCAAAAGTTTGATGTCTCTATGTCTCTTCACCAAGGATGTAATTTGTGAGAATGAAAAATGGATCACTTAGGGAAGTAAATTTGCTAGATAACTATCCCCAAGTAGCTTAGAAAACCCTTAATTGAATTTTGCTATAAAGTCCTTTATATAGTCCCTTCAAATAAGTGACCTAAAGGACCTAAAGCCCAATTTATCTACCATGGCCGGCCATTACATTGTTATTGGGCTTATTGCCCATTTTGTTTTAGTTGTCATACAACTTAAACATAATGGGCCTTGTGGACCAAAACACTTTTGGGCCCCGAAGCCCTAAAACCAACTTAAAAGCCCAATACGAATATTTCGTATAATTAATTAACTAATTAATTAATCTTGACCATTCTTCAATTAAACCATTTAATTGCTTATCCATTTCATTTAATTGCTTCACATACATCCTTATTTGGTGTGCGATCCATTAGGTTCCAATTAGCGAGGCAGTGGGCGATGTTACTCTTAACTATCGATTGTGAATTGAAACCACATTTCAATTCTCCCTTTTTGATGATTAGTGTTTGCTAATCAATAGGGCTTCCACAAACCATGAGTGACACCTAGCAGTATGTCATGGTTACCCAAGCTAAGTAGAATTGGTTGGAGAACCTATCCAGTTACAATTACAATGCAATACGGTCCTTCTCTAATACAATACTCTTAACCACATTGTTTAAGTGATAGTTTGTTTCATGTCTACTATCCAATGTGATACTTTCTTATATGATTCCCTTGAATATGATTTGGAACATCTTCCTTAGTCATATTCATTTGCTTTGGCCAAAGACTTTAGAATCATATTTTAGAGTATACTCCTTTCACCATGGAAGGTTAGAGATCCCTTGTTGTGCATTCATATGCCTACATGACTAGATCACATGACCCCAACAATGCCGTGGACAATCCGAGGGAATGCCTTTGTCATGATCAAAGATCAAGGACCTAACCATTAGACATCTATGATGCCTCAGGTCTAAGGACTAATTTGCATATTGTAACCTTAGAGTTCGTACATGACATGTATGTTTGAACTCTCATTAATCGCAGTTCAGTGTACTCGATTACTCTTTCGAGCACCTATGTGTTTGTCTTAGTGTCCAACACCAAATGACTTGAGACTAGTTCATACTCACATTTGAGTCAACATAACACATACTAACCTTAGCGGATTGTCAATGCCCAATTGGCAATCCTATGACTAGGAACGTTTTAGGAATGAGCATAAGAGAAAGGTCTCCTTAATCTAACTCATTAGATCACTTATCTCTTATGTCAAATGCATCCCTTGGATTCTCTTATTGCTTAAACACATGATACAATAAATAGTGATTAATAATAAGTATTGCCCTTCCGTTAAACATATAAAAGTTTAACATATTAAGTATTCCAAAAGCTATTACATCAAATGAGTGGCTTTGTCGGCATACTTCCAACAATCTCCCACTTGCACTCAAAGCCATCCTCCCATGTATCTAATACCCATCTTATCCATATGACGATCAAGCTGGATTTGAGTCATTGGCTTTGTCAGTGGATCTGCTACATTATCGGCTGAAGCAATTTTGAGGATATTAATTTTCCCTTCGGCATCATATATTCTTATGATATTAAAGCGCCTATCAAAATGCTTGTTCTTTTGATGAGCCCTGGGTTCCTTGGCTTGAGCTATCGCCCCACTATTATCACAGTACAAAGTTACTGGTGATGTGATGGTTGGAACCACTCCAAGTTCAGTAATGAACTTTTTCATCCAGAACACTTCTTTGCCGGCTTCAGCTGCAGCGACATATTCAGCCTCTGTCGTGGAATCAGCAATTACACTTTGTTTCTTGCTTTTCCAACTGACAGCCCCACCATTCAGAGTGAATACATATCCGGAGTTGGAACTTCTATCATCGACGTCAGATTGGAAATCTGCGTCTGTATAGGCTTCCACTCGCAACTCTGCTGCTCCTCCATAAACGAGGAACATGTCCTTAGTTCTTCTTAAGTACTTAAGGACCGTCTTGACAGCTGCCCAGTGTTCTGATCCTGGGTTAGATTGATATCGACTAGTAATGCTCACAGCATATGCGATATCAGGCCTTGTGCATATCATGGCATACATGAGACTCCCTATGGCGGAAGCATAAGGAATTTCATTCATTAGCCGTATCTCTTCAGGAGTCTTAGGTCTCATGGACTTAGAAAGGTGAATTCCATGTCTCACAGGAAGAAAACCTTTCTTAGATTGTTCCATCTGGAACCTACTTAGCACCTTATCAATGTACATCGATTGGGATAATCCAATTAATTTTCTGGATCTATCACGATAGAGCTTTATCCCAAGTACATAAGATGCATCTCCTAAATCTTTCATGTGGAAGGTTTTAGACAACCACACTTTTACAGAAGAAAGTACTGCAGTGTCATTCCCGAATAGTAATATGTCATCTACATATAACACTAGGAATACTACTGCATCCCCAACGACTTTTTGATAAACACAATTGTCGTCTTCGTTTTGAGTAAAACCAAACGTTTTGATTTCAGTATCGAAACGAATGTTCCAGCTCCTGGAGGCTTGCTTAAGTCCATAAATGGACCTTTGAAGCTTGCATACCTTAGTCTCTTCAGACTCGGACACGAAACCTTCGGGTTGAGTCATATAGAGCTCTTCCTGTAGGTAGCCGTTCAGAAAGGCCGTCTTCACGTCCATTTGCCAGATTTCATAATCATGGTACGCAGCTATAGCAAGCAAAATCCGAATGGACTTAATCATGGCTACAGGAGAGAAGGTTTCTTCATAGTCAATCCCTTCTATTTGCCTGTATCCCCTGGCTACTAGTCTAGCCTTATAAGTCTCCACGTTCCCATCAACGCCTATCTTCCTCTTGAAGACCCATTTGTTTCCAACAGGTACAATACCTTCTGGAGGGTCTACAAGAGTCCAGACCTGATTTTGATACATGGAATCCATCTCGGATTTCATGGCCTCTTGCCATCTCTTTGAATCAATGTCGGACATTGCTTCAGTGTAGTCTCTAGGGTCCTCCTTTGTTTCATTGTCACCTAGAAGGTACAATTCATCAAAGTCATTATTTAAGGGATTCACAAGGGATTAACAACATTAAAGAATATGAAGAATTTAGAGATTCTTTACCCTTGAAGCTCATCCTTGATTACACAAGGGATTCACCCAAGTGGAGGGCCTTCAAGTCACCTCCTTGCTCTTTGGATCTTCCTTGTGATTTTCCTCCTTTTAGTGCTCATTTGCTTCTTTGAGGATTTGAGGATTAGTTCTCCAAAACACCAAAAGTTTGATGTCTCTATGTCTCTTCACCAAGGATGTAATTTGTGAGAATGAAAAATGGATCACTTAGGGAAGTAAATTTGCTAGATAACTATCCCCAAGTAGCTTAGAAAACCCTTAATTGAATTTTGCTATAAAGTCCTTTATATAGTCCCTTCAAATAAGTGACCTAAAGGACCTAAAGCCCAATTTATCTACCATGGCCGGCCATTACATTGTTATTGGGCTTATTGCCCATTTTGTTTTAGTTGTCATACAACTTAAACATAATGGGCCTTGTGGACCAAAACACTTTTGGGCCCCGAAGCCCTAAAACCAACTTAAAAGCCCAATACGAATATTTCGTATAATTAATTAACTAATTAATTAATCTTGACCATTCTTCAATTAAACCATTTAATTGCTTATCCATTTCATTTAATTGCTTCACATACATCCTTATTTGGTGTGCGATCCATTAGGTTCCAATTAGCGAGGCAGTGGGCGATGTTACTCTTAACTATCGATTGTGAATTGAAACCACATTTCAATTCTCCCTTTTTGATGATTAGTGTTTGCTAATCAATAAGGCTTCCACAAACCATGAGTGACACCTAGCAGTATGTCATGGTTACCCAAGCTAAGTAGAATTGGTTGGAGAACCTATCCAGTTACAATTACAATGCAATACGGTCCTTCTCTAATACAATACTCTTAACCACATTGTTTAAGTGATAGTTTGTTTCATGTTTACTATCCAATGTGATACTTTCTTATATGATTCCCTTGAATATGATTTGGAACATCTTCCTTAGTCATATTCATTTGCTTTGGCCAAAGACTTTAGAATCATATTTTAGAGTATACTCCTTTCACCATGGAAGGTTAGAGATCCCTTGTTGTGCATTCATATGCCTACATGACTAGATCACATGACCCCAACAATGCCGTGGACAATCCGAGGGAATGCCTTTGTCATGATCAAAGATCAAGGACCTAACCATTAGACATCTATGATGCCTCAGGTCTAAGGACTAATTTGCATATTGTAACCTTAGAGTTCGTACATGACATGTATGTTTGAACTCTCATTAATCGCAGTTCAGTGTACTCGATTACTCTTTCGAGCACCTATGTGTTTGTCTTAGTGTCCAACACCAAATGACTTGAGACTAGTTCATACTCACATTTGAGTCAACATAACACATACTAACCTTAGCGGATTGTCAATGCCCAATTGGCAATCCTATGGCTAGGAACGTTTTAGGAATGAGCATAAGAGAAAGGTCTCCTTAATCTAACTCATTAGATCACTTATCTCTTATGTCAAATGCATCCCTTGGATTCTCTTATTGCTTAAACACATGATACAATAAATAGTGATTAATAATAAGTATTGCCCTTCCGTTAAACATATAAAAGTTTAACATATTAAGTATTCCAAAAGCTATTACATCAAATGAGTGGCTTTGTGGGCATACTTCCAACAAACTAATCACTCCTGCACTTCAAAAGAAGACTGCGCCCTTCTTAGGGACTCATCGCAGGAATTGCGCCCCCCGAGGGACCAACCATGCTCTCCAGTGCGAGAAGGTAAACCAATTCCCCGACACCCATATGGGTTAGCTCTCCAAGATGGGAGGATAAACTTTACCCTCCGAATATCCAGACGTGGATGAGCCTGGCTGCCCTAGTATAACTAGATGCACGATGGCTTGTGCCGGGATTCCTAGAAGTAGCCGCAATGGTCTTTTTCAAGGCTTAGCTAACTGAAGGATTTTGGGTCTCTTGGCCTAATCCGTGGGGAACCGGGCCCTAGAGACGGAGATGGCACATTACGCAGTACATCCGATGGACGGCTGCCCTGGAATCCTAAAGCTGTTACCGAGTGCACTAAGGTAGCCTACGGATTCCGGAAGACTGCCTACGGCTTGCCCTTCGAGCAGTAAAGCCGCACTAGACTTTTACAACCGCACATTCTTGTGAAAGGTAAAACAAGCTAGCACGCATATACGAAGTTTTATCCACTGCCGACATGCTACGTAGTCGATAAGCTTCACATCTGCCAAGCGTGGAACAACCTACACCAAGTCCTAAAGTGTTGTGATACTTGCTATGCAACCTACGGAATTGGAGAAAGGCAAGGTTAACAGCCTAGTGGTTACGCGGACTTGTCTGCTTCTGTAAGTAAGGCATCCGGCTGCCAACCCAATGGCTAACAACTTTGCAAAGTTCTACACCAACACGTACGACTGCATAGGCTACGCGAGCTTGTCTGCTTATACAAAAAGTAGCATGCTTGCCACTGGTCTATCAAGTCTAAAGGTTAGGGCATGAACAAAAGAATCAAAAATGAAGAAAAGCTAAGGAAAACATGTTTATAAACAACTAGTAAAGGCCAAAGGAGTTCAAGCAAAACAAGAGCTACAAGGAAAAACAAAGAAAATCTTAAATGCTACCTAGATGACTACACTTTAGCAGCCTGGACATCCCACGACTATTCGGTCGCCACACCTTCAGCAGCCGCGAAGCTCTTAGCAGCGGCATCACCCCCGACTGCTATAGCCTGGGCACCAACTTCTCCAACTACTTCACCAATACCAACATGGACGCGCTGCAGCTCATCCACTTCTTTCTTCAAACTTTCGTTGATCTTCAGTACACCTTGAAGTTCCAACACTTGGGGTTCAGGCCTATCGACGATTCTTTTGAAGTGGATCACTTAATTATAAGCAGCAATCAACTTTTCATCCTTTTGCATAAGCAGCGAAATAAGTCTTTGGTTTTTTCTCAGCCGGCATCTCTTGAGCAGGCATGGAATATCCTTTTTCCCACCTTCACTTGCAGCAGGATCCACAACGGTGATTGGACGAGCCAATGCATCCGCCTTGATCATATTCACCTCTTATTTTGGGAGCAGCCCACGTTTCTCCTGACGAAGAGAGTTAAAGTAGCCAACGCCATTCGTGGTACCCAGCAGGGGAGTTTAACCCAACATTCCAACAGCTCATGAGGTCCGCAACCTCTTCATTTCTCTTAATCATCGGCCTAGCTCGCGTCATGTTCAAAAGCCTAAAAGGACATGAGCCATGTGACTCGCCTAGCACTGCGCCCCAGCGCCACAATCCGCTGCCCCAGCCACACAAGCTGCCCTTGGTTTTAGCCAAGTCGAGCAGCGTAAAGCAGTGGTCCCTGCCACAATACCTCCTCGGCCCATGCCGAGCCGACTCCTGGCCCATGCCAGCCGACGTGCCGCACCACCCCGACGGTTGCCCCGCAGTAGCACCATCCAAGAAGAAGACAAGGAATATTAATTTTTTCTTACCTTGGTGTGGCACGAAGAAGACGAAGAAATCAACGAAAGACGGTCATTTGCACGGGCAAGATGTAGAAGATTGTTAGAAGAGGGGGAACAAATATCCTCTAAGCTATCTCTCTTTTGTAGGGTAGAATAAATCGCTCTCCAAAGTTGATTTAATAACCCACTTAAGGTGGACTTAAATAGGCTTTGAGAGAAATTTATTTCCCTTTCCTAGAAGGATCTAATTTCCTATTAAAGAGAGAATCTACATCAAAATAGGAAGCTGTCCTAAGTTTCCTAAAGCAAGAAGATCTCTACACCTGCTGCCCTTTTCTGCGAGCAGCCAAACAGGTGTGGGGGCATTTGTGGAGCCAAAAATATTCACAAGGCGACACGTAGATTTTTGACAAAAGAAGACAAAACTACCCTTGGGGCATACCGGGATTCCTACGCCCAAGCAGCAAGCAATTATCCCTCAACCAAGTCAAAAGTGCCCAAAATAGGTAACAATTCAAAACCTATTTCATCCAACCACATCAAATCCTTTCTACAAGGTAATTCCCAAACACATTCCTTTTAAATTATGTTAATTGGCTAATTAATGGGTTTATTGCCTAATTAACCCATTAATTGTCAATTAAACCATCCATTATATCCAAATAACCACAAAATACATCCAATTCAACCCTAAAACTAGTAAAAGGCCGGCCACACCCTTTGCTCTTCACCTTTTTTTTATGTTTTCCATTTTATTACCCCATTTATACAAATAATCAATTTTGTAACTCCTAATTAAACCCAAAAAACCCTAGCCACCTCCTACCCCTATAAATATACTCTCATTCTCACCAAAAAAGCCAATTCCAACACTTTGGCAAAAATCCCAAAATTCTCTAAACACTATTTCTCTCTAAATTCTAACTTTCGCATCGGAGGTTCTTCGGCCAAAGCCCCTCCCATTCATCGTGGGCGCGTGAGGCTTGTGGCCATAACCAAAGATGTTATTTATTTTGTAGGTGCAATTTTGTCCAAGATCAAGGAGGAAGAAATTTGCATCCACACCTATGACGATCCTTCGAGGACCCTCTAAATGTTTATGTAGGGAGGACCATTCTATTTCTAGGGCTATATGTTTTACAGTCTAAACAATTTTATTTTTAATTTTACATATGTTAAATTAAATGGGTAAATGATATCTATTATAACCGCAGGTAATACCCATACCGATGGATACCTATTATAACCACGGGTAATACCATAACCATCCATTTAAATTTCACGGATAAACGGTTATACCCATAACCGTTTGTTTGTCTAAATGGTTACCCATAACCGTAACCATAAACTTTAAATGCGTAACCGTGATTATCCAAACCCATGAGTATTTTGCCCATCCCTATTCACACGCAGTGTAAATCCTTCCCCTTCGACTCCAGTCGATGAAGATGAGATGATATTGTTCAAGCATTTATATTCTGGAATTGATTATATTCTGCTTTTACTTTCTTTGCTGTTTCAAGCATTTCTCTTGCAACTTTGTTCATGAAACATAGTTCATGTGCTTAATTATTAAAGAAAAATATAACCAATTTACCTTGAGATATTCAAAGCGGAGTTGAGAACGCAGAGATGCAATAGCCATTTCTTGTCTTCTTTGTCGTTCAATATCTCTATGCATGACTTTCTTGTCTAATTAGTTTTTATCATCAATTTCACTAAAACGGATGGACGATGATTATATTGGAAGGAATACAATCCTTGCAAAAAGCTCCAAGTTGTTGTAAACATTCCTAGTTTAAGTGTGATTGTGTAAATCCTATATTAGATTTGATTTTAGTTATCATTTCCTATTGTATCTTGTATTTCTTGGGGATGAAGGAATATCTTCTCTCCCTTTACTACTATAAATAAAGGTACAATGTAGGAGGGATAACAGACACACATTCCCCTACAATTCTATAAACAAATCTCTCTCTCTTCTTCTCCTTGCCGCCGGCCTCCCTAAAATTGTCAGATAAAATAGACCACAACACAAGTCTCTTTCTCTGATCTCTAATCAGCTTGCATTTCATCGATTGACTTTATTTATTGTTGTGATGAGGGTTTTTATTTTTTTATTTTTTTATATTTTTTTTAACACTAAACGGTGACATAGGAAGTGAAGAGATCTCAGTATATTGTGATTTTTTTTGTTCCTAAATAATCATTAGCATGTTAATTTAATTAAAATCGTAGCTACAATTTAATTTGATTCTTGAATCGTAGCTAGCAGCTGTAATTCATGAAGCTATTCATTTTGTTTGCAAATGGTTTGAAATTGAAACCAAATAGTTTGAAACCGAACCGAACTAAAACTAAATGGTTTGGTTCCATTTCGGTTCAAACTTTAAACCTCACTGAATCAAACCCCAAAAATTGTCGGTTTCGGTTTCATCCAAAATCATACCGAACGGAACCGTGCCCACTCCTAATCACACTCATGATTTTTTCCTTCTCTGTACAAAACAAGTCCAAAACCACTGCTATCACCTTGTGCCTATTAGAAAGTTCGTACTTTGGACTCAAGTCATGGATTCAATCACTAAAGTTCGCTTGATCAACCACTGTAAAAGACAGCTCAACCTTTATAATCCACCAACACACTTTAAATCAATTATTTATTTATTTATTGAAAGTGTGAGAGACATTATTTGAAACCCCCCATCTCCTCTTGTGTCAGCAATGGTTGCTTAGAATCGGGGAGCATCGTAGAGAAATAGAACCTGGACATTTCTTCAAGTGGTTCATAATTCTCGTTGTCCCATGTTTGGCAGAATATGCCGGTACTCACGTTTTGCAAAGCTTGCATTCCGCTACCCATACTACTCTCCCACTTTCATCCGTTACTTCCAGCTTAGTGGCATCTTGTCACACCGAACTTGGCCCTTCCTTCTATAACCCCTATTTTGTTTACTTCCCACCTTCGCCCTCTCCATAGTTTCTTCTTCCTCTACTTCTTCTAATTAAATATCACCATCCCCATTAGGATTATTATCGTACTCATCTTCATAATAATCATGATGATGATATTGTTCATTTTATTGAGGGAGTTTCTATTTGAGGGGTGTAGGTGGGATTTGACTTGTTTGCTTTTGGTTACCTTTGACAGTAGGGGTGCGTTTGTTTGCATTTACTAGCACTCACTAGACCAAACTGGACTAAGTGGTAGTCTAGTCCCATGTTAGTTACACGCCGGGACAAACATTAATGAGACTCGCTCCGACTAAACAGGACTAAGCACTTCGCTAGACGGTCTTACCAAAACCCCTAAAAAACAACTGGATTGCTAGTCTCGTCTCATTCGTCTGCAAGCCGCGTCCCGCGAACCAACATGAGCAGCATCAACCCCTCTTCTCCAGTGACCAAACCAGAAACGGTTGTCGCCGATCTCCATCGTCCTGCAAACCCAACACCCTTTTGGCATTTCGGTCGGTGATTAGGGGTCTTTCGCCATCTGGGTCGACCCGAACAATGGCAATGACAGATCTTTTGCTACCTTCGCTCCGCTTTTCCCCTCCCATCTCCTCCTTCCTCGCTTCCCACAACTTGAAAACCCAGAAAATCGAACCCAGAAAACCCAGAAGACCGAACCCAGAAAACCCAAATTTTTTTTGTGAGATGAGCTTGAATCAACGACGGGAGTGATGTAGAGTGCAAACCAAACCCAGAAAACATAATTTGTTATGAATTGATGATTGCGATTATCTTAATCACAAATTAAGAGTCAAAGTTCGCTGTAATTGAGGGTTTTACTTGTTATTAAGGAAATTTGTTAGAAATGCTAGCTGGCACTAAAGGTGTAAAGCCTATAAAAAGAGCTGAGCTCCTTGAATTGTAGTGTATCAGAATTTACATAAAAAGAAATATGAACAAAAACAATTCAAGAGCTCTGCTCTCTCTCTTCCTTCCCTTTCCATCTCTATCCTCTGTGTTACTTGCAGGTTGATTAAGGGGTTAGAGATTTGGATCTTATCAATGGTATCAGAGCTAGGTTTGATGAAATTCCACCTCTATTTCATGAAGAGACTGAGAAGGAGAGGGAGAGAGAGATAGTTACTCTTCACTGTATGGTGTGTGGTGTGGACGGAGGAGGAGAGACCCTTGGAGTTGAAAGAGAGGGTCGGTCGAAGTCAAGAGAAGGCGAAGTCGTTGATTCGAGTCCAGACAAAATAAAATTGAGGTGAGGTCGAGAGAGAAGGGATTGATTGAATGGTTGAGATTAAATCTCAACTAATATGACAACGATAATAGTTTATAATCTTATAATATATTATATAATTTAAATGAGAATTGTTATTAGCACTTCAAAAATCTTATCTCAGACTCCTCACAAGTGTATTTTTCTTTCAAATTATATAAAGTTTGGAGTGCCAAATGAGATTTTTGAAGTGCTAATAACAATTTCCATTTGAATTAATATATACACACACACACACACACACCCTTTTATGCAAAGGGATTCCTAGCTTTTTTCAAAAAATGGTGATTAGGTGTGGGGCCATTTCCATATTGAACTTCAAAAATCCGAATCATCTATTTGTAAGTCTCGATTCATAGATCATCCTTACAAAAATTCAAGTCAATCCGAAATCATTTCCCTATTTAATTACCAAAATAAAATTTGGGTAAATTACATAGTAACCCTTCAGGTTTGAGGTCTATTACAACCCCATACCACATCTTTAAAACATTTCACTTTCATACTTCACGTACAATTTTATTTCAAAATAATACATCTGTTATATTTTCCATCAATTGATCCGTTAAATGCTGATGTGGATATCACATTTGTGCCACGTGGCTGACAAATGTGTGCCATGTGGCAAAAAAAATAATAATTTTTTTTTTCAAAAAAACATGAATCTTCTAAATTAAAAAAAAAAAACAAAAACAAAAGGAAAGCAAACGCACCTCCCTCCCCCTCCTCATCCTCCCTTCTCCCCCATCTTTATCTTCTTCCCCCTGCAGGCTGCAACCCACAAAAAAAAAAAAAGCCCTTCAGTTCATCTTCCTCCTCCTCTTCCTCCTCCTCTCTTCTCCCCATCTTCATCTTCTTCACCCTCCAACCCACAAAAAAAAAAAAAAAAAAAAAAAACCTTTTCAGTTCGTCTTCCCCCGACCCCCCTACCTGCAACCCAGAAAAAAAAAAACCCAGATCCCGTCTACGCCGCCATCGCTGGTTTGTGAGGTGAAAATGGGAGGAATGGGTGTGGATTGAAGGAGTGGGGTGTGTAGAGGAGGGAAGATGGTGGGTGCGGGTGCGAGGGTGGATGCGGGTACGAGGGTGGGTGAGGGGGAAAGGGCTTTTTTTTTTTTTTTTTTGTGGAATTTCATTCTTTTCGCCCTACAACCCTTCCTTCCTTCTCTTGGGGGCGGCAGTGAGCAACCGAGGCCCTAAGTCTTCACAAGTTTCAAGAAACTGAGACGGGGACTCCGAAATCGAAATATCACGATTAAGGTCTTGCATTGAAACCAAAAAAACCCTTCACTTCCGTGTCAGGTAACCAGATTTCCTTCTCACAATTTGGTATCATAAATGTGGAGTCTGAAATTTGGATTTACAGTTTTTACTTAAATGTTGTCCCTTACATTGTTTGTGTACTTGGAAATGATAGAAATTGGTGTGGAAGAAGATGAAGATGATGATGGGGGGGGGGGGGGAAGAGGGGGAGGGAGGTGCGTCTGCTTTCCTCTTTTTTTATTTATTTTTATTTAGAAGATTCAGGTTTTTAAAAAAAAGTTAAAAAAAATTATTTTTTTTGCCACGTGACACACATTTGGCAACCATGTCAGCATTTAATGGATCAATGGATGAAAAATCTAACGGAGATATTATTTTGAAATAAAATAGTATGTGAGGTATGAAAGTGAAATGTTTTAAAGATGTTGTATGAGATTGTAATAGACCTCAAACATGAGAGATTACTATGTAATTTACCCATAAAATTTCATTGTTTCTTATATAACAAAATATTCGTTAAATTTTTTTTAACTCAATTAGATGTCTTAAATATTTTCAATTTGAATAATATTTTGCAACAATGATCTGTGAGGTGTAACTTGAAAATAAACTGTTCGAATTATTAAAATTCGATGTGATGTGAACCTCACAACTAATCCTTATTTTTATAAAAAAAAAATTAGAATCTCTTTCTTTAAAGGCTTCTTATATATATGTATTCTTAAAATTGGGTCGGTTCGATACAACCAAACTAACAGATATTAGATCCGATAACGTTCAAGAATTTTTTGGCTTCGATACCGAGTGGTTTGATATTATCGGTTCGGTTTTATTTGGAGTTGAGTTAGGTACGAATCGGTCGATTTTTTCCAGCCGTACCAAAGACCCGCCAGCAAAGCCCAACATCTCTCTACTTCTCCAAACTTCTAAACACTCTCCCTCTTATCACTCTCGCTCCTCAAACCCTCCATTTAGGGTTTGTTTGCGCCAAATTCCCGCCAAGAACCCACACTTCAGATTCAACAGCTTTCTCGAGAAAATCCGAGAATTTCCGAGTAAGTGAAAGGAAGAGCATGGGCAAAGACGACGAAGAAATGAGGGGAGAGATAGAGGAGCGGTTGATAAACGAGGAGTACAAGATATGGAAGAAGAACACTCCGTTTTTGTACGATCTGGTCATAACCCATGCCCTAGAATGGCCATCGCTTACTGTGGAGTGGCTTCCCGACCGAGAGGAGCCTCCGGGGAAGGACTATTCGGTGCAGAAGATGATTTTGGGGACCCACACCTCCGAGAACGAGCCGAATTACCTTATGCTCGCTCAGGTTCAGCTGCCGTTGGAGGACGCCGAGAACGATGCGCGGCATTATGATGATGATCGAGCTGAGGTTGGGGGTTTCGGTTGCGCCAATGGAAAGGTAACGCTTGATTTTGTGGTCTGAGTTGTTAATTTTGGCGGTGAAGAACATGAACAATTCGTACCGATTTGTTAAAGACTTCAAATTTGGGGGGCTTGGATTGCGGGCCTGTTCGGGGGTGTAGAGAAAGTGCTAGGAAATCCAATAAATTTTGAATCTTTTTTTTGTCCGAAATTCTGTCTTGTTTGTTAGAGATAAAAAGCAATTACCGGAATCTAAATCAATTGTAAACTTGAAAGAAAATGGAAGATTTCTATCTCTTTTAGTCATTACTAAGGTTTGATTTTTAGAAGAAGTTGTTCTATGAGGAAAATAAAGGAAAAATTGAATAGAAACGAAATTGGGTGTGTCCGAAAACGAGAAAACACACCAGCTTTCTGAATTGTGTTCCAAGTTGACTCCAGAAGACAGGATTGCACGTGTTTGAATAAGAAAAGTACTACTGGCTATTGGTATAAACGTCCCTAGAATTACAGAACCAAAAAACATTGTCTATTAGCAAGTGGTTCATGCTCTGGTTGGGATTCATTACAGGTCCAAAAGCATTGTCTATTAGCAAGTGGTTCATGCTCTGGTCGGGATTCATGAGCTACTCGCAGCCCATATGACACTCTTATAACTGAACCGAAGTACCGTCGTTTGGCATATGCTGTAGATATTTATATCATTCTGTGTCTAAATGGACTCAAGTATGTGGTCTTACATTTTCTTGCAGGTGCAAATAATCCAGCAAATAAATCATGATGGAGAGGTTAATCGGGCTCGTTATATGCCTCAGAATCCATTTATTATTGCCACAAAGACTGTCAATGCTGAAGTTTTTGTGTTCGATTATAGCAAACATCCATCTAAGCCTCCCATAGATGGTGCATGCAGTCCTGATTTGAGGCTGAGGGGCCACAGCACTGAAGGATATGGTTTATCGTGGAGTAAGTTCAAGCAGGGTCATTTACTCAGTGGTTCTGATGATGCTCAGATATGCCTGTGGGATATTAATGCGACTGCTAAGAACAAAACCCTTGAAGCTATGCAGATATTTAAGGTATGTCTCTACATCTATGTATATAGAGATATGAATCTTATCAAAGCATGTGTGAAATTGTAATATAGATGATTGTGCACAGATGTTGCTATTATTTAATGTAAAGAAAAAGCTACAATTTCATGTGTACCAGAGGAAGGCTATCATTAAACATGACAGCTGCGGTGTGTTGATTTGGATGCAATAAGATAGCACTTCATAGGAAAATACTTGTATATAGTTGCTACTTCTCTGCATCTTATATGTAAAAGTTTTCTGTTGTTTGAAATGGTTACTGGATTAGGTTCATGAAGGTGTAGTAGAAGATGTAGCATGGCATTTGAGACATGAAAACTTATTTGGTTCTGTTGGCGATGATCAATACCTTCTTGTATGGGATCTCCGGACTCCATCAGTTACCAAGCCTGTTCAATCTGTAGTTGCTCATCAAAGTGAGGTGAGTGATGTGAATAGTCTCTTGTTGGTACAGATAAGTTATGTTTATGCATCTAACATTTAAACGTCAATCTAGGTACATTCAGGCCTGTTCGTGTATTATTTGTGTTCTAATATTTGAATTTATATGTTTTGATTGCTGTAAATTGGTGCCTTTAGCTAATGAGTACTGTAATTTGGTTAAATTGAAAAGCATGGTGACAATCTGGAGATATTTTGTGGAACCTGGAGGGACTGAGACAACAATAGCTATTCAGGAAAGCTAGGATGCCAGCTTTAACCTATAATTATTGACATTTCTGTAATAAAAAGGGAAATTTTGTATTAGTGACATTTCGGCACTACTTAGATAGCTTGGTCAATTTGTTGCAATGAAATTTAACCTTATTGCAGGGTTGTGGGATACCTAATTGAAACAAGAGCATGCAATCATTGTTGAGATAGTTATGCTGTATTTAGATGTGAATCATCTTTGTGGGCAAAGGCCTCTCCTGTGATTTTCTGCTAGACTCTCGAGCTCCTAACTTTGTGTAGAACAATATATCCGTTACACTTTTGCAAATTTGTGAGGTTTATAGTTTTCTTCATCTGATATTGTAATGGGTTAGTTCTTTACGTGAATATTTATCCTTAGAAAGTTGGGACAATTATGGAGTAGTTTGTTTATGTGATATTTTTTTCAGGTTAACTGTTTGGCTTTCAATCCCTTCAATGAATGGGTTGTTGCAACTGGATCTACTGACAAAACTGTTAAGTTGTTTGATCTACGCAAAATCAATACTGCACTCCACACCTTTGATTGTCATAAGTAAGGATCCTCCCCTGGATGTCATAAGTTTGGATGTTCTAAGTTATCTTTGCTGCAATCCATCTATAGATCTGATATCAAATGTTTTTTCTGTGGTGTTTCAGGGAGGAGGTTTTCCAAGTTGGTTGGAATCCAAAGAATGAAACTATCTTAGCTTCTTGTTGTCTTGGTAGGAGACTCATGGTGTGGGATCTTAGCAGGTATTCTTTGAATAACCCATTGTCATATTTTATTTTTGTTATACAAGGAGAGGCGATCTCCACTCCAACTTGTTCTATTCTAACAGAAATCAATATGTTTTAAGTGCCTGTTCTGGTGAAAGCATTTAGGCTATGGCTCTAGAATTAGTGGTTTAGTTGGGAAACCAGATAGTAAGAGCTTCAATAGATGCATGACGAAAATAATTCAGTGGAGCCTTAAAGCATCATACAGAAGTATGGGGTTTAGGCATCAGACCACATGGAGGGATCATCTCTTTAACAGTTGAAGTGCCATGTATATTTGAGCAGGCACTTACAGCCGGGCTTGTCCAAGCTTGCTGGTTATTCATGGTCCTAACCAAAAAGAGTAGCCAAACTAAAATTTAAGTGCACATAAAACAGAAGCCTTGAGTTAATGAAGCCAATGGAGACCTCAGATTAGAAGACTAAGATATGGTTGGCCACACAATAACAAATATCCAAGTGCCAATTCCTCTTGAATATTTCACCCAGTCTCACAATTGATGTTTCAGCAAATTTTTTGTCATAAGCATCAATAAATGTTTTTCAATACACAAAGAAACCCCATGGAAACAAAATATAGAAGTGACACTGGCAAAACCAGGGGTATGGAGGATTATTTTCGGAAAAAAAAAAAAAGAACCCGTCGTGGTCAATACCATTAAGCCACTTCTGCCCCTCACATGTTGTCCCAAGTCACAATGCTACAAGAACAAATATTTAGTTACTAGTGGTATGATAGCTTCAATATGAGGAATTCCAGGATATACGTATACGTGTCTTTGCCGTGTGTTTCTTCTAATTTTCGGATTTAACTGATGTGTTCAGAGTTGTGTCTTTTTGTGCTTAATTTGTAATAAAGAGAGAATCTTCGGACATGGGTTGAATAAGCATCCACACCTGTATAATTATGATGTCCTAGTAACTAGTTTTGATCATTGTGTACTATATATTATATTTGCATGAGAGCAAATCTTAACCTAGATGTTATAACTTGGTTTCTTTTACAGAATCGATGAAGAGCAGACACCAGATGATGCAGAAGATGGCCCTCCAGAGTTGCTTTTTATTCATGGGGGTCACACCAGCAAAATATCTGATTTTTCGTGGAACCCCTGTGAAGATTGGGTTATTTCTAGCGTCGCTGAAGATAACATACTCCAAATATGGCAGATGGCAGAGAACATTTACCATGACGAAGATGATTTACCTGAAGAACCGGCAAAGCCCTAGTGTAATTTCCAATACTTAGCCAAATGTAGTCGGTAGAAGCTAATTAGGGAAGGGGGCATGCAGCACGCTTTGTTTATTTATGTTTATCTGTAATTTTATTATTTTCTGACCCATACTTAGAAGCTAATTGAGGATTTGTGTTTTCTTTACCGAGTCCGACGAGCGATGTATTTGACCCATGCTTAGTAATTATATGCAGTACTCCGGCATGGAAGTAATTTTCCAGTCAAACTTCGTACTATTTTTCGGTCCAGTGAAACACCAAGTCTGCATATTAAGAGATGGTTTTCCAGGAAGCGCTAAGTACTTCCTAGTTTGAATAAGCACATTTTTATCCATTTCTGTCGAAATGCCAGCATGGTTTGTGGTTATTTGAAAGTGCTTTTTGAGAAAATCTCAAAGTGCTTCGAGCATTCCACCAAACTGTTGTTGGGTATGTTGTCTCATTTTTTTTTTTTAGAGTGTAGTCCAACATTTTCCTCTGGTCTTAGAAAAGATAAAGGTTTTCAGTGCCATTTTGGGCTTGCATTCCAAGTTCAGCATGGATTATGTGCATGCAGTAATGAGTAATTGATAGAAACATGATCGCGATTTACACTTTGTTACTTTGGAGTAAGAATAAAAATGCAAGAAATTTGTAGCTCAAGTGGTTAAAAGCGTTTTGCTCCTGCACCCGAGTCCTCTGTTCAACTATCACTTGTGTAAATGAAAGTAGAATAAAAATAAATAGGAAATATTGGAATGTAGATGAATTAAAAGATACTTCAAAAGAAACATTACAGATTTAACACTCAAAAACAAATCCTTGCCACCTTATAATATTTTTTTTAAAACCATAGTTAAACGCTCAATTATACCTCACACACATATTTTTTATTTGTTTTTTAAAATTTGTTTGCTCTTCTTTGAATCTTTGAAGTCCAAAATTCAACATGAATTAATTTTAAATCCTCCTTCATCTATATATATAGTAGGGTGAAGTGCCGATTTAGTTCCTGAACTATCATCTCAATAAAAATTGGATCCTTGAATTTTTCGGTAAAATAAGTCCATAAATTCATTCAAAATTGTTAATTTCATCCCTACACTCTTTTATCTAATTTTTTGTCAACTTAAGTCACCTGACACACTTTAGAGTGTAATACTGTCATTTTCTCGCCTATAAAACCTTAACATTTCATATAGGTTGCGAATTTAACATCTAATTTACTCCCTAAAGTTAGCTCCATCCACTATTTATTAATGTAAATTTACTAATCTACCCTTGAATGTGTATCACTAAATTAACGAAAAATTGAAAACAGTAGCTTCGAATATAATATTAGGGATGTAATTGGCAGATTTTTATAATTCAAGGACTGATTTTTCTGAAGAAAAAAAAAAGTAGTTAGAGGGACCTAATTTTCACTCAGGTGATAATTCAGGGACTAAATTGGCAGTTCACCCTATATAGTATATTTACAATTAAGATTCAATTTAACATATATTTCATCTCCCTCGTTGCCTTTTTTTTTCCAAATGTATGCTCTTTAAAAAAAATTACTATTAGTAAGAGGAGGGGAAAATATTTGCATCTATTACATACCATAGAGGGAGTTTCGTATACTCGATGCATGTGTAGAATCTAACACCCTACCTAGGGGCGAATCCACTGTCGAACTAGGGTGGTCCAGACTTCCGAAGAAGTGCCTGTGAGAACCTCTGAGGACTACCCAACGGGTTGGGCATGTGGTGGAAGAGAGAATACCACCATGGCTCTGCTGTTTTTGGATCTTGGTTACAACGAAAAAGAAAGACCTTTTCTCTTCATTTCTGATGTGATCAACTCTCACTTTTTTTATTTTATTTTATTTTTTTTAAATTGTTATCTGTGCCACCCTAGCATTTTAATTAGCAAAGGGATGATGTATTACTCAACCAATATTTTTATACCATATGTTTGGCACCATTATTTTTTTTTTTAAATTCCTATAAATTCATACGATCTCTGAAAAGTATTTCGTAATGTACTATGAACTTGTAGTTGCTTGCATTTTCATCTCATACCATCAAATTCATTATATTACTAAAGCAAAAGTTAGAATCCTGGATCCGCAACTACCCCATTGGGTATTGAACCACATGCAACATGTATATACTTTATTTTGGCTAACTCATAATGAGACTTAGCCCACTCATTCATTCTCATACTATAGATAATATTGTATGTATTAAAAAAAAAAACTGTAATTACTTTAGAGTGGTGATATTCCGACCCCGGTGTCTTATTTCCCCACCCACCATTTAATGAAAATGTTAATAACATATTTATCCTTTTAAAAGAAGACTCTTAAACCCCTATTTAATTCAGTATTAAAATAATAAATAAATAATGGTGGGTGGGGTGTGATATCTTTGGTGAAAAGAGGTTGAGAAAGATTTGGATTAGAATCGACGGAAAGGTTGGAGGAAGGAATGGGCGTGTGCTAGATGAATGCGAGAAACTTCAATAGAGAACAAAGAGAATTGGGTGTGAGATCTGCGGTTTTGACAAAAAAAGGAGGAAGAAGAGTGGTTTGGGGATCTGGGGTTTTTGCGGCATTAGGTGTGAAGGAGATGATGAGTGTCTAGGTCTTAGGTCTTGCATTTTCTTTCATTTTTTATATTTTTATTTATTTATAATATTATTTAAAGATATATTAGAGTTATTTAAAAAAAAAATATTATGGTTATTTTGGGAATAATGGTGGGTGGGGAAATAACATTTTACTTTTTTAATTTTCTATGGTGGGTGGGATTATCATGTGGGTGGGAAAACATGACACTGGGGTGGGTCTAGTAGCACTCTTACTTTATTAAATAGAAAAATTGATTTTAGCCTGAATGTGATAAACTATTTTAGGGAAAACTCACTAACCGTAAAGAACAAATTACACCCTTTGACAAGCATTCCACGCAAGCAAACTTTTCTTTTTGAGTTGATGGTTAAGAAGGATTTAGTCACATTTGAGTGAATTTTTCATACCTATTTTACGCTTCATAACTAATACACCCACACATTTTTGTCCTCATTTAATTCCTTACTAGCATATGGACACACACAAAGTGTATGAGAAATTTTTTATTTTTATTTTTTGAAATAGGAGAGAGGAAGTGAGTGATAGAGAATGTGGGAGTAGAAAGTTTTTATTTATTTTTTATAATTAGAGATATGTTAGGATCATATGTAGATGATGCTTTGAAAAAAAAGACAGCAAAATTTGGTTGTGTGAAATAACATTTCTGCCCTATATTTCTTATTCATGTTTTGTTTTAATTAGATGATTAAACTGGTAATTTCATAGGATTTTGGTTGACAATGAGTGTTTTATTAATTAGTAGAGATTTGTATAGTTTTTTTTACGTTTTGTTTCACATATTTTGTTAATTGTTATTTAATTCTTTATATTATTTTTTATTAGTATAGGTATAAAACATATTAATAATTGTATTCTTTATATTATTTTTTATTAGTATAGGTATGTTATGTTTTATATAGGTTGTGGACCTGTGGTTAATGCTTTGATTCCAACGAAAAATATTTTTGATTGATTCTTTCTTTCTCATTCGTGTATATCTGTTTGCAACTTATTTTCTTACCTATTTTTCTTCTTTGGTACGTATGTTATATATAATACATTAATTTTCTTGTTTTTTTAGGTGCCAAATCGTATATAATATATCTACTGCTAATGGTTAGACAACTCTAATTGTTGTGGGATGATAAAATACAAATACATACAATTTATTACTTGTTGTAGTTAGAATGTACAACAAATGTGTGATTGTACAACGTCATGTAATATATAAATTTAGAGAATGCTAAATAAACTGTCCCAAAGCAGGACTTTTCATGGAGCTCTACCACCTCATATTTTATGCACAATTCTTTATAATGTTGGCACAAAAATTAACGTTAAACTATAAAATGGTAGAAAATATATAAAAAATCTCACTTTAAAAAGTCTCGTTAGCATTTCACTTAAATTTATATGTTTTTATACTCTTGTTATATAATGCTTAACTATATTTCGTATCATAAAAACCATTCTCCAAAATAATTGCCCATTGGCAGGGAAGTCATGTCACCACGCATGCAGTGGAGCCACGTAATGAATTATAGCTGATTGATCCCAGGTACCAAGCACCTTCAGTTAATTACTTGATATTGTTATTTCGTGTACAAACCATTTACAAATTCACATTAATTTCTATATTTAAAAGATCGAGAAACGCAACACGAACTAGTGGGCTCATCTTTAGTACTGATGTTAACCAATCACCTAATCACAATATGACTTCAATAAGAGAGATTCAAACTTTCAAGAAGAAAAACCACAACAACTGGACAAAAAATAATATCAACCGAAAACATAACTGTTGTCGGCTGCATATTTTGTCATTGGAGATTGTAATGAGTCACCTATTTTTATCGGGCCTACAATCTTAAGGAGAATACTATAATTTTTGCGTACTTGTCCCACTTGATGCGTTGAAGTTTGGAATAGCCAAAAGTTTTAAGAATGTTTGTGTTGAAGTTGAATCCAAGGTCATTAAGGAATCCATTTTAACCAAGTGTAGAACGTCTTGACGGTTGAAGGCTATTATTGAGGACATCAAATTACTTGCACGATTTTTTTCTTCTATATTTTGGGTTCATGTCTTTTGGGAAGTGAATTTTCTTGTTGATGTCACTACTAGCATTAGGCATTTTATTCATGAAATTTATATTTGGATAGGTCTTTATCCATAAACTATTGCTCGAAATGCTTTTCTCTTTGATTTTACTGAAAGCGGTTGCACTTGAAGTTCTCTTTAAATAACCAGGGGTCGCGGACCGACCATAGAACCCTGTTCAATAAGTGGACCGCATTAGCTGTCCGCTTTCAAGTTGAGCAGTAGGGGTCGAAGAAGGGCAATCACTCATTCTTAAAACTAACGTTCTTAAGACCAAAGAGTCAGGTGAAAAAGGGGGGAAAGCTCTCTGTTTCGGGTTCTCCTGTAGCTTATTTTTTATAAACTAAAATAATATAACCACTACACAAAGTGAGAAGAAATTTTTTTTGTTTGCCGGGAGCACGGCTAGGTACACTAAATGTCATTATACAATTGGTTGAATTTTTTTTTGCGGTTTCCAAACAATTATATTATTTCACTTGGTGTACCGAGTTGTTGGAACTGAATTCGCACACCTCCTTGAAAGGTGGTAGAGCGCAAGTCCGAGTAAACCTGAGCAACCTGCAAGTCTGAGCGCAAGTCCGAGCATACACAGTCTTGTTGCACCGAAAGACCAATTCGTGCAAGGCGATGGGTAACTGAGTTTGCTTGGCGACGAGTATGGGTAATTTTAGCTTCAGTGATTGAATAGAGAAACAACTTGATATCTTCCACAATTTTCCCAATCGAAGACAAATTTAGAGAGAGATCACACGATGCCTACATAATCTGAAGTGAATTGAATTCGAATAACATTTATTGAAAACCCCGTCAACTGCCCAAGACAAACCCGCTCTTAAGGCCATCGCTTCTACTTGGAGATGAAAGAAAATATACTTTCATCGCTTCTGCTTGCGTTACCAAAGATGAACCCTACGTATGTATTTATACCGTGGAAAGAGATACTTTTTAAGGATATAATCCTCTTTCCAAGTCGGGAGAGTCCTATAGGATATCTAGAAGTAGATATTGCATCCTCTTAGGAGTTATGATTACTTGTGGCGCCAATCCCTAAATTGTAGGAACTCTAAGGCTTATAGGATCTGACTGTGTCCATATCCAGATCAGATCACGTGTCTTGCAAAACAAGCATGGTTATCCAATGGAGTCGTTATAACATCGCCTAGTACCCATGAGTAGAGTGATGGTGGTACCGCTACACCGTATGATACAGCATCGCCCCGAGTTGATGACCAAACTTCTGAGGTAACTATATTTGGACCAGCTTTACTCCGACCTTGGAAAATCATGGTCCCACAATTGCCCTTAACTACGCGTCTGAGAGGCAACATGTTTCGTTTAGTTTTCTTTCTTCATTTGGTAATTCAATTCTTAGAGAGTTGTAAAGAGGCTTCATTTCCTTTTCGTCAGTAGTGTCGTTGCGGTTTTCTTTCTTTATAACTTCTGTTTGTTAGTCTAATGTATGGAAGGAGATGGCGTTATTTTGTTAAGTGGGGCGAATTCGGGAACTTGAGTGGTTGTTTGGTAGGGACACTGAGGCACGAGTGGAGAGGAGTAGCGACTGTTATCTCAATCATAATAGCTTAGGAAAATATGGGATGAATAGCGAGCTTTAAAAAATGCACAAAGCAGAGATACACTAGTACATAGACATTGCTACAATTGAGGAGTTAAAGGTTAAGGATTACCAGGAAGACCTCGCAAGGGTGAGAGATGAGCTGAGGTTAGAACGACGGGCCAAGGCTGAGGTGAACCGATCCTTGATTACCTTGAAGGAGGAGTCGAAGCGTCTATTAGATTTAGAGCATAGTGATAGAGGTACGGAATGGGATGATCTTCAATGGGAGATCGGCCAACTCCTCCAAAAGGTTGATTAGAAAAGGAATAAGCGTATCGCATATCTCCAGCAGCTCACTGACATGCATGCCTCTGAGATGTCTACTCTTTGAGATAACCATGAGAAGATGCTTATAGAATAGTACGATGAAAGATATAACCTCATGTACTTTACTATCTAAGCTTGGCGAGATCACCTTAAAGGTTGAGTCGTGTTGAAAGAAGTCATCAGTGGTTAAAGTACTAGTTGCATCTACATCATAAGTTATATGCAGCATCAGTTAATTAGTCATATGCAGCATCAATTTCAAGGTACAAGTTACATCTGCAACTTCATCTACTCACATGTGAGTTGCAGCAACCACTGTGCATCCTTGTGTCATTTGGTGAATGAGATAAAGCTGCATCTGCAGCTCCATACCTCTCATACTGTGTTGCAACTGTTCCATGCATCTTTCTCCATAGTTTTGGTTTTCATATTTTACCTAGAAACTTGTATCTAGTTTAGTTGGTTTAACTAGTGGCCCATATCAGTGGCTTGCAGCTGTCTTTTGTCTTTAATTGCTAGTCTTGCTCGGTCTCTCTATATAGAGCCTTCACTTGTAATTGTTACTTATGAATGAATACAAACAACCACTTTGAACTAGAAATCAACATGGTATCAATGCTGTTCATCCCATCAAAGCAGGAACCATAATTGGCCTACCCCTTTGGTTTCAGAGGCTACGAGTTCCTCGACTTCAACTTCCAGCATCATTCATGGAGAGATCAATCCTAACAAAAGGTTGTGCTACAAGACTTCCTTTTGTTTCATCCAAGTCTATAACTAATAGTCTTTTTGAAATTGTTCACTCCGATGTTTGGGGTCCTTCGAGGGTAAAATCATTTGATGGGTATAGGTACTATGTTACCTTTGTAGATGATTACTCTAGAACTACTTGGTTGTACTTATTGAAGTTTAAAAGTGAAGTGTTTGATGCCTTTAAAGACTTTCACAATCTTGTTAAAACTCATTTTTCCTCCAAGATACATACACTTAGGTCTGACAATGGCACTGAGTATACATCTAACATCATGCCAACCTATTTAAGCATTCATGGAATTATGCATCAAACAAGTTGTGTGGGTACACCACAACAAAATGGTGTTGCCGAGAGAAAAAAATAGGGATTTGTTGGAAAAAACCAGGTCCTTGATGTTTTAAATGAATGTTCCCAAGATGTTTTGGTCCCAAGGCATTCTTACTGCCACTTACATCATTAACAGGTTGCCTAGTCGAATACTGAGTTCTAAATCACCCTATGAGATCCTTAAAGGAAGAACCATGGATGTATCTCACTTCAGAACTTTTGGGTGCATTTGCTTTGTCCACATTCAAGCTGCTCAACGTGACAAATTGGAACCAAGAGCTACTAAGTGTGTATTCATGGGTTATTCAAGTTCTCAGAAGGGTTACAAGTGCAATAATCCAAGCACTCGAAAAATCATAGTGTCCAGAGATGTGAGATTTGATGAATTCACTCCCTATTTTTCAAAAAACTCTAAGTCTATTTCGCATTCCACTTCCTACTCCAGCTAAAATGCATGAATGTAGCTCCCAATTGCTCTCTATTAATCATACTGATGATCATGTGAGTTGTGAAATTTCCACTGATCTTTCTCAAACTCAAGATCAACTCCAAGAAGCTGTGATTGCTCCAAGGAGAAACCTTACCAGAGATAGGCAACCACCTGCAAGGTTTAAGGAGTATGTGGCTTATACTGCAAGGCATCCTATTTCTCAAGCTGTTACTTATAAAAAAAATTCTTCATCTCATGCATCTTTCCTTAGTCTAATGTCTAATGAACCTAAAAGTTTTCGAGAAGCTAGTGTCAATCCAGTCTGGCAAGAAGCAATGCACGAAGAACTCAAGGCCTTGAATGATAATCACACAAGGAGTGTTGTCAAGCTTCCTAAAGGGAAGAAAGTTGTGGGAAGTAGGTGGATTTACAAGACAAAATTTCACTTTGATGGTGAAATTGAAAGGCACAAGGCCAAACTAGTAGCTAGAGGATTCACTGAAACATATGGCATTGATTACAAGGAGACATTTTCTCCAGTTGCCAAGATGAACATTGTGAGAGTTCTACTATATGTGGCTGTTAATCATGAATGACCCTTGTTCCAAATGGATGTGAAGAATGCCTTTCTTCATAGTGACCTCGAAGAAGAGGTATACATGAGATTACCACCTGGACATCCTCAAGAGAATGAAACTAATATGGTTTGCAAACTACACAAAGCCATATATAGACTCAAGCAATCTCATTGTGAATGGTACTCCACACTGAGCTCAGTTTTGGAAGCTGCAGGATTCAAAAGAAGCCATGCTGATTCTTCCTTATTTGTTCGAATTGGTTCAGCTGGTAAACTCATGGTACTTATATATGTTGATGATTTAATCATTACAGGAGACAATATTGATGAACTTAATGCTCTCAAGCAATCCCTTCACCACAAATTTGCAATCAAAGATTTGGGAGTTCTCAAATATTTTTTTGGGATTGAGATTGCTACTTCTAATAAGGGTCTGCTCGTACTCCTGTAGTCAGCAAGCTCAAGTTAGATGTTGAAGGCGAATCTTTAACTGATCTCAGCACCTATAAAAGATTAGTTGGGAAACTCATTTATCTTACTATTACGAGACCATACTTTGCTTATGCAGTGAGTCTCATTAGTCAGTTCATGCATTCTCCTACCTCAATTCATTGGGAAATGGTCAAAAGACTTCTCAAGTACCTCAAAGGCTCCGTGAGAAGGGGTATTCTCATGAAGAAAAATGGTTCAACTCACATTATGGGCTACACCGATGCTGACTGGGCAGGTAATGCCCTTGATCGTAAATCTACCACAGGTTTTTGCACCTTCGTTGGGGGCAACCTTGTTACATGGAAGAGTAAGAAGCAAGCTGTGATAGCTAGGTCAAGTGCTGAAGCTGAGTACCGTGCGATAGCATCCACTGCTTGTGAGCTTATTTGGTTAAAAAGTCTCCTTACAGACCTAGGTTTTTCAAGCTTTTAATTGATGTATTTGCACTGTGATAACCAAGCTACCATGCACATCGCATCGAATCCGGTGTTTCACGAAAGAACAAAACACATTGAAGTGGATTGTCATTACATCCGTGCCCAAGTTCAAGCCAAAGTGATCGAAATCGTCTTCACTCAAAGTCATGATCAACTGGTAGACATTTTCACAAAAACCCTAGAGTCTACTCAGTTTCAAAGGTTGCTTTGCAAGCTTGGATCAATCAACCCCTTTGATCCAGCTTGAGGGGGCATGCTGAAAGAAGTCATCAGTGGTCAAGGTATTAGTTGCATCTGCAGCATCAGTCATATGCATCATTAGTTAATCAATCATATGCAACATTAGTTTCAAGATACAAGTTGCATATGCAACTTCATCTACTCACATGTGAGTTGCAGTCGCCACTGTGCATCCTTGTGTCATTTGGTGAATGAGATAAAGCTGCATCTGCATCTCCATACCTCCCATATTGTGTTGCAACTGTTCCATGCATCTTTCTCCATAGTTTTGGTTTTCATATTTTACCTAGAAACTTGTATCTAGTTTAGTTGGTTTAACTAGTGGCCAATATCAGTGGCTTGCAGTTGTCTTTTGTCTTTAGCTGCTAGTCTTGCTCGGTCTCTCTATATAGAGCCTTCACTTGTAATTGTTACTTATGAATGAATACAAACAACCACTTTGAACTAGAAATCAACAAGACGTCTTCAAGATTTTAGAAAAGATAAAAAACATAGACCTTCCCGTCCTAAACATATGCTGACCGAGATATCGGACTTGGAGGCGGAACAAGAAGAAGAGTCCAATTGCAATGATGATCTAGCACTTAATGCCCTTGGAAACTCTTCAGCTACGTCCAAAGGGAAAAAAGTCTCAAATTAGCCTTAGGATTTTCTGGCTAGACTGGGGGCCTGTCATTTCCATGGCTTCAAACTTCATTTTTCATCGTAACATGAATTCCTTTTTGTTCTTTCTTTGTTCATGGAAGAAATCTCGATCCGATAAACTTCTCTAAAGTAAACAAGCTTCATATGAGGAATAAATGGCAGAATGGAATACGAGTAAATTTGTGGGCCTGAGACAGAGCTCAAAAGCCCCATCGTCAATGTTGATTTAGGGAAACGTTTCAATGTTGCCTCCTAAATTTAACATTCATAAAGTATTCTCATCTCGATATTTGGTCTACCACCTTAATCCGGTACCATGAAGCAATTAAACCCATGAGAAGACTTTTGCTCTGCACTTATTGAAACAAGTTTATCAGATCTAGGAGCTTTAAATTGTTCCTGAAATGACCTGCAAACACGGGTTGATTTCTCTATTCCTTGCCCCAATACTTGTTATGTAGTACTGGGAAGAGATGTTTTATTCCTAGATTGGATCGCTCTTTCGACTACTCCCTCGAATGGCATAGAGCCCAGGTTTAAATGTTATAAACCCATAACTTTGCTAATTGTATAAACTTTATTAGCCCTATCTTTATTTTGAATTCTTTATGAGAATTGAGAAATAGGTAGATTTATGTCTAGAATATAAGAATTACATGGGCCCTTTTGAAAAAGGGCGGTGCTATCTACAAATTTATTTTACTTTCCACAAACTCGTGTTAATTATTTTTGGCCTTTTGGTTGAATGAATTGACACATTAACAAGGGGTGTGTGGATGATAAAAAAGATGTGAATGACACACTTTTTGTAAAATAATAAGAATTTTTTTTATCAGGAAGTCCACTGAGCGCTTCCTAAATATACACACCCCTCGGAAAGCTAGATACACTGCTAATTAACAAAGAACAATATGGCTTCTATACCTGTAATTCTTACCTAGTGGCCATGGAAACCTCTTGGAAACTTGAAGGTTTCTCACCTAATTACTTCCGTATTTTCTTTTGTGCGTTCCTATAAATATTATATATGACATGTCTAACTGCATGCTAGCATACTATGCACATGCATGTTTACACCTTACTGCATGCATATATACTCGCAATGTTTTTGTGCCAAGCTACATGCTAATTTTTAGAGTAACTATACATTGTTAGGGTTCGGTCATCGAAGATTCTAGATCATCAGCATCATCGTACTATATTTCTACTTGGATTATATTTTGCTGCACTAATTACTTCTACTGTGATTTACGCTGGGGTTGCAGTACCTGATCTTGGCTCCTTGGGTCATTCACAGCACATTGTTGTTTATTGTGAATGATGGAAAAGATAGAGATTCAACTTCAACTTACTTGCTCATGTTTCCACTTATGCTTTGGAGGATGATCCACAACCAGATATGGATCACTCTTTCTCCATATCGAACCGCCAAAGGCAATGGTCGAATTGTTGACAAGGGTCTTGAATTTGATCAGGTTGACAGAGAAAAAAAATTGGTCAGTGCATTTCAATCTACGTATATTGTATTTTAAATATTTTTGTTTTCAAAGTGCTAAATTGTGGTCCATAAATCAGATATTTTTTTCTCATCTAAACCTGTGTCTTAGATAAATTTTCTTTCGAACTTTTGGTTAAGCATATAGAACACTCGTCATTGTATATTGCTTTTAATCTCAGAGGGTTAAAGAAACTGATTCCTATTAAATGGATATGATCTAAATTGGTGTTTTCAAGTGTTACATTGTCGTCCATAAATCAGATATTTTTCTCATTCAAAGTGTTCATTAAATTTTTCTTTCCAAGCCAATTCTCGGTGCGTTCTTGTCCTTTTTTTTTTTGGAGTTTTAACGAAACATTCCTAGTACTGTTCACTTTTAATGAAAAACCACATTTTTACCCTTTTTAGTACTATTCACTACACCTCTATTTGCCATTTTTAATTAAAACTGAAGTTTTTTTGGACTTAGTTTTTTTTTTTTTTTTTTTTTTTTTCTGTTGCAAATTTTTTTAAATTTAATAATATGTTAACTGAAGTTTCAAAGTTTAATTTGGTGCATTTTCTAATTCCTCTATCTAACCTTTTGAGATCCTTTCATTTCATCTGATGCCTTGGAATTTGAAAGTCCCTCCCCAAACATATAATTTCCATATCACTCTTAATAAGGACCTCGCATGTTATGTAATAAAAAAAAATTGTACTTCACACCCCCCTCTCCCGCCCCCCACAAAAAAAAAAAAAAAAAACCCGGCCAACAAACACATGTAAATGAAAAAAAATGTGACCAAATTGGGGGTGAAAAATGAATTACTCAAAAAAAAAAATGGTAGGATTAGAAGGGAGAAGTTTCATTCATGTCTAATCCCCTTAAAATTGAAAAATAATTTTACTGTACTTCCATCCAGCACCTAACCCTATTTGTTTACAGGGATGACCAAATATTGTTCAATGGAGGTTTATCATACCTCGTTAACAGGATGTTTTCAGGTGCTCAAAATATGCCACTTTGGAGAACAGATGGGGTTATTTTTACAATTCTGCTTCATGCTGGTCCAGTGGAGTACTTCCACTATTGGTTTCACAGAGCACTTCACCATCATTACCTCTACTCTCGCTACCATTCTCATCACCATTCCTCAATCGTTACCGAGCCTATTACTTGTAAGACTGGCACTATATTTTGTTATCTTTGTTTTTTGTTAATTTTGAGCTGCTATTATTGACTTAATCTTTGCTGTATCTATGTATCTATGTAATCATATTTTTGCAGCCGTGATTCACCCATTTGTGGAGCACGTAGTATATTCCATGATATTCTCAATGCCAATTCTAGCAACTGTCTTCGTGGGAACAGTTTCTGTCACATCCATTGCTGGTTATATTACTTACATCGACTTCATGAATAACATGGGACACTGTAATTTTGAGCTCATTCCGAACAGCCTCTTTTTTCGCTTTCCTCCTCTCAAGTATCTCATGTACACCCCTACGTAAGACTCTCTCTTCTCTTTATCCATATATACATAGCCTTTTATTCAAAGGGATCACCATTTTTACAAAAAAAAAAATAGGGACTAGTTGTGAGACCCATTATACATCAAACTTCAACAATTCGAACATCTATTTTTTAAGTCTTCATTCATAGGTTATCCTTGCAAAAAATCAATTCAATCAGAAACCCTATACTTATTTGATTGTCATGATGAAATTTCAATGTTTCTTAGAACATAGTGTTGGTCAATTTCTTTAAACTCAATTAGATGCCTCAAACATTTTCAATTTGGCTACTATTTTGTAAGGATGATCTATGAAGTGCAACTTAAGAAATAGACGGGTTTGGATCATTAAAATTCGATGTGAAGTGAGCTCTACAACAAGTCCCCATTTTTACCCAAAAATTAGGGATTCCTTCGTATAAAGGCCCTGCATACACACACACACACACACACACACACACATATATTGGGGATGCAAATTTCTTCCTCCTTGAATTTGGACAAAATTGCACCTACAAAACAATTAACACCTTAGGTCAAGGCCAAGAGCCTCACGCGCCCACGATGAATGGGGGGGGGGCTTTGGCCGAAGAACCTCCGATGCCAAAATTAGAATTTAGAGAGAAAAAGTGTTTGAGAATTCTAGAGAATTTTAGCAAGAGTGTTTGAATGATCTTTTGGTGAAAATGGGAGCCTATTTATAGGGATAGGCCGGTCCCCTTTGGGAGAAGGTGTGGCCGGCCATTAGGTAGGGTTTTTAGGTTTTATTTTGGTTTAATTAGCCAATTAATTGGCTAATTAAACATAAAGGGAATGTTTTGGTGGTTATGGAATTAATTGGCTAGCTAATTAGTGTAATAAAAAGGGAGAAATGATAAAAAAAAGGGTAAAAAGTGTGGTGGACTCCTTTTTGAATGGGATGGCCGGCCTTTGAGTAGCTTTTGGGATGGAATAAGTGATTTAATTGACAATTAGGGGATTGATTAAGCAATTAATCCCTTAATTAATCAATTATTATGTTTTTAAAGGAAGGTTTTAAGAAGTATGAAATGAATGTTTATTTAGCTAATTGATTAGCTAAATAATGAAATAGAAAATATATAGAATAAATTAGGTTTTGGGAATTACCTTATAGAAAGGATTTGATGAAATAGGCTTTAAATTGTTACCTATTTTGGGCACTTCTGACTTGGTTGAAAGAGGGTTGCTCGCTGCTTGCGCGTAGGAACCTCGTTGTACTGCAAGGGTATTTTTGTCTTTTTTGTCCAAAAATCCACATGTCACCTTGTGATTATTTTTGGCTCCACAAATGCCCCCACACCTGTTGGGCTGCTCGTAGGAAAGGGCAGCAGGTGTAGAGATCATCTTGCTTTAGGAAACGTAGGACTGCTTCTTATTTTGATGTAGATTATCTCTTTAATAGGAAATTAGGTCATTCTAGGAAAGGGAAATAAATTTCTCTCAAAGCCTATTTAAGTCCACCTTAAGTGGGTTGTTAAATCAACTTTGGAGAGCGATTTATTCTACCCTACAAGAGAGAGAGAGAGCTTAGAGGATATTTGTTCCCCCTCCTCTAGCAATATTCTACATCTTGCCCGTGCAAAAGACTGTCTTTCGTTGATTTCTTCGTCTTCTCCGTGCCGCACCGATGTAAGAAAAATTTAATTTTTTCTTGTCTTCTTCTTGGATAGTGTTATTGTGGGGCAGCCGTCGGGGTGGTGCGGCACGTGGTCTGGCTGGGGCCAGGAGTCGGCTCGGCATGGGCCAATGAGGCATCGTGGCAAGGGCCACTGCTTAGGCTGTTTGGCTTGGCTAGAGCCAAAGGCAACTTGTGTGGTCGGGGCAGCGGATTGTGGCGCTGGGGAGCAGTGCCAGGCGAGCCATATGACTCATGTCATTTGGGTTCTTGGACCTTACTCGGGCCAGGTTGGCGACTGAAAGAAATGAGGAGGTCGCGTGCCTCATAGGTTGCTTGAATGCTGGGCATGCAGGCCTCCTGCCTACTAGAATGCTGGGTTGATCTCCTTTGTTGAGTAATGTGAATGGCATTGGCTGCTTAGTTCTTTTCGCTGGAAGTAAGGTGGACTGCTCCCGAAAGATGAGGTAAAGATGATCAAGGCGGATGCATTGGCTCGTCTGATCGCTGTCGTGAAGCTTACTATGAATAATGGTGGAAAGAAGAGATCTTCCCCGCCTGCTCAAGAGATACCGATTGATAACGACTGAAGACTTCCTCTGCTGCTCATGAGGGCCTGCCTGCTGCCGAAATGCTTGTGATTGACATAACTTCTTCCAATGGGAAGAAAATGAGGCTGCTAAATGTGAGCCTGTGGCACCTGCCATGTCGAGAATGGCTAGTACGATTGCTGATAGGATTGCTCAGCATAAAGGTCCTGTCATGCCCCCAGTGTCGAAGTCTGTACCAAGATGTCTATTAGGAGCTAAGTTTGGTTCACCTTTGGAGATGCTTGCTACTATGAATAGCGATAAGGTGGACTCTACTACTAAAGTGGAGCCAAGGCCCACTTCCTTTGCTGCTGAGACTAATCTTGCGAGGAAGGAAGAGACTGCTCACGTGGGCAGCTGTGAGAAATTCACTAAGCCTGCTTCTAGGGATGCTGCTGAGATCTGTGTGCTTTTAAAGCTAGATCTGCTTGAAGACACGGACGCTTGTGCCAAGTTTGTTGATGGCGGTAGAAAGGTTGTTTGCCCAAGTTCCTTTGCGAAACATACGACCCAATATAGAATAACTGCTCTGCTTGCTATGATGCAGATGTAGCAAGGCTGCCAATGAGGTGGCGAAGACTATAGCAGCTGAAGCTTATTCCTCGGTTTAGGAGATCAAGAGATTGGATTCTGAGCTCATTGCTTTGAAATGGTCTAATATTTCTGCCCCCACTTCTCTATAGCTTGAGACCGCTCGCCAAAAGATCATTAACTTGAAGACTAGGCTTGACGCAATCCAAGTTAAGTATGAAAGTGCAGATAAGGAGATTGGATGTTACATACCTCAGATTCCAGATCTTGAGTTTGCAGTTCCTGAGCTTCGTTTCGCTGCTTATGCAAGGGATGAAGAGTTGATTGTTGCTTATAATCAAGTGATCCACTTCAAGAGAATCGTCGATAGGCTTGAACCCCAAGTGTTGGAACTTCAAGGTGTACTGAAGATCAACGAAAGTTTGAAGAAGGAAATGGATGAGCTGCAGCGCGTCCGTGTTGGTCTGCTCGAGGAGAATGAGCAGCTGAAGGGTGAGAAGGATGGGCTTGAGGTTTCGAGACCTTCTCTATTTCTTCAGAAGGCTTGCTTGCTTTTACTTTTGAGGCTTCCATTGGTGAAGTAGTTGGAGAAGTTGGTGCCCAAGCTGGGGCAGCCGGGGGTGAAGCGCTGGATGATGATGCCGCTAAGAGCGTTGCGGCTGCTGAAGGTGTGGCGACCGAATAGTCGTGGGATGTCCAAGCTGCTAAAGTGTAGTCATCTAGGTAGCCTTTAGGATTTTCTTTGTTTTTCCTTGTAGTTCTTGTTTTGCTTGAACTATTTCGGCCTTTGCTAATTGTTTATAAAGATGTTTCCTTCGCTTTTCTTCATCTTCGCTTCTTTTGTTGATGCCCTAACCTTTAAACTTTATAGTCCAGTGGCAGACGTGCTACTTTTTTATAAGCAGACATACCCGTATAGCCTATGTAGCCGTAGATGGTGTAGAGCTTTACAAAGTTGTTAGCCATAGGGTTGGCAGCCAGATGCCTTACTTACAGAAGCAGACAAGTTCGCGTAACCACTAGGTTGTTAACCTTGGCTTTCTCCAATTCCGTAGGTTGCGTAGCAAGTATCACAACACTTTAGAACTTGGTGTAGGTTGTTCCGCGCTTGGCAGATGTGAAGTTTATCGACCACGTAGCATGTCGGCAGTGGATAAAACTTCGTATATGCATGCTAGCTTGTTTAACCTTTCACAAGAATGTGCTGCTGTATAAGTCTAGCGTGGCTTTACTGCTCAAAGGGTAAGCCGTAGACAGTCTTCTGAAAACCGTAGGGTACCTTAGTGCACTCAGTAGCAGCTTTAGGGTTCAAGGGCAGCCGTCTGTAAGGCGTATTGCGTAATGTGCCCCCTCCGTCTCTAGGGCCCGGTTCCCCACGAATTAGGCCAAGAGACCAAAAATCCTTCAGTTAGCTAAGCCTTGAAAAAGACCATTGTAGCTACTTATAGGAATCCCGGCGCAAGCCATCGTGCATCTAGTTATACTAGGGCAGCCAGGCTCATCCACGTTTGGATATTCGGAGTGTAAAGTTTATCCTCCCGTCTTAGAGAGCTGACCCATGTGGGTGTCGGGGAATTGGTTTACCCTCTCGCACTGGAGAGCAATTAGTTTACCCTCTCGCACTGGAGAGCATGGTTGGTTCCTTGAGGGGCGCAATTCCTGCGATGACTCCCTTAGAAGGGCGCAATCTTCTTTTGAAGTGCATGAGTGATCAGTTGTTGTAAGCATGCAGCCAAGCCAAGTTGTGATTACTTCTGAATTCCTCATTGAAAAATGAGTGAAACGAACGGGAACTTAGCTGTAAGGTAGGAACTGCATAACAACTGGATAATCATCGGCTTGTGAGGTGGTGCCCGTCGAGCTGCTTGAGTCTTCAGGCTTTAATGTAGCGGGAGGTCACACATGGTACTTCATCAGATTGTAGGCGTTCCACTGTTTTTCGATCTTTTTGTCGTTTCATGGTGGCGAGGGTGTAATTACTTTTACCGCCTACTCTGCTGATCTTGTATGGACCTTCCCAGATGGGACCCATCTTTTTTGAGCCTTGTCTACGGGTAATGATAAAGGCTTTTCTTAGGACTAGATCTCCGGGCTGGAACTGCCGGATCTTGGCTCTTTTGTTGTAGCTGGAGAGGAACTTCTCCTCTGCCAGATTTAAGCTTGTGGCCATTTCCTTTCGGTTGCTCGTCTTTTGGTGGTGCGATATGCCCATAGACATCCATGGAGTTTGTCTGGCCATTTTCTTTTCTTACTGGTGGGGGATTTCTTGTGGCAGTCGAGGATCATCTTAGTGGATGTTTTGGCCTGCCTATTGCCTTGAGAATATCTTTGGATGAGAATGCTGTGACACTTAGGCTGCTGGCTCCGCCTCTATGCTTGGCTTGTCAAGATATTCCACTGGAATAGAGCTTTTTGAATTGGTGATCGAGGGTGGAGCCTAGGCCGGCTAGTACGTCTGCATGGGCGTTGTCAAGGCTATGCATGAAGGCGCGGCAGATAGCCGTGGAGCTGGGGCCATGTTACATGTAGCAGGAAATGCTCAACTTCTGGTATTGGGCCACTCTAGAGCTGAATAATGGAGCAAGGGTTGGCTAGGGCCGTGTGACGCGCAGCAGGAGGTAGTGCTCAACTGCTGGTACATGTTGCTCTTATGGAGAATCTTCTGGGGCGAGTAGGACAAAACTTGCTTCTGAGTGTTCCTTCCAGTGTTCGTCTGCCCTTGGCGTGTCTTTTGGGCCGAGTTGTTGCGTTTGTTAGAAAACTTTGCATCCGCCAAGGTCTACATCTTTATTGTTGCGCGTCTGGATTCGGCGAAATAGTGCGTCATGATGATGACTGCGTGCGTTTGAAGGTAAAACTTGATTTTTCAGGTTACAACAACTATTACCAAAGTTAACTTTTGAATTTCTAATAGCATCGAGCAGAGCTTTTGAACTGTAGAATACAGTGTAGAATACAGGTAGTCGGGCCCCCAACTCTTCTCGCATGATGATAGAGCTTATTGCTGCTCTAGATATCGTCAAACATGCGAATAAGTCATCCGCTGCTTCCGGTTTGGATAGTAGGGAGGTGACGTCGGGTACTTCTTCAAGTCTTTGAATGTGCATTGGCGAGCCTCGTCCCAAAGTGCATGCTTCTCTGACAGAGCGAAAGAGTCTGCCAGAGTTAGATCTTCTTTCATGATCAATTTTCCGAATAGCGGATGGTCTGCTGGAAGTCCTTTTGGAATGCTGCTCTAGCTATCGAGTCATTGCATCCGACTATCTTTTCCTTCTCTGCTTTGAACCTCTTCACATAGTCGAGAAGCGATTCTTTTGGGTTCTTCTTGACGTTGAACAAGTGGTCGAACTTCTTCTTGATCGAGCGATATGATGAATATTCTTTGGTGAAAACCAAAGAAAGTTCGTCAAAACTCCGGATAGATTGTGGCGGCAGGGTGTAGAACTAATCTTGCGCCTCACCTTGTAGAGTGGTGGCGAATATCTTGCACATGAGATCATCATTGTTTCGATAGAGGATCATTGTGCTTCGGTAGTGCTTTAAGTGTCTCTCCGGGTCTTCATCCCCTTTGAAAGATGTGAAATATGGCATGCTGAACTCGCGCAGAGGCTCTGCCTGCTCGATCTCGTTCGTGAAGGGTGACCTGCTTATGTTGGTCATATTCCGTCGTAGTGCCTTGTCAGTGACCTCATTGCGTTGGAAATTGCACAATCGCTTGTTCAAGAGTCTCTCTACTTCTTCCTGAATTTGTCTTTGTTGGGGTAGCTGAATTTGGCTCGTCTATGCCGCGGATGCGGTGCATGTAGCTCATTCCTAGCAGGCGAGCGAGTTCTTCGCAGGGTGCTGGTTAAACTTGAACCGTATTGAGTGACTGCTTCTTTCCGCCCGTCGTGCTACCTACTCCGATGTGAGGTGGATGATGCTTCTTGCGGGCTTAGCTGCGAATGAACATTTCGCCTGGAAGGCTGCTCATGTTGACTATCAGAGTGTGACCCCAACCGTGAATGTATGCTCGTCTGTGGGCCTAGTCGAGAGTGCACGCTCCTTCGCGCTCTAAGACGGGAGTATACGCTATCTCGGGGGCCCAATCGGGAGTGTACACTGCCTGAGCGCTCGGTTCGTGACTGGTCGAGTGGCTGCTTACCGGGACGCTGCTGGAGAGGTTCTTTGTCTGCCCTTGTCCTACTTCGAGACACATCATCTGGGGCACGTTGCATCTCGGTGCGTTGCAAGAGCTGGTTCACCAAGGTCGTCTGCTGTGTGAGGGCACTCGTTAACTCTATGACTTGTCGAGACAACTGTTGTTCTCTATTTGGGTTGGAAGAGCTTGGAAGGAATGTTTCTCCTTGAGTAGTGGAAGTGCGGTAGACTCCGAGCGCGAGATTTGAGTTGGGAAATGTCAAATTTGTGAAAAAATGTGGTGAGAATGCCCCGGCTCGATGGTAGGTCCGGATAGTTGAGATAATTTTGGGCCAACTTGGGCTGCTTGGAAAGCCACGGGAGCAGACTGGGCCGCAGGAGCAGACTGGGCCACAGGAGCAGGCTGGGCCATGAGAGCAGGCTGGGCCGTGAGAGTGGGCTGCTCGGCAGGAACAGGCTGGACCACGGGAGTGGGTTGCTCGTCAGGAGCAGGCTGGGCTGCGAAAGCAGGTTTGGCCACGAGAGCAGGCTGCTTGGCGAGAGCAGGCTGGGCTGCGAGAGCAGGTTGGGCCACGATAGTAGGTTGTTTGGCGGGAGCAGGCTGCTCATCGCGTGATGCATGCGAATGCGAAGCTTGGGCTCGGACCCGTGCAAGCTTGGATGGCATGGCTTGGGCCATGGTGGAACCTCGTAGTGGTGGTACCACTCCGCCTATGACCACATTTAGCCTCGTGGATCGCCGCGGTCCCATTTCTTGAGTATTAGAATTTTCACTTGTGGAATTTTCTAAATTTCTAGCCATTATATTTTTCTTATACATTTTATCAAAGAACCTTTGCAAATAAAAAATTCTAACAATAAGAACGTATGAAAAATATTCAAATGGACTAGAAAATAGAGAAAAAACCTTTTTATGCAAGAGTCTTGTACGAGTATGGATCTCAACTCTCAATGAAAGCACCAATTTGTGGATGCAAATTTCTTCCTCCTTGATTTTGGACAAAATTGCACCTACAAAACAATTAACACCTTAGGTCAAGGCCAAGAGCCTTACGCGCCCACGATAAATGGGGGGGGCTTTGGCCGAAGAACCTCCAATGCCAAAGTTAGAATTTAGAGAGAAAAAGTGTTTGAGAATTCTAGAGAATTTTAGCAAGAGTGTTGGAATGATCTTTTGGTGAAAATGGGAGCCTATTTATAGGGATAGGCCGGTTCCCTTTGGGAGAAGGTGGTGTGGCCGGCCATTAGGTAGGGTTTTTAGGTTTTATTTTGGTTTAATTAGCCAATTAATTGGCTAATTAAACATAAAGGGAATGTTTTGGTGGTTATGGAATTAATTGGCTAGCTAATTAGTGTAATAAAAAGGGAGAAATGATAAAAAAAAAAAGGGTAAAAAGTGTGGTGGACTCCTTTTTGAATGGGATGGCCGGCCTTTGAGTAGCTTTTAGGATGGAATGAGTGATTTAATTGACAATTAGGGGATTGATTAGGCAATTAATCCCTTAATTAATCAATTATTATGTTTTTAAAGGAAGGTTTTAAGAAGTATGAAATGAATGTATTATTTAGCTAATTGATTAGCTAAATAATGAAATAGAAAATATATAGAATAAATTAGGTTTTGGGAATTACCTTATAGAAAGGATTTGATGAAATAGGCTTTAAATTGTTACATATTTTGGGCACTTCTGACTTGGTTGAAAGAGGGTTGCCCGCTGCTTGCGCGTAGGAACCTCGTTGTACTGCAAGGGTATTTTTGTCCTTTTTGTCCAAAAATCCACGTGTCACCTTGTGATTATTTTTGGCTCCACATATATATATATATATATATATATATATATATATTATACACACATATATTTATGTTTGTATTAGATAATTAACTATCCATATTCATAGGTAGTATATACTGTATATGTAGTGAAGTATACCAATTCAAAAGCTCTTTCATCCTAATTAATATTGTGCTTTAAAAATGAGCTTACTTGCTTGTTGTTTAGGATAACTGAACGAGATAACTTTTCAGAGTCTAATTTCTTCTACCCTAAAAGAAAGAGTCCAATTTCTTCAAATAAATAATACAATTAAAGAAAAAAGGCAAACTTCTTTCGTTCGATTTTTATGAAGGTGAAAGCTAGCTATCATTGGTGATTGTGATACTATGTCAAGGTATATTCAACCCAAAAGCTTAGGCTGTTTGGTGATAAGACCCAAAAAGTATATATAAATGTATAAAACACGTGTGTAGCTTAACAATGCAAACAGCTAGTACCAATCAACAGTTAATTTGAAGATTTACTTGATTCCAACTCTTAATCTATGTTGCGCTGATTAATTCTAACTCTTAATCGAACAAAAAAATATTGAATTTATTCTCTAAAGTGACTTGATAGAAACTTAAGACCTTTATAATATACGAATTATATAATTAATGTAGTTATAAATTGCGTACAGGTTCCACTCTTTGCATCACACACAATTCCGAACCAATTACTCTCTTCATGCCAATCTACGACTACATATATGGTACTATGGACAAATCTACTGATGCCCTCTATGAATCTTCACTGAAAAGAGGAGAGGAATTGCCAGATGTCGTGCATCTAACTCATCTAACGACACCTGAGTCCATCTATCATTTACCGCTAGGGTTTGCTTCGCTGGCCCCTAGGCCCCACAAATCAACATGGTATATGTGGCTGATGTGGCCTGTGACATTTCTGTCAATGATTCTAACTCGAATATATGGCCGTCCGTTTGTGGTTGAGCGGCAGTTCTTTAACAAGCTCACATTACAAACTTGGGTTATACCCAGATACACTACGCAGGTGAGAACCATTTTCTTTTCTCTACTAAAAGCATACTTCTTTATTGGTATGATTGAGCTTTGTTTATACATATTACTGCAGTACTACCTGCAATTGCAAAATGGATCTATAAATAGCTTGATTGAGGAAGCCATAGTTGAAGCTGAGAAAAAGGGTGTCAAAGTTATAAGTCTCGGCCTCTTGAATCAGGTCATTCTCTACCTACCAATATCTGACTATGTTATGGTCATGGTCTCATCGAGTTTGTATCTGAATTGCACTTTATAGTCTTAAAGTTTTAGTCTTTACGATCCCAACGATGTCGTTATGGGTTGTGTTTCCACGGTGGAGTTTTCGGTCCTAATGAATGGCCATTCTGGGAAACGTTTCAGGCCCTCCCACATACTCCAACAGGGAGACCATCTATCTTCTTACCTTTTGCTTATCATCAAGGACATCTTGTCGAGATTAATTCATGGTGCAGTGGAGAATGGATTCCTTAAGGGCATTCAGCTGAGCATGCATGAGCCTACTCTTTCTCATCTTTTGTTTGCAGATGACACACTTATTTTCCTTCGGACCTCTCCGATTAATTGCCAAAACATTATTCAAATTCTGAATGCCTATTACACAGCCTCTGGTCAGGAGGTAAGCATGCAAAAATCTTCAATTTTTTTCGGGGCAAATACCCCCGAGCGGTTGCGGTATGAGTTAGCTGGGATCCTGGGCATGCCTCAAGTTATGGACCTGGGGAATTACTTGGGCCTTTCAATGATGTGGGGAAGGTCCAAGAGGGAAGCTTTAGCCTTTGTGAAAGATAGGGTTATGACAAAGATTCAAGGTTGGAAGCATGGGTTCCTATCCCAGGCTGGTAGAGAAATGCTCATAAAGGCTGTTATGCAGGCAATCCCTGCTTATCCGATGAATATTTTCTGCTTCCCCGACAACATTTGCAATGACATTGATGCTGCTGTTGCCAATTTCTGGTGGGGATAGAAAGTGGGGGAGCGGAAAATTCATTGGGTGAGTAGGGAAACACTTGGGCTGCTGAAGAATGATGGGGGTATGGACTTCCATAAGCTGAAGGAGTTTAACCTTGCACTTCTAGCCAGGCAATGTTAGTGTCTTATTCACTCTCCGGACTTGCTTTGGGCCCAGGTTATCAAACAGCGGTACTTTTTCGATTGTTCTTTCTTTGAGGCCAATAAGGGGGGGGAGGGCTTTGTGGGCGTGGGCTAGTCATTTGGCAGGAAGGGATATCATTGCTAAGGGAGCTCATTGGCAGATTTTGAATGGTGAACAAACGAGGATTTGGTCTGATTGATGGACCTTGTCTGTGACGGTTGGGCACCCATCCCCAGCCCTGGGGGTCACGGTTATTATGCCAGTTTCCAGGTGTTGGAACCATGAGGCTATCGTGCAAAATGTGGCGGTGGGGGATCGTCAGGCTATCTTTGACACTCCGATTGGCGGGGCCGAGCGAGTTGACCAGTTGGTCTGACCTGCTGATAGACGGGGAAGGTATACCGTGAAGTCAGGCTACCATTGGATCCATGCGGCGAACAAAACGGCCCTGAAGCCATTACCCATCTTCATCGACATCCATTGACTCATGGGTATGGAAATGCATCTGGAATGTTTTGGCTCCTCCTGAAGTTAATAACTTCATGTGGCGGGCTCTAATGGGGGTGATGGCTACCAAACGAAATTTATTTCGCCGGCGGCATGCGCCTTCTCCTATCTGCCCCTTCTGTGGTGATTAGGAGGAATCGATTGAGCATGTTTTGATTCTTTGCCCTTGGGTGCATCGGGTATGGTTTGGTGGGGCAATTGGGCTTAGGGTGGAGAAAAGTGAGGTGACTACCCTGCATGCATGGCTGGAATCTATTTGGTACAGTTTGCCTGAAGGCGCGGTGGAGTGGAGGAAAACAATGTCGTATATTGCATTCTCATGATGGTCAATATGGAAAGCTAGGTGTGATGGAGTTTTTAATTAGAGAATCCCATCCCCGACCTGTACTGTGTGGGCCATTGAGAATACTAGCTTTGCTTTCCTGGAGGCTCATTCAAGTGAGTGGGCTTTTCGAGTTTCAGAGGGGAATGATGTTCGAGCTTGGACCCCTCGCCCACCTGGGGTCATCAAGGTGAATATGGACGATAGTTGGAAGAGGATTGATGGGGGCTGCCATATTGGGATTGTTATGAGGGATTCTGGGTCTTGTTGCTTAAAGGTGAGGATAAGAAGGATCAGTGCCTCTTCTGCCCTTATGGCAGAGGCTCGGGGAGTTTTGGAAGAATGCTTGATGGCTCAGCAGCGGGGTTATTCTCGTATTGTGGTTGAATTAGATTCTAAGGTGATTATTACATGGTTGAACGGTTGTATCGAGCAGGGTTGTGCGAGATCAGTATGGAGGGGAGGGCGTTCTATTCGTGCGCCTGGTCTTGGGTGCCACGGGCAGCCAATGAAGCGGCGGATTTTGTTGCGTTGCATGCTGGTGCGAAGATGTATGACTTTGTTTGGGTCAGAAGACCTCCATCTTCGTTTAGATTATGTTTAGGTAGGATTAAGGGTGACATGGTGATGTTCTATGTCTTGTTTTTTGTCCCTTGTTTGACTTCTTGTTTACTATTGTTAGCCACCCTGGTTTTCTATTACCTTTTGGTCGAGGACCTAGTTAATGATATTTTCCAGTTCACCAAAAAAAAAAAAAATAAGAGAGATAGAGACTAGTAATCTTTCCTTTAGGGCTGACTTTTACTCTTACAGAATGAGAGGTTTTTATCAGTATTCCCTCCTTACTATGCTTCTTGAATTGTAGATCAAGGTGATGGAAATGGTCAATGTATTTCAGTTGTCTTAAATTTCTGCTATATGTAAATTAAAATTTAGAACATTGCTCAATTGTTGTGTATTTTCTCTCTTAGTTAGAAAAAATGCAGAGCCTATTTCGGTGGCACCTTTCTCAGAGGTAAGATTTTATTTTCTCTTCACTTTCTCAGCAACAGTGACCTTTAACTGAAATACTCAGGTGGGAATCGGCAATCTGTTTGTCTATGACGATGGGGTTTCTATGCCTGCAATGCTACTAAAGCATCGAATCAGATCAAATTTTTTGGCCAGACTAGACTAGATGCATGTGACTAGTTCTACAGGAGAGTAAGCATCCACTGCCTTTAAGGCCGTGCTCAACCAGAACGACAACATTCTGAGTTTTGGCTATCGGGAAACCCTAATTGTGATGGGATGGGATCAAATTGATAGAAGATGGAAAGTCCCAGACATCTGGAAAGCTTGAGACAAAAAAGCTTTGAGATTCAGAATCAAATTGGAAGCTAGGGTTTTACGTGAGAGAAGGAAGGAATAAAGTGAAGAGAGATAAATGTATAATATATTTCATTGATTGCGCCAATAATAAAAATGACTACTGATATATGATTTTTTTTTTTGGTCAAACGATAGATTTGTTAAATTAGGGAGCCGACGGGGTTCGAACCCACACCGTGATGCAAGGGCAACACTCCTCTCCACCACTGTGGTAGACGGCCACTTTCGTTGATATATGATTAATCAGTAAAGGTTTTGTTGACCATTGGCCAAATAACCTTATGAAAAATGTTATATAATATAACTCAATGGACATATTCATCATTATTGTAGAGACCCATTAATCTTCGTCATAACCAAGGTATAAAATATCGATGATATCGGAAATATCAGTAGTCCAAAAACACGGAAATATCGATGGAAATATCGGGATATTATCGATATCGATAAAAATAATATGAAAACCACGGAAATTGTAAGAAAAACTTGGAAATTTTTATTGAAACTTTGCAGGATGTTTATTTAGTCAATTATCTATTAGTTTATCACAAAAAAATTGGAAGGAAATGCATTGCATGATGGATTTAACTGATTTAAGTTGATTATTTAGCGAGCTGGCAAACATTATGAGTGTAGAAAATATGTAGTTATTAATGAAAGAAGTTTAAACACACCATAATCATTTATATATAATGAATTAGTACACTATTTTACACTTTATACATTGCATTGTAAGATACATGAGTGACTTAGTACCACATAGAGTTCCTATGAGGTTCAAAATTTTCACTATCTTCGTTATCTCTATGTGTAGAGTAAGTGTATTTTAGCATATTTTCACAAAAACATAAGTGATATGGTGGTCAAGGTGTTGAAGGAGTAAAATGGGAGGGGTTCGAATCCCCTTGGTGTTTTTTTAAATATAGAAATTTATCCTAAATAATAAATATTAGCTTGCAAGCCTTGCAGACATCTTAACGACCATATAAATATTACAGGCTGAATATGTAATCATAAACACATCTATAACGAGTTGGATAAAGCCTAGGTGCATGGTTGACAAAGGGAGGGGTTTGAATCCCCTTGGTGTATTTTTATTTTATTTTTTTATTGGGGAAGAACCTTTCCGAAGAAAGGAGACCATTTTTTTTGGGGAAGAACTTTTTTGTTTTCTGTCCCCTACCCGAGACCCCCTTTCTTTCTACTTCTCTTTCTTTCTTTCTCTGCACACTCTCTTCTTTCTCGAAACCCTCTCATCACTCTCACTCTCCTAAATAATAAATATTAGCTTGCAAGCCTTGCAGACATCTTAACGACCATATAAATATTACAGGCTGAATATGTAATCATAAACACATCTACAACGAGTTGGATAAAGCCTAGGTGCATGGTTGACAAAGGGAGGGGTTCGAATCCCCTTGGTGTATTTTTATTTTATTTTTTTATTGGGGAAGAACCTTTCCGAAGAAAGGAGACCATTTTTTTTGGGGAAGAACTTTTTTGTTTTCTGTCCCCTACCCGAGATCCCCTTTCTTTCTACTTCTCTTTCTTTCTTTCTCTGCACACTCTCTTCTCTCTCGAAACCCTCTCATCACTCTCACTCTCCTAAATAATAAATATTAGCTTGCAAGCCTTGCAGACATCTTAACGACCATATAAATATTACAGGCTGAATATGTAATCATAAACACATCTATAACGAGTTGGATAAAGCCTAGGTGCATGGTTGACAAAGGGAGGGGTTCGAATCCCCTTGGTGTATTTTTTTTTTTATTGGGGAAGAACCTTTCCGAAGAAAGGAGACCATTTTTTTTGGGGAAGAACTTTTTTGTTTTCTGTCCCCTACCCGAGACCCCCTTTCTTTCTACTTCTCTTTCTTTCTTTCTCTGCACACTCTCTTCTCTCTCGAAACCCTCTCATCACTCTCACTCTCTCTCCCGTGATTACCCTAGTACACGGCACCCACACCATCGTTCCGTAGACGGCATCACCATCAAAACCTCGTCTTTCTCTCTCTTCCTCTTGTCTCTGCAAGATCGACGAAACCCATAAACCTCCGGCGAGTTTTCTTCATTTTCTCCGGTTAGGTAAGCTTCGGGTTTAACTCTATTCGTTCTAGTTGAAGCTTGAGTGTGTGTTATTAAGTGTTATACTCGTAATTTTCCAAGGTTTTGGAACGAGATCAGGTCGGGGGAAAGGTCACCCAACTCCGACGAACCCGTGACTGTTGAGGAGCTTTCCGAACACCTTCGGCCATTTCACGGCGAACCAAGGGTATAAACTTACTCCTCTCTCTTTCCTCTTCACGTTGGTAATTAGATTGGAGTCTAAGGTTTGCGTTTGTAATCGGCCGGAGCTGTAGAAGCTCCGGCGTTCTTCTCCGATTTGCACATATCCAAAATATCGCGATATTATCGATATTATCGATAATATCGCGATATTTTGACGAAAACTCATTGGATAACCATTAAAATATCGGTAACGCAAAAAACCGATATTATCGGTATTTAAAACCTTGGTCATAACCAAACTTCATATCTCGAACCAAGCCTGAGGAGATTGCTTGAGACCATATATCGCCTATTTTCACCTGAAAACTTTCCCTTCCTTCCCCTGAGCTCGAAAACTTGGTGGAGGTCTCCATGAAGAAAGGCGTGATGGTGGTGCACTTTCCAATTAGCCTGCTCCAGACGTGAAAGGGGTGGATAACCGTGGTTCGTCACCGGTTGTCAACCTAATGACTAATATATATATAAAGTCAATGGAAAATGTGAATAGTGATTTTGGTGTCACCAAGCTTCAACAAAAATATTTGAACAAAAATGCCCCCAAGACAAAAAACTTCAAAGGTATCCCAAAATAATGCATCAAATAAGGCAGGGGCATTTTCTTCATTTTAACAGTTTTTTTTTAATAATTATTTTTTGTGTGGTTTTTTTATTTTTTATTTTTAATTAGTACCTAACAATAGGCTAGCAATAATGTGATTCAATTTCTCTATTTTTAAACACGTTCAAAACATCTTAAGAGATGTGTAATGCTGGTTATAAAAAAGGTTTTTCACATGCGGATAATAATGTGATTAAATTAGTTGTCAAACGATTGTTTTTTTTAACAAATGATATTATCTACTATAAGGGGGGAGGGGATGGGTTTAGCCTTACAATGGGCTAGCAATAATGTGATTCAATCAGTTATTTATTAAATATTATTTTCTCTATTTTAAACATGTTCAAAATATCTTAAGAGGCGTATAATACCGGTTATAAAAAAAGTCTTTCACATGCAGATAATAATGTGATTATATTAGTTGCCAAATGATTTTTTTTTTAACAAACGATATTATCTACACTAAGGGGGAGGGGGTGGGCTTCGCCTTACTATGTGCTAGCAATAATGTGATTCAATCAGTTGTTTATTAAATATTATTTTCTCTATTTTTAAATACGTTCAAAACATCTTAAGAAGCATGTAATGCCGGTTATAAAAAAGATCATTCACACGCGGATAATAATGTGATTAAATTACATTAAATTAGTTGCCAAATGATTTTTTTTTAACAAACGATATTATCTACACTAAGGGGGAGGGGATGAGCTTAGCCTCACAATATGCTAGCAATAATGTGATTTAATCAGTTGTTTATTAAATATTATTTTCTTTATTTTTAAACACGTTCAAAACATCTTAAGAGGCGTGTAATGCCGGTTATAAAAAAGGTCTTTCGCACGCGGATAATAATGTGATTAAATTAGTTGTTAAATGATTGTTTTTTTTTTCACAAATGATATTATCTACACTAAGGGGGAGGGGTGTGCGCTTAGCTTCACAATGGGCTAGCAATAATGTGATTCAATCAATTGTATATTAAATATTATTTTCTCTATTCTTAATGTAAATTCTATAGAGACCGATGTTATTATGTGAATTCAGCTGCTTTAATTGGTTTATGAGGGGTTTCTTCTAGCATGATCTAAGATTATTCATTTACTTCAAATATTTAACTTTGCTTTTGTCAATTTATGCATATAAATACATTTAAAACGTGTAAGTCACGCATAGCACGATGTGATTCAAAAAATGCCTTCGTCATTTTAATTAGTTTTTTTGTGCTATTTTTTTTAATTAGTATCTCACAATAGGCTAGCAATAATGTGATTGAATTTCTCTATTAAACATGTTCAAAACATCTTAAGAGGCGTGTAATGCCGGTTATAAAAAAGGTCATTCGCACTATGTGATTAAACTAGTTGTCAAATGATTGTTTTTATTTTATTTTAACAAACAATATTATCTACATTAAAGGGGAGGGGGTGGGTTTAGCCTTACAATGGGCTAGCAATAATGTGATTCAATCAGTTGTTTATTGAATATTATTTTCTCTATTTTAAGCACATTCAAAACATCTTAAGAGGCGTGTAATGCCGGTTATAAAAAATGTATTTCGCACGCGGATAATAATGTGATTAAATTAGTTGTCAAATGATTTTTTTTTAGCAAGCTTAGCCTTACAATGAGCTAGCAATAATGTGATTCAATCAATTGTTTATTAAATATTATTTTCTCTATTCTTAATGTAAATTCTATAGAGACCGATTTTATTATGTGAATTTAGCTGCTTTAATTGGTTTATAAGGTCATCTCCAACAGAAGGGTCCAGAGGGCCGAAAATAGCCCGAAAACCATCTCCAACCGAGGGCTAGGCCAGAGGGCTTTGGAATCTAGGAGGGCCCCACGGAATCGGAGAGGGCTGGAGGGCTGGCTGCATGCAGCCAGCCTGGGACTGGCCATTTTTTGTTTAATGTTTTGTTATTTCTGTCGATTATAGTCGACAGAAATAATATATACTATATTATTAGTGTCGGTTATAACCGACACTAATAGCAATGTTAATATAATAGCAGTTTGAACAGAGTTGGTTAAAACCGACACTAATTTGAATTCTAACGGCTAGCCAGTCACTAGCCGTTGTATTCAAATTTTTTTTTTGTTTTTATGAATTTGAACCTTTTTTTTTCTATAACTTCCTATAACTTTTTTTTCTATAACTTATATTTTACAAATTTTGGTTCATATTTTTTTTTGTATAACTTATATTTTACAAAATTTGTTTCATATTTTTTTTAAATTCCATTTTTTTCCTATAACTTCTATTTCACAAAATTTGTTTCATATATTTTTTTTAAATTTCATTTTTTTCCTATAACTCCTCATCTTCTCGTCTCAGTTGCGCCCATTTTGATTCTCTTTTGGAATTGGATGAGGACCCCCAGTTGGAATCTGAAGAGGATCCAAAGTTGGAATTCATTGCAAACTTGAATTGAAAGAGATTGAATTGAAATAGATTGAATTCAAAGTTGTGTGAATTATATCCCAATATCCACCCTATTCAAAGTTGTAGGAATATAAGAGACAAAGTCAAGTTATGTACTAAATTGAGGAGTAAATAATTGGTGAGGGTGGGAAATACATGCTTTGCTTTGTTTATTCTAAGGCCCGGCTACTAGTTGGGCCTGGGTTTTATATCTTGGGCCCCTTTGTTTTCATCCTAACCCAGTTATAAGGCTTCTATTCTTTCATTGTTAGACTCTTGAATAACTTAATAACTTAAACACAACATTGGGCCAAGCAAACAACAGAGAGAGGTGAAAGGAAAGGTTGAGCAGCCCTTTATTTTACATTTTTGAGATGTGTAAACATAAGTTTTACAACACTGTGAGATATAATTATGGAATCTCATTTATTTTTCTCTCTTTAATTATGGAATTTAATGTGTGAATTTTTTTAATATCAAAACTTGTAAACAAGTTTTTGTTCTTATTGATGTAATCATTTTGATACTAAGATTTTTATACAAAATTAAGGCTCCACCATTCTTGTTTGATTAAAATTTTCCATATCACTACAAAAAAAAACAAAAACTTTAATTTTCCTCTCATTATTTGTATTGTAATTAATTTTTCTAATTTTTTTTGTAGGGCTTTAAAGGCTTCTCATAGTCTAATTTTCTAGCTCCGCCACTACGTGCTTTCCTTTTTCTCTTCTCTTTCCTTTTGCTATTTCTCCCCTGCTATCCTTCATGATCTACCCATTTCTTCATACCCCATCGGCGTCCCTCCTCCTTGCTCATTTCTACTCCGATATGCAGTCGCTTCATAATCGTGATTTGTTGCAGTACTTCTAGATGGTGTGTAGGATTCCTGTGTTCCCATCGGGTCGGGTGTTCAATACCACCACCTTCACACTATCTACCTTTGTTGGCAGTGTTGCTCGTGGAATCCCACGGGCTTTCTTTACTTGGTTGTTGGTACTCATCTTTGTGATTGTGTTAGGAGAGTTGCTCGTGGCTTGATGTTGCAATTGGCGGGGCGTCAGTCAGTTGGTGGTGTGGGATTGTGCTGGTAGAGATGCTCGGTGGCGGCGGCTGCAGTGGAAGGCTAGGCCTTCTTTTGCTGTATTTTACGGTTTGGGCCATAATTGTTGGTTAGGTTTTGGGCTAGTTTGGTATGTGTGCTTATTTATCTTTGGGCCTTGCAGTGTTTATTTGTGTTTGATAATGTATTTACCTTTGTACCAAAAAAAAAAAAAAATTCCTAACTCCTAGGTCTGATTCCATCCCAACATTATTTATTTTACCATATTTATTTGATATAAAATCAATAACCTTTAACTATAAAAAATCTTCTTTGATTTGTTTCTTTCACGGTGCAACCCAGGAAGTAGGACTTCAAGACTACAAAGCTATTCTTCTTCCCATTTCTAGAAATTTCATATGTATTGTCATACGGAAGTTCAAATTAATTCAACAAACAACAATATTATTTGTAAAATTTATCTTATTCTCTATAATTTTTTTTATTGTTGATCGTTTATCATACCTTTTATTGTTGATCGTTCATCATTCAACGATTTCAAAATATGAAAATTCGTAAGAGGCAATTATGATTATTGAGTATATATTATCAGCATGTGTTATTATGATGTTTTGGTTAATAATTTTGTAATTGTTATCCGTCATTTTTTTTTTTTGCAATTGGGTAAGGTCATTCTTCACATGAAATCTTGGTTCTGCCACGGATCCCACCTCAAAATGTAAAAAGATGTAAATTTATATTTTTCGGCCAACATGTGTATTATATAGCCCGTGACCCCGTCAATTAAATTAGTATCTAACCAACAAAAAATGTAAAATGTCCATTCGAAAGTATTTTTCATCTTTCATTGATGATGCTCAAAACGAAAGAATAGGCTAAGGCATGCAAAGGATTCATTTGCCCTTCTGGCTGGCGGCAGTTCATGTACATGCTTCATGTGAAAACATTTTGTTCTCCCCACTTATTATATCTACACCCGGCACATCTTTTAAAATGAAAAAGTGATCACCTTGTGTTTGAAATGGGCTCTTGATTAATTAATTGAGTTTACATCCTCCATTTTCTTATTAAAATGTTTTCCACAGCTTGAGGAAGACAAAAACTGGTATAGTTATTCTAATAATTGACCTTCAAAATTCAAGTGCATATACAAAACTCAAAAAACCAGCAATCTTTTTAAATTCGGAAAATCCTCAAACCAGGTAATTATATAAAGTTATTGACCTTTTTTTTTTTGTGTGGTAATCATAAAGCTATTGACCTTGTTTTTCAATGGAATCTTCAATAACGAGGGTATAGTTTCCTTGTTTAATATCTCTTTTTAATTATAAACCTTAATAACAAACAAACAAACAACAAAACATTTTCTCATTAAGTGGGGTCAGCTGTATGAATCCTAGAACGCTATTGCGCTTGGTATTGTGCCACGTCTTCTGTTAAATCCAAGTGCTCTAAGTTTTTTCTTAAAGTCTCTTCCAAAGTCTTCTTAGGTCTTCCTCTACCCCTTCGGCCCTGAACCTCTGTCTCATAATTGCATCTTCTACCCGGAGTGTCAGTAGGCCCTCGTTTCACATGTCCAAACCACCGTAACCGATTCTCTCATCTTTCCTTCAATTTCGGCTACTCCTACTTTACCTCGGATATCCTCATTCCTAATCTTATCATTTCTCGTGTGCATACACATCCAACGAAGCATTCTCATCTCCGCTACACCCATTTTATGTACATGTTGCATCACCACCCAACATTCCGTGCCATAAAGCATTGCCGACCTTATTGCCGTCCTATAAAATTTTCCCTTGAGCTTCAGTGGCATACGACGGTCACACTTCCACTTCATCCATCTAGCTTGTATTCTATGGTTGAGGTCTCCGTCCAACTCTCCGTTCTTTTGCAAGATAGATCTTAGGTAGTGAATAGTGGTCGCTCTTTGGTACTTTTTGATATCCAATCCTCACCCCTAATTCATTTGAGCCTACGTTTGCACTGAACTTGCATTCCATATACTCTGTCTTTTACCGACTTAGGCAAAGACCTTTAGATTCCAATACTTCTCTCCAAAGGTTAAGCTTCGCAATTACTCATTCCTAAGTTTCATCTATCAACACTATACCGTCTACGAAAAGCATACACCAAGGAATATCATCTTGAATATGTCTCGTTAACTCATCCATTACCAATGCAAAAAGGTAAGGACTTAAAGATGAGCTTTCATGTAACCCTTCAGTTATAGGGAAGCTTTCGGTTTGCCCTTCATGAGTTCTTACGACAGTCCTTGCTCCATCATACATATCCTTTATAGCTTGGATATATGCTATTCGTACTCCTTTCTTCTCTAAAATCCTCCAAAGAATAAAAAAAAAAATTATAAACCCTATAAGATAAGAGAACTAAAGAAATTACTTTGTGGAAGGGTTAATTACACAAACACTTCATGAGGTTTATCAAGTTTTCCCAAAATCTACTTATGTTTGAGACATGACACTAACACCCCTTCAGGTTTTAATTCATTTTCACATAACTTCTTAAGTTAAAAGTGTGCTAATAAATCAACAAATTTACCCCTATAACAAATTAGTTAAACAGTAAAAAAAGGGTAATTTTGGTAAAAGTCAATAAAAACTTTACTATCTAGCCATATATCAATGACATGTTTTTGTTTTGGACTTAATTAATGACACATTTTTATTAATTAGGCTCAAGACAATGATGAATGCCACATGGGCTTTATGTCATTATAAATAGTTAGAACTTGACTCTTCTTTCCTTCTCTCTCTTTCACTCTCTATGAATGTCATATGGGCTTTAGTTGTTATAAATAGTTAGAACATGAATATTCTACGATTCTCTCTCTCTCATGCGCTTCGTTTACATGGAGGAGTCTACTCAACTCAAGGAAATGGAACCAAGACAAAAAGACAAAATTACCCTCGAGGCACACCGGGATTCCCACATGCATGCAACGGACAATAACGGCTCAATCAAGATCAAAGGATATCAAAATGGTATTTATTCAAAACCCTCTCATCACTCTTCATCAAATCATCACCCACAAGGTAACTACCAATTATTCTTTTCAAATTGGGATTAATTACCAAATTAATTGCAAGATATTATTTGACATAATATCTTGCCATAAGTGGCCGGTCCCTATTTCTCCAAATAGGGCTGGCCACAACCCTATATAGCCCCACATTTCTCCAAAAATCTAAGTTCATTCTCTCCCCAAAAATTCCAAAACACTTTTTCTCTCAAATTCTAACTTTGGCATTGGAGATTCTTTGGCCAAACACCCCCCCCCCCCCGCCCACCAAATCATCGTGGGCACGTGAGGCTTTTGGCCTTAATCTTAGGTGTTATTATTTTGCAGGTGCATTTTTGTCAAAGGAAAAGACGGCGGAAATTTGCATCCACAAATTGGTGTTTTCATTGAGAGTTTAATTCACACGCTCAAAAAAGACTCTCGCATTCAAAGTTTCTCGTTTCTCATTCGTTCGTAAAATTTTCATACTTTCTTGTTCCTAGAATTTTTTAATTCTTTGAATAGAGGTGAGGGAAAAAAATACAATGACGAGAAATTCGGAAACCACGACGAACAGAACTTCCTACGTTCAAAGATCCAGATCAAATGATGGAGGATGAGACATAGCCCTACCATGACGATCCACGAGGCTCAATATGATGGCAAGATGAGCAACATTGCTAATAAGGAGCACCACCACCATGAAAGCCATGGGGACCACGGTGGCAGTATGGAGTGGGCTAGCTCCATGGCAGCAAACCCATGGTGAGTAGGGAGCATTGAGGCAGCTAATAGCCTAGACCCATGCCACTTTGAAGTAGCAAGCTCAGGCGATAGAAACAGCCCAAGTCGTCACCCTAGTAGTGCAGACCCAAGCCTCGTCCATTTGGCTCATGACCCAATTTGTAGCCCACGTTGCAAAGCAACCGAGCCAGGCTCAGCGCGAGTCGGCCTAAGCCATAATCTCAGCAGTACAAGCCCATGCAACTGCGGGAGGAGAAACAGCTTAGCGCTTGATGGCCCAAGGCCATCGCTAGCTTAGTGCGTTCCCGAACCTAGCCTAGGCCCAGCATCCACGCGCACCGCAAGCGGGGCAGCCTACACTAGCGATTTGACCCGCTCAGGTGACCCAACCCGCTCGTGCCTACCAAGCCCATGACACTCCAAACTTCAAAGCATCCAATGATGGAGTAGAAGACAAGGCTTTATTAGCGGCCCTTGCTAGCGAAAGACTTAGCGTGGAAGAAGCTTGCAATCCATTCAGATTCTCAGCTGATCACCAACCAAGCTTCAAAATGGCACATGACGAAATATCTAATGATGGCGCAATACTTGAAGAAAGTTTGGGAGCAGCTCATTGGGCTTTCCACGTACACCTTTACGCGGGTTCCACAAGTAGTTCGAAGTCTCAAGCAGATCGCCGAACAAGACCTCACAGGTTGATGATTATTTCAGTTGTCTAGCAATCCAATTTTCCTTAACTGCGCTCATAATAACGACTTCCATGCTCTTCAGTGTGAAAAGGTAAATTAATTGCTCTCCAGTGTGAGAAGATAAACCAATTCCCCGACACTTATATGGGTCTGCTTTCCAGTGCGAGAGGGTAAACAAATTTCCCAACACCCATATGGGTCTACTCTCCAGTGTGAAAGGATAAACTAATTGCTCTCCAATGCGAGAGGGTAAACTAATTCCCCGACACCCATATGGGTCTGCTCTCTAGTGTGAGAGGATAAATTAATTGGTCTCCAGCGTGAGAGGGTAAACTAATTCCCCGACACCCACCTAGGTGTGCTATCTGGTGCGAGAGGATAAACTAATTGCCCTCCAGTGCGATAGGGTAAACTAATTCCCCGACACTCATATGGGTCTGCTCTCCAGTGCGAGAGGATAAACTAATTACTCTCCAGTGTGAGAGGGTAAACTAATTCCCCAACACCCATATGGGTCTGTTCTACAGTGTAAGAAGATAAACTAATTGCTCTTCAGTGAGAGAGGGTAAACTAATTCCCTGACACCTACCTGGGTCTGTTCTCCAATGCGAGAGGATAAACTAATTGCTCTCCAGTGCGAGAAGGTAAACTAATTATCCGACACCCATATGGGTCTGCTCTCTAGTGCGAAAGGATTAACTAATTACTCTCGAGTGCGAGAAAGCCACACAACTCAAAAGATCGAATACTCGAAGACCAGCTAAGCAGCAAATGGTCAGGGTGTAGCAGCCACTTCGCACTCAACAGTTCGCTCATCTGACACTTCATCTTCAACAACTCCGATATTAACAGCTCCGTCCTTGATTGCTCTATCTACGGCAGCTAAAACGTCAAACTCAAGCAGTTTCCTCATTCTTAGCAAGCAGCCTAGATGTGGTATTCCAAACCATGGCCCATGCCACGCCACTTCCTCGACCTATGCCAAGCCAGCCCTTGGCTTCAGTCATGCCGAGCAGCACAAGTTGTGGCCTCTGCCACAGCACCTCCTCGGCCCATGCGAAGCCGACTTCCGGCCCCTGCTAGGCGACGTGCCGCACCACCCCGACGGCTACCCCGTGGCTGCACCACCCAAGAAGAGGAAAAGGAAAATTAAGTTTTTCTTACATCGGTGTGGCATAGAGAAGACAAAGAAATCAATGGAAGAAGGTTTTTTGCACGGGCAAGCAAATAAAAGTGCTAGGGTAGGGGGAACAAATATCCTCTAGCTTTCTCTCTTTCTTGTAAGGATGAATAATTGCCCTCCGAAGTTGATTTAATCCCCTACTTAAGGTAGACTTAAATAGGCTTGGAGGCGATTTATTTCCCTTTCCTAGAAGATTCTAATTCCAATTCCAAGTGGGAATGTGCATCAAAGTTAGAGATCTATACACCTGCCTACCCTTTCCTGCGAGCAGCCCAGCAGGTGTGGGGGCATTTGTGGAGCCAAAAATAATCAAGAAAATTACCCTCGAGGCGACCCATGGACTTTTGGGTGAAAAATACAAAAGTACCCTCGAGGCACACCGGGATTCCAACGCGCATGTAACGGACAATAACGGCTCAATCGAGGTCAAAGGAGTTGTATTTATTCAAAACTCTCTCATCACTTCTCATCAAATCCTCACCCACAAGGTAACTTCAAATTATTCTTTTCAAATTGGGATTAATTACCAAATTAATTGCAAGATATTATTTGACATAATATCTTGCAATTAGAGCCAAAATTCCACAATAAGTGGCCAGTCCTTATTTCTCCAAAATAGGGCCGGCCACACCTCTATATATAGCCCCACATTTCTCCAAAAACCTAAGTTCATTCTCTCCCCAAAAATTTCTAAACACTTTTTCTCTCAAATTCTAACTTTGGCATCGGAGATTCTTCGGCCAAAGCCCCCCAAATCACCGTGGGCGCATGAGGCGTTTGACCTTATTCTTAGGTGTTATTATTTTGCAGGTGCATATTCGTCAAAGGAGAATACTGTGGAAATTTGCATCCACATAGGTGAGATTTGTGGATGCATAAAATAAACTACAAAATCTCTCAAATTCCCTCTAATTCCTCAACTTTCTCAAATTCTTTAAAATCAATTTCTAATTGGATACAACTGGAATGTTATAAAATTCTTTAAAGTCCTAATTGAATACACCCATATTTCTAAGGATTTTAATAAACTATCTTAAAATTCTAATTGAATACACCTTGAATTTTAGAGAATCACTTAAAATCCTGATTGAATACGCCTAGATTCATTAAAAGAATTTAAATCGCTCAAAATTTCAATTGAATACACGTTTGTTTTAATGTTTAATATATTTTTTAATTTTTTTACGTATGATTGTAAAAAATTTTTTATTGTTTAAGTAATTAGTTATAAGGGTAAAGTTGTCAATTTGTTAGCAGAATTTTGACTAAAGGGGTTAGGTAAAATTGAATTAAAACTCGAGAGATATTAGTGTAATATCTCAAACCCGAGGGGGTGTTAGTGAAAGCGAGATAAACTCGAGGGGGTGGTGTAATTAACCCCTTTGTTGTAAGATGATGAAAGTTAATCCTTTTAGCCTTCAAATTTAGATTATAAAATACATGATTATGACTATAAAAATCAGAGATGTGTGTCGTCCATAAATGATTACCCAAGAATCTTCTCACGGTCTAAGGAATTTCCACATATCAAGCCTTGTTAATCACTAGATAAAGGATACTATAGATAAAGGATACTAAATATAAAGTTTATCACTAGATGTACTATTGTTGTGTCAATTGTTTTCCTTTATAAGACGGATAATAACGACTTGGTGCTAATTAATTAATCAATCAACTTTTGTATGCCTCTTTCATTAGGAAATTAACTACAAAAAACCTAATGGATCGCGTCTTAAAAAATGAATAAAACGATGTTTCTTGTACATAGTCTATCTCATAAAATATTGGATAAAACCATGCTCTCTGTTCTTAATTTAAAAGCGCCCAGCACTTACAATACAAATTCTAACCGAAAGTCTAGTTGATTATGTGTATTTTTATGAATAAGTTTAGCACTAATCACCCATATAGCATGAATAATTGACCGCGATTGATTAATGCGGATGTCACAAAAAACCTAATTAACATCTACAGATATTTCAGTCGCAAAAGTTTCTTAAGGCACTTTTTGTTCAAATTAATTTGTTTATGTTGTAAAATCGACGGTGGGTGCAGTGGAATAAATGAAACAAGACACAAAATTTAAGAGTTTCCTCTACAGTCAGTGTGACTGGAGTACGTCCTCGGGCAGCAGTGGTGCTTTCATTATAATTTGGAATAATAGGAGTACAAAGATAACTCTCTCTATTATCTCCTCTCCTCTTCCTCTCTTTTCCCTCTTCCTCTCTTTTTTCTCTCATCCTTTCTTCCTTCCTATCTCTCCGTGAGTCTTTCAACCTTCTTCACCTCTCATTCATTTTATAAACAAAAGAGAATACTATTCACTTTACAAATTGTCCACAAATGAATAGTGAAATACTGTGCATAAATAGTAACAAACTATTACTGTGGGCCATCCACATATTATTCACAACACTCCCCCTTGGATGGCCACAAGTCTTCGATTAACTCTTTAAAATCTTGATCTATTTTGAATGTTCCCCCTGATGAGTATCTCCCCCTGATTTCAAATCATTTAGGTTGATCATTGATCATTCTGCTTCAGTCTCTTAGTAAGAAGAGTTGCCGAAAAATGTGCTTTACTTGTTGTTAACTTTCCACATGCTTGTTCTTGAACTGGGCTGGAGGGCCTTCTGCTAGACTTCCTCCAAAGGTCTGAATTTACTTCTTTTATCTGGAGCGGAATTTGATTCAAGGGTGGTGGACACTTGATCTTGAATTGGACTTGTGATTTCTTCAAGGGCTTCGAGGTTTGATCTTGAATGAAATTGGACCATGAGGAGCTTCACGTGGCAAGTGATCTTCGGTTTTGTCGGGGATGAATCAGCACGTGTTTGTTGCGCTTGTCTCCACATGCTTCAATGTATCATTTTCACTTGCCTTACTTGCTCCCCTTGCTTAAGTAGTATTTTCCTTGGTTTTCCCCCATGCATGTGTGGCATATTCTCCTGTAGTATTTGCCCTCTGATGCATGAGTGGAATGCAACCCTTGCATTTGGATGGTTCATTATTTCTTGGTGACTGGAGACCCAGCTCCAACAACAGTTGAAGATGGCTACTTGAGAGCAATACTAGGTAAGCAATCAGGAAAGGTTCCAGGCAGTCGGTTCCTTACCGGGAGTTTGAGTGGAGGTTTGGACATATTGCTTTCTTTATCCATGTCTTTGCAGGTAAGAACAAGGACAAAGGAAAGGACAGGGAGATTGAATGATATGAGATACTCTTGCTCTCGTCCCTGAAGATATGAGATACTCTTGCTCTGGTGTGACTTGTTTTGAAGAGTATTCTCGGAGAGAAAGGAAACTGAGTATGTTGAGAGGTTTGGTTGCAGATGCATTTTCGGCAATGAGAGAGTTAGGCATTTTAGATGTGTGCCTTGCCATGGACGATGAAGGTCGACATATATAGGGATTTGCCCAATAGCAGGTAGTGGTACTGTGCTTTTACTCTTGTCAGCAACTGTGGTGTAATTAGAACAGTAAGATTTACGCGTTTTCAACTTTGTTAGAGATCTTTGACAAAGTTGCACGCAATATCTGAAAAAGCTGAAATTGTGTCTGAAAAATGCCAACGAACTTTATTCATGAAAATCTGGCTTTTGGAATTCGGAGAGCGGTGCCTCTTCGATCTCTAAACAAGTGGCTTTGCTGCCTCTTCTTTTATAGAGACATCAATTGTGTTCAAGAGTATGCTAAAAAAGTTACTGCTTGTAGAAATTTTCCCCTTCTTGCACTTCTGAGATTTTATTTGACCTCCTTTTTTTGCTTCATCATTTCTGAAAATGGCTTGCTCATCTAACATTTGCTTAGATTTGAGTCTTATGTGTGATACAGACGAGCAGCGTCAGGATAACATATGGCGTCTGTCCTTCTTATCTTCTAATGGTCCTCTTACAGTTGGGGACTCTGTGATGAAGAATAACATAACCGCTACTGTGGTAGCTAGGAATCTTCTCACTCCAAAGGATAACATAATCCTTTCAAAACGGTCTGACGAGTTGGCCGTTCAAGACTCCTTGGCTCTCAGTGTTTAGTGTGCTGACTCTGTTTCCAATATGGGCCAACGCCTACTTGCTCAAACTCGCCAAGTTGAATCATTGATGGCTGAGGTGGTAAGTCTTAAACAAGAGATCAGAAGGCTCAAGCGCGAGAATAGAGTGTCACACGTGCTTGCAAATAATTCTCCATTCATATGAACTCGTTTACAAGAGTATAATTAGTAACCTTGTGTCATATCATGTAAGTGTATTTCATTGTATTACAAATGCCTATATGTAACCTCATTGGTTCAACATATTTTGGCTATTCAAATATATATAGGTCCATTTTTTCACGTTCTTAAAAAATTGTAATGGAATTGCCTTTCTCCATTTTTTGCCAATAATTTTGTTGACGAAAAAGAACGAGACTCAATATCAACACAGCTCATTGATGAATTTAATAGCTACTTATAAAAACCAAAATTACCATTGGTTATCATCAATCCGTGATCCCATATTCTCATGTGCATGCGCATGCATAAAAGCTTTTTATTTCTTTGGATATCCATTGCCTCTTCAAGGGAATTACACTATCTCTTCCAGGATAGTCGTAATTTATAGAATGCGGATCATAACCTTTTCTAGAGCGTTATAGAGCTTGGATTTTAATCTCCACTTCCGGGAGTTGAGTCATTGGAACCTATATGTCTATCATGCTCCATGCATGAGACATCAACATTCCCATGTCCGCGGATTGTCCTTTCTGTGACGTATATCCATGCGGCGACTGTCATGCTTCTGGCATGCAACAGTTATGCTTCGGGAATGCAATAGTTTAGTAGTGTCATATTCTTCTTCTTTCGAATGAATGAACCTTTTAAGTCTAAGGATCTGCCACGCTTCAGGCGTGCAACAGATAAATCATTTACTGCCATATTATATTGTCCAACAGGGACATCAATTCTTGTAGGCACATTTGCAGCAAGTATATATGATTTCATCACTTTCGTTGCATCATTCAATTATTCTTACTTCATTTTCATATTGATTGCTTCGTGAATCAAAATAAGACAAATTCTATTCGTTCTTCTGGAACGGTATTTTCTTATCATTCTTCTGGAATGATATTTTCTCATCGTTCTTCTGGAACAATGTTATTTTCTCCCCCTAATGGCGGGAAAACTGTCTTATCAAAATCATAGTCCTCAAATCATGCGGTAAATATATCCCCAGTCAAGGGTTCCAAATGTTGAATGATAGATGGTGGATCAAATTCAACATAAATTCCCAGTTTGTATTGATGCCTTATTTTAGTACGTTGTGGCAGTCGTACAGGCACATAGATAACACAACCAAAAACTCGTAAATATATAATGTTTGGCTAGTGCCCAAACATGAGTTGTACTAAGAAATATTGATGGTTGGTAATTGGTCTCAACCAAACTTAATAATGCATCATGTAAAATGACACGTCCCCATGTAGAAAACTAGCAATTTCGTTTTCATGAGCAGAGCGCAGGTAATCAATTTCATCCGCTTAATAAATGCTTCTGCTAAACCATTTTGAGTATGGACATAAGGAACTTCTGGTCCTTATTAAATAGTATGTGGACTGAGACTCTTATGACCTTTATTACAATTAAGTTGAGGCATTGCGGTACTTCAAACTTAAGGTACTTATCAAGAAACTTCATGTCCGATCTTGAGGATCTAGGGACTTCATGCTTGATCTTTTTGCTTGATGGAACTTCGGGTCTAATCATTTTATGTGATGAAGATCAAGAAACTTCAGGTTCTGATCTGATCAAAGAACTTTGAGCCTTATATATACTTATCGTAACAAAAGGTAAGTACAATAAATAAATTAAAGCAATAGGCGGTAATTCCAGCCATAGTAAATAAATTGGATGTAAGTAAAAAAAACTTGTGACAAGGGCTTTAATTCAGCACCATTCACATAAATCAAAACTTAGGTAAAACCGTCCACGATAAATAAATTGCTTTAAAGTAAATAGAACTTGTGAAAGTGTTTTAAGCCAACACCATTCACATAAATCAAAACTTAAAGTAATAGGCGGTAAAACCGTCCATGGTAAATAAATTGCTTTAAAGTAAATAGAACTTATGACAGTGTTTTAAGCCAACACCATTCACATAAATAACAATAACATGAAATATATATATTTTTCTTTTCAGAATGGTGGTTCCAGAAATCTTTGGAGAAAAGTTGTGGGTACTTTGTGTATTATTTCCCTCGGAATCCTATTCACACACATACGCACACCCAGTATTAATAGTGGATCACATGCACCATTCAAAGCCTTTTGGCTTTTCCCCTTTTTGTTTTATTATATTCCTTCCTTCACTTCTGTTGGGGCACCCATCCAAATTGTGCTTATTTTATTATTTTTTTTTTCTTTTCAGAATGGTACATATGCATCATTAGAAACCTTTGTCCAAAAATTCCACTTTTCCAATTCTTTTTCACACGGTGCTTGAAACACCATTCCATAATCCCTCATTCCTTTTTCTTATTTGTCTGTCTGTACTAGTCTCAAACCCAAGGCCATCTGGGTTGTTGTGGAGGTCACACAGAGCTAATTTAATCCAATAAGGCTACCAGAGACTAACGTTGTTCTTGCATGACCCATAGAACATGGCGTCGCAAAGCAAGAACTTCCCTTTAGGGACATAGATGACAGCGGAGTTGATGGAGGTAAAAGAGAGGGAGGCATGTGTGGAGTTAGTCATGCCATCATCATTTCAGACAACCGAGTATTCATGGGAGTTCTCGAGATCCGTCGAAAACGACGCGATCTGGGTTTCCAAGTCTGATGAGATTCTTCTGGATCTCTGGAAACCAGTTGTCAGGTACGAGTTTTCTTATCTCGTGACGACTGCAGGTCGTTGTAAATTTCAATTCTCACCGAAATTTGATGGGGCGCTTCAGGCGCGGAGGGAGAGACAGAAAATGGACATACCTTTTGTTCTGTGAGATTTTAGCTGACGAAGGTGAGAGGTAGATAGTGTTTTCCATTGACATGAGAGCTTCTCGTGCTGATAACGTGTAGTAAAATCGACGGTGGGTGCAGTGGAATAAATGAAACAAGACACAAAATTTACGAGGTTCCTCTACAGTCAGTGTGACTGGAGTATGTCCTGGGGGCAGCAGTGGTGCTTTCATTATAATTTGGAATAATAGGAGTACAAAGATAACTCTCTCTATTATCTCATATCTTCTTCCTCTCTTTTCTCTCTTCCTCTCTTTTTTCTCTCATCCTTTCTTCCTTCCTATCTCTCTGTGAGTCTCTCAACCTTCTTCACCTCTCATTCAGTTTATAAACAAAAGAGAACACTATTCACTTTACAAATTTTCCACAAATGAATAGTGAAAATATTGTGCATAAATAGTAACAAACTATTCCTGTGGGCCATCCACATATTATTCACAACAGTTTATGCAAGAAATACTTTTGCTCACTTGCGCTTTTGTTGATATTGCTTTTACTAAGAATACATACATAAAATAAGATAAAATTCATCAAGATCCAAGTGTGCATCTTTAAAAATAACTAGCATTTGCCTACACACTTTGTGTGTATAAACACATTTTTTTAGAAAATGAGAAAGAGAGAGGGAGAGAGAGAGAACATGGGGGGAGTGGGAGGTTTTTGTTTTCGGTTTTTTATTTTTTATTGCCCATCATTTTTTTTTGTGTGATAGAAGACTAATTTGTCCTTTCTTCCTCTTTTGGTTGACAAAGAGGGTTTCATTAATTAGTAGAGATTAGAACCGATTTCTATGGAACCATTTGAAAATTCCTAAAATGTGTATATAAAAACATTTTTTTATACTTTCTTTTGAGTACATCAATATTTTTACACTAGGGGAAGGGGAGTTCGGCTAAGCCACACTATGGGTAACCTAATTTGGTATTGAATTTGCCATCTACGAGATTTGAACCTAATTTTTTATCAACGGTATCAAAATACTTTTTATTATTTAAATATTTTTTTAGCCAAAATAATCTCTGAGATTTGCATAACTCCTCACTTTGATCCCTGGGATTTGAAATCGATATAATTGGTCCCTGAGTTTGTCTACAATCAATCATTTTGATCATTCCGTGAAAAATCTCCATAAAATAAGGATAAAATGACAAAAATACCCTCAATTTCTGTCAAATCATTTTGGCCTATTGTTTATTAAATTGAGGGTAATTTTGTTATTTGAACTTATTTAACATAATTTTTTTCACCGAATGACCAAAAGATTGATGGTGGACAATCTCATGAACCACTTCTATTGATTTCAAATCTCAGGGATCAAAGTGAGGAGTTAAACAAATCTCAGGAATCATTTTAACTAAAAATCCTTATTTAAAAGCTGTTGTGGCCTAAATTTAACTGAATAAGAGAGAAGGTTAAAGAGAGAGAGAATGAGTCATTTGGTCAATATTCTCTAGGTTATAATTTTGGTTTTCTGTGGCACTTAAGAAAGACAATTTTGCTTTTATTACTCACTGATTCAGATATGAAATGGATTTTTTTTTCATTTAACCTTATAATTGGTAGTTCAGATTTGGGAATGGAATCCAACAGTTGGCTTTATTTATCTATAGACCTCCCCATCTAACTCATTTAGCGCTTGGTTGATGGGCAGTGCATTTTGCAGAGCTATCTTTGACGACTGATTATCTTAAACGTAATATTCACGAAATCTTTTCAATTTCTAGAAAAGGGAGATAATTATTTTTGCTCACATTTCAGGAAAACTTGAACATTAGAAGATGCTCATACCCTTTTGGACGAGTTATAGAAATTCATGTTGAATGAGAGTCGAAAGGGGAAAGAGAGGGCACCTAGGGTTAGAGCTAGGGTTTCAATTAGGGGTTTTCAATCTTGTGCTATTGCCCCCTTCTAGGCTATTAAGTTGGCTAATTAGTTGGTTAATCGAGAGTAGGATAAGGATTGAGCGCGCTTTGGGGGCAAAGGATGGAGAGTAATCTATATCGGGAGGGTTCTGGGTAACTGAGATGGTTTTGACAAGGTGTAATAATGATGGGCTTAAGGTTTGCAGGGTAAGGGGAAGTCGTTTCTTCTTCTTTGGAGGCAGTGGAATTATGAGGGGGGTGGCTTGCTCTCTTCAGCTGCAACCCCTCCTTGTGCACATGGGCATGCTGGGATTGGTCTCGAATTCTAGGAGAAAAAGGTGTTAATCAGAGGGAGGTTCATTAATGATGGTATAAGTCTAAAGCCCAAGGGTTGGAAAAATAAAATCATTTACCAAAATCTTTATATGGGGAAGATGAATCGGTGGAGTGAGCTCAGCCTGAATGCGTGCTTTGAGGGTAATTATTATCTAATTTTTGTGCTTTTGTACCCTAACTCTAATTGCTATGGGAATCTGAGGATTATTGTGACGATTGAATGGCCTAGTTTGGTAATCATTATTGCTAATTTCTTGTGCTGGTTGATAAATATTTCAGTCTGCATTGCGTGTTTTTGCTTGTTTTGGTTGACGTTTGATTTTCCCAAGGGTTTTTCTGCATGTATTACTCTTGTTTTCTTGATTATATATAGAATGCAGGTGCTTTGCTTGTTCACTCGTGTGTTTATCATGTATCTTAAACAGTCAGCCTTAACTTTCAAAATGACTTTCATCTCCCAACTTGAAGCCTCTTCATCTAGGCACCCTATGATTCCTTCTAGCACCTTGTTACCATCGTGGATGAATAGGTTTGCCTCTCCCCAACCTAGTCAACCATCAGTGGTTGTGGAGGGCTCTAGGGATAACTTCACTCTTGAAAGTGGTGTCACTAGGGTGTTGAGTACCCTCTTTTCGAACCTGAATGTGGAGCATATGGAAAATAAGGTGCTTATGGGAAAACTGGTGGGGAAACAGATCGAAGCTAGGACCATTATGTTGAAGCTAGGTCTTACCTGGGGTTCGAGAGTGAAGAATCTTTTTTACCTTGATCATTTTGGTCACCAGTGGTACGCTGTGGAGTTCACTGAGTAAGAGGAGATGAAGTATATGTTGGATAATCGACCCTGGTATGTTAGGGGTCAGATTTTTCATCTGGAGAAATGGACAACCTACTTTCGTGATGTGGAGATGATCTCTTGCCTGAGAGTTTGGGTTCGTATTCCAAGGCTCCCTGTTCAGTACCGTGATGCTGAGATCCTAGAAGTCATTCTACAGCCAGTGGGAACCTTTATCAGAGCAGATGAAAGTTCTCTGACGGGTTTGAATGGTTTATTTGTGCGAGTTTTGTTGGAGGTGGATCTGAGATTGCCTCTTAAGAGAGTGATGATCATCAATGACCAGGAGGACTGTCGTATTTTTCTTAGCTATGAGAAGCTTTTCGAAATGTGCTTCTATTGTGGCCGAATGAGAGTGGAGGGCCACATGTGTCCAACAATTGAGAACAAGGATGTGTGGCTGTTAGTAGACCGTGTGTTTGAGGATGAGTCGTTGGTGTTGCCGACGGGAGCTGAGATCTCTGAGGAGATTAGACAAGAGTTACATGGAGGAGTTATGGTGGTGTTTCCTCAACTAGTCTTGGGGGAAAAGGCAATCTCTAAGGATGAGGATGAGCTAGAAAGTAGGGAGCAAGTCAGGGCTCGGGAAGATAATGTGAGTGATGGCTAGACACCTATGACTTCAGAGAATAATAGGTACGCAGGTAGAGGTAGAAGTGGGGCTAAGAGAGATGGTCGGTCGTATGATAATGTAGTGATAGGAAACAAAACATGGGTTTCAAAACCTAATTTGGTCTCTAAGTGGAGGCCTGACTGTGCTCTGGTTTCTGATGAGATAATGGGAGGTAATCAGTTTAGTGAAACCGGTACTGATAAGGGAAAGAATGTTGTAGAGGAAGAGAAAGAATTTATGAAGGCTGAAGAGGAAAATGTGGAGCCGATGCAAATTGGAGGAAGTAGGAAGATGGTTAGAAACAGTGGTAATGATGTTAGTGCTGGTTTTATGGTGGAAGATGTTGACTGATGAAGTGCTTGGAGTGGAACTGCAGGGGTTAGGGTAGACCTTAAGTTGCCCCTCAATTTAAATTTATGTCTAGTTTAGTTAATTTAGATGTTTTTTGCTTGTTGGAACCTAAGTCTGGTCAAAGTCAATTGTTTAGGAATGTTTTTTGCAAATGGTTTAACTCTACGTTTTTTGTTGAAAGAGAGGGGCAAGCAGGAGGGCTTTGCCACTTTTGGAATGATCAGAATGTTACTATTGATGTACTAGCCTACTCTTCAAGGTTTATCCACTGCAGTTTCAATATAATTAAGTCGGGTGTTATATTTTTCTATACTTTCATTTATGCCTATCCTAAAAAACATTTGCAATTACAACTTTGGGAGGAGTTATTGAGAATGTATGATATTAATATTAACTCTCATCTGTGGTTATTGATGGGTGATTTTAACAATATTCTAAGTCTTAGTGAAAATGTGGTGGGGGGGGGTGATAGGAATACAAATGTTTATATGGTGAATTTTGCTGTTTTTTTTTTAAGAAAGGTGGTCTTATTTTGATCCCTGCCTCTGGGGTGCCTTTTACCTGGTCTAATGGACATAAAGATAATACCTTAATTTTTGAAAGGTTAGATAGAGTAGTGGTTAATACAGCTTGGTTAAACCTATATCCGAATGCTAATCTTCATAATTATCCAATATTTGGATCAGATCACAGTCCAATTCTGTTAGACTGCTGCCCTAGTAATTGTCATAATATAATTGGTCGAAGTGAATTCAAGTTTATGGCTATGTGGTTAAACCACCCAAATTTCTCTAACATTGTTAGAAAAGCTTGGAGTTTGGAGTTGGATGGCAACCCTAATAAGGGTGTCTTGGTACCCTAAGAGGTTTGGTCAGAGGTTGGAATAAGGAGGTTTTCGGTAATGTCCATGTTAAAGTAAGAGAACTTTTTGAGAAACTGATGGATATTCAATAGGATAATGTTCAACTGCTAAATGAAGAGTTAATAATTCGAAATGAACTGAGTGGAACCCTCAACAACGAGGAAATCCTTTGGGCAACAAAAAGCGAGAGTTAATTGTCTCCAATTAGGGGATAAGAACAAAAAGTTTTTCCAAACAGTAACGAACATTTAGACTTAAAAGGAATGAGAAGTAGTCATCTGAAAGACCATTTAAATGCAAGGGTTGCGCACCATTTATACTATGCAAAAGATTGAAGCAGAAGGTTCAACATGAACTGGAACAGATCACTATAACACGATGCCCTTCCTGCAGAACGGCATAATTTAGAGAGATGAGTCTAAATCAAATCCAAGCTCAGTATTGCTGCCCTATCTGAAGATCTCAAGAAACTTTAACAACATTTCGCTGACACCGTCGCCAAAGAGCAAAGCCTCGCCATACCCATATCATCAAGGTCGAACGAACTCTTGATTTGATGGACTTGTTTTGGCCCTCAAATTCTTGAGTCGGCCTTATACTCTAAAGGAAACCAGAAAACCCTCCAGTCTAGTTCAAGAATAAGCATGTGGAAAGTCAACAAGTATAACCCGATTCATCTGTTACTTCTTCAAAAGCAAAAGTATCTCATATCATCTCTTCTCCCTTTTCTTCTCTTTATCCTTTTTGCTACCTGCAAGATAGGGATAAGGAGAACAATCAGTCGGAACTCGAAATCAAACTTATGATCTGGGACTGATTGCTTGGAACTTTAATTGCTTACCTTGTCCGTCACCTCCTTCGGCAGATCTCTTCGCTCAGAGACTTGGGGGACTCCTATTATAGGGTTTGTATCGCACTTGACTAAGCCTGAAACTACAAATAAACTTCAAGTGAAATTGATACATTACCTTGTGCATCTCCATTGGTTAAAGATACCACCCCTGAATGGAGGAAAAGTACTTCCAGAGAAGATGCCGCATCTACTTATGAGACAGATAAGGCAAGTGAAAATGATACCACACTTCGGTACTTAGAAGTCTCGTGATTACTCAGTGGCTTGGATCTTGCAAGTCCCAAACCGAGGAGCTTCCCTCACTTGGGAACTTAGGGGAGCACTGTTTGTACCATACTCGACCAATCCCGAAACTATTGAGCACCGGTCAACGTTATACCGTCAAGGACTCAGAAGAGTTTCCCTCCAACCTGGAGGCCAATCACAGCGTGACATGTGTTAACACCAAAAGGCCAATCACAGGGCGACATGTGTCAACATCAAATGCCAATCACAGCATGACACGTGTCAAGGCCAGAACAAAGCTAGAAACTCTCTTCTATAAAAGGAGATCATTCTCCCACAATAATCCCTAATGTCATTTGTACTAAATCATTCACTAGAACTCACTAAAGGAGAGGTTGAACCTATGTACTTGTGTAAACCCTTCACAATTAATGAGAACTCCTCTACTCCGTGGACGTAGCCAATCTGGGTGAACCACATACATCTTATGTTTGCTCCCTTGTTTCTGTCCATTTACATACCTATCCATACTAGTGACCGAAGCAGTCTAGCAAAGGTCATAAACTTAATACTTTCTGTTGTACCAAGTCCTCACTGATTTTGTGCATCAACATTTGGCGTCATCTGTGGGAAGCACACTTATTCATACTATCTTCTTCTTTGTCAAGCTGGTTTCCACCATTCGTACACTCTCTTTTGACCAGGCATACATTTCTAACATGGGAGCGAAAGAAGCCACAGCACACAGAATGATGCCCCGGTGTGAGGCTGCGAAAGAAGGAACGAAAGAAGCTCGCTCTTCAAGCTAAAGTCGAAGAGCTGGAGGCTCAGAACAACAAGATAGCAATAAAGAATGAGATCATCCAGGAACAATATGAGAAACTCTTCGAGATGCTTCACGAAACTAGGCGTACTCAAACACACGAGCTTGTTGCCCTTATGGACATCAACCATTATCTGGGTGCCCCTCAACACTGAGGGTCACCTTCCTTCGACATGGGTATCCCTGATGAGAAGCGAGCTAATCATCATAAGACTTCTCTCAACCCAACTGCTTCGACCCGAGCAAAAGAAGTGGAGGAAGACACCTCTTTGCAGAAGGTTTGGAAGGATCGAAAGCTGTTTATCTTGACTGCTGAGACTTTCTAAAGCAACGTCGAGAGAATCCCCTCCACATAAGCTCGAAGATCAATGACCCAAGGGTTTCTAAAAGACTCGGTCACCTCCCACGACCCAGGCCAGCTGCATCTAAGGAAAGAACAACAGGTCCCAGAGGAACATGAAGGTACATGGGACTTAGAGGTATTCCAACAGACTCGCCCTAGAAGTCAGTACGCGCGAGTCCAAGGAAAAATCACACGCTCTTGCTCAAGCTTTCCTACTTCCAAGAGGCGATGGAGACTTACGGAAGAAAATTCCAGTGGTACATGACTCAACTCATGACCCCATTGTCCTACAGCTCTTTGAGGAAGTAAACAAGTTAAAGGTCGAACGTTAGGCCGAGATACCTGACTGGAACCAACCCAGGCCTGGCCCTTTCACAAGGAGGATCCTCGACACCCCCTTCAAGCGAAGATAAAACAAAAGGTTGGTTTACAACTCTATACTAGAAGGGAGGACCCGATTGAACACCTTAACCTCTTTGAGTTCACCATGGCATAACAGATGCACACCGACGAAGAGCGACGTCTTCTCTTCCCTTCCACCCTCTCTGTCGGAGCTCTAAACTGGTATTGTCATCTTTCACCTAAGATAGTAGACTCATTTAAGGAACTGAGGAAACTATTTGTCTCTCAACACATCTTCCAGACCAATCGTTTACATTCTGCAGATGACTTGTACACTATTCGCCAGAAGCCAGACGAGTCACTACGAGAGTATGTCGGTTGCTTCAGCCATGAGTATTCTCGCTCCGCTGAGGTAGATGACAAGACCGCCCTCAAGGCCTTCACGGCAGGCCTATGTGATTGTTTCTTCAAGTACATGATCAATGCCAACACTTGGAAGACTTACTCTAAGGTGATGGCACATGCTTACAACCACGCATCCGTCGAAACAAGGACATATCAAGGGAAACCCCTTACAGCCACCCCTTATCAGCAAGTAGGGAGTGGAAGCCAGATCTAACCAAATGAGAATACCTCAACCTTCCAAACAGCAGCGGTGCCTCCCCCTGCCTTAATTAATACTTTGCCAAGTCAACAGATATATCAATCTCAGGGGAAAATGAAAGATTTCCATCCTCACCAGTCTCATTTAGTAAAAGGAGTAAGGGACACTACCATGATAACCAAGGGTATCGCCACAATAATCCCCACTCCAGGTAGTCAACACAGTGGGTCAAACACGTGTCAAGACAGGCCCTACCCCGAGGTATGAGGCATACACACATTTGAACGCCACGTGCATGGCCATTTACCCCAGCATAGCACACCTGATATCGAAGCCAAAGCTGAGGCAGCCAAATTACAAGCCCACGAAGAACACGGGCACGTTTTTTGCTGCTACCACGAGCATAACGGCCATGATGGTGAGAAGTGTATCACCCTTCGTGATCATATTGAAGCTTTGGCACATGAAGGAAAAATTGATCAATTCCTCCTTCACCCTCCAAGGGATAGCCGTAACCAACGCCAAGTGAATGTGATATATTCCATAAGTGGTGGCACACCCATATCTAAATCTTCCAACAAGGCCATGAAAAATTGTGAACGAACTTTGAGGCCTGGCCACCAAGTGTTTCACGTGGAAGACATCAGGGGAGGCAAGTATCAGAAGCCTAACTAGGATCCAATATGTTTTTACCCTGAGGAAGAAAGAGGTATCATCTACCCTCACAAAGATCCAATATATTCCATGATATTGATTGAAGTCCCTGTGTCTACCAGGCATCTCTCCCAATATCATCTGTCATTGATTAAGTATTGATCCCAAGACCAAGCCAGTGAGACAGAAGCGAAGATCTTATGACGCTGAACGATACGAAGCAATGAAGGCAGAAGTTGAAAAACTCAAAGGCATAGGCTTCGTTAGCGAAGTCAATTACCCAACATAGGTAGCAAATGTGGTCATTGTTAAGAAAAATCCGACCAAAGAAAGTCTTTTTCTTCAAAAGATCTTGTGGAGAATGTGTGTTGACTACACCGACCTAAACAAAGGATGCCCGAAGGATAGCTTTCCCTTTCCTCTCATTGATAGACTTGTGGACTCTACAGCAAGGTGTGAACTCTTGAGCTTCATGGATGTTTACTCGGGGTATAACCAAATTCTCATGAACCCCTCGGACCAAGAACACACGGCATTCACTACTGACAGAGGACTATATTACTATAAAGTCATACCGTTCGGCCTAAAGAATGCATGGATGACTTATCAGAGACTAGTCAATTCAATGTTCGCTAAACAAATTGGGAAGAGCATGGAAGTTTATGTTGATGATATGCTAGTCAAGAGCAAACATGCTGACCAACACATCACCAACTTGTCTGAAACCTTCACCATCCTGAAGAAGTATCGAATGGGGTTGAACCCCAACAAATGCGCCTTCGGCGTGGGCTCTGGAAAATTCTTGGGTTTCATGATTAGCCAACGAGGCATTGAAGCCAACCTCTAGAAAATCAAGGCAATCCTCGACATGGAGGAACTGGTAACTTCAAAAGACATCCAGAGCATTACTGGCAAAGTGGCAGCCTTAACCAGGTTCATCTCTAAGGCCATAGACAGATGTGCTCATTTCTTCAAAGCACTTAAGGGAAGTAAGAAGTACATTACATGGACTGATGAATGTGCCGAGGCATTCAAAAACCTTAAGGACTACATGAGTAAAGCATCGCTGCTCTCCAAATCTGAGGTTGGTGACGCTCTCATTATCTATCTATCGGTATCGGCTTCAGCAGTAAGTTTTGTTCTCATTCGAAATGATGGTAATGTCGAACGGTCTGTCTACTACGCTAGCAAGGCCTTACAAGATGCGGAGACACGATACTCCAACATTGAGAACTTGGCTCTAGCATTGGTCATGTCTGCTCGAAAACTTCGCCTTTACTTCTAAGCACACTCTATCATCGTGCTTACCAATCATCTTCTTCGACAGATACTCCAAAGTCCTAACACTTCGAGGCGAATGATCAAATGGGTGATAACATTGCGTGAGTTTGACATCTCCTACCAACGAAAGCCAGCTGAGAAAGGCCAAGCAATTGTAGACTTCATCGCTGACTTTACATATCCTGTTAACATTGCTTCTACACCTAAAACAGTAGCTTCATTACCCCCGGAAGCTCAGAAAATATAACCAACAGCCCCAGCATGGAGTTTATGTGTTGATGGCTCGTCCATCCAATAGGGTTGTGGAGCAGGACTAGTCCTTACTACCCCCGACAAAGTGGCGATGAAGTATACTCTTCGTTTCAAATTCAAGGCGTCGAACAACTAGGCCAAATATGAAGCCCTCCTAGCAAGCTTACGTTTGGCCAAACACCTCAGGGTTTAACGAATTGATATCTTGAGTGACTCCCAATTGGTGGTTAACCAGGTCACCAGCAACTTTGACGCTAAGGATAACTCTATGGCAGCATATCTTGCACAAACATAACTGTTGCTCAAACACTTCCACTACCAGATCACCCAAGTTCCTCGAGCAGCAAACAGTCATGCAGACGCTTTGGCTCACCTAGCCTCAGCAGTGGAAGACAATATTAGGAGAAAAATTCAGGTCGAATTGTTGGCAGCACCAAACACCATGGCCGCTGAAGTGTGCAACTTACAACAGGGGGATAGTTGGATTATCCCTATTTATAAATTCCTTGCTCATGGCACTTTCCTAATGATAAAGTCCAAGCTAAGCAGATTCAATAAAAGTCTACCCGTTACTTGATTATTAATGACCAACTCTACAAGCGGGGTTTTAACCTACCATACCTAAGATACCTTACGCCCACGGAGGTGAAAATTGCCTTTCGGGAAATACATGAAGGAGTCTGCAGAGATCATGCTCGATCTCAATCCCTAACACACAAGGCTTTTTGCTAAGGATATTACTAGCCAACACTCCACCAAGATGCCATCGGAATATCCCGCTCATGTGATAAGTGTCAACGCTGTGCAATTATTCCTCACTCCCCTCCCGAGCCGCTCATTCCTATGATCAGCCCTTGGCCCTTGGCCCAATGTGGACTTGATTTGATCGGCCAAATGCCTGCAGGGAAGGGCAAGGTCCTCTATGCAATCGTTGCAGTTGATTACTTCACAAAGTGGGCCGAAGTAGAACCCTTGGCAACCATTACTGAGGCAAAAATAGAAGACTTCGTATGGAAGAACATCCTTTGCAGATTCGGCATTCCCAATACGATATTCACTGACAATGGGCGACAATTCGACAACAATAAGTTCAGGATGTTCTCGTCTAAGTTCAACATCAACTTATGTTTCGCCTCCCCAGCTCATCGCCAATCTAATGGACAAGTTGAAGCCATCAACAAAATAATCAAGCGCACTTTGAAAACTAGCTTGGACAAGGCTAAAAGCTGTTTGCCAGAATTTGTACCCCAAGTTCTTTAGTCATACCGCACTTCGTATAGGACTTCAACAGGAGAAACTCCATTCTCACTTGCTTTTGGTACAGAGGCAGTTGTCCCAGTTGAGCTTGAGCAAGCAACATTCCGAGTCCAGAACTACGTGCAAAGTGAAAATGATAAACAACTTACCCTCAACTTAGATCTAGTCGAGGAACACATAAACTAGGCTCACTTGAGGAATGTCGCCTACAAGCAGCGCATCTCCAACTTCTATGACTCAAGGGTCAAACCTCTTTCAAAGTGGGGGACTGGGTATTGAAGAAAAGATTACTTTGTGACAGAGTCCCGAGTGAAGGAACACTCAGTCCAAACTGGGATGGACCGTTTGAAATTATTGGCATCAGTCGCCTTGGCTCATACAAGCTCAGAAACTCCGATGGCAAGACCCTTGGCCATCTATGGAACGCTGATCACTTGAAGTACTATTACAAGTAAACTCATATTGTACAAGTGTTAAGCTTTAGTCGTTCGGCATCCTATGTAACAAAGACCATTTGGCATGAATTCAATAAAGAGGTGATTTAGACAACTCGGTCCTAATCCTCTTACATTCCTAGCAATGAAACACATGGGTTCAAAGCTTCAACATGAATGCTCCCAACATGAAATAAAGTCTAATTATATGTCAACAAGACTATACAAATAAACGAACAGCTCCACAGTATATTCGTTCAATCTTACCCAAGTTATGGCTTATATCCAAACAAAGGATTTGCTTATACATAGCCAAGCATTCATTAATGATAGTGCAAATACTTGGCAATTATCAAACTATACGGCGTAAAGTCGTAAACATCCATAAATAAAAACCTCTCAGGCCTACAACATGACACATGCCACACAAACAACAAACTAGTACATTCAGAGTAAATGGCACGTGCCACACAAACAACAAACTAGTACATCCAGAGTACATGGCACATGCCACACAAACAACAAACTCGTACATACAGAGTACATGCGGAAAAAGAGGGCACTATGAGTCATCCTCATCTGAGGCCGAACCCCTGACAATATCACTTTGTGTTTCAACCCCATCGCCATCACCACCATTTTTAGCATCTCCAGGACCATCCTTACTCTCCAGAGACTGTTCACCGATACTAGCCTCGTTATCAGAGTCATCCTCACTTCTAGGATCAACTGCGAAGACGAAGGTTTCACATTTTTGTCGGTACTCATCCATCTCATCACAGTACTTTCGGATAATGCTTCCATTGTCGTAACGCCCAAGGACGACCATCTATTTCCTTTTCTCAAAATCAGCCGCCCAGATGCAGTGAGGTCTAAAGGCATCGTGAAAGGCCTGGGAACCTAAGAACTCATGCACGGCAGCGTTCCTCTCAGTTGGGATACTCTTATTCAGCCCAAAAACCTCAACCAAGGCACTATCCAACTCCCCTTTAACCTTGGAAACCTCGAGGATAGTTATCTCCAACTGTTTCTTAGTCGCTTCCAATTGTTTCTTGAGCCTTACGTTCTTACCATTCCGCCTCTTCAAACTCTTAAAGTTTTGATCCTTGAGGTGGATGACCTCAGCCAAAGCTTTGCTTGTTTTTCTAGCATCATTCACAAGCTGCTTATTCTCTTTAAACTTTGCCTTGTACCGCTCGACCTCTCGTAATTTTTCGTTGTACTCGGTCATGACCTACATGACAAGATGATCGTCACTGCCAGGAAAAAGAGGGGAGAAAGTAAGGAAATAACAGAGTAACACTTACATAAGAAGATAGCTTCATCATCCAGTCACGATCTGATTCGTTCTCATTGAGCGGCTCGCCAAGTTCGGCAGCAGTGGATCAACGTCCTGCCAGGCAATTATTGATATACCTAAAACTACTTGATTGCATGGCAACCTTCAAGTTCTTCTAATGGATGCTGCCAACCTCTTCCTTATACTTCCTCTTACGACTGGAGCTAGGGTCACCTTCTTGATCAGTAGACTCCATGGTTGGAGGAAAAATGGGATTGATGGTAGGAAAGTGAGGCAACAGTCGTCTCTCATCCCCTACAACTATGGCAATAGTACACCCGATGGCCTCAACTTCAGCCTTCTTTGAGGCAGTAATCTTGAGGACCTCATCTTGCGACTTAGGTCTAGGGGCTGGCCTCACCCTGTGCTTACGAGCTCCCTTGTGAAACAAAATGTCATCTACGGGAACTAACATGGGTGTTTTCCCTTTCTTGGCGCTAGTCCCCCTTTCTTGCCCACTTTCTCCACTGAACAAGAAAAATCAAAGTAAGGAATGCAACTTTGTAAAAGAAAGATGGGGCGAAATGAAAGATACAACTTACTTGGTCGTCTCTAGCACTCCGACACTAGGGGCTGAAAACCGTACTTTCGAAATAAGGGTCGTAGCTTGCCCAAGTGTCTATCCTATTTGGGCACCCTAAACACCTTCTCTATGTCAGCTAGCTCCCGTCCGGACAGCTTGATGGTCCCTCGCGTCACTGCACGAAGAAAAATGTTAGAAGCAAGAGAAAATCATAACAAATAGCAAACAATGGATACATTACAACCTACAGTCTGGAAGTGAGTAGGAACACGTCGCTCAGGCGTGACACCTTTAGCATACTCCCAATCATTATAAAGAAAGCACCAACGGTTTTTCCAAGTGTAGTGCACATTTTTCTTACCAAAGACAATACGATATCTTTCACTCAGACATGCACACTCGGCATACCCAGTGCATGCTTTCATCGGCACATCTTATAGCAGTAGCGCCACTGATGAAAGGAAGGCTCACCTAACCCACATTCCATCCAAATAATATAAAACTCGATCAAGGTATCCCAAAAACCAGGGTTGAGTTGCCCAGGCGCATATCCAATGAAAGATAACATATGTTGCAACCATGGGTGCAAAGGCAGCTTTACCCCTAAGGTCAATAATATCTGGGTATGGAACATAACATGACCTTGGGGCGGTTGAAAGGACAATTCTTCATGATGCACCAAGTGCATTCCTACACTACGGGGGATACTACATGACTGCCTTAGGGCCTTAAGCTACTTTTCGTTATCTAACAAGTTGTTCTCTAAATGGTATGCTATGAACTCAGAACGAAATATGGGTATGGCATAAAAAACAACCCCCTTACCCACTGACATGAGGGAGGAAAAACCAACATTGGCTAAGGTTTGACAGTTGTGAAGATCATCCAATGTTTCTTTTGTATAAAACTCTAACAAAGGCCTTGAAGACTCCGACCTCGCAGGCTCAAACCTAGAGCTAGAGCTAGGGGGCCCTCATCACTAGGACTTCCAGGCTCTGACATCTACAACAAACAGAAACAAACTCTATCACTACATGAAAGATCGAAACATAAGGAAGTTCCTAGGGCATGAAGAAAAGATCAACCAGTTCATTATGTTCTCAACCAAATACATGAACACTAAAAAAAAAGAGTGAAAGCATTTGATATAGTGAAGAAGACTACCAACCTGAAGATGGTGCAAAGCACTGTCGGAAACCCCCTCAACTATAAGAGCACTCTGTCTCAAAAAATCACTACAAAATGAGCAAATGAAGACAATGAAAAGAGTGGAAACTTATCATTCTTATATGGTTCAACATGGCCAAAGAAATTCAAAATTCAAAATTCAAACCATGAGAAAACCCCACATGGAAAGTCTTCAAACTTCCACACAAGCTAGGGAGTTTTCAAATTTCAAACTCACAGCTCCCCCTCTCCCCCTCCCAAAAAAAAAAAAAAAAAAAAAAAAAAAAGAGGGAGGAGGAGGTGAACACATTAGCTTCATCAAAGGAGTTCAACCACAATTCCCAAAAGCTTCACACTCTAGATCAAGATAGTGTGAAGAAAAATCAATTTATGGTGCCAACAAAAGCTTCATCAATGGAGTTCAACCACAATTCCCAAAAGCTTCACACACTCTTGATCAAGATAGTGTGAAGCAAAACCAATTTATGGTGCCAACAAAAGCTTCAACATATAAGTTTCACCTACAAAGCTTCATCAATTGAGGACAACTACAACTCTCAAAAGCTTCACACACTCTTGATCAAGACAGTGTGAAGCAAAACCAATTTATGGTGCCAACAAAAGCTTTAACATATAAGCTTCACCTACAAAGCTTCATCAATGGAGAGCAACTACAATTCTCAAAAGCTTCACACACTCTTGATCAAGATAGTGTGAAGCAAAATCAATTTATGGTGCCAACAAAACTTCACCTACAAAGGGCCTAGGCCTCCGCTTCTTTGAGCCTAATAACTTTCATAGCAAATATATATGAAGGAGGAGTTTTGGGCTACCATTTAGAAAGGAAAATGGTGAAGTTTTGTTACTTTGGAAAATTAGCTACTAGCAAGACACCTCATTCGTCAACTCCCTCGACCGGAGACTTGGGGGACTCCTACCATATGCTACTGCACCTCGGTACTTGGAAGTTTCACAACTACTCAGTGACTTAGATCTTTCAAGTCCCCAACCGAGAAGCTTTCCTCACTCGGGAAATTATGGGAGCATTATTTCAACCTACATGATCCACCCACGAAGTTTCAACATGCACACTTTAACAAAAAAAATTCAACGAACTCAATGAAGTATGCCTTAGTGTATTTAACACAATACGCTGAAATGAAGCAAAGCTTATTTATTGATATCTCCGATAAGTTACATATATGTACATATACATGAATCAAAATAAACAAACAGGGGGGAGCCTTCACAAAGGTTGCTCATGAGAAGTCTCAATACTCGGCAGAGCCCCAGAAAGATGAGGCACTGGAATGTGATCATTTGGAGCCTCACAATTGTGCAGAACCCCCAAAAGAGGAGGCACCAGAGGTTGATAATTTGGAGCTTCAGTATGTGGTACAGCCCTAGAAGACGAAGGCAATAAACGCCTTTTGAACAAACCCACAAACCTCTGATGATCAAGAAAAATATGACCATCAAATTCCTGCAGCCGATCAAGCTTCCTTTTCATGCTTGTAGCATAGTCATGTGCGAGCATGTGCAACTGTTTATTCTCGTGCTTGAGCCCTCTGATCTCCTGTTTGAGACTTATCACTTCAGCCGCCAATGATTCAACTTGGCAAGTTCGAGCAAATAAGCGTTGGGCCATATTAAACACAGAACCCGCACACGGAACACTGAGAGCCTGAGAATCCTTAACAGCCAACTCATCGAACCGTTTGGAAAGTAGTCTGTTATCTTTGGGAGTGAGAATGTTCCTGGCCACCACCGCAGCGGTCATATCATTCTTCATCACATAGTCCCCAATGGTAAGAGGACCAATAAGAGATAAGAAGGATGGGCGCTATATGTTGTCTTGAAGAGACATGGCTGCCTCTTCATCAAAGTTCAAGTCAAAACGACGGTCAGATGGGCCAGACATTTTCAGAAATGATGAAGGAAAAATGAGGTCCAATAAATCTCTGAACTACAAAAATAAGGGAAGAATTCCTACAAGCAATAACTCTCTGAACGTACTTTTTGCACACAATTGGTACCTCTATAAAAGAAAGGCAACGGGGCTGTTTGTTCGAAAATCGAAAAAGCACCACTCTCTGGATTTCGAGAATCAGATTTTTCTGAGTAAAATTTCTCGACAATCTCCACACGCAACATCAGCTCCTCGGATACCACAAGTAACTTTGCCAAAGATCTCTAACAAAGTTAAGACACATAAATTTTGGAGGTCCAGCTACCCTACTATTACCCACAAGGGTAAAGGAACAGCACCACTGCTTGATAACTGGAAAATCCCTATGCGTGTCAACCTCTGTACTCCGTGGCAAAACAGACTTACAAAAATGCCCAACCTTTCCTCACATCCAAGAAAGCACTCCCAACAGGATTGTTTGCTCAAGAATCGAAGAGGCATCGCTCCTCGAATCTCGAGAGCTAGATCCTCAATAGGATTACTTGTTCAAAAATCGAAGAGGCACAGCTCTCCGAATCTCGAGAAGCCAGATTCCCAACAGGATTACTTATTCAAAAATTGAAAAAGCACCGATCTCCGAGCTTCGAGAGCCAGATTTTCTTGGATAAAATTTGTCTGCAATCTTCACATGCAACATCAGCTTTCCAGATGTCAAGGACCACTTTGTCAAAGATTTCTGACAAAGTGAAAAACGTGAATCATGCAGCTCCCACTACATTGCTATGATCGAGAAGGGTAAATGAATAGCATTACTACTTGTTGTTGGGGAAACTTCTATATATGTTGACCTTCATCCTCCACGACCAGGTAAATCTGCAAAAATGCTTAACCTTTCCTCATATTTGAGAGGGCGCCCCCAACAAAGCCTCTCGAATTACTCAGTTTTCTTCCCCCCCCCCCCAATAATACCTCTGCAAACCAGCCACACCAGAGCAAGAATATCTCATATCATCAGGGTCAAAAGCAAGAGTATCTCATATCATGTTTTTTCCATGTCTTTTCCTTTGCCCTTGCTCTTACCTGCAAGACAATGAGAAAGAAAACAATCAGTCGGAACCTGAAATCAAACTTCTGATCTAGAACTGATTGCCTGGAACCTTTGCCTGGTTGCTCACTTAGCATTGCTCTCAAGTACTCATACTCAACTGTTGTCAAGGTCACGAATCCCTTCGGCAAATACCTCAAAACAGTTGATACGATACTGGCTATTTACACTGAAGCTGCCAAGCATGGATGAGTAGCTGAGAAGTAGTGCTCTGAAAGACCATTTAAATGCAAAGGTTGCGCACCATTTCTACTATGCAAAAGATTGAAGTAGAAGGTTCAACATGAACTGGAACAGATCACTATAACACGATGCCCTTCCTGTAGAACCACATAATCCAGATGGAGGAGTCTAAATCAAATCCAAGCTCGATATCGCTGCCCTATCCAAAGAGCTCAAGAAACTTCAACAACCTTTCGCTGGCACCGTCACCAAAGAGCAAAGCCTCGCCATACCACATCCACTACTTTGTCAACAGCAAAAGTATCCCATATCATCAAGGTCGAACGAACTCTTGATTTGATGGACTTGTTTTGACCCTCAAATTCTTGAGTTGGCCTTATACTCTGGAGGAAACCAGAAAACCCTCTAGTCCAGTTCAAGAATAAGCATGTGGAAAGTCAACAAGTACAACCCGATTCATCTGTTACTTCTTCAAAAGCAAAAGTATCTCATATCATCTCTTCTCCCTTTTCTTCTCTTTATCCTTTTTGCTACCTGCAAGTTAGGGAGAATGAGAACAATCAGCCGGAACTCGAAATCAAACTTCTGATCTGGGGCTGATTGCTTGGAACTCTGATTGCTTACCTTGTCTGTCACCTCCTTCGGCAAATCTCCTCGCTCAGAGACTTGGGGGACTCCTACTATAGGGTTTGTATCGCACTTGACCAAGCCTGAAACTACAAGTAAGCTTCAAGTGAAATTGATACATTACCTTGTGCATCTCAATCGGTTAAAGATACCACCCCTGAATTGAGGAAAAGTACTTCTAGAGAAGATGCCGCATCTACCTATGAGACAGATAAGGCAAGTGAAAACGATACCACACTTCGGTACTTAGAAGTTTCGTGATTACTCAGTGGCTTGGATTTTGCAAGTTCCCAACCGAGGAGTTTCCCTTACTCGGGAACTTAGGAGAGCACTGTTTGTACCATACTTGACCAATCCCGAAACTATTGAGCACCGGTCAACGTTATACCGTCAAGGACTCAGAAGAGTTTCCCTCCAACCAGGAGGCCAATCACAGCGCAACACATGTCAACACCAAGAGGCCAATCACAGGGCGACACATGTCAACATCAAAGGCCAATCACAGCATAACACGTCTCAAGACAAGAACAAAGCTAGAAACTCTCTTCTATAAAAGGAGATCATTCTCCCACAATAATGCCTAATGTCATTTGTACTAAATCATTCACTATAACTCACTAAAGGAGAGCTTGAACCTATGTACTTGTGTAAACCCTTCACAATTAATGAGAACTCCTCTACTCCGTGGACATAGCCAATCTGGGTGAACCACGTACATCTTGTGTTTGCTCCCCTGTTTCTGTCCATTTACATACATATCCATACTAGTGAGCCTGGTTTAATTAATCATACGAATATTGCTCTTATCCCCAAGGTGGAAAATCCTGAAATATTGGCTAATTTTAGACCGATTAGTTTATGCAATGTGTCTTACAAAATTATTACTAAAGTGATGATGAATAGGCTTAAACTTATTCTAGAAAAGTGTATTTCGAATAATCAGGGAGCGTTTGCTCCGAAGAGATCTACACACGACAATATTCTTATTGCTCATGAGATCTTGTCATCTTTTAAACGAAGAAAAGAGGGTACGGGAGCAATGGCGGTGAAACTAGACCTGGAAAAACTTTATGAGATGTTGAGTTGAGATTATATTCGGTTGGTATTAACCAAATTTGGGATGAACAAGCACTAGATAAATCTCATTATGGAATGTATTTCGTCCACATCTATGTCAATTATGATTAATGGCAAAGCTCATGGTTATTAATTATACAAGGAGATCCTTTATCGCCCTACATTTTTATTCTTTGCATGGAGCCATTAATTAGACATTTTAATAATTTGGCCTTGAATCCTAAAACTAGTGTCGAGCTCTTAACTTCTCCCAGAGGTTTTGAGGTGTCCAATTTAATGTTTGCTGATGATTGCCTCATTTTTGCTAAAGCTAAAATATCTTAAATATTTTGAATATGTTTGCTTCTGCCTCAGGACAATACTTCTCAGGGAATACTGCTAATAGTGTACGTGTTGAGATCGCTAATATTATCCAAATCCAACACAAGACTAATATAGATAAGTATTTAGGTATAAATAACATTATCTGCTGGAGGGACCCATCAAATACAAAGGATATTGAGTTAAAGATTAAAAACAAATTAGCGGGTTGGAAAGCCAATACGCTCTTGAAAGCGGGCAGGATCACTTTAGTTAAGGCTAGTCTTTGTGGTATGCATAATCATATGATGTCTTGTTTCAAATGCCCTGAAAAGTTCACCAAGTTACTGGATAAAGAAAACAGAATGTTTCTTTGGGGGAAGGAAGGTAAGATGAACCCTGTTGCTTGGGACAAAGTTTGTTAACCGAAATGTAATGGGGGCTTGGGTATTAGAAAGAGTAACTGTTTTAACAATGCTTGCCTGGCTAAACTTGGATGGAAGGTTCTCACTGACGATCAGAACTGGTGGGTTCAGTTAGTTAAACAAAGTATCTTCGTAGGGAGAACTTTATGGATGCCAAAGTGAGACAAAATCACTCAGTAGCCTGGAAAGGAATTTTAAATGCTAGGCTTGTTATTGAAAAAAGGGTGCGCTGGATTGTGGGAAATGGCACAGACATTATGTTCTGGACCCAAAATTGGGTTTTTCCTTTCCCCTTACGGAATCTTTTACTGGCAGATCAATTAAGTAAAATTGATTTAGGTCTTAAGGTTAGTCATTTCATTACTGATGAGTGAGTATGTGGATGAGGAAGATTTGTAGCATTTCGTTGCCTATATATGATAAGAATGACTACTTGTGCCGGGGCTTAAATGCTCATGGAAGGTTTAGTGTGAAATTTGCATCCTGGGTTCAAAATGTCATGATAAGTGACGACTCGATGAATAAGCTGCTAAATAGAATGTGGAAACTCAATATTCCCAATAAGGTCAAAACTTTCAGCTGGCTATTGATTCTTAATAAGCTTCATACTAGAAGCAAAATCCATAAATTTATTAACACGATTAGTGAGACCTGCTTATTGTGTAATGGAGATGCTGAAGATCAAGATCACCTTTTTATAAACTGTGAGTATGCCAAGCAAATCTGGACTTGTAGTCCGAAAATTAAACGTCCTCCTAACCAAACTAGCTGTAATTTGTTTGAGTGGCTCTGCTCTTTGGATTCTAACGAGGGTGAGAATCTTTCGAGTCTTAGCTTTGCCCTTGTTATGTGTTGGCAGATTTGGAAAATGAGGAACAATATGGTTTTCAATAAAGTTAAGGTCCACCCTTCTAGAGTGGTGACTTTGGCCTTTAACATGGCGAATGGTTATAACAATGCTAATAAAAAAGATGTGGTTTCTCGGAAGAAGCAGGATCGGTTAATCAGATGGCTCCCTCCCGGTGATGATTTTGTCAAACTAAATTTTAATGGGTCAGTCAAGAATAATGTAGCAGCTGGGGGTTTCGTCATTCGAAATGATAGTGGTGATCCGGTGGTAGATGGGGCAAGACACTTACGGGAGGTTTCAATCAATGTTGCGGAGTGCTTGGCTCTAAGGGATGCACTTTGGATGGCGAGATGCAGAGGGCTCCTGAGGATCATGGTGGAAGGAGATTCAAAGCTTATAATTGAGGCGGTCTAGGGAACTAGCCGTGTCCCCTGGAGAGTGAGGAGTATCATTGAAGACATCAAATTTATAACGGGATCCTTCGAGCTTATCTCTTAGAATCATGTGTATCGCGAAGTGAACTTTATGGCTGATGTCATTATGGATGTGGGCTTCCAGTATGGAAATCTCCACATTTTGATAGGTCCTTGCCACCCGTTGCAAATAGAGCCTTATTGTTTGATCGTTTGGGTTTAGGTTGTACTAGGGTTTCTCCTTGTGATGTATTGCTCTTTTCCATCAAAAAAATAAAAAAAAGTCACTAACTTAAGTTAGCTTCGAATGCTGCAAGTATGGTTCATCATGTTTTATTTATTTATTTATTTATTATTCAAGTGTATTCATGTGTTTCATGTGTTTGTTATTCAAGTATATTCGTGATCTAGTAGCAACCAAAACCATCTTTCAACTAGTATGCCGTTCTCCATTTGGTCAATACTCTTTAGTCAGTTAAACATGTTGCATGTTGAGAATAATAGTTCTTCTTTTCTATGAATGTCAAATGAAAAGATGATTTCTTTTGGTTTTGTTGTGTGTTTCTCATGCCTCTTGTTGCAAAGAACACTTCTTTTTTAGTTAAATTTTGTTGGAACCTTCTACCCTTTTAAATTTCTCCTATCTCATGACAATTTCTGGATTTGTCACTAACTAAGTTTGAGAAATTTTGGATTAGAATTTTCAGAATTTCAAATCGGATATATACGTTTCAATTGCCGTCTAAATCTTTTAGAAAATGTTCGGAATTCAAAATGTTCGAACTCAGAACATAAATTTTCATTTCGAATTGGAATATTCAATCCAACTTGCACCGAAGAAGCATTAACCTTCGAATTGCTTAAAATGCGCACAAAGGTTAGGTGGAGCCATGATCTAATTGCCTTCCAAGTATGATCTAATTGACAATCCCACAACATTATGTATTTCATATGACAAGATTAGGTTGGAAATATAATAGTCTTAATCACAACGTGGTGGGGACCCCGGATTTGATGAGACATTAGGGTACTGTTAATTACCTTTCTTGTGTCCGTAGACACGTTTTGATTGGTCGATGATATTGTCGTTGTTGAGATAATCAATGAAAGTTGTCAATATTTTAATTCTTAAAACGACAAATTGCATGTCATTAGGTTCCATAAGGAGCACTTGCCCTTAAACAATTGTAAAATGATGCTAAGTGCTTAATAATCTTTTGAAATAGTCAAAGTTGGACAAAAATTATTAAAGAGCAAACTGGGGCGATGGTCCATGGATTCTGGCCCAATTGGAACTTGGATTCTTCCATTAAAATTTCGTAATTATTGTTCTCTGAATTTGTTATAATGTGGAGTTATAATTTTTTTGCTAACTCCGTAAGAACTTTCGTCCAAAATAAAGGGTTTGAAAAGTACAAAAAGTGGATGAAAGTTCTAACGCAATTAGCCAAACGGACAATTAATACACATTATAACAAGTTCAGCGACCAAAACTTACAAATTTTTTAATCACGGACCAAAGCTCTAATTGTACTAAAAATCAATGACTACTGCTCCAATTATCTCATTATTAAACCATGTCAAGTGTATAATGAGCCAAGTCTTACACAGTTAAGAGGTTTTTGGAGCATCATTTCACACCTAAAACACATGACCATTTATTTAAAGAAAAACTAATAAAAATGACTTGAAAACTTTGAGTTTTAACGATAAGGACAAAATAAAGGGTAAAATGAATAGTACTAGGATTGACTTTTTAGTGTAAAAATATGGTTTTTTCGTTAAAGTGAATAGTACCGGAGGTTTTTCGTTAAAGTTCCATTTATTTAATGGATGATTATTATAATTTATTGGTAGGGTGTTTGATCAGAGTCAATAAAACCATTTGAAAATTATAATTTATGTTGGACAACTTAAAACGATGGTGTTCTGGTCATAAAAACATGCTATCAACATACAAAACACCTGAGACGTGAATTTCCCTCAACAAAAATGTTTGCTTTCGTGAAAATGGAAAATCTTACCCTTTGCACCACCCCATTCTACAAGATTACCAAATCGATTAGCCATCTTAGTTGAGTGTTGATGGGTCTTTTTGGTATTCAATGTGCAAAGTTAGCTTTAGGTAATTTGATTGGTCAATTGAAGCTTATAATTATTGACTTAATTATCTTACTTCTTTGATAATAACATTTGCTTTCCGTATGAAGCATGAAAGCTTTGAATAATACTATTTGTCAATATCCATAAAACTGTCCCTAGACATTCTTACACGTTGATACGTATGACAAATGTATATATGTATGTATGTATGTATGTATGTATTGTATGTATGTATGTATGGTCAAGCTCGTCGACAAATAAACAAAGATGACCTTGCGAATTGGGGAGTGAAAGAAAGAGTGATGGTGAAATATGATGTGGACAGAAATGATATAAGAGGATTGGTCAAATCTCGCATCCAAGGATAGATGGGATTGGATGAGCAAAATCCAAGGTAGGGTTTTCGTCCTTTAGGTTAGGGCAACCCCTTCGTTCATACATATGGCTTATTATTTGTTAGTTTTCTTATGGTATTATTATTATTTATCGATTGTCTGTGTTTTACTCACTGCGTTTTATGTGTGCTTTTATTTTACAGTGCCAAATGCATAGCATTTTTTTGGTGTTACTTTTATGACAGCTTTTGGAACCTGTAGGCCTTGTTGCCCGAAATTCATGGGGAGCACTTAACAATATCTTGGACTCAAATGAAATTTTTATCCTTTTTCGACGAGAAAAAAGTTAATTTTATTTAAGATAATATTTACATATTTTCAACACATATTTCATTCTTTGCTAATAAAGTATCTTTACAATATATAATAGGATGCAACTCGAACTGGTTGGGCGAGTTGGATTGACCTTCCACAATTTGGGTTTTGGTTGGGTTAGGGTTTAGTGAAGTTTGGGTTTTAATTAAGTTCGGGTTTTTTCAAGTTGGGTTCAGGTTCGCCCAACTTTATCGAGTTCAATCTTAAAACACATTGTTTTATATGATTTTTCAAATTCTGAACCAAACAACATTAATATTAGTTAAAATTTCATTTGCGCATCATCAACCACACAAAAGATAAAGTGAACAACTCGGAGACTATTTTGAATGTTTCAACCATGCAAAATTGAAATTAAATTACAAGACGTATACCAAATCTTCAACCAAAAGAAATGTAAAAGAGACACTAACATTCATTATCCATATAAAAACTAACAATAAACTTCAAGTATAGTCATTCCAAATTATACATAATTTATATAATATGAAGTAGGATGTATAATATGTGCATGAGAGGATTCAAGCTCAAAATAGGGTTGGGTTTGGATTCACATGGGCAGGCAAGACATCAATCCAACCCAACCCAATAAATGATCGGGTTGAGGTTGGGTTGGGTTTGGGCGGGTTTTTTCTTCTTTCTAACCGCCCAATTGGGTTTGAAATCGGGCTGGACATGAATGGATTCAAGCTGACCCAAACCAAATTGCACTCCTAGTATATAAGTTTTATGATCAAAACCGTTCAATTTCTTAATTTTCATTTGAAAATCATCTCTACAGACAAAAAATCATCATTCGATTCATCATGAATATGTTACTTGGACTCACATTGTGCATTTGTTACAAACTTTTGGATGCATAAATGATCTTTTATTCAAATGAATTTTTTGTACAGATGATTTCAAATAATGAAGGAGAAATTGAATGATTCTAATTATAGAACTTATACTATGAAAATACATTATTCACAAAAAGTAAAATATGTGGATTCCCATGAATGCAAGTATTATCTTTTATTTGCTCTCAGGTTTTCACCAACCAAACATATTAGCCAATTCTATAATACATGCTTTACTCTTATTTCTTTAATAATTTTTGTTTTCTGAAAGTTCAACGAAACAAAAAAATAAAAATAAAAGTTCCTTCAATCCTTTCATGCACTATTCCTGTGTGATGTTGATCATTTGGATTAGATAATTGAACAAAAGATTTTAGTTAGTAGGTCGTTTTATTGTCGTGGCATTTTGTGTTCATGCTAAATAATAGGCTTCTAGTTTTTTTCTAAATGGTAAACTGATATTAGATTTTATTATAATCGAATGTATCCACTAGAACATATCGTTCACCCTGGAAACATATGCAGCCACTTCATGTGATGCTTTACTGCATGATCTTCGAGGCCTTTCATTGTTAGAGGATTAGGGTTTATTCCATTCTAATTCTCTCTAAAATGAGATCTGATTAGAAGAGAGAAGTTTTTTGTTTTTTTTTTTTTTTTGTCTAATCTTCCTTCAATTCTCTCATAATGAAAATGTCTTCTCAACCTTCAAAATACCTTAAATTTAGAGGATTATTATTTAAATCCAGTCATTTAATCAAACGAGGCCTTTCATTGTGTTTTGGCCAAAAAACTATTGAAACTGAATTAACCACGGACAAAGTATAGCATTCTGTATTAGTTATTATTTAAACAAAATTATTACAGAACTAAAACTAAAGAAATCGCGAAGGAAAAAAAGAAGAAGAAGAGATGATCTAAAATAAAAATTACGCATATCTTTGTTGAGTTGAAATTTGGGATATGCTATCCTATACATTTTTTTTTTAATTTCTTACACACTCCTTGTTAATTCTTATCATTTAATATTCTTCGATTCATCTAATTCGACAGTCAAAAATTAAAAAAATATGTGAGAAATAGAAAAAGATGTGTGGATATCACACTCCAAAAAAATTTAAGGTACTCATGAGACCCATGAGATTCTTCGATTCTATGAAACCATCATGACTGCTGGTGCACCACAAATGGATGACATATAAAATGGGTTGCGATGTGACAGACACTTTATACAAGTAGCTACCTAGCTAGCACCAAGCCATGTAAGAATGAATTAGGATCTCTCCGGATCCTCTTTGTGAGGATCATGAGAATTCTCAAATTGTGTCCGTTTATTGTATATCGTACAGTTATAAATTATTTTAAATATTTTTATTTAAAATTAAATATAAATAATACCTGACGAAAACTGACGCATATTATACGATAAACAATCACGATTTAAGAATTTTTAGGATCCTCACAAAAATAAACCGGAGAAAATCCTCCTGGATGTACAATAGCAAATTACATATACAATATTGAACCTTTATCCAACACAGGATACCATTCTGCTTTATCCAACATAACACAAATGTTTTAAAATATAAAAAATACGAAAATTACATATAAAATTCTAGCGCAGCAACTTAAAAAAATATTTGATTAATCTCTCATATTTTTTTAATACAATTAAATGCACATCTCAAGTTTAACTCAATGCATGCTTTTTCCTATATGAATATGAATATTTAATTTCTCTCAAGCCCCTCTTATATGATTAACATACTGGCCATGCACATGGATGATGAACTCTAAATATTCTATTAAAAGATATAAAGGAGGGGGGCAAATTTTAAGGAAAGGAAAGCATTGGCTTAAGACACTTCATCATATATTTCTCTCCCAAAAAGTCATCGGTCTCCCAAAAACCTTAGTAAGTTCAAGTTACATGAATTAGGATGAGATTAGGATGTGTTTCTTGTTATAGTAGATCCTAAATATGAGAGGAAAAAAAAATCCTGAGTTTCTGTTGAGTATTTTATTATCTTTGACAATATTTCTATTTACACGTTACATAAAACGAGGGACTTTTTTATGCATTTACTAAGAAACAATTATTATATTATTATAATTGACTTTTCATGTATTTACTAACACATGAATGAAAACGTATGCGGATTCACATACAATTTGTATATCGATCTTCTTCCTAGCCTTGTGATTAAGTGTTTTTGCATGTGGTCCAATATCCTAAGGAATTGGGTGTTGGGTTTTCACCCATGCACCCCGCGAAACTCCTCCTCTTCTAAATTATTGTAATAGTTTTGAACACACTCATCTCTTTAATAATAATAAATTTATAAGAAGAAAAAAAAAGATTGACTAGGGTGCTAATTGATCCCATATATACTGTTCTCCTGTGTAAACATACTAAATTGTGTCTACGTATGTTAGATCTCATAAGGAAGAGATCTTAAGAGGGAGAGGGAGGTCTTGATATATATACATTTCCGTCCACTTTTATTAAATCCCTTTGAATACGATTTTTCAGAAAGCTTTCAAACACATGAAGCTATTTACACAAATATTTAATTAGTTGTTTTATTGAGTAGAATGCCTTCTGATGTGGGTTATCAACCCACCCTTGGTACTGAAATGGGTACTTTACAAGAAAAAACTACTCCTACCAAATAGGGGCTTATAACTTCTATTCAAGCAGTTTATGTACCTGCAGACGATTTGACAAATCCTACTTCGCCCACGACATTTGCACATTTAGATGCTACTACCGAACTATCAAGAGGATTAGCTGCCAAGAATATCTATCAAACGGTAGATCCTTTAGATTCAACATCATCTATACTCCAACATTTAATTAAATAAATTTGTTAGAAAGGTTTGGGCAATAGAATGATTTATTTATTTTTTCCAGAAAGGTAGTACTTAATTAAACTGTATAATCTCTAGTAAATACTGAGTAATGTTTAAAGAAAGCGACACTAGCTAGTTGATCCAACATCATTTTGTAACATATTTCATGAACAAAATTATGTAACAGTTTTTTTTTTCCCTGCTAATCAATGGGCAGTACGGAATCGGAACCGATACTTCTTTTAATATTGGGAAAAAATCACTAGACTTCTTTTAATTTAACAATTCATGACAACATGATAACGAAAACGGCTACGGTTAGTTTTTTTTGTGTATTATTATTTATCAAGTAAACAAAAGAACTCAATTTCAATACGAAAATATTAAAATTACATCAACGGATCAACCGTGTCAACATTACAACTCAAATCACCAAATTAAGACAAACCCACAAGCCTAAATCATGATAATCACCGACACTACATGAAGCAAAGCCACTATTAAACTCATGGAAATCATTGTGGAATAATGGGCGGATCTGCGGAAAAATGATCTCTAGCGGTACATTTACGCACATATAGTAGCTAGCTATTATAGGTGAAGATGGCAAAAAATACTTAAGTAGATAGCAACGAACTCCTCCAAAAGCAGTTATAACAAGGAGAAAATTAATTTTGGAGAGAGTTTATAAGAGAGTGATAGGAGCACGTTTATATGTACCATATCCTCATTGATTTGTATGTATTTCTCTCATTAATGAATATCGTGTATATTTCTCAAAAATAAGGAGCACGTTAGAAATTATGATAAAGTACTAAAACTTGAGTATAACTCAGACGAAAAGACTAAAGAAGGAGAAGAAGGTACGGCATAGGGAGGAGGATCCTCCTCCCCTTATGGCTAGGGTTTCTTTTTTGGTCTCAAGAATACTTCGTAGAAATGGAGAAGTTTTTTGAATTATTTATTTTTGTTAAAATTTATCATCATAATTGATGTAAAATAATACGTATCAGTTCTTAAGTACATATTGTTGCCATGATCACACTGCATACTACTTTTTAAGCACATCAATTCTTAGATAGTTGTTAAAGGAGGGGAGGGGGGATCGGTGGTAATCGAACCCGAACCAGTGTATAAGCATGATTGATTTCCCAATTGATCTCATTTGAGTTTGAATTCTCTCTCACCGTTGTATTTTAGATTAGTTTAAATAGAATAACGCTTGATAACACAATTATTACATGTATAATAATTGATTATGTAACAACTTATCAACTAATATATATGGTCATAAAATGTTATTCCTCTTTACAATAACTAATGTTTCAGCATATTCGAGTATTCAATTCCAAGCACATTCAGTGTCAACATAGAAAATTCAATTCCCACATTTAAAAAAGTTAAAGTTACTAAACAAGTGAAATATTTTATCCCTGCTATTTTGTAAGCATATACATTTTATATTTATGTACTTTAGATGTTGAGAATGCTGCGTTTGCCACTTTATGATATCTCTCTCCTCCTCCTTGCACCTCTCTCCTCAACTAATACCCTTCCCTTTCTCTGCACTCGATCCCCTTTGTTTTCTATTCGTTCTAGGGTTTGAAATTATGGGGCTCTCCTATGTCCAAAAACCCATAAAATATTGAACCTTGCTATATTAAAATTTATACATATATTTTACTATATTTTTCTTGTTTTCTGTTCTCTTTAGCTCTCTGTGTATGGCTGGCTTAGACTTGGGTTCAGCATCTCGGTTTGTTCATCAGCAGCTCCAACTCCCTGATCTCCACCTCCAAAGACCACCGGACTCCGAAGATGACCACACCACCCCCAACCGCAACAATCTTTTCTCCTCTGACCACCACCAAAATGATGTTGATGATGACAATCCTCATCATCAAGGGCTTGACCTGGTGACCCCAAATTCTGGTTCCGGTGACTCTGGTGGCCGACGCTCCAGAGGTCGGCCCCCAGGGTCTAGAAACAAGCCCAAGCCCCCAGTGATCATAACTCGTGAGAGCGCAAACACCCTAAGAGCACATATTTTGGAAGTCACTAGCGGTTGTGATGTGTTTGATTCCGTTGGCACCTACGCGAGGAAAAGGCAGCGAGGGATTTGTGTTTTGAGTGGGAGTGGAATGGTGACCAACGTGAGCTTGCGCCAGCCGACTGCAGCTGGCGCAGTTGTCACGCTGCACGGCAGATTTGAGATTCTATCATTAACAGGCTCATTTCTGCCACCACCTGCGCCGCCTGGAGCCACCAGCCTCACAATATTTTTGGCTGGTGGACAAGGCCAGGTTGTGGGCGGAAATGTTGTGGGAGCACTAATAGCATCTGGACCTGTTATTGTCATAGCCTCATCCTTTACCAACGTGGCTTATGAGAGATTGCCCTTGGAGGAAGAGGAGCAGCTGCAGATGCAGCAGCCTTTGCCACAGTCTTCAGGTGGCGGAGGCGGTGGTGAAGGCAGCGGTGGCGGAGGAGCAAGCAACCCCTTTCCAGATCCATCTTCGGGGCTGCCCTTCTTTAATCTGCCACTCAATAACATGACTCATCAGCTGCAGGTTGATAGTTGGGGAGGAAACTCTGCTGGGCGGCCGCCTTATTGATAGTTTTTGCTAGCTATAGGTCAGGTCAATCAAGGTCAGAGAATCGATCTTTACATTAATATCATCACTCCCATTCCCAACCTTGGACAATTATTTTTCTTGCTTAATTTCTTTCGTCTATCCTGTCGTAACTTCATTTTGGTTCCTAATTTGAATTGCTTTTTAATATTGTCTTGTACTGATGATCATCTCCATGGAATGTTGATGGAAGTTTGGATTTTGGAACTCATGACTTTTCTTAATTAGAAATGGTTTCAGAGAATATTTTAGCTTAATTTGAATTTGATATAATAATTGTCAGAATGATATTACTGGTAAATAATTTTGTGATAAGTATCACAACCTCCAACATAAGCTTTGATAAAAAAATCTATATTATATAAATTATTAATCAGGTAATATTTTCTGCTAATATTAATCCTTAGAGATTTGTCATAAAAATGATGATTAACTTATGCCTTGTCCATGTGTAGGATGCTTATATATATATAGAAAACATGCTTTCCACTCGAAGGCTATACAATTATATGATATTTGGTCATGTGAAACTAATATTAAAAACATGAATTTATATAATTAGATATCTCTCTCTCTCTCTCTCGCTCTCGCTCTCTCTCTCTCTCTCTCTCCCCCCCCCCCCCAATATATCTCTCCTATCTTCCACCAAAAAGAAAGACCAAAACCTACTAAAGAAAGCTCTCACATGATCTGGCCACTTCACGCACATAATCAGATAATCAATTTTCTAACCAAATCGTCCTAGCTAGATTGTCTCTTGCACTGTATATAATAAGAGGGGTTTTTTAGTTGTTCTCAGTTTTCTATCATTTCTTAAAATGTATTCCTGATTATCTGAGAGGTTCTTTCATTCAAGAATTAATCCTTAGTTTATATGGTTCGTACATATTCAAGGAGTACTTTTCTTTAAGAAATTAATTCAGATAGACATTAAGGACTAGGAAATGCTTTTTGTTATGATAATATTATTGAACAATAAGAAAAAAGAAAAGATACTTGAATTCCTTTTTCTTATTGCAAGATTAAATTTGATTCATTCATAATAACAAATACAATGGAAAGGGTGTAAGTGTGGCCTCGTTAAAGAGGACGCACTTCACTCAAACAACAGAGAAAGGAAATCAAACCAACCAATTTCAGAATAAACCCTAATCTCAGGAATTAGCTAATTTGGCTTCTCTCCAACCTAAGTCGCAAAGTCAGCGAATACCAGTGCGAACCTCACACAGCAGCATGAGCTTCCATGGAGGGTAAGGCTGCGATAAACTAACCAAAACTACCTATTAATTCACGAGGCTTAATTGATAAGACTAGTTTATATGTTTGTTGATTCAGGTTGATTTTATGTTATGATTTAGGGCACTTGATTTCACACATGTTTTCACCCCTAAAAAAATTCCGTCAGGGCACTTTGTATCTCATTACAAGAAATTAATGTGGATACTATGTATAGTTATTTCTCTGTGGTATGGTTGTGGTATGGTTGTGGTATGCAGTTTATAGTCTTTTAACTAATAGGTGATGATATATAGGAGTTTGAAAAATAAGGCAACGGATATATTGTCTATAGTATAGTCACTAGTGTTTATACCTTTGAGATTTATATGCGCAAGATGTGCATTTTATGTTGTGTTACTTAATGTTAAGAGTTTTAAAGAGAAACTAGTGGACCAGTACTAGTCAATATCAATATTGTTCCCAACTTAATCACATGACCTATGTATATATTGAGTCCAACAAAGGTGGAGTTTTATACAGAAGAAAATCAATGCAATTAGAAGTGAAACCACTTAAGTTAAGTTGAAATCTATTTTGTAAGATTTTCGGCGTGGGACACAAAGTGCCTCATCTTTGTTCATAGTACCCACATTAAGTTTCTTTATCATATACTTTCTTACTATCTGGTGCGAATTTGCTTTTCCCCATATACGCAACATCTCTTCTTCAATTCAAGCAGCCAAATATAAAGAAATTAGTCCCAAACAACAAATCCGGAGTACAGGTATACATATACACTCTACCCTCACCTATTCACATTAGAAAACAAGCATTTGGATTTCCATTGCTAAAGGTTTGGGAGCATAAACATAGTGAATGAAATATGGAGCCTTTTACCGTCTTTCTTTTGCTTCTTCCTTTTTCTGTGGTTTGGGAGCAACAACATCTCTTTTGTTTTAACCTCCACCACCTTTACCTCTTCCTTAACTTCTATAACCTTGGTAATTGATTACCATCTTTCTTCTCCTCCCTTTTCTCTTTCTTTTCCTCCTTCTCTGGTGGTTTTGGGGAACCCTTCTCCTTCTCTTTTGTTTCTTCCTTTTTCTGTGGTTTCGAGGGCACAAGTTCTGCATGTTTGTGCATCTTTTCTTTTTCACAAATACGATATTAGTTTTTCAGGCTGGATTGTTCCTTCCACTGCTGGAGTTTGTGTGTGTGTGTATATACATGTTCTTTAGAAGAAAAAAAACCCTAAATTATACACAAACAAACTTTGGAAATTATAACTTTGTTCTTTATTAACTTCTTCAAATCTTACTCACATTTGTCGCAATGCATGTGAACCTTCACCACTATTGTCCATGAAATTGCCATCGGAATAAAAGGACAGAATTGGTTATTCTAATGCATTCATTTCATCGATTATAGCTTATTGAAATTTTGAAACATAGGGCTTATATCCATGTGTAAACTACTGTATGAAAGGTTTCTCACACTCATTATATGACATGGGATAACGTGTAAGTATGCTGGCCTGCTTAATTAACATTATAACAGATTTAGAACATCTAACTCGAAACAAATTGGCAATCATGGAGCGGTCTAAACTCTGTTAAACTACTATGTGAGGCTTGGGATTTGAACACACCTAAGAATTGATTAGCAATTAAGCACTCAAAATACCACCAACAATGTATCTTGTATATTTAACTTTGGCACATGTCTATACTAGTGTACTGATTAAACAATAAATAAAAAGTAAAGTGGAAACTAAACGCCAACTTTTAAGGAAAAGAACCCGCCATGACTGTTGATTAAACAGACTATCAATGAAATGTAATTTTGATGACAATCAAATAATTCACCTGGATTGTTAAGTTGTGGTAACCATATTAAGCAATAAAATATTTGAAGTATATGGGTGAGAGAGAGCACCACTCTTTGGTTTCCTTCACTACTTTTTTCTCTATTACTGTGCTTTCCTTGATCTGAATTTTGGGTGATACCAACTCGATCTTTTTCTTACAAAGTTTCTCTAGCCGTTTCTGAATTTTTGTTGGGTCGAAAGCTCCTTTGCCTTTATTTCACCTTTCTCCATATCAACCTCGACATTATGAACACCTGGCGATGCATGTTTACAAAATGCTCCGTTAGGTGCCTCAAGTATGGACCATGTAATACGAAGGGAAATAAAAATAAGGAAATATACTCGCATATAATATGATAATATTATTTCGATCATCTATATATACTACGTACTAGACAGGTGATTACTTTACATACTGTGAGCATATATAACGTATATTAATACAAAATCAATCGTCCAAATTTACAATATGACAACATAATCATCGTATTTTTATCTCAACCTTGGAGACATGAAAAACTCCACATGCTCTACAAATTTCATTTCTTCACACAGTAAAAGTTTTTGTTCTCGTGAAAAACAAACACGATGGCTCATTGAGTAATTTGTTTCTCAGTTTTTATAGGCTTCACTCTTTGGCCTTCAAAGAGGCTTAGTGAATCCTTTGATTTGTTGTTTGTAAGGCATGCCACCGTTGGCTTCTGCCATAAAACAAAATAATATGTTGTATTTACAATAGAGTATATGTATATGTGATACTTGAGCCACAAGTAAATAAAACTTCTTTGTCAAAACTCGTGTGCCAATGTTTGGCTTTAGTTTGGTTCTTTCTGATTCCTTGCATGTTAAAAGCTTTAATTATGTCTCAGTATTAGAATAGAAACTACTGAGATGGGATTGAATATAAACTGGTTATATTCAAATACACTACTTCAATCATTCACAACAGAAAAAGTGAAGACAGTAAGTAACATAAGTATTAAGTACATAACTGAAATTGATATTAAAAATACTAAATATCACAAAACAAGTTTATACATAAATGAACTTAAAACATATGATAAAAACTCTTATCGGATTGGATTCAAGGTTGTCAGATTGAGTTAAAGATGCTTCCTTATAAAGGATCTCAACCAAAGAGATAAACCTATGTATTGAATGGTAAATCGATATTACACAATGAGATGGTAACAAATCAAATACTAATTGGTCTTAGAGTCTAAAGGAAGGTTCCCTAGAGTTCTAAGGTGTTGGTTTCAAAGTAAAGGCAGAGAACTTTAGTTGTTAAGCTTGCAGTATGTTTTGTTGAATGATTTGAGTGTCTTTTGTTCTAACATCTTCACTTGTATTTATAGACCTTTCACTTCCTTCTTCAATGCTTCCTATGTTTCACTTGAAACCGACCTAGGATTACTTTCCAGAAAGTAAGCATCAATAGAAAAGTAATCCAAAATATCTAGGCAATGAATGCAGATTAGCATAATCAAGACGGTGGTTTAGCTTAAATCTCTGATCACCTTCCCTTAAAAAATAATCAAAGTACTTTGCATTCAATTCTCCTAGCAGTGGAGAGGAAAAACCGGGGCTTGGTATATTCGACAAGTCAAAGTGGTTTGGGCCATACATTGTTCATTTAAAGTAAATTAAAGGTCCAAACTCTATTTTCCTGGGCCAAAACCAAGGCCCAATAATATTTTTAGTGTAAACAGTTTTTGTTTTTATGCTTACCTTACAAAAAAAAAAAAAAAAAAAATATTATTGGCACATATATATTTTTGAGATGTAAGCTTGTTGCAAATCAACAAAGTTCAAATTTTGCAGTTTGTTTTTGTTCTTCATTTTCATTTTTGTTTTATGGTGTTGTTTTAGTTGCAATGTATGGCTAGGATTAGAACATTTTAAGGGCTTGTTCAGGCTAGCTGTCATAGCAATTGTGTAAAGTAAGTGATGTATGCAGAACATGTGAGTAGTTTTAAGAGAGTGGCTCGTGCAGAGCGTGGGAATCTCCAACAATCATGTTGATATTTCCCTTTGTTTTCGGATCCAAGATGTAATGCTAAATGTGTGAATGAAATGGAGCTATGAACTCAACATTTCTTCTTCCTTAAGTTCAGATAGCTTAAAACAATCTTCTCTTTCCAAAATTAAATAAAATTCAGCAAAATACGATTCAATTCAATTAACAAACATTAACATGACCTCAGAACTTAGTTCAATTTGAATCAATGGGTGTCAACTGTGACTGTGGTTTCTGGCTTTTCAAAGAAGGACTTAGACAACTCATAGTTGCGGTGGCTGGATGTAGAACTAATCTTCGAGCTCCAGTGTTTACCAGAGTGAACTACGACCTTTGGTGTATCAGAATAAAGATGATCACCAAGTCGCACAATTGTAGACATGTAAATTTTGTTGCATACAAATGATGCATCGCAAAGCTCCACATGGCATATGACTAATAAAAAATGGACAAGTCATCAATGACATGTGGAACAAATCAAGCAAAGGAAGCTTAAAACTTCCCAAAATTCGGCCAAAGAGAGAAAACCTCTCTTAAAAAAAAGGGCAAGGATTCAAAGTGTTCTCAAAACCGGAAAGAAAGTTAAGGCATCTTCATAAAACAAGCAAGAATTGAAGATTGCTCACAAAATAGGCAACAAAGACCCTATAATTCGGCCAAGGGCGTAAACATGGCTGAAATTAAGACACAAAACATCCCTAAATTCTCCCATGGACGAATTAGGATATAAATCAAAGCCAAATCCACCCAAAGGCAAGCCTTGAGAAGCCTATAAATACAAGGTCCTCCCACAAGCATAAAGGTCGAAAATTCTACATTGAGAAGAACCTCTGCACAAATCTTTGAAGACTAATATGCTGCCAAAGCTCTCTTCGAAGAACATTCAACCAAAGGTGAAGCTTTCTTTCGACCAAAGCCGAAGCACTCCCTTGAAGAATCAACAAGCACTCGTGCCAATTCCTTCAAGACTTTGTTGCAAGCTTAAAACTTGTAAAGACGTTCGTTTCAAGATCACGTCGCCAAGACCCTTGAATCAACGAAATCCTGCATCAACATCACCCTTTGCCGTAACTTTGAGGTGAAGACCATCCACACACCGTTTCAAGCTCAAAACTTGAAGCAATCGTTCAATCCTTTGTCTGAGACCTACACATCTACATCAAATTTGAAGACTGAATCAGTTGAAAATTGTAAACAGAGATTGTAACCTACAAATTCAAATCAGTACAAATTTATTTTGTACACGTGTTCTCGTTTCATTCGTTACAGAATTTTTGTGTTTACAACAACCTCTAGAAGTTCATTGAAGAAGGATATGAACTTCCCTCAAATTCGTATGAAGAAATCACTGAGAAGCAACAAATCGCTGCTCACAATCTGAATTGCTTATGATCCTAGATCATTAGTGTTGATACAAATTGCAATCTCTGATGAGATCTTTACTCGGATTGCAATCAAGAGACAACCAAGGTAGCTTGAGATACTTTGAAGCAAAAGTACAGATGTGACTCACAAGTTCTAGATGTGTGATGTGGTCATGTTCATATATATTTTTATCATCTATGCCCTTTGGACTTTGTATATTCGAATGGGTTAAATGCACTAATTTATATTTTTTTTATCTTTAGGCATTCATACCGGAGTTATGCACTCATGAAGTGAAAAATGAGTTTTCAGGTGTCTAGAATAATTTCAGTGGAGTAAGAGGCTAATTAACTACACCAAGGCATATGCATTACAACAAGAAGACGAGACTACAACGGTTTTGGAAATCAAATGGACATGAGAATGCTATTCAATAGATTTTAGAGAGAACTTAATTACTAGTTTTATTATTTCCGTTTATTTTTCTTTTGCTTCAATAAGGGCTTAAAGTCCATTAGTTAGAATGTTAGTCGGTTTTTAATTAAAATTTAGTAGGATTTTATGTTTATTGTCGTGGGTTACAAAAGGAGATTAAAACTCCTTGTGAAAAAGAGGAAACCAACCACCAAAACATATCATATTGACAAAGGGTAGCGGCACAATAAAAGGGAAGAGTTCATTCTTTAGAGTTTTTTTTTCTTTGCTAGGGCTACGATGTAGCCTAATCATGAATACTTAATTTCCTTGTGGCATTGTTATTATCAAGTTTTTCTTCCTTATTGAGTACCTTTTGCTATTCGTAATGTGCTTGATTTTTATTAGATGCTTGATCACCATCTTGGTTTCAATTAAGTTGATTCGATGCAAGTTAAAGAAGATGCCATACTTAACTTGAGTTTAGCTTCTTGCAATTGATACCATAAACACTAATAGGATTTTTAGTACCTACGAAAAGAAGGTAAAAATCACACAAAATACTTGCAAGAGTACAAGGATGTTGTAGTATAGATGCTCATGCAAGGTCGTTCTTCACAAGGACTATTTAAATAATTTATGTAAAACCAATTCCTAATTAACTACTTAAAACTAAAAAATTTAGAAAGGAGATTTTGAATTTCGGTAATATTAAAAACGAATTTTAATTAAAAACCAAGTAGCATATTCGGCCAAAATTAAGAAGATAAAAGAAAAGAGTTTTTGAATACCAATTTATAAAAGCACTAGGGTTCCACCATCACCTAGCAATCCTATGTATTGTTTACCAATTACTTAGATCTACACATGCCACTTTGAAGGTTAGGTTTTCCTAATATATATTTTACTTGGAACCTCCAACATAGAATGTATATCTAACATGAACTTGTCCGGACGTTCGGATCAAATATGAACATGAGAGACTCATTATGTTTTCTAAAAACCCTTTGAAAAACCATGCAACCCTTAACACGTGGTGTTCATCTTAAGTGAAATTACAATTATTAACCATAAGAAGCCAGAATCAATTTCAGGGAACCTTCCGACCAAAATTGCATCAAATTACCTTTCTAAAGATCCTAATGGTGATCAAGCATTAAGACAATTAGATAATTTAAAACAGTGATCAATAATTCAAAGCATGCATGCAATCAATCATAAGCAATCAAATAAAAATTACATATTCATGCTAAGGCTCAAGGCTTCGCCCTAGGAAAACGGATTAGTTACGCATATTCATAATTAAAATAAAAGAAAATATTATTATGAAAAAAAAAGATTGAAAACACCTTAAAGTAAAAGTCTGAAATTCTTCAAAAACCCTAGCCAATTTCCTATCTCCCAAGTCGCATAAAAGAAGAAGTAAAAGACTAGGGCCAGCCAAAGCCTTATATCACTCTACATAAACGATCCCTCAATAAAAGTCTTTGGCTCCAACTAGGAAACCAAATAATAATTAAATATACTAGAAAATAAAGTCCTAATTAAGTTAGGAGAATTTTCCAGGGAACTGTCCAGCCACATTTTAGCCTCAAATATCCTTCAAATCCGGCCCATGACAGCTTGTTTTAAAGATCAAAACAATCTGAACACATCTCCAGAAAGGGCCGAATCTAAAATAGGTCATTTTGGGCTCCAAAACTCGCAATCAAGCCCAAAACGTCACTTTTCCATCACCGCGCACTGCTCCTTTACTATATCGCCATAAAATAACCGCCTGGTGAAAAAATCTGATATTTTGACACAATCAAGCTAAGCAACCCACGAACGTCTTCCAATTGAAATTACTTCAAAATTCATTCATTTGACTACGTTTTGCCCCAGATGAAGTCGAAAGTCCTATATTGAAAATACAATTCAATGTATCAAAATTCTTCCAAAATAATAGCCAAAATATACTAAAAATAGAGTTAAATATATAATTTAAAATCTACTCATCAAACACCTATTTGTAGATGACATACAATTAGGGTTTGCGTGATTTTCCAACGATTTCCATAAAGCTTAATGGGTTCTTACTTGTTTAAATTCATCTAGATGCCATAAAGGGTTAACATGTAAAGATACTTTTGATACAACCATATATGGCCATTGAATAATTTAGGAAGAATTGATAATCAATATTGGGGAACTACTTAAGCATAACATATTAAGGGAATTAAGTATAAGTGGTTGCGGTGAATTCGGATGCCTAGGTCTTATTTTCTTATATTTTAATTTTATTATTTCATGCATTTTATTTTCAAGTTGTATTTCATTTTAGTTTAAATCAAATTCTCTATCTTTTACGTCAAAACTTCACAATTATAATTAATTTCAATTTAATTAGTAAGACTTTAGAATCAATTCAATCTTTGTGGGACGATATCCGTGCTTATATGCTATACAATTATTCGATTTGTATACTTGCGAGCATTAAAATTTGAGACTTAATGAGGTTAATTTTGGTCATCTAATTTTTGTAACAAGTTTCCGACGCTGTTGTCGGTGATCGAATTTGATTATGTTACTTACTTAATCGGATTGTTACATTTTTTTTTGTTGGTTTAGCTTTAATGTTAATTGTTAGTTTTTTTTTTTTCAATAATAAATTGTTTCCTAAGTCTCTTGTTTAGCTTACCCATTGTTTTGTGTTGTTGCAGAAAATTGGAGCTACTTTACCTTGTTGCCAATACAAAATTCAAGTTCCGGGGTGGATTGCCATCTATATCTTCACTTGCCCGTCTCCTTTAAACCAGGGAAGTACCGTTGTCCTTGAGTTTTTACTTTTTATTTTTGTATTGTTTGTCGTTTGCGTCTCCTACCATTGAGAACAATACGTGATTTTATTTTGGGAGTGAATATTTCGTTGGGTTTTACGGAGTCACAAAGAGGAGCAGCATCAAACATTGAAATTGAGAACAATACGTGATTTTTTTTTTTTTTTTTGCCTCTTTCAATTTGGCTTGTCATGTGTTTTCAATTGGTGGAGTCTCAAATTAGTTTTGGTTGATTTTTTTTTTCCGTTTATTTTTTTTATGTTTGTTGCATTTGTCATTTAATTAATTATCTAACTAAAAATGAAAACAAATAAAAAATATATAAAATTTGAGAACCCAAAAATATTTTTCTTTGAGTCTTGTTTTTATTGGCTACTTCCCAATTCAGTGATGAGATACGATCTTTATGTTTTTCATAACTTTCATGGAATTTAAGCTTGATATTAGTTCTTTACATTATCTTTGTTTTAACGATATATTTTGATGATCGTGACTTAGGAAAATATATATGCACATAGCCTTATTGGTGTAAAACTAGAGCATGATTTAAAAGTTTCATATGAATCTAGTGAGCTTATGTAACCCTTGTGAGCTTTTGAGCCTATTATAGATTGAACTATTATGCATCAATCTCATTTATTTTTGTGCGCATGATCTCATTTTACATGTATCTCTAAAACTTGCCTTCTACCTTTCTTTGCTTTCATCAATTCACGTAACAAATTTGGAAGTGATTTACGGATTTGTTTCTTTCGTTTGAACCTTTCTAGCCAACCCTTGTTATTATTTTGCCCTAGTTAGCCCTGTTGAGCCTTTAAGTGAGCCTTTTCTTGTTTCTTTAACTTGGATTGTCCCTACCTAGCGTCGTAAAAAAAATTCCACATCCATCAAAAGAGAGCTCAAAGTTTTGGGGGCTAAATATTGTTATAGAAAAGAAGAAAAAAAAAGTTGATGATTGCTGTAAAAGAGAGCTCAAAAACGGGTGTTCCAAACATTGGCAAAGCAAAAAATTGATGAGGAAAGGGTGAAATTTAAAAGGTTTAAGGCCCCAAAAAAATGTGGACATCTATTCGAGATCTGAGTCCAGGGTTGGCAAGAAGATTATGTGAACTAACTAGAATATTCGTAGGAGGATTTGCACTAACCAAAAGGAGAATTTTACAGTATTATGTGAACTAACTTGAAAGAGGATTTGGACTACCCGAAATATTCGAAGGAGAATTTTACAGTATTATTAGAATTTGGATTTAAGCACCATTTCTTGTTGTATCGTGCCATTACATAACTATATAATGAGCAAAATTCTTAAAGATGTAAAGCGTAAGTCGAGCGGCGGACATGACCTAATTTTGAGGCGATGACCTAGGCGAATTAGGCAGATTTAAATAAATTTAATACGTATACATAAGTGCCTATTTATTATATAGCGTATAATATCTAAAAATATTGATTATAAAACACATAATATAATATTGACAATTTTATTTGTTACTTTGTTGAATTTGATATAAGATATTAATTTTAAAAACATTACGAGTCCGTAATACTTTACAAAATAATTTTGAAGTTCGTATGAACTTATAGTGAATTTTAAGATAAATAACGTTGTCAAACACTTAGTTTCAAAACTATAAGCGGGTAAATTAATTAGACAATAATTAAAAAACAAATATAAAAAAGCACATGTAAATAGAAATAAGCTAGGTGGTGCAAATTGATTGGACAATAGTTAAAAAAATAACAAATTGGGTAAATTTTACAAGGCACGTGGGGTGGGATGGGAGAGAGAGAAAGCGTATCTTCTTCCTCCCTTGTCTTCTTCGTTGGAACTTGAACTCCATTCCAGAAGCTGCAAATCGCAAATCTCCCTTCCTTCTTTCTTTGGCCTGGGTATTTTGAAAAAAAAAGATAGCTCGCACGCAGCCTGCTCTGTGCAACAACAGGGAAACCTAGAAAGCTAGAACACTAGACGGAATTTCATCACTTCCGACGAGACCAAAAGGGTGAAACTACAACTCCTGGCCTTGATTTCCGGCGAGGGGAGGGTTGGCATCCCCTCTTTGTGCCTCTGTAGCTTCGCCCTTGGTTCCAAATGAAAAGTATTTCAAGTTTTGTGCCGTTTTGATAAGCTTCATGAGTTTTAAGCATTTATCTACCGAATTCAATTGTAAAGCTCTACAAGCTATTTACACTTTGTTTTTCCATAACCTTTCTTTCATTAGCCTATCATCCTTAACCTTATTACAACCGTAATAAAATCTTTTTGATCCAAGAAGTTACTTGATATTGATACAGAGTAAGGTGGACAAGCAAGCATATGACAATGTGTTTTGTGAGATCATTTGAGCTAACAAACATTAATCCACAAATATGAGTGAATGAGTGTATGCCTTGTGAGAAATTCACTTGTTTTCATATGATGACTTTAAGAAGCTTAAAATTGCATTGACATGACTATTACACACACTACACTCCAAGTTAGTTCGATTCAAATTTGGTTAACTCTTGGATAATGTCTTGAACTATTGTTGTTTATTTCTTGAAAGTTATCTCACGGTTGGTGTTATCTTAAATATTAAAATTTGGGAAGTTAGCTATTATTTGTTTCTTTTGAGTCTTTGTGTCTTCTTTTGTTTTGCTTGAGGACAAGCAAAGTCTAAGTTTGGGGGTATTTAATGTGGTCATGTTCGTATATACTTTTATCATCTATTTCCTTTGGATTTTGTATATTCGAATGGGTTAAATGCATGGATTTATATTGCTTTTATCTTTAGGCATTCATATCGAAACTATGCAAAAATGAAGTGAAAATTGAGCTTTTCGGGTGTCTAGAGTAATTTCAGTGGAGCAACAAGCTAATTAACATCACTAAGGCATATGCATCCCTTACCCTTCTTCTGGTTATGCCATTACCAATGGTGGATAACCCTCAGGCTGGTCGCCTCAACAAGAAGATGAGACTACAACGATTTTGGAGTTTGACGACGATTTTGAAAGAACTTTGAGAAGAAAGAGGAGGCATCCAGAACCTAGTCCACCTAGTTCTGAATCCGAATTTGAAAAAGAGGAGGAGGAAGAGCAAGCCATGGCTGCGGACAATCGAACAATCAAGGAACTTTCAGCCTCGGGATTGGATAATGTCGCACCCCTATGCATTCAATATCCTAGGGCAATTGAAGGCAAGACCGATGAGTTTGAATTGAAGTCGAACTTGCTGCATCATATTCCGAAATACCATGGGTTGTCCATGGAAGATCCAAACAAGCACTTGAAGGAATTCGAAGTTGTTTGTTCGAGCATGACACCAATCAATGTTTATGGGAGCATATTGAAGATGAAAGCCTTTCCATTCTCTCTTATGGACAAGGCTAAAGATTGGCTCTACGAATTAGCACATGGAACTGTCACTTCTTGGGAAAGCATGAAGAGAGCATTCTTGGAGAAATTCTTCCTAACTTCAAGGGTCATTCTTTTGAGGAAGAAAATCAGTGGCATTCAGCAAAACCAGGGAGAATCGTTTCCAGCATATTATGAGCGTTTCAAGACATTAGTTGCATCCTGCCCGCAACATCAAATGAAGGAAGAGCTATTGATTCAATATTTCTACGAGGGACTCCTCCCAATTGAAAGACAAATGTTAGATGCCTCAGCGGGTGATGCTTTGGTTGACAAGACTCCAGTTGCTGCAAAGATCTTAATTACAAATCGAGCTTTGAATGCACAACAATATGAAGGAGTTGGAGGAAGAGAACCCCCACGGCAGCAACATGTCAATGAGGTAAGTGAAATATCTTAAATTAAATCTCAATTAGCTAATCTCACTCTTCTTGTGTCACATGTTGTTGATAAACCCAAAATGCAAGAAAATACAATATGTGGCGTGTGTTCCATGCAAGGACATCTCAATGACCAATGCCCTCAATTGATTGAGAATGGAGGGTGGGAAACAGCCCATGTCATGGGCTATCAAGGTCAAAACCAGCTACGGAGTGATCGATACTCTAATACTTACAATCTGGGGTGGAAAGATCATCCAAATTTCAAGTTGAGGGAGCCTCAACAATCCCAACAACAAGGAGGATATAGACAGCCACCTCCCAGGCTCTATCAAAGGTCATTCGTACCACCACAAGTCCCACCACAATCTGCCCAACAAAACCCAGGTTCGAAATTAGATAATGATACACTTCTTCAATTACTAACTTCACTAACACAGGGCCAATAAACCAAGCCAAGGAGATGAGTGAAGTGAAGAAACAAATAGGGCAGATTTCTGAGTTTATAAGGCAGTTTCGAGAAGAAGGAAAACTCCCTAGTTCAACTATTGTGAATCCGAATAGAGGTTTTGAATCCGCCAAAGCTATCACGTTGAGAAGCGGAAAAGAGGTGGGAATCAAGCCAAACACATCCAAACCAAGTCAAAAAGATGACGAAAAGTTGCTAATTGAAGAAGAGGAATTGGACAAAGCCACGGCAAAGAAAGCAGCATCATTGCCGCAGCCACCTAATGCACCTAAGTCGTCCAATTCAGGTAAGGGTGATTCAATTTTGATCCATTCTAACCCTATTCCACCCAATGCACCTTTCCCTCGCAGATTCATGCAATCAAAGAAGGAAGAGAATGAGAAGGACATTCTTGAGACGTTTAGGAAGGTGCAAGTGAATATTCCCCTCCTTGATGCAATCAAAAAAGTTCCAAGGTATGCTAAGTTTTTAAAAGAACTTTGCAAAACAAGGAAGAGGATCTCAAACAAAGAAGTTGTAAAGGTAAGTGAGAATGTTTCAGCCGTTTTGCAAAGAAAACTACCACCAAAATGCAAAGATCCAGGTAGTTTTACAATTCCTTGTGTTATTGGAAATACCAAGTTTGAGCATGCTATGTTAGATCTAGGTGCATCCATTAACGTCATGCCATACTCTATTTATGCATCTATGAACCTAGGAGAGCTTAAAAACGATGGTGTTATCATTCAATTAGCCAATCGTTCTAATGCATACCCAAAAGGGGTTTTGGAAGATGTTTTGGTGCAGGTTAATGACTTAGTATTTCCAGCGGACTTCTATATGCTTGAGATGAAAGGTTCGACTCATTCTACACCCTTGCCGATCCTCCTTGGAAGACCTTTCATGAAAACAGCCCGCACCAAGATATATGTGTTTAAAGAGACATTAACAATGGAATTTGATGGGGATGTTATTGATTTCAATATTTCTAAAACTATTAGGTATCCTAAAGATGATCATTCTTGTTTCTCTATTGATGTATTTGATGATTTGGCACATGCTTATCTTGATTCCTTGAATGAGGATGCCCTTGAAACAACAATTACACAAGGAATGGGGCTTAAACCCAATCTTGTCGTGCCCCCTAGTGCAGAAATAGGAGAGATGGTTGCTGCCCTTGAATCATTGCCACAACATCTTGGTAAGCCTCCAATCCCAATTCCAATTCCCGTTTCTACTAACAAGTTATTACCTTCAGTGATTCAGGCGCCCGTCCTTGAGCTTAAACCATTGTCGGATCATTTAAAGTATGTATTTTTAGGAGATAACGAGACATTGCCCGTCATTGTTTCCTCATCACTCACGGCAATGGAGGAGGAGAAATTGATTCGGGTGTTGAAAGAGCACAAAACGGAAATTGGATGGACTTTGGCCGACATTAAGTGAATTAGCCCTACAACTTGAATGCATCACATACTTCTAGAGGAGGGGGCTAAACCAACTCGAGAGGCTCAACGTCGACTCAACCCTCTAATGATGGAAGTTGGGAAGAAGGAAATTATCAAGCTTCTTGATTGTGGAGTCATTTACCCTATCTCGAATAGTCGTTGGGTTTCACCGGTTCAAGTTGTACCAAAGAAATCAGGAGTCATTGTGGTGAAGAATGTAGAGAATGAGCTTGTGCCTACACGTATCCAAACAGGTTAGAGAGTTTGCATTGATTATAGGAAGCTCAACGCCACCACAAGGAAGGACCACTTCCCTTTGCCGTTCATTGATCAAATGCTTGAAAGGTTAGCCAGTCATTCTTTTTATTGTTTTCTTGATGGTTATTCGGGATATAATCAGATTGTCATAGCTCCGGATGACTAAGAAAAGACCACTTTCACGTGCCCCTTTGGTACCCTTGCCTATCGTCGCATGCCATTCGGTTTATGCAATGCACCTGCCACATTCCAAAGATGCATGGTAAGTATCTTTTCAGATTTTGTTGAGAAGATTATTGAGGTATTTATGGATGATTTTAGTGTTTTTGGTGATTCGTTTGATGGTTGTTTAGATAATCTCACATTGATCTCAAAACGATGCATTGAAACTAACCTTGTTTTAATGATCTTTGAATGTATCTCTATCATGCTGTTCATATAGGGAACTTGAGGAGAATAATTTGATTGCGATGTGTTGTCCATTCAATTCAATGAATTTAAGGAAATCTGAGAGTTAATTTGTGCATTCATGATTAATTTGGGGCATTGTCATTCATGGTTTAAAGAAACAATACTGGAAATCGATTTCTGTTGCATATGTTTATGTGTGGAGAAGGACCCTCTAACTAGCTTTTCACCCTTGAATTCATCTTAATTTCGTTTTAACTTGCTTTGTTTGCTACAATTCACTTAGTTTTGTCTAATTCGTCTATAGACCCCCTTAGTTCTTATTTGGTGTCTTAGTTTAGTTAATTGAGTTCAAATCTGTCTAATTTAGTGTTTTGAGTCTTCATAATCTTAAATTCGTCCAAATCATTCCTTAGAGTCTGTTTTGAGTCCTTTTAGCTTAGTTTTGCTGTTTTGAGTCAATTTGGTCAGTTTTGAGTCATAAGAGTCTATTTTGCTGTTTTTGAGTCTAGTTAAATGTTTTAAAGTTTAAATTGAGTAGATTAGCATCCCTTCTAATCCCTTGCCTAAAACGATCCCTACTTACATATACTACAATCATAGGGTTTTAATTTGTGTGTCAAGTAATTTTCACATCAAAGTTATTTCACGGTTGGTGTTATCTTAAATATTAAAATTTGGGAAGTTAGCTATTATTTGTTTCTTTTGAGTCTTTGTGTCTTCTTTTGTTTTGCTTGAGGACAAGCAAAGTCTAAGTTTGGGGGTATTTAATGTGGTCATGTTCGTATATACTTTTATCATCTATTTCCTTTGGATTTTGTATATTCGAATGGGTTAAATGCATGGATTTATATTGCTTTTATCTTTAGGCATTCATATCGAAACTATGCAAAAATGAAGTGAAAATTGAATTTTTCGGGTGTCTAGAGTAATTTTAGTGGAGCAGCAGGCTAATTAACAGCACTAAGGCATATGCATCCCTTACCCTTCTTCTGGTTATGCCATTACCAATCGCGAATAACCCTCAGGCTGGCCGCCCCAACAAGAAGATGAGACTACAACGATTTTGGAAACCAAATGGACATGGGGATGCTATTCAATAGATTTTAGGAGAGAACTTAATTACTAGTTGTATTATTTCCATTTTTTTTTCCTTTCCTTTAATAAGGAATTAAAGTCCATTAGTTAGAATGTCAGTGGGCTTTTAATTAAAATTTAGTAGGATTTATGTTTATTGTCGTGGGTTACAAAAGGAGACTAAAACTCCTTGTCAAAAAGAGGAAGTCAGCAACCAGAACATATCACATTAGCAGAGGGTTACGCACAACAAAAGGGAAGAGACCCAAAGAGATTGAATTGTATAGCATATAAGCACGGATATCGTCCCAAAGAGATCGAATTGATTCTTATACTTGCAAGCACTAAAATTTGAGACTTAATGAGGTTAATTTTGCTATTCGTAAAGAAAGAATTCTTCCCTTTTGTTGTGCTGCAACCCTCTGCCAATATGATATGTTTTGGTGGTTGACTTCCTCTTTTTCACGAGTTTTAATCTCCTATTCTTATCATATATGAATAGCAAAATTAACCTATTTTTATTGTATTCGAATCGAATGATAATATATCCTATAAGCACGAATATTGTCCTAAAGAGATTGAATTGATTTGTATACTTGTGAGCACTAAAATTCAAGACTTAATGAGGTTAATTTTGGCCATCTAATTTTCGCAACACTGTGAAACTTCAAGGTATTCGACTAGACTTTGAATATGCTCGTATGAAGAATGATGAATCATTATCAGCTTATCTGAATAGATTATTTGGTTTAATTAATCAAATGAAGATATATGATGAAGAACTGTCAAATAAGAGAATTGTTGAAAAGTTGTTGACTACTCTTATTCCTACATTTGACAATACTGTGTTTGTGATTGAAGGAACTAAGAATTTGAGTGAGATTGGTGCATTGAGGTGGTTGCTACTCAAGAGATTTAAAGAAAGGTTGATTAGACATATTGAGGATGGAGATGTAACTGAGAGAGTATTCAGTAGTCTTAGTATGCAACCTAGTAATAGCTCACATGATAATAACTCAAAGAATAAGAAGTTTTAGAAGAAAAATGAGAGAAATTTAGGCCAGTGATGAAATATATGGCATTAAAGAGAATGCAAAAGAAGGTTGTAAAACTTGTGGAAACTTGCACTATGGTGAATGTTGGTTCAAAGGAAAATTAAAATGCCACAAGTGTGACAAGTTTGGTCACATTGAGAAGGAGGCTTCAATGTTCTTTGCATGTAATTCTATAACTATGATCAACGATGACCATGTGTGGGTCATTGATAATGGTTGTAGTAACCACATGACCTCACAGGAGTCACTGCTCATAAATATGTACAGGACTCACTGCTCATAAATATGTAGAGGACTATGACTACAAGGATTAAGATGAGAAATTGACAATTTTTTCAAGCCAAATGGAAAGGTACGTACTCTAGCGATTGAGACAGAAAATAAACAGTATATATTATAGAGGTGATGCTAGTTTCTAGCTTAGATGAAAATTTACTGAGTGTGGGTCAAATGATCCAACATGGATACTTCTTGTTGTTTAGATATGATATGGTTCTTTGAAGATAGACAAATTAAATATTATGTGGCCACAGTATAGATGACTGGGAATAGATTATTTCCTTTACTCATGGAAGACATGAATCTAGTGGCTAGAAAAGCTGTATAAAAGAGAACGCATGGGATTGGCATAGGAGAATGGGACATTTGAACTTTCAAACTCTCAATTACTTGAAGAGAAATAAATGGTGTATGGGCTACCAAGTTTAAAGGGAAGCAGTGGAGTGTGTGCAATAAACTAACACACAAATTAAATCCTATAATTTAGATGATTGTAGTATGAGTAAGTAGGGATCGTTCTAGACGGGGGATTAGGAGGGATGCTAATCAACACAAATTAAACTTAAAAACTGAAAACTAAGCTAGACTAACACAAAATAAGAACTGAGGGGGGTTTTTGGACGAATTTTAAGAAACAAAAGTAAATAGTAGCAATTAAATTGAGTTGTAAAGGGAATGTGGGTGAAAAGCTAGCTAGAGAATTCTTCTCCACACATGAAACATATGCACACAAATCGATTTCCAGTTATTATTTCTATAAACCATGAATGACAATGCCCCAAATTAATTGTGAATGCACTAATTAATTCTCAGACTTTCCTAAGTTCATTGAATTGGACTCAGCAACGCAACCAAATTATCATTCTCAAGTTCCCTAACTATGAAAAGCATGATAGAGACACATATCAAAGGTCATTAAGTTATGTGAAAATCATAAGCATTGACAAGGCATTCATAACTATGAAAGCATGATACTCCTGCCATGGATTTACTTAACTCAATCATGACTAGTGACTTTTACTACTTATAAATATAAGTTCATAACGATTAGGTGAAATTCCCTTATATTCTAGCATCAAATCCCTGCATGAAAACTAAGTATACATCCTTAATAAACATACAAGAATAAGTTCTCTATAAAACAGATAAGTAAATCACATTCATGTTTTACGAAACAATAACTGGATGTAATCAATTCATATAAAACATATGAGCATGGCTTCGAATTCACCTCTAGCTAAAAAGAAATTTAGTTACACATGTTTATCATAATTGAAAAGCAATCTATAATAAACATTGAAACTAAACAAGGATAGAAAGAACTCTGAAAATCTCCAATGGTTGAATGCAATATGCGGCACACTTCTTCTTCTCTGATCCTTGCAGGTTGCGGCACAAGTTTTGAATAAGGCATGCGGCACAAGTCTTCTCTCCCCAATTGTTGCGGCATAAATACATATATATAGGGTAGGGTTCGGCAGAAACCAAGGAGAAAAAGGATTAGGGTGTTTGAATGGATTAGGACTCCTAGAATCAGATGGGAAGTATTTAGAATAGGATAAGGACTCTTTTTGCAGCTGGAGATAATATGAGATAATGTTGTATAAAATGGGACAATGTTTGGATAAGGCTAGATAAGATAAGGTAAACTGGATAAGATAAGATAAGTTTGGATAAGGTAAGATAAGATTATGTCTTTCCTTGTCTTCCAAGCTTCCAAATTTGATTCCTCCAGATTTTAGCACATATTTAGCACATGTAAAACACCAAAAACATCCAGCCCCACTGCTCCACACGCATGATATCCAATCCAAGTCCAAAACTGCTCCAAATTGCTCCATTTAGCCATTTAATGTCATCTTTACCAATTAGACCTACAATAATATGAAAATAACTTAAATTACGATAATAAATGGAAATTAACTAAGTATATGCAAACAAATAAGATAACAAAGTCACATTAATATGCTCCTATCAAATTCCCCCACACTTAGCTTTTGCTAGTCCCTGAGCAAAACAAAGAAAACAAAACAAAACCTAAACCTTCCAACAATCACCTCAAGGATTTCCAATGAAACACGACATATTAAAAATCACTACTCACATAGATTTTAGCCATTCTTACTCTTGAGCTTATACTTAACCACAGTAACCACTCACTAGCTCGCATTTAATCAATTAAAACAACACAACATTTGAAAGTAGTAACATGCCTTAGAGATTTCACTCAATTCCTCACCGGATATACTCTCTATTTTCATACAGATTTTCTGACTGCACTCGCTATACTAAGTATATGTTAGAAGATTGATGTAAACATGTAGACTAGCACTCACATATGTTATAACAAAGAAGGCACTTTCTGGAATTATTAATACAACATGTATATGATCTCATGAACGGAATGCCACTACTTAGAAGTGAGAACCAGGGATTCCATATGCTCGTACCAATTTCAAACTCCACATATTGAATAACATAACAATCAAGATAAAAGTCTAAGGGTTGTAATGGGGCTAAGGTATTTTCTAACAAAGAAAGATCAAGAATAAACAAAGATTCTTAAAGTGATAGTAAGCAAAGTAATGAAATCGACACTTAGAATTCAACTTTTGATTGCAACACCCAACTTTAAACACAAAGGGAAGATTCGTACAACTTTAGGGTCAGATTCACATTTTTGGACCCTTCTTTAACAACCAACACTTATGAACTCATTCTCACTTTTTTTTCAACCTCTTTTTTTTCTTTTCGAACGCATTTTTTTTTGCTTTGTTTTTTTTTTTTTGTTTTTTTTTTCTTCTTCTTTGAAACATAAAACATACACACTACTTCATTGGATTCAAAAGAACAAATCCATCCCCCACACTTATTTCTCTGCAGATCATAGATCAAAAGGAATTCCCAACAAGTCATGCTTCACTATTCTTTAAGAACAAGGGTATGAATATTCCTATGCTAGGCTAGGTAGGGATAATGCAGGCTAACAAAGAAAATATGCTAAATAAGGCTCAAAGGGGTTAAACCTACAAAACATATGCAAGGGATAAGGCTTTTTGGCTCTGGTGGTAACTAAACAACTTTTTTCTTTTCTTTGTTATGCAATCAATTTTAAGCTTTGAATGAAACGGGCATGAGTTCTAGTATTTGGAACTAAAATGATGAAAAAGCATTCCAAGTAGCAACCAAGCAAAGAAATAATGAGATCATGCAATGACTTTAGAAAGCAAGAATATCACAGATTAATAACTCTCCAAATAAATAATAGGCTCAAGTCTCACAGGGTTGTAGCGTTAGTTTGAGTTTCTTCCTTCAAGCATGTTACAAAAACTGATATTTTTTTTCTTAGTGATTGCATATGAATTCGTAAATGACAACTACAACTAAATATTAACCAAAGAGCATATCAAACTTCCACCCATGCTTGTAACTTTCTTTAACAGTCATGCAATTAAAAACCAAATCCTCATCATTGTGTTGGAAGGTACCCTAAGACACAAACAAGCAACAAAAATGACCCTTTTTTGTATTTTCTCAAAAATTTTCGATTTTTTTTTTCAAAATTTTTACATGACACACAAGAAAACACTTTAAAACAGTGAATAACAACGTTAGTAGTGATAGGTGGTGAAATTCAAAAATAAGTGATGAAAAGCAATCTGTTACCCCCCCCCACACACACACACTTAAACCAAACATTGTCCTCAATGTTTCAAAACTAAACTTAATCAAGAAAGCAACAAAAGATAACTAACAAACAAGACAATCATGGCAAAGTAAAAACAATAAAAAGAAGGGTATGAGAAAGAAAATATGGTTACAGGAGCCGGAAATTCCATTGTCTCTCTATTCGAATACATGGGCTGCCTCCCAAGAAGCGCTTGCTTTAACGTCTTCCAGCCGGAATATACCTTCATTTAAGCTTCACTAGGACCAACGGCATGGAGTTGATCTTTGAATGGAATGTGATACTTGAAATGATCAGGTGATGGTTTAAATTCTAGAGTGGGTGCATGAATCATTGAAATCAACAACATGTTAGTAGAAAACGAATTTGAAATTTGAGGAGGTGGCTCACCAGTGTCCTGCGACAAGAACTCAAAGACAAACACTACTTCGAAATTTTCAGGAATGTTGCTCTTGGCCAGGTTTAGTGTGAGGACAGTGACTTGTCCCATGTTACAAAATCCAACTTCTTTGGCGATGGTTGTCTCAAGTTTTCCTCTTTGATGAATTCTAGATATTCCATAACCACTTCTTTCTCTTGAATCTTTGAAAAGGTTTTGAATATGTCTTTTTCACTCTCTTCTTTCTTGGATTGCATAAACTTGTGAGGAAAAGGTACATTTGGTGGAATAAGGTTAAAAAGAATTGAATTCAAAACAACCTTACTAGAATTGGATGGTGGTGGAGCTAGGGTAGCTGCAGCACTAGGATTAGAGATGATTGGGTGTTGTGGCAAGGCTTCTTCTAAGCTTGTCGTGGTTGAGTCTTTCTCCTCCTCTTTGGACAACAGCTTTTTGTCCACTTCTAGGTTATGTTTGGACATTTTCATATCACCTGCAACCTTCATACCACTTCTCAAAGTAATAGCTTCAGTGATTTCAAAGTCTCCCATCGAATTGACAATAGTTGAGTTGGAGAGTTCGCTTTGTTCTCGAATTTGTCCCATGAATTCTGCCACCTGCCCAAATTGCTTCTTCATTTCGCCCATCTTTTTGGCTTGATTTTGTAAACCCTGAGTCAAAGAAGTTAGTACTTGAAGAATTTTATCATCATCCATTGACGAACCCAGGTTTGCTTGGGAAGATTGTGGTGAAGGATGTGGTGGTGCATATGGCCTTTGATAGAGCTCCTCAGATGGCTGCCAATATCCTTTTTGTTGAACTTGTTGAGGTTCCTTCCACATAAAATTTGAATGATCTCTCCAACCTGGATTGTAAGTGTTGGAAAACAAGTTGTTCCTTGACTTCTTATGGCCCTGATAACCCCAAGCATTGACACTATCTCAACCTCCATTCTCAATTAATTGAGGACATTGATTACTTTGATATCCTAGCCTAGAGAACACACCAAATGTAGCCACACTTTGCATTGTGGACCTTTCGATATACTGCGACATAAGAGAAGTAAGATTCGCCATTTGAGCTTGAAGATTAGCAATTGCCATGTCTTACTTCTCTAGTACCTGAAATCAAGGAAATAAAACTAAAGGGATTAGCAATTTTACTAATCATCGGCAACGACGCCAAAATTTGATGTGGAATAAACTAACACACAAATTAAACCCTATAATTTAGATGATTGTAGTATGAGTAAGTAGGGATCGTTCTAGGTCGGGGATTAGGAGGGATGCTAATCAACACAAAATAAACTTAAAAACTTAAAACTAAGCTAGACTAACATAAAATAAGAACTGAGGGGGTTTTTGGACGAATTTTAAGAAACAAAACTAAATAGCAGCAATTAAATTGAGAGGGAATATGGGTGAAAAGCTAGCTAGAGGATTCTTCTCCACACATGAAACATATGCACACAAATCGATTTCCAGTTATTATTTCTATAAACCATGAATGACAATGCCTCAAATTAATTGTGAATGCACTAATTAATTCTCAGACTTTCCTAAGTTCATTGAATTGGACTTAGCGAAGTAACCAAATTATCCTTCTCAAGTTCCTTAACTATGAAAAGCATGATAGAGGCACATAACAAAGGTCATTAAGTTCTGTGAAAATCATAAGCATTGACAAGGCATTCGTAACTATGAAAAGCATGATACTCCTGCCATGGATTTACTTAACTCAATCATGACTAGTGACTTTTACTACTTATAAATATAAGTTCATAACGATTAGGTGAAATTCCCTTATATTCTAGCATCAAATCCCTGCATGCAAACTAAGTATGCATCCTTAATAAACATACAAGAATAAGTTCTTTATAAAACAGATAATCAGTTTGTGAACTGGGCTGAAGGGTTTTCTGGTTTCCTCCAAAGGACTTTCCACAGACTTAATCTTGAACTGGGCTTGATTCAAGGGTGGTGGACACTTGATCTTGAATCGGGCTTGTGATTTCTTTAAGAGCCGTTGAGGCTTGATCTCGAACATGAACATGACCACGAGCAATTTCAGGACATGTACGCTTTGAAAGATCAAGGAAGTTCGCAGCATTTTCATATGAACCCTGAGCAGTTTAGTCAACGGTATGATCTTCAAGATTGATGGGCTCTTCTTCAAGTTGGTGACTTGATCTTTAAGGATTATCGAGACTTTGCTCTTCGGTGATAGTGCCAGCGAAAGGTTGTTGAAGCTTCTCGAGCTTTTTTATTATAGCAACGATGGCGGGCTTGGATTTGACTTAGACTCCTCCGTCTGGATTATGCAGTTCTACCGAGAAGGGTGTCCTGCCATAATGATTTGTTCCAGCTCATCGTGCTGCGTTCTTCTTTGCTTGTTTCTTTTGCCTTTAAATGGTCATTCAGAACATCACTCTTCAGCCACTCATCCATGCTTGGCAGCTTCAGTGTAAAGAGCCAACACCATATCAACTGTTTTGAAATATTTGCTGAGGAAATTCGAGACCCGTCAACAATTGAAGATGAGCACTCGAGAGCAACGCTAGGTAAGCAACCAGGCAAAGGTTCCAGGCAATCAGTTCCTGATCGGAAATTTGATTTCGGGTTCCGACTGATTGCTTCCTTTCTCCTTGTTCTGCAGGTAAAAGCAATGGCAAAGGAAATGATAGGGAAAAAGCATGATATGAGATACCTTTGCTTTCGACCCCGATGATATGAGATTCTTTTTCTTTTGAAGAAGTAGCGGATGATCAGCACATGTATTTGTTGAGCTTGTCTCCACATGCTTCGATGTATCATCTTCACTCGCCTCTTCTATTCTCTAGGCAGATGTGGTATCTTATCTAGAAGCATAAGATGTTGAGATAATGGGTACTTCGAGAGCAGTGCTGGGTGAGCAATCAGGGAAGGGGTTACAGGCAGTCGGTTCCTTATCAGGAGCTTGAGTGGAGGTTCCGACATATTGCTTTCTTTATCCTCGTCTTTGCAGCGAAGAGGGAGGACAAGGGAAAGGACAGGGAGATTGCATGATATGAGATACTCTTGCTTTCTACCCTGATGATATGAGATACGTTTGCTTTTGAAGAAGTATCGGATGAACCAGCACGTATTTTGTTGCGCTTGTCTCCACATGCTTCGATGTATCATCTTCACCTGCATCATCTGTTTTCCGGGCAGATGTGGTATTTTCCTTGGAAGTACATCAACGGTTGAAGATGAGTGCTTGAGAGCGATGCTAGGTAAGCAATCAGGGAAGGGGTTTCCAGGCAGTTGTTCCCAAGTAGGAAGGTTGATGCCAAGTGCCGGCTGATTGCTCTCTTTCTCCTTGTCCTGCAGTGAAGACGGAGGACAAAGAAAATGATAGGGAGAAAGCATGCTATGAGATACTCTTGCTTTCAACCCTAGTGATATGAGATACATTTGCTCTGGTGTGACTTGGTTGAAGAGGTATTTCCAGGGAGGAAGAAAACTGAGTATGTTGAGAGGTTTTAGTTGGAGATGTATTCTTGGCAAGGAAGAAGGGTTAGGCGTTTGTATTTTCAGGGAGGAAGAAAACTGAGTTTTGGTTGCGGATACATTCGGCAAGGAAGAAGAGAAGTTGGATATGTGTCTTGCTATAGAGGATGGAGGTCGAATTATATGGTGAGCTCCCAACAGCAAGTGGCAGGGTGGATGTGGCATTGTCTCCCATGCTTTGTCGGCCAAAAGTCGGGTAGGTGGGTATGATGGACTCCACACGTTTTCAACTTTTTCAGTGATCTCTGGCAAAGTTGCACGTGATAGCCGAAAGCTGAAACTGCGTCTGGAAAGTGTTGACGGATTTTACGCAGGAAAATCCGGGTTTTGAAATTCGAATAGCGGTGTCTCTTCGATTTTTTTTTGTTTTTTTTTTGTTTTTTTTGTTTTTTTTAACAAGTGGTTGTGTTGCCTCTTCTTTTTAAAGAGGTGTCAATCGTTTCCAACCTGCACACTTTGAAGATTTCCCGCCTTTGAAAATTGTCTTTGCTGTATTTCTGAGATTTTTACTCACTCCAACCCTTTTCTTTTTACCATCTTTTTGGAAATGGCTAACCCATCTAACATTTATTTAGATTTGAGCCTCAGCAGTGACGCAGGTGCACCGCGTCAGGGTAATATATGGCGCCCGTCCTTCTCATCTTCTAATGGCCCTCTTACAGTTGAAGACTCTGTAATGAGGGATGCAGCAACAGCTACGGTTGTAGCTAGGAACCTTATCACTCCTAAAGATAATAGGATACTTTCACGACGGTCCGATGAATTAGTTGTTCGAGAGTCCCAGGCTCTCAGTGTCCAGTGTGCGAACTCTGTTTCCAACATGGGCCAACGCTTACTTGTTCGAACTCGCCAGGTTGAATCATTGACAGCCGAGGTGGTAGCTCTTAATCAAGTGATCAGACAGCTGAAGCACGAGAATATAGAGTTGCACGTGCTTGCAAATAATTATTCGACGAGCATGAAGAGGAAGCTTGATCAGTTGCTGGACTCCGAAGGTCGGATTCAAAGTGACAATCGGAGATTTGTGGATGTATTCCAGGGGCACCTTTTGCCTTCGTCATCTGGAGTTCGACCAAGTATTGCGGCCCCGAATAATCCATCACCAGTGCCTCCCTCTTCCAGGGTTCCGCCGAGTACTAAGGCTTCAAGTACTGAGGCTTCACATAAGTGACATTTGTGAAGGCTCCTTTTTTTTTTTTGCGCACTTGTAATTTCTTAGAGATATCAATGGACATGCTTTATTTTATTCAGTATGTTGTGCTAAAACGTATATCTGACTAAGATGTGTTACTCCTTTTTTTTTTTTTTTATTTAGATGGTGCCTAATGCACACTATTCTTTTACCCCCTATTATGTCTCCACCACCCTTTTCACTTTTTTTTTTATTAGACGGAAAACCTTCTTCCTTTCAATCATTATGTCTCCACCACCCTTTTCACTTTTTTTTTTTTTTTTTAGATGGTGCCTGATGCATCCATTTCTCCATTCTTGACTTGCTAATAGTAGCATGCATCATGACCTGTCTTTCTTGCTTATTATCATTTCCTTTGGATGGTGCTTGTCAATCACTTCTTTTCTTTGCTTTCGGTGATGCTGGCATCCATTTCTCCATTCTTGACTTGCTTGCTTATTATCATTTCCTTTGGATGGTGCTTGTCAATCACTTCTTTTCTTTGCTTTCGGTGATGCTGGCACAATCATTACTTCTCATTCTGGTTTTCTTTTCCAAGCACGGGTGGTCATTTGCACAATCACGGACCTGCGTTTTGAATAGCCACAACATTTCATTTGCTTCTCCGGGGACCTTTATATATATATATATATATAGGATTGCTCTTTTGCTTGTACACTCATTATACAGCTTCAGCCACTGCGTTGCTTGCGGCCTTGTATCGCCACTACACCATTGTCTAGCAATCCTGCGTTGCTGCTTTTACTTGGTGAGTCACATGAGTATATATATATATATATATATATATATATATATATATATATATATATATATATACGGAAAGCTGATGTTGTAGTTTGCTTTATCACCGTGCATACATACATATATGTAATATAATGTGCTTTGCCCTCTGCAATTCCTTCATGCTGCTTTTACTTGGTGAGTCACATGTGTATATATATATATATATATATATATATGTCTTTTGAGCCGTGCATACCATTTCCATCTTTTGAGCCATACATATATGTATATATATTTGTCCCATCACCATCACCATTTGCGTCTTTTCAAGCCATATATATATATATATATATGGAAGTTGATCGTCCCGTGACCATCTCCATTCCGTGCACTTGTCCCATCACCAAACTGTGCACACATATGTCTATATATATATATATAAAACATAATATAATGTGTTTTTTTTTTACACAATGTGTGTGTCCCCACTGATGGATTTCTTTGTTTGTAATGTCAGGAATCTTTAATCTTGAGAAGGCAGAGCTTGACGCCAGGATCTTCGCGAAGCTTTTAGAGCCATGGTAGCAGGCCGTGGGTGTGCTTGTGCAAGAGACTGCAACGAGGTTTCGTTGTGTAGTGCCTTTTGACCACAGTTTTCCCTCAGTGGCGCGTTGCCGTGTGGTGCTGTGCAAGAGCCTGCAACGAGGTTTCGCTGCGTAATGTCTTTTGGTCACAGTTCTTTCTTGGTGGTAACGTCGATATGCGGTGCAAGAAACTGCTTGCGTAATCGCTGCGGGTTTACGTAGTGCGATTGCGTAGCATTTTGGTTTCCTTTGCCATTGTAGCGTGCCTTGAAGGACCATCCTGTAGCTGCCATCTTTGTCGTGCTGCTCAAGTTTTGTGGCTGATTTGCGGTCATGGTATTTTTCAAATGTTTTAGGAACAACACCATCACCATTCTTGCGAAGGAAGGCGATTCACAAGATGAGGGAACAACGTTGAAGCTTTACCCGCCACTAACTGGTCCTAAGGCGCTTGCTTTTCTTGTGAAAGACAATTCCATGCATATTAAGTCGTGGTCTTCTGAAGTATCTTGGGAGGTGGTAGACATTGTTCAACCAAATACGAAGAAAAAGGCGTGCACATTGAGGGTTCTTATTTTGAACCATTCGCACCATGCTCGTGACCATCATCCGGCCTCGTTTAAGCTTCTTGGTGATCACATTCGCAGCAGAGCCATGGCTTGGAATGGTACCCTATCGACTACTGGAGAAGCCGTCTTTGATGAGTTTTATTGGGAGTGGCTTGAAGATGTCCTAAGCCGATCTAAAGATGTGCTTACTAAAGCGGGCATTTACCACGCTGTGTACGCATCTTTGTTTAGTTATGATCGTCACCTTTCCATCATTCGTGCGTTCTTTGAGAATTGGTGTTCATCGACCAACACACTTCACACGGTGCAAGGGGAGATGTCAATTTCACTTTGGGATCTTCACAGGATAGGAGGCTTGCCGATCCAAGGTAAGTTTTATGACGAGGTCGTTCCCAGCGCGGAGGAACTTTCTCTTTGCAATAGCCGAAGATTGCCTGCGAGTTACCGCTGTTTGTTTTGGGCGTATCACAAACTTTTCCAGGACGCTCAAGGTAAATCAGGCGTGAGGATTTCCTCATGGATCCGATTTTGGTACTGGGAGGCCATGAGGTATAAGAAGTCTTTGAACAAAAATGGCCGTAACAAGACCACTAGGCCAAAGGGAGACTCAGACCCGTCCGGTGTTATTGGCTCAACCAGGTGCCGTTCTTCTGACGAGTTGAGAGCGTTTGAGGATCTTAGCATAGCATCAGAGCATGTGGAGGAGTCTTACTTAGCTGCTTTCTTAGCTTGCTGGCTTTGTAAGTTTGTTTTCCCGACAGGCGATGTCAACTTAATTCATCCTGGAGTTTTCAAAATTGCTAGCAAGATGGCTGCATGTGAGTCTTTTAGCCTTGCTATTCCGGTTTTAGCCAACATTTACAATGGCTTGAGCATTGTTTCGAACTCGGCAAGCACTGAAGATCGTGTTGCGGTGCTTCCCTACCACTATGTGTATGATTGGTTGGGTGAATATTTTGGCACTCACTTTTATTTGACGACTCTAGACAAGTCAAGGCATTCTTCATCGACTGCAGCCAAGATGGGGCCTTTGATGGCGAAGTATTCTGGCGTGCTCTCCGCAAAGAGCCTTGATGATTTGCAGGCACGAGCGCTATTTGAAAGTTGTGAAGATTTGAGAATTGACCCCTTAGCGAGAGTTGGCTCGGTGCGGCGAGGCATCGTAGACAACTCGCATCTCCGCTCGTCAGACTTGTCTTATCTTATAAGTCTTCGTTCGGGGTTTGTTTCTTTGCAGTAGGAAGACCGATGCATTGTTCAGCCATATAATCCCCACCGTTTCAGCAGGCAATTTGGTTTTGTCCAAAACTTGCCAGGCAAGCTGAAGGAAAAGAACCAATCAGCATCCTTGCAAGCCGTGTATATGCATTGGGAGTCTTGTACCCGTGCATGTACAAATGCTGTTATCATGCTGCCAGCCAATGACGAGTTCAAGAGTAATCCAGTGACCCGCGTTTATGCTCGTTGGTGGTCAAAGGTATATTATAAGAACTTGGGGATGGCAAGTGGTACCAATTCTTCTCACTCGGGCAATGATATGTCGAGAGAGGGCTGTCATGTGGTTCCTATGCAAGGGGTAACTCTTGATTGCACCAGTGTGGCTCCCTTACAAGATAGACCTGTAGCTTTAGCTCCTCAACGCCCATGCTTGTCTCCTCGACATCCAGATGCTTCTGAAGAGGCGAGAGATGAAGTTGACTCACACGAAGATGGATTTATTTTGCAACAGCGTCAATAAGTTTCAAACAAGAGACCAATTGAGGATGCTCAGGTTGACAGCGATGTCAATTTTCGTCATAAGAGGAAAGAAGTGTTTAGACCTCCTCTACTCGATGACCGTGTGCCATTTGAGAGAGATGTACGTACTTCATTTTCTCTCGTGATTTCTTATGCTTTCATCATTTTGGCTTTCGTTTCTAACATCTTTCTTTGTCTTCTTTAGGTTGGGCCTTCTTGTTCTTTTGATTTGGCAACTGCAGATGTTTATTCCTATACGGAGATGCTATTTGCGGGCGAACTACCTACAGACGGGGAGATCGGGGATCCGCCTGGTGCAGAGCTTGTTCCAAATCCGCCGAACTTCCCAAGTTTGCCATGTGTAGGTGAAGGTATGCAAGAACCCGTCATGCGTCCAACACCTTTGCCAGCTAGCTCTGAGATCTCTTTGAGAGGGCCGAACCTTAGCGGTACTGAGCAAGTCATACATCGCATCAGTCTTGGTGCGGCAATGGATATCAAGAGCCATATAGAGAAGATGATTTCTAAGTGCCCGTTGGAAGACCTTACATTGCTCAATGAGGATTTGTCGAAGTTTGTTTCTGTGATTGACAACCTTAACGTTGATTCTTCATCCTTGAAGATCAAGATTGCCGAACTTATGGCCGCCTCGACTGAGTATTCTTCCTTGCGTGCTATTTCCTTGGAGAAGTTGAGTCCAGATGTTAGAGCTCATCAGCTAGCAACAATAAACTCGTCACTGGCTCAAGTCCAGTCTTTTCAGCAAGCTGCTTCGGGATATTATCAAGTTACAGAGACTTCTTTAACTTCTGTCCAATAGCGTCTAGATGCGTTGGCGAGAGAGCGAGAGCAGTTGGTAATCGAAGCATTGCAACTTGAAAGTGTTCTCGCGGAGCAGGGAACTACACTTTCTCAGTACCAGGAGGAGATTTCACGCCTAAAACGAGAGAAATGCATGACTATGGAGTTACCCATATTGTCTCCCACCGAGGCAGAGACTTTGAAGACTTTGGAAGGCTTGCTTGAAGATCGTCTTCATAGTTTTGGGGCCATAGTTTTCAAGTAGTATCTTCTGTTTTTTTTTTTCTGCAATAAGGCTTTTGGAGCCGACTCCTTCTTTCAAAGAAATAAATTATTTACATTCTTGAATTTGCTCTTCATTCTTCAAAGTGTTTTTTTTTTTTTTTTTTAGATGGTGTGACTGTACTTGAAGTTTTGACGTTTCAAGTTGCCTACGTACCCTCTGTTGAGGAGGGATCAAGTCATAAAGTAGTTTAAATGAGCGATGAATTTAGCAGTGATTTTGATGATGATTTTGCCGTACACAGTTTATGCTCTTGCGGGCCAGGAGCGTTGGTTGTCGCCTTTTAGGGGTAATATCGCTTCAAGAATCTTCCATTGATAGGGCCAATCTTCAAGCCGTCTTCTGCCATGATTAAGTAGGCGCCGTTGGTGTAGACTTCTTGTATTACGTATAGTCCATCCCACTTTGATGTGATGATAGGCCTACGCAATGCGAGGGCGAGATCTCCAGTTTGGAAAGACCTTGGGCGGACCTTCTTGTTGAATGCCTTGGATAGCCGTGCTTGGTAGCATTCCAAGTGTTGTTGAGCTTCGAGCCTTCTTTCGTCGAGTGCTTCCAACTCTTGAAGGCGCAACTTTGCATTCTCATCATCAGTCAAGCCTTCTTGTATGGCCATTCTCAGTGAGGGGATCTGATTTTCGAGCGGTAGAACAGCTTCCAAGCCATATACAAGAGAATAAGGCGTAGCTTGGGTAGGAGTCCTATGTGTCGTCCGATATGCCCAAAGTGCTTCGCTTATTCTTTCATGCCAGTCTGTCTTTGTTCGGCCAATCACCTTCTTTAAGAGATTGCACAATGTTTTGTTGAATGCTTCTGCAAGATCGTTGGCCGGGGCATGATACATGGAAGACTTGTGCTGCTTGAACTTGTATTTCTCACAGAGCTCATCCACGAGTCGGTTGGAGAATTGTTTTCCGTTGTCAGTGATAATGTAGCGAGGCACCCCATATCGGTGGATGATGTGCTCCTTGATGAAACAGACGACAGTTTCCTTCTTTACTTCTCTTAGGGGTATGGCTTCAGCCCACTTGGAAAAGTAATCTGTTGCAGCTAGGATGTAAGCTTCGCTTGCAGATGATTTCGGAGTAATTGGTCCTACGACGTCCAATCCCTATTCATCGAATGGCCATGAAGCAGCTGTACGGTGTAATGGCTCAGGTGGTTGGTGTATGAAGTTGGCGTGGAATTGGCAAGCTTGGCACATTTTGGCATGTTCCAGGCAGTCCTTCACCATGCTTGGCCAGTAGTAACCCATTCTTTTGAGCTGAAAATGTGGTTTTGGTCCAGATTGATGCGCCCCGCATAAGCTTGAGTGTGCTTCTTCCATGGCTTGATTAACTTCTTCCTCACCTAGGCATCTCAGAAGTACTCATTCAAAAGAGCGTCGGTAGAGTATTTCTTTGTAATAGAGGAAGCGAGGTGCTCGTCGACGTATTTCGGAGTGGTGTCTAGGATCATCTGGAAGTTTTCCATGCTCTAAGTAATTGATCAGCGGTTGTCTTCACTCTTCAACATCGACTGGAAGTACTGAGATGACATTTGTATCATCCAGTAGCATTTCGGTGACGAGGGGGATCACCCATCTTTAGCAGACTGGCACGTCTACAGCTTCGTCTTCTCCTAATGTCATGGTTGAGGCTAGGTTGGCAAGAGCGTCTGCCATTTGGTTTTCTTTTCTTGGCACATGTTCTAGTGTCACAGTCTCAAACTCTTGTAGCAGTTGAGTTGCCAGCCGGAAGTATGGGACGATATCATCTTTCCTCACCTCATATTCAGTTAAGAGTTGATTGATTATGAGCTTAGAGTCGCCAAATACCTCAAGGGCTGTGATTCCCATGTTGATCGCCATTTGGAGTCCGATGATCAGTGCTTGGTACTCAGCGACGTTGTTGGAGCATAATTCACTTAGTTGAAAGGAATAAGGTAATACCTGCCTTTGTGGCGACATGAATACTACTCCTGCTCGTGCAGATCCGTCGAAGAACATCGTCCATGTCGGGAAGATGTCGATGTAGAACACTTCCTCGTCAGGCAAGTCGTCTGAGATTTTCCAATCAGCTGGGATTAGGTGATCGGTAAGAAAGTCTGCTAGTGTTTGTCCCTTTACGGATTTAGCTGGGACGTAGATGATCTCATATTGGTTAAGGAGCAGCGCCCATTTAGCGAGTCGCCCTGTCAAGACTGGTTTGGACATGACGTATTTGACCGGGTCAGCTTTAGCAACCAAGTGGATGGTGCAAGCATGCATGTAATGCCTGACTTTCTGGATGGCGAACACTAAGGCAAGGCACATCTTTTCTATTGGGGAGTAGTTCAACTCGGCGTCGGTGAGGGTTCGGCTGAGGTAGTAGAGCGCTCATTCTTTCTGGGATTCATTCTCTTGCGCCAAGAGTGCTCAAACTGAACTTTCCTGAGCGGCGATGTATAATATGAGTGGTTTCCCGGGCACAGGCGTCCCCAAGACAGGTGGACTTGACAAATACTTTTTTATGCTTTCAAAAGCATTGTGGCATGCTTCGTCCCATACAAATGGAACATCCTTCTTCATGAGTCGGCTGAACGGTTGACAACGACCTGCAAGGTTAGAGATGAAGTGTCTGATGAAGGCTAGTCGTCCTTGTAGACTTTTCAGCTCGTGCAGGTTTCTTGGCTCAGGCATGCTTTGAATGGCCTTGATTTTTTATTGGTCCACTTCAATACCACAGTGCTTGACAATGAAGCCGAGGAACTTTCCAGAGGTGACACCAAACGCACATTTTAACGGGTTCATCTTGAGGTTGTATTTTCACAGCCTTTCAAACACTACTCGTAAATCCTTCAAGTGATCTGATCTTTTCTTTGTTTTGACCACCATATCGTCCACATAACATTCTACGTTCTTGTGTAGCATGTCATTGAAGATTTTCTGCATTGCGCGTTGATATGTAGCTCCAGCGTTCTTTAGACCAAAGGGCATCACCTTGTAACAGTAGATACCTTTTGGAGTGCGGAATGTTGTTAGTTCCTCGTCTTCGAGAGCCATACGAATTTGATTGTATCCAGAAGAGCCGTCCATGAATGACAGTGCCTCGTGGCCAGTGGTTGCGTCCACCATGATTTCGATGATTGGCAAGGGGAAGTCGTCATTCGGGCAAGCGTCGTTGAAGTCCCGGAAGTCTACGCAAACACGTATTTGTCCAGATTTCTTAAGGACGATGCCGATGTTGGAGATCCACTTGGGGTATTGCACCTCTCGAATGAATCCTGCTTCGATTAGCTTGTCAATCTCTGCCTCGATTTGTGGAATGAGCTCGGATCGATAACGCCTTTGAGTTTGCTTTATTGGTCGCGTTCCAGGCTTGACTGCAAGATGATGCACAGTGATGATAGGGTCAAGGCCAGGCATTTCTTTGTAAGTCCAAGCAAAGACGTCTTTGTACTCTGATAGCAGTTGGTAGTACTCCTCTATCTCGTCTGCTCTTAGCACTGCACTTACAAAGATAGGTTTTTGATCCTCTTTTGTGCCCAAGTTAAGCTCCTTGAGATCGTCAACCGTGGCTTGCCCCCCATCCTCAAGTTGCGGTGGTGCAACAATGACATCTTCTTCGGGGATCTCGTCTTCTTTGCCTTCTTGGATCGTGATGTGGAAGACATCTTGGACTTCCTCTTTAGTGTCGTCCTTTTGGGCTTGTTGGTATGAAGATTGTCCAGTATGGATGATGGTGCGCCTTCTCACTATCAGCGGTCCATTTGCGTCAACCTCCAAGATTGCTTGGCGTTTCATCCCTGAATGAATTGAGCTTCGAATGTCACCTTTTTCTGCTAGTCTGTCGAGCTTTTCTTCCTTTGACGTTGTCTCCCTATTTCTAGAAAACTTCATGTTGTCTTCAAGTCTTTCCAAAGCTGACTGACGAGGAGGAGAGCTAGCCTTGTTGCTTTGCTTCTTAGGTTTTGACAACCTTTCAAAAACAGAGCTTCGGGAGGTTGGCCTGTTAAGCCTCTTGAAGACGGAGGTTCGGTTTTGACCACCAATGTGATCAAGGGCTGACGTTCTGGGTCTTGAATGATTCATCCTATCGAAGACTGGCGTTCGAGGGGTGGATTTAGGCTCCTCTTGATCTTGTTCAATGCTCACGCTGATATGTTGAGTGCTAGCATTTTTCGCTTGGCTTGAAATCTTCACGGGTGCATTTGGTGTGAAGCCAAGTCCAGCTTTGTTGTTGTTAACTCCGTAACCATGCTTCTTCAACTTCTTTTGAGTCTCGGTGAGGTCACGTTCTTTATTGTTGACGGTGTTTGAAACCTTTTTCCCAGGATTCGAAAAAGAAGCGAAGTCGTACCCAGCTTTTGACATGAGTTTGTAGGCGTTCGGATCAAAACCTTTTTCGGTCCTCTTGGTTGGGAGAAAACTTGGTTCCGCCCTCTTTAGTAGAGCTTTTACGAAGCCTTGTGGTAATCTTACAACCTTAGCGTTGCTTAGCTATGTCAGAGGTAGAACTGCATTCGTGTTGAGCAACTTTACATTATCCATGTGCCGCTGTGCATCGTCATTGCTTGCTTCAGTTTCAAACGGGGATTGACCATTCTTTCTTCTTGACATCAGGATGTATCGGAAAACGGGTGTGTTTGATCCATTTGAGGGCGTCCTACTCCCTTTGGTTGTTGCAGGTTTAGCAAGCTCATCATCGTTCTTGTTTGAAGACGGCATGGCTTCTCCTTCTTGCTTCTTGGGCATGGCTTGCCACTCCTGCTTTTTAGGTGTTGCTTTACCCATGGTTTTGATCTCTTTTGGAAGAGCTTCAGGCACCATGTTTTCATCCATGTAGAACTTGGCGTCTGCGAAATGTGATTCGGCTTCGGTGAATGGTTTAGTGTCGCCATAGATCACCTTCACTCTTTCTCGGTAGAATTTTAAGCATTGGTGAAGGGTGGACGGTACTACTCCATTCGCATGGATCCAAGGCCTTCCTAAGAGCAAGCCGTAGGAAGTTCTTGCATCAATCACGTGGAATATCGTGCTTGACTTGAGTTCACCAATAGTCATCTCCACTCGGATCATGCCCATCGCTCTTTGTCCTCCTTGATTAAAACCTTGGATTAGTAGACGACTTAGGGACACTTCATCTGCCTTAATGCCGATTGTATTCATTGTTGACTTTGGCATGATGTTGATGGCTGATCCACCGTCCACAAGCATGCGGTTGACTTTGTGCTCCCTTACGTACCCAGAGACGAAGAGAGGATGGTTGTGAGGCTTGGATCCTAGCAGTAAGTCTTCGTCGGTGAAGTGGATTGCGTCCTCGATGGCACAGCATGTGGCACATTCATGTGGCCGAAGCTTCAAGCCTTCGTCTTTACCTTCTTGCGCTTCGTGGTTATTGGGACTTTCCAAGACCGCTGCTAATGCTCTTCGCATCTTCTTTGGCAATCGTAGCGCTTCCTTCATGCTAAAGTGTGTTGGCAGACCTTCTTCGAGCGTGAGAGTTTTTTCTCCCTCAATGGTGATATCTTTGCCTTTTGAAGGTTCTTCCATTTCTACTTCGACCATGTGGCATGCAGCGATGGTGCACTACTGGAAGAAGTCATTCAGGAAGTACTCATGCAAGGAGACAGGAATGCGTGGCTCTTGCTCCATAGGTTCCCCAGCATACGTTGGCTTATCAACTTTTACGTTTCTTTTGGGCTTCCTACTGTTGCGGCGACGGTGCTTTCTCACTTGTTCCACATTTGGTCTTGTGGCTTGTGGTTTTGGTTTCCTTATTTTTTTGTAGGTCACCAATGTCCATCCTTCTTCATCATCGGTATGTGCATCATGTGCGTTTGCCCCGGCGATGGTTGTGCAGAAGGTATCGTGCAACTTGAGCATTGATAGGAACGGTCAGGTGTTGTTTGGAGAGGTACATGATCGAAAGATCCAAATGCAATTGTAGTAGCATGTGTTGTGGCCGTGTCTTCGAGGTCGAGCTCGATTCGCCCTTGTTGTGCTAGCTTCATGATGAGCTCTTTGAGGACGAAACACTTACCCATAGGATGGCTCACGATTCGATGGTATTTGCAGTATTTAGGATCGTTTATGCGATTCATTTCTTCAGGCCGCTTGCATTCGGGTAGCTCGATTACCTTCTTTTCTAGCAAGTCGTCTAACATTGCATCCATGTCTGAGTCAGGAAAAGGGTACGTCTTCTGCTCCAATTCCCTCAAGGTGCTTTTGTACCTTTCTTGGGTGCGAGGAGGCTCACCTCTCTTTATCTCCTTTGCTTTGGTTTTGGATGAGATCTTGATAGGCGAGGAGGCGGTCTTGACGGGCGCAGTTTTGACGGTGAATGCTTCCTTGGGGGGCTTCTTCCCAGTCTTGTCTACATTTGAGGAGAACACTTTATCCTTCTTGAAGTCGGTGATCGGCTCTTTCTTCCCGTGATGGGCAATACTTAGCTCCATGTCGTGGGCACGGGTGGCTAACTCTTCAAATGTCCGTGGTTTGATGCCTTGAAGGATATAGTGTAACCCCCATTGCATGCCTTGGACGCACATCTCGATCGAATAGATCTCCGAGAGCCTATCCTTGCAGTCGAGGCTTAGATTGCGCCATCGGTTGATGTAGTCCACGACTGGCTCATCCCTCTATTGCTTTGTGCTTGTCAGCTCTAGCATGCTCACGGTGCGGCGGGTGCTGTAGAAGTGGTTGAGGAATTCCTTTTCCAAGTGCTCCCAACTGTTGATGGACTCAGGCTCTAGGTCCGTGTACCATTCAAAGGCATTTCCTTTCAGCGAGCGTACAAACTACTTAGCGAGGTAATCTCCTTCTGTCCCCGCGTTGTTGTAAATCTCAATTAAATGGGCGACGTGTTGCTTCGGGTTTCCCTTTCCATCGAACTGCATGAACTTTGGTGGCTGATAACCCATTGGCATCTTCAAAGCGTCAATTTTCTTGGAGTAGGGTTTTGAGTATAGTACGGAGTCATGTGAACTTCCTTCGTATTGTGCCTTGATGGTGCTGGCGATCATCTCTTGCAGTTGTTGGATAGAAAGAGATCCCATGAGTGCCTCTGCTTGGCCTGGCTCCGGCTTCACATCGATTTTCTCCACCGGAGGCTCTTCATCATCGTCGTTTTCCTTCTTTACCGAACCATCCCCTTGCTCGATTTTCACGTCGGGCTTTACATCTAGTTGGTTGATGAGTGCGGCGATTTGCTGGTCTTTTTCTTCCACAATCTGCGTTAGCCTTGCGATCGCTTCATTCATATAAGCCAGCTGCTCATCGATTGAAGTCGCTCCAGTAGTCATGACTTGCATGGCTGAGTTGCTGCTTGAGTCGGCATCGGAAAGCATGAAACCATAGTACTTCCTTGGGCTTTCCTTCCTTGGCGCCCTTAGCGAGGCCAGGGTGATCACAGGTTCGTGCCTCAGGTGCTCTTGTTCCTTCGGCGGAGTTGATGCAGGGGTGGAAGAGGCGGCAAAAAGAGCTCTTGCCTTGCTTCGAGTTATGACGCCCGAAGTGACACCGCCTACGGTGATGATGCTCTTGTTCCTTGCATTGGTTGCGAGAACAACTTGAGCCTTCTTTGATGCCATTTGTGCTTTTTGCGGATTCAAAGATAGAGATGAGAGGTAGAGATGGTCCCATCGGGCGTGCCAAATTTGTAAACACGGAAATTCCTGCGATGAACGAGACAAGAACACGTGTACAAAATAATATTTGTATTGATGATTTAGGGGTTACAATCTCTTCTACAAATTTAACCTCTGATTCTATCTCTGTAATGGGTGGATTTGATGTTGTTGGTCCAAAGGCCCGTCGGGGCTTGATCTTGGGATAAACAGTTGTGTGGATTTGTTGACGTCGTTGATCCAAATGGCCGTCAGGGCTTGATCTAGGGATGAACGAATGATGAATGATGGACACTTTCTTCAAGGGCCGTCGGGGCTTGATCTTGAATTAGTGGAAGTTCTTCAAGGGCCGTTGGGGCTTGATTTTGAATGAGGATTTGACGAAGAACGAATAGTGCTTTCTTGATCATTCGGGATTTTCTTGGGAGCTTTGGAGTTTCAAAGCTTCAAGGTTGTGGTGTGAGGTGAATTGGTTATCAAATTGGTGTCCTAAAATGAATGCCTTGGCTTCCTATTTATAGAATTCCAAAACTTGATTTTTTTTTATTTAAATAATCAGATGAAATAAATCATTTCTGCCAGGTGTTGACACGTGTCCTGTTTGATGACTTTTCCGATTTATTTTGATTTTTCGTTTAGTCACATCCTATGTGTAAAATTTATGTGACACATGAACGTTGAAATTTTAATTATTGATCAACATTTATTTCACCGAAATCTCGATGTCTACAGCTGGCTGACACCTGGAGGGTGACGAAGCCATAAAGTGTAGTGATGTGGAAAATATGAATAAATTTAAAACTTAAATGTGCCTAAATACAGAGTGCACTAGTAAGCGGAAATGAACCCATCTCACACGTGACGTCAGAGCATAAGTAAAGTACAGTAGAGTGGGTAAAGATCATACCCTCAGAAGTAGCCATATATACTGAGACTCGCCAAGAATCCTCGTCAATACGATCACTCAGCAGTTAAAACCTGGAGGGGCTAAAAACAGAAAACGTGAGCGGGCAAAAATAAAGCTTTTGAAAACACATTTCTCTTTCTAAACATAATAACCCCTCACAGTAAAACCCATATAATTTTCCCAGAAAATAGCAATACGTACGTATATAGAAATGCCATGTCAAGTATCTCAATAACAAATATGCAAGCCAGGTTAAATAAATCAATATAAAATGATATGCCAGGCGGAGTCACCTAACGTAACCTGTACGGCTAAACCTATAGCTCATCACTCTAATCCTGCATACGAGTCGGAACCACCTATTATGGTCTGTACGATAGGGTTGTGCACACTTGAATCCAAGGTGAGCGTACGGTGCGGGAGGTGAACATCACGTGAATGATTGTGCCCTGGCCACAGGCGGGAGCACTAGCACCAGGGTGTAAGATAATGAGCTCTAAATGCATCTCATTGATGCGAAAATAAGTTAACGCACAAATTAAACCCTATTTGTGACAATTGTAGTAATGATGTAAGTAGGGATCGTTCTAGGCCGGGGATTAACTAGGGATGCTAACCAAAGTAAAATTAAATTAAAAACGTAAAAACAAAATTTAAAACACTAAACTAGACTCAAAACACTTAACTAGAATAACTCAAAATAAAACTAACAAATAATCTAAAACAAATCAAAAGACTCAAAATAATTCAAAACTCAAGAAAACACAAACTAAATTGATTTCTAACAAATCTAACACTTAAAATAAATGGGGGATTGAATTTTTTGACGAGAAGTAAATTAAACTTAAATAAATTACAGAATTGACAAAAACATGAAATTAAAAACAAACTTCAAAGAAAATATATTTTATAGAATGATGAGACGTTAGTTAGAGGGGTCCTTATCCACACATGAACATATGCATATAATTTAATTCCCAGTTATGAATTCAACAAACGAGTAAATGACAACGCTCCAAGTTAATTAGGTCCGCTTAAATTAACTTTCAGATTTCCCTATATTCATTGATTTGGACGGGATACGCATCACAACCAAATTATTCTTATCAAGTTCCCTAACTATGGAATACGCATGATAGAGAGACATATCAAAGATCATTAAGTTTAATGGAAATCATAAACATCGACTAGGCATTCATAACTATGGAATACGCATGTTAATCCAACCTAGGGTTTACTAAACACAATCGTGACTAGCGATTTTTACTACTCATGAATATAAGTTCATAACGATTAGGTGAAATTCCCTTATATCCTAGCATCAAGTCTAAGCATGCAAATTAAGTGTCGACCCTCAACCCACATACATAAACAAGTTCTTAATCAACACAGAAAAATAAACCACATCCAACGTTCAAGAATTCATAATTGGAGTAAATCAAATCATAATAAACATTTATCCATGGTTTCAAATTCACCTCTAACTAAACAAAAATTAATTACACATGTTTAATATAATTGAAAATCAAATTAAATTAAACATGAGTTTATGAAAAATAAAACCAAATGAGGAGTTGGGAATTTTGGTGGATAGGGACGATCAGGGGACTCTGCTTCTTCTGTTTCTTTGCTGCTCGTGGAGAGCAGCTCCTGTTTTTCTGTTTCCCTCTTTCTGCGCTGCTCAGTGGCTGCCAAAGCAGCCTTTCTTTCAAACTGCACACGCTGCCTAGGCAGCTCTCTGCTGACCTGTCCTCCCTCTGTCCGAGGCCCTTCTTTCTCCTTCTTATTTTCCGCGTCTGGCAGTTGCAAAAGGCAGCTCTCCTCCTCTTTCCTTGCTAGCCAGCTGTCGCTGCCTTCCTCTTTAACCCCTCAGCCTCCAGCACCTTATTTCCGAGCCCAAGGCAGCGTGCTGCTCCTCGCTTCCCCCCACGTCTCGCCTCTCCTTCTCCAAGTCTCGCGCTGCCCAAGGGCAGCCCTCTCCTGCGTCTATCACTGACTTCCGCGTTGCTCTCTGCCTTCCGCCAGCTCCTCTTTATTTCTTCCGTTTCCTCCGTGCGCCAGCTGCCTTGAGGCTTTCTTATTCCAATCTCGTGCCTTGACAGCTGCAAAAGGCAGCTTTCCTTTCTTTCCCACGTTACAAGGCTTTAGTTTTTTTATTCTTTTCTTTACTCACCAACTGCAAAACACTTCAGTTTTTATTCTTTTTCCACGCCAGGCAGCCAAGTGCTGCTTTTCCTCCACTAGCTGCAAAGGCAGCTTCTTTCTTTTCTTTTCTGGCGCACGCTTTCTCTAAGTCGCTCCCCCTTTGCATATGCATGTGCTGGTTTTTTTATTCAGGCTTTCATTCGCCCACCTCACCATCCATACCTTTTCCAACGTCCTGCCAATATTAGTTTAAGCAAATGATTCATCATGATTCCATTATCAAAAGTAAAATTATATCCTAAGCTAGCTAATTGTAATTATTAAAGAACACATAGTTTGGTGTGGTGGATAACTGCCAATATTATTTCTCTGCCGTGTTCTTTCTTTTCTTTTTATTATTTAAAACTCATTTGTGCTATTTTTATTTTCTTTGCATAACAGATCCTATAAACACAAAAATAACGTAAATAGCTCAAAAATATAAGGAACTAACCAAGAAAAGACGAGTGAATTTGAAGTAAAAATATATATAAATATGATCCGATCACTCATCACAATCATATACACTACAATCTCTATCATTAACATTTACTCACCTGGAACTTACCTGAGCGTCCACAGCGTCAATACTAACATACATAACTACTACTGCATATTCTAAAATATAAAACAATTAACATGGCATTTAAAATGCAAAATCATTTAAATCAATTTGCTGGGAAAAACTTAAAGCATATATACATATATTGAAAACCAAAAGCCCATTCACCTGGATTCCGCGCTACAACTCCCTAGCACACACATCAAGGCATCACGAACAATCAGCACCTAGAATAATTATCAAATCATGTCTCAGAAATTTTATCGACAAAATATGTAACTTACGTAAAACACATCCCTACGTAATTCGATCCGGAAGATCCACATCACAGATTTCCGATCCCTTACTTCCAAAAGATCCACATTATGCTTATAGAACAACATCCTAAAGTTTCATTACAATCCAACGGTTGGATCTCCGCCAATTACAAATTCAAGTGGTGGTTAACGTTTTATTTTATAAACTTACAAATCCAATTCAGGAAGATCCATACGTCAAATTCCCGATCCATAAGTTCCTACATTCCTCAAATATTACGAATTATAACAATTTAAAGTTTGCCCAGTTTCGACGACCTATGCCACTTTCGAGGCATTTTCCGGTCAAATCGCGGCGAGATAGTATCTTGTAAGGTACTAATCTCTTCGTCTCATCGAGAACTATGATTTATGTTTTTGAATCACTTGATTTTGTTGAGTATTGATAAAGTTATGGACGTTGAAAGGTTGCCCAGAAATTCTGGCGAATTTCCCTATTTTCCTACTGACAGCCGTGTTTCAGGCCATTTTCTGGCCATCTCTGGCAACCATTTGGACTCCAAGCAAGTATAATCTTGTTCTACACTTCTCTAGCTTTGTTTTGGTGTATTATGAGTCAAATTTAGTTGACAAACAAGTGAGATATGGAGTTCCAAAGATTGCCCATAAAATTTGCAGAATCTGGCGAAATTTCGTTAAGGTCCGCCACTGGAACATTATAGTAATCGACGATCCGACCGTTGGATCAACTGACACACCCCGACCCGAATTGTCCACTAAGGCTCCGAATCGAGATGTGTTGGCCGACACCTGGAAGGTGACGAAGCCATAAAGTGTAGTGATGTGGAAAATGTGAATAAATTTAAACCTAAAAGTGCCTAAATATGAGAGTGCGTTATGAGCGGGAATGAACTCATTTCACACGTGACGTCAGAGCATAAGTAAAGTACAGTAGAGTGGATTGAAAATCATACCATCGAAGGTAATCTCCAATACCAAGATTTGCCACGAACCCTCGTCAATACGAAAAATCTGCTTCTAGAACCTGGAAGGATAAAAACAAGAGTGAGTGGGCTTGAAAATAAAGCTTTAATAAAGACCTTCTAAAAGATATAACCCCTCGCTATAATACCTGTATAGGGTCCAGGAAATCATACTACATATAAGTATGAAATCAAATGTAAATCAACAATAAATCCAAGAATATTCCAATCACTACATATCGGCAACAGCATAATAAATCAAGTGCTCATCAATCTATGGTAACCCATGAGTCAGAGTTGCCTAACACAACCTGTACCACTTATAAATCAATCTATGATAACACATGAGTCAGAGTTGCCTAATGCAACCGTACGACTCATAGGCAACTCCGACACTGTCGTACAGGTTGCAATGATAAGCAACTCCGGCACCGTCGTACAGGTTGCAATGATAGGCAACTCTAGCACCGTCGTACAGGTTGCAATAATAGGCAACTCCAGCACTGTCATACAGTGACACACCCCGACCCGAAACGTCCACTATGACTCCGAATCGAGCTGTGTTGGCCGACAATTAGAAGGTGACGAAGCCATAAAGTGTGATGATGTTGAAAAATGTGAATAAATTTAAACCTAAGAGTGCCTAAATACCAGAGTGCGCTGGTGAGCGGGAATGAACCCACTTCACACATGACGTTAGAGTATAAGTAAGTACAGTATAGTGGATAATGATTGTACCCTCAGAAGTAGCCACCTATCCTGAGATTTGCCAAGAATCCTCATTGATGCGAACTTTCAGCAATTAAAACCTGGAGAGGCGCAAAACAGAAAGTGTGAGTGGGCAAAAACAAAGCTTTTCAAAAACCATTTCAATTATCAAAGGTAGTAGCCCATCGTCGTAAAACCTGTATAATTTCCCAGAAAATAGAATATATACATAAATCGAAACCATACTCGAAATAGCAAAATCCACATATATGCCATGTCAAATATCTCAGCGTCAATAATGAGTAAACCAGGTGAAGTAAATCAATGAAAGTAATATGTCAGCCGGATCCACCTATTGTGGCCTGTACGGCTGAACCTATAGCTCATTAAGTATGCCTGCACACGAGTCGGAACCATCTATAGTGGTATGTACGACAAGACTGGGTGTAAATAAGTACACTCAAGTGCTATGATCACTTGAACACCTACAAGTTGGAACCACCTATAGTGGTCTGTACGACAGGATTGTGCACCAAACTTGGATCCTAGGTGAGCGTGCGGTGCGGGTGGTGAACATCATGTGAAGGACTGTGCCCTGGCCACGGGCGGGAGCACTAACATCAGGGTGCAGGTTTATGAGCTCTAAATGCATCAAAGGTAATCATAACCGTACAACTCACATCCACAGTCTATAAACTCACCTAGAACTTACCTGAGCGTCCGCAACGTCAACAATAACATATGCATTTACTTTGACGAAATATGCTAACGGCATCAGGTAAATTAAACGGAATATGCTGTTATTTAATGGAATATTCCCTAACTCCGTTAGGGAATCTGTCAGTGTGCCAGGCACGTGCTTGCGCTTGGGCGGCGCGTGAGGGCGCGTGGGAACTTAGAAAAAATTTCTTAAAATATGGGGATGTTCGTGGTGTCGAGTAAGCCACGATGGTATATTCAAATACCCCAATTGAGCAACGTATGAGAAGTTATTACATAGTTTGGTTATGTGTTTAAAATAATGTTAAAATAGTTGTTTCACATATAGGTGAGACGTTTCTTGAGGACGAGCACAGTCAGGCGAGGCTCGGAGGTTACGACCCTGCCACATACCAATGAGTGGGCTTTTGGTTTTCAGTATATATATATATATATATATATGCTTTACGTTTTTCCCATAAAAGTTGATTTAAATGATTTTATGATTTAAATGCCATGTCGAATACTGTATATCTTAGAATATGCTTCTAGTAGTTGTGTATAATATTGTTGACGATGCGGATGCACATGTGAGTATAGGTATTAATGATTATGAGTTGCATTATGATGGTTATACATAGATGCATTTAGAGCTCATTATCCTGCACCCCGGTGTTAGCGCTCCCGCCCGTGGCCAGGGCATAGTCCTTCACGTGATGTTCATCTCCCGCACCGCACGCTCACCTTGGATCCAAGTTTGGTGCACATTCCTGTCGTACAAACCACTATAGGTGGTTCCGACTAGTAGGTGACCCGCGATTATTCGCACAGTCTTCACGTGATCATAGCACTTGACCGTATTTATTTACACCCAATCCTGTCATACAGACCACTTTAGGTGGTTCCGCCGTACAGGTCACAATAGGTGGACCCGGCTGACATATTACTTTTCATTGATTTACTTCACCTGGTTTACCTAATTCATTATGTTGAGATATTTGGCATGACATACATGTGGATGTGGTTATTTCAAGTATGGTTTCGATATAGATAAGTATTCTATTTTCTGGGAAATTATACAGGTTTTACGGCGAGGGGTTATTATTTTTGGAAAGAGAAGTGTTTTTTTTTTTTAAAAAAAAAAAAGCTTTATTTTTGCCCATTCACACTTTCTGTTTTACGCCCCTCCAGGTTTTAGGTAGGCGTGCTTGTTGGTGGCTTGCGATGAGGCTGCGGCGGTTCTGACAGACTATAACTAATGTAAGACCATCCTTCTGGTATTGTATAATTAGTATATGTCCTGCTGGACTGCAGTTAGGCTACCTATGTTTTGATTATGTGTGTTTACACTTAAATCTCATCACTCGCACCTATTTATTCGTCTAGTGTAAATTAGTTAGCTTGGTTTTTATTTACTCACATTTTTATATCCTTATCACTTCCGCAATGCGCACATGGCTACGTCACCCTCATGTGACGGTCATCATGCCTTGATTTAGGTCGGGGTGTGTCAGTTTGGCCAGGATGTGACATTGTGCGTGCACAAGTATTATGCACATGGAGTCCAAATAGCAACGGTATTTTACATTCAAAAATGTTATTATACTATCTATTTGTATCATCTCTCTAATAAGATAGAATCCACATGTGTTGGTGGACCATATCTCTATTAGATAGATGATACAAATAGAGGGTAAGTGCAGCACTACTCTTTTACATTTAGGAGTGAAGGATTTGGCTAAACACGCAATTTACTAGGCATATATAATAATTCAGTATTGAACTAACCATCAAAGGGAGTCAAACTTATGACCTCTCATAAAATGTAGTTAAATTCCACTAGACCATAAGAGTAAAAAGTAGTGACCTTCACCCTTTTTTCAGTTCACAAAATTTGAACCTATAACCGAAACCGCAATACTAAATGCAACCATGAGCCTTTTTTAATCAGAGGAATTAAGAAACCCAACAACAGGGTCGACATACAAATCATTTATATAGAACACCTTAGCGGTTGTCACTTAATACTACGGTCTAATAGTATTCCTCTTCATTGGTACCTGAGAGGTCTTAGGTTCGATTCCACCAAAGACGAATTAAACCATATTATTGCTAGGTCATTGTGAGGCTTAACCTACTCTTCTACTTCCTTAATGTAGATAATATTTTTTGTTTAAAAAAAAAAAAGAAAAAAAAACCACCACCACTTTAGCGGTTAAGATTTAAATGCTTTGTGTTCAAGACTTTTTTTTTTTTTTTTTTTTGTGGGTAAAGATCTTCAAGACAATTTTGATATGACATTGCACTACATAATATTCGAATTAAATTATAATGAAAATCCAAATGGAAGAGCGGTAAATTTATTTTAATATAACCTAATACCCCATCATTTCTCCTCCCTTTTTCGTTACCCCTCCAACCTCATTAATTATTGTTGCTTATGGTACGCCTCTTGCATTTCTTCCTCAATTGCTTCTATATTTTTCTCAATCGACAACAACAAGCAGTGGCGGATCCACAGTGGGGTCATTGGGGTCGCGCGACCCCTTGGAAGCCATGGAAGCAACCTTAGAGACCCCTTGGAGATGGTGGGACGACCCCTGGTGCGACCCCGTCCGTTGGTTTTCTGGGCAGGTTGGAGACGAAGAGGACGAAGATCGAAGAAGACGAAGGCGCTGTGCGCCAGTTTGATTTTTAAAAAACCTGGGCAAAACGACGTCGTTTTGGCCCAGGAAATTTTTTTAAATGACCTGGCCAAAACGACGTCGTTTTGGGCCAGGTTTAAACAAAAACAAAATGCCCAGCGTGTCCTGGGCAGGTCTGAACAAAAAAATAAATACCAAGTGTGTCCTTTCAGCCTTATTTTGCACAGAGACAGATCCTCCCGAATCCAAAACCCCCAAATTTCTTTTGTTTTCTCCTCCTCCAACCCTAAGTTCCAAACTCAATCCCCCCCCTCCAAACCCTCAACTCCATCTCCTCCCAGCTTTGCTCTTTGTATTTGCTCATTGTTATTGTGAAATTTCACAATCCAAGTAAGTTCTAAACCCTATGTATGATATATTTAATTTAATTGAAACCTAATTCATATTTATTTTGATTATATTGGTGTTTTGTTTATATTGTGAGTATTTATTTTGAAAATTTTGTATATGTAGAATATATTTAATTTAATTGAAAATCAATTCATATTTATTTTGATTATATTGATAGTTTGTTTATATTGTGAGTTTTTATTTTCATTATTTTGTATATGTAGAATGCAAGATGAGATATTTAATTTAATTGAAATTCAATTCATACTTATTTTGATTATGTTGATGGTTTGTTTATATTGTGAGTTTTTATTTTCATTATTTTGTATATGTAGAATGCAAGATGAGATATTTAATTTAATTGAAATCCAATTCATACTTATTTTGATTATGTTGATGGTTTGTTTATATTGTGAGTATTTATTTTGAATATTTTGTATATGTAGAATATATTTAATTTAATTGAAATTCAATTCATATTTATTTTGAATATTTTGTATATGTAGAATTATTATGGAACGGTTTTTTAAGAGAAAGTCATCATCGGGTTCGGGTAGTTCGAATAATGTTGATAATCCAAATACTGTTGGTAGTTCAAGAACTCCAAGTTCAAGACAAAGTCAGTTAGATGGTGTTTTGGGTAATCTTGAAGCGGATCCTGGATTGAGAACTCGTATGCGTAATCTTATGTTGTTCAATATATATAATGTTGAACACATTTAAAAAAAAAAAAAAAACCTTGCCTAAATAATTCAGCTCTCTCAACTATAACTGGTAATTCGATTAAAAAAATTAGATTTAGAATGGAAGCTTATTTTCTGTTTGTTTATCTTTATTGTGATGATCTTTGGGGAGGGGTTTTACAGAAACCCTTCTCAACACTTAAAAGCATCCTACCAAGACCCGATGAAATGACGATATGCATGCTGTTTCTGTTAAAAAAAAATTTTGCGCTGCGCGCGCTATGACCCCCCAAACATCATTTCCTGGATCCGCCACTGACAACAAGCCGTTCAAATCCGTACCACTCAAATTCTGCAACCAGTCAGCTGGGAGGCTCCCGCGCATAGATTGTACCATAATTTCCTTCTCTTGGTTTTCCTTAATTTGTTTTTTCAACTGCTCCTCAGCTTTAAGTATCTGCTGCCTAAGAAAACTCTCTTGATTCAGCATATTTTTGCTTTTGTCCCTCTCCGGCATCTGCTTAAACCTTGTGACAATTCGTCGGGCTACATCTCGGCACGAACCAACATCTGGTTTGGTGTCATACTGGCTATAAACGATAGCAGATACATCAATTCCACAAAGAATGCTAAGTTCCTTTACCTTCTTCATCAGCCCATTCTTCCTTTTCTTGAAGGTGACTTTTCTTGAAACATCATCTCTTATGTATGCAAGCTTAATTTTTTTTCTTGTCATGGTGAGCTAGGGATTGTTGAAGGAAGAGACAATGGATTAGATGGTTTTGAGGTTGAGGTGGCCCCTTGTAGTTCATTCCCTGAAATAAGGTATATATAGAGTTGAAATATGTAGTTATAGGGTTTCTTTAAATGTAAAGCCAGATAGATTTGGGTTGGTTGGATATGGATGACTAAGTGATGACATGTGAATTTATTATGCACATTTATGTAGGGATCTGGTGGTGAGTATTAAGGTACATGAATTCAATTGGAATATGTGAGCTCTAATCCTCTGCATCTTTATATATAGTTGGATTTTCTTTTTTTTTTTTTTTTTTTTTTTTTTTTGCAAAGGCTTGTTGATTAAGGGTTCGTTTTGGCAAGTGCTTTAAAATGATTGATTATAGAGAAAATATTTTTGGGTTCCAAAATTACTTGAAGTGCTTCCAGTAAGAAGCACATAACTGGTGCTTTTAGCAAGAAGAACTTCAAGTATTTTTCTAGAATTAACTTGCATTTTTACTAAGATATGATTTCAAAAGTATTTTATCTAAAATCAGTTTTAGTTGTTTAAAAGCACTTGCCAAACTAACTCTAGGAATTTACCTATGCAGCAAAGTTTTGAATTCAAATCCACCTACCCAGTATTGCTTGTATGAAAAAGTTAATTCAGTACTTTTCATATTAATTCATTATCAATGCTTAAATTATGGGTACATTACATTTTACCCACTCAGGTTTGGAGTCGATTTCAATTCCTTACAACATCTTTAAAACATTTCAATTTCATACATTTACTTATCACTTTATTTCAATTTCATACATCACTTAGAAAATCCATTAAGTGATGACGTGGTGCTGATGTGGCTGCCAAATTTGTGCAACGTGGCAAAAATATTAATTTTTTATGCATTTAAAATATTATAATAATTTATCCTATTAAAAATATTTATTATAAATAAATAAAAACCATCTTCTTCTTCCCATAACACACCCCATCCCACCCCACCCAAAACCCACTCTCGGGCACCAGATTATGGACTTCCGGATATCCAGAAAGGGGATTCGGACCTCAATGAGGAGGAAATCAAAGATTGGATAGAGGGCAAAGTGCGGGTCCACGATGAAGAGTTGTGGATACATGTCGAGGATCCGACCCTGGGCGGAGCGCTCGATGCCCATGGAGGAAAGGCATCCCTCGACGGACTTGAGGGAGGAGAAGGGGCAGGAGTGGATGGGTTTTGGTGGAGGGCCTTTTGGGAATCGACGTTTCTAAGTAGAGGACTTTTTCGCGGAAGAGGAGGCCGAGGTCGGCGGAGGTGCTTGGGTGGGTTGGGGTGGGGGATTGCAGGGGAGGGGAGTGGGGGGTTTGCAGGTGGGGTGGGGTGTGCTCAGGGAAGAAGAAGATGTATTTTTTTTTTAATTTTAATATTTGTAATAGGATAAATTATTATAATATTTTAAATGCATAAAAAATTATTATTTTTACTACGAGGCACAAATTTAGCAGCCACGTCATCACTTAACGAATTTTCTAACGAATGTATGAAATTAAAATAAAAGGATAAGTAAATGTATGAAATTGAAATGTTTTAAAGATATTGTAAATAATGGAAATCAGCCATAAACCTGAAGGAGTAAAATGTAATTTACCATTAAATTATTATCGTGTCACATCTCGTATTTGATGATCCATAATGTATCGTGTAAGTCTCTACACGTTAACGCGTAAGCTATACAAAATTATTCTACACATACCACGAATTAATTTTTAATAAAATAATATTTAAACCGTTTAGCATTAAAGAGCTACTCGGAGTAGAAAATTTTACACATTCTCGAAACACCAGCTATTTAAGAACTCCCAGAAATTTTCTTAAAAAAACATGATTAGAGTTGATTTTTTTTTATTCATTTTAATGTCTCGAAGCTCTCATTTGTCACTTTGTACTACAGTTTAGTAATATTTATTTTCACTTATAAGTGAAAGATCTTATATTCGATTCTCGTCAAAGATAGATTTGAATCACATTATCGTAGCCCACTGTGAGGCTTAACCCACTTCCCCACAGCACTACTCATTGATGTATAGATACTATCGTTTGTTCAATAAAAAAAATAGAAGCTCTCATTTGAGGAGCTTTTTTTTTTTGTTTTTTTTTCAAAAGTGTTCTAATGTCATTGAAAGTCCACATAAGGGGCAATCCATAAGTGCCGAGCATAAACAACAAAATAAAATAAAAACCTGAAGATAGAGCCTTGAGGGCGAGACGTGGCTGGGCGACTAAAAAATAGTGTGATAAAATGTATCAGAACAAAGATTATAAATAACATCAAATTTAATATTTATATTACACAACATAGCAGTTTTGCCTAAAACCGAAGGAAAACTGTATCGAATCAAACCTATAAGAAATAGAAAATTACATGGAAATGCATGAACAATACAAAGCACATGCATACATACATACATATATATATATATTATATATATATGTATATGAATAAAGAGTACAAATTCATAGGTGCATGTTCAGAGAAAGATAAATAAAAAATTAGGGCATGCGTTTATAAGCTGGATGACCTCCCGCACCGGCCAGTTCAGAAGGAGAAGCTCCATGTCCATGTGTAGTGTTCGTACCATCAGCCGCATGCTTAGCCTTAATTTCATGCTCATGTGCTGCCTTGTCTCCAGCTCTGGCAATCTCCCCAGCCTTGGCCACATGCAGTGACATTGCTGCTTCAGCTTCTTTAGCCAATCGCACCTCATGAGCTACGTCTGCTCTCGCCTTTGCTATTTCCTTCTCAGCCTAGTAATATAGAATTTGAATCCAGCAATATAAAAATGAGTGTTAGGTTGAAATCTGATTATAGTCGTTTGATTACGTACACAAAACGTACGTAGTAAAACACTCTAGGCACATTCACGCACGTTCATAGGTACATTGATGTACCGATGAATGAATATACATGTCACTTCGTACTTGTGTGTATTTTTATAATGATAATATTGTACAATGAAAATGACCAAATAGAAAATCTAACACCTGCATATATTCTTTGTGGAGTCGAAACTTTTATGATTAAGTATGGAATTGATCGACAATAATGTAATCTGCAAACATATCAATGCATTACTATTTGTATAAAGTGTTGTAATATAAGTACCCTCTCTTCGGCCCTGGCCTCCTCCTTGACCTTTTTCATGGCGCCCATTTCATTTATCTTGTCCTTCACTGCCTGCATTTTTCCTTCTCCTTTATCAACACCTTACAAAATTAACGAAATGAACTGCACTATAATGCTCCCAATAATCGACAATGAAAAATGTAACATATATATAGGGTTCGTACGACCCAGAAAGAGCACGTACGGTCTGTGGACGTATAGGTGACATGTGTCAAACATGCAGACGTTTAGGACAAACTTGTGGGCGATGTTGATGAGGAGTCAATCACTCTAAATTCCCATCCCACAATGGCAATTCAAGATCCGAGTTTTAAGTTGAAGGCATAATTTGAGAATAAGGTTGGGTTTGATCTTAATTAAGCTCATTTTTCCTCTTGACGAGTGTAAATTTCTATGTATTGTACTACTACTATTTGATGAGTGTCAATTCCGTGTGTACGGGAACGGAAAGGGATCCTCTCCGGATCCCTTCCACCAAATCCACACTATCACCTAATCCGGGTTCTTGAAACTTGATCCAACGGCTAAAGTTATTATAACTTTTAAAGGGCCCCCTATTTGTAACTGTTGGATCAAATTTCAAGGGTTTGAATTGATTGATTGAGTGGATTTGGTAGAAGTGATCCGAAGATGATCCATTTCCTACGGGAACAACGACTGTAGCATAATAATGTGATTTTTTTGGGCAATTTTTTTGGGCTGATTTAAGTTTATGTTTTGTCCTAACTATTAAATAAAAGTTAATGGATGGTTTTTGATTAAAATATAAAGATTTGAAGTCATTTTCATTAGTTTTCCTATAAAAAAAAAATGAAGATACATGGGCAAATTGTGAATGAGATTATCACCACCTGCATTGTTATTGTAAAAATGTAAAAGTAAAATTATATGACGTCAGAGAATGTACAATGTGTAGGGTAAGAGTAGGATTCACAGTTTTCATTGAGAATGTTAGTAGTGTTAATGAAAAGGACACAATATATATATATATATAGACTTGATGCACAGAACCCGTACGTACATCACAGACACTGTTTATGAAACTGAACGCTATTTACGAAACTGAACGGTATTATACTATTTGTTGATCCAGTTTTATAAATAGTGCCTAGTTCTTGGTTCAGTTTCATATATAGTGCTTAGTTCTTGATCATGTATTATAAATAGTGTCTAGATATTAGGTCTAGTTTCATAAATAGTGTATAGTAATTGGTACGTTTCATAAATAGTGTCTTTTTTTGGGTCCGGTTTCATAAATAGTGACTAGTTATTGGTCCAATTTTAGTCCAATTTCATAAGTGTTTCATAAGTATTTTCCACCTATTGGTTTAGTTTTAGAAATAATGCCTAATTCTTGGTTTCATTTCATAAACAGTGTCTACTTATTGGTTCAGTTTCATAAACAATGTCTACTTATTGGCCAAGTTTTATAAATAGTGTCTAATTCTTGGTTCACTTTCATAAGGTTTGAAACTTATACCTTGTTTGGTCCTGTAAAAGCACTCATTGCGCCAAAAACAATGACTAACACTATTTCTAAAACTAAACCAAAATAACCCACACTATTTTAAGAATTAGAGCAAAATAATTAACACTATTTCTAAAACTGAACCAAAATAACTACACAGTATCTTTGGAATGGAACAAAATAAATACTATTTCTAAAAATATAGCAAAATAAATCACACTATTTTTGAAATTGAATTAAAATAACGCATTATATTTCTAGAACTACTACAAAATTACACACTATTTATGAAATAATTGCACAAAAAAATATAATTTGATATAAAATCTCAGCTTAGTCCCTGTAGGTCTTTGAATCTTATGAAACAAGATCCAAATATGTAATAAATTCAAAATTAATTGTACGAGTACGGCATATTTCCTATTAGGGAACTAGACTTCCAACTCGCGATCCAAGTCATCCAAAAATATATTCAAAAATTCAAAGGCTATGAAGACAGAGGTTGATGCTATAAAGATGACCGTACCTTTACTTGTAACTTATATATAGATGCCTCCCCAGTTCCCACTTGCAAATTGCGGTTGTCAAAACCATAATTGATATATTAGGGTTGAAAAAACAAAAATGAGGGGCCAGTTGTAAATAATAAATCACCCATCAGCTCACATGTCACAGCCCGTCCCGGGAACGTACATTGTTTTATTATAATGGATGTGAAAAGATAAAAATGCCCTTGAGCGTTGGAGCATCGTGGGGCTATGTGTGGTTGAGGGCCAATGTGTTAAGTCACTATTATTTTGGACCCAATTGAAATTTAGAAAATTTTGAGATGTGGTTGGTGACTTGAGGACCACACACACACACACACATCATCCTTCTCTCTCTCTCCCGTACTCTCTCTCGGTTTCACTCTCCCTCCTTGCCATTCGTACGGACAAGCCCAAACTCCACAGATCGAAGGTTTTGGGTGCACCATTGTGTTCCTCGTGGTGCTACGAGTTGATTGGTACCCATTTTAGGTAAGGAATCCTTCGAAAACTCGTGAACCCGTAACCCAATTTTCATGCACTGTTCATACTCACGTAAAACCTTGTGTTTTAGGAAATCTAAGCTCATAGGGAGCTTAATGAAGTCCATACAAAGCTCGGAGTACTTCGTTTGAAGATTTTGGACGTCGAAATAGTGAGAACGAGGAGTTCCAAATTTGGCCCGAATTATGGAGGTTTTTTCCGGCCAATTCCCGGCGAGTTGGAGGTCAAGTCAGGTATGGTTGTGTTCATCTTTGTGAGATCCTCATTTTGGTATAAAGTACGTGGAAAATAGTGTAGAAACGAGTGAGAAATCGTCGATTACAGGGTTGCCCAATTTTCCGGCGCTAGCGAATTTTCCGGCGTCTGGACGAAGAAGATGATGCGCGTGGGGGGCGCGTGGCACCGTGGCCTCCTCGGCGCGTGGGCCCTAGGAAAATTATTTTAAAAATATCTCGACGTCCGCGACGTCGAGTAGATCACTGTGGTATATTCATATACCCATTTTGAGCAATGTATGAGAAGTTATTAGCTAGTTTTGTATATGTGCTTTAAAATAACGTTTTTATAGTTATTTTGCATATAGGTGAGACTTATCCCGAGGACGAGCGTATCCACGGGCGAATCAGGGGCTACGACCCTTCGACATATCAGTGAGTGGGCTTTTGTTTTCAGTATATAATTATATACTTGATATATTTCCCATAAATGTGTTTAAATGAAAGTATGCTTTGAAATAATATGCCAAATGCCTTTATATTCTGAATATGCATTTCATGGTTGCATATATATATATATATATATATAAATGTGGTGTTGTGGAGGCACAGGTAAGTTCAGGTAAGTTATGTTTGATTAGGTGAACTACGAACGGCTTGATCCCTGTTTAGGGTACGTAGGCAGCCTAACGAAATGTTAGGTGCAGCCATACAATTTATGAGATGAAATCAATGACATATAACTTTATTTGAGGAATTGAGAAGTGTGATGAACATGTTTGGTTAGCTATGTGAGATGTGATTGAGAAACGATAGCTCATAACCTGTACTAGGGTGATTGCGATTTAGTCAGAGAGAGTTGGCACAGGTCTGTATATTATGTCACCTCCCGCACCATATGCTCACATTGGATCCAATTTAGGTGCATAGTCTTGTCGTACAGACCACTATAAGTGGTTCCGACTCGTAGGTGACTAACGTATTATCGCACAGCTAACATTGAGAGAGTAAATTAAGCATAATTATATTACACCTAACCTTGTCGTACAGACCCTTTCCAGGGGTTCCGACTTATGTGCAATATATTGCCGTATAGGTCATAGTAGTGACTCCGGCTAGATTGAGTTTGAGCTATGAATTCAGCCGTACAGACTACCACACGAGTTCCGGCTAACATATCATATTTCTATGAAATTAAACTTACCTGGATAGCTTACTTTGTTATATCTTGGCATGGTATATATATTTATGAGTATGATTATGTGAAGCATAAACTGAATTGTTATGATTTCAGATATATATATATATATGTATGTATATGTATATGTATATGCTTATATCTTGATTCTAGGAAAATTATACATATTTTACAGCGAGGGGTTAGATATGTTGATAAATGAAATGGTTTTGTAAACCATTTGTTTTGCCCACTCACGTTTTCTGTTTTGCGCTCCTCCAGGTTTTAAGTAAGATTGCTGTTGGTGGCTAGAGGACGTCGGCAGTTCTGACTTATCCTTATTATAGTAGGACATTCCTGGTACTGTATAACTAATACTTGTCCTACTGGACTGCACCTAGAATTTTTGCTCTGAATTAGGAGTGTTTACTGTTGTAATTAACTCATATCACCTTTTGTTTAGTAGTGCACTCTAGTAACTTGGTTTTTAATTATTCGTATATTTGCTATCTTTATCGCTTCCGCACTGTGCACATGGCTACGTCACTCTCACATGACGGCCAGCATGCCTTGACCTCGGTCGGGGTGTGTCATCACATGCATCATGCCATACACGATATGCATAATTTACGGCTTTTTACCTTGATGTGGATTTTATTGATTGTTGAGCTTTATGAATATATTGTCCAATTTTTTATTTTTTTTAAATAAGGAGGGTCTTTTTATTTAATTCGCACAGGGTCTTTAAAATATCATAGACAGTTCTGGGCAGGGGAGACTGAAATGCCTCTGTTAGTTTTTCTCACCCCGAAATGCTATATTATAGTGGCGAAGTTACCAGCTGGTCCTTTTTCTTTTTTTTTTTCTAAAAAAAAAAAAGAAAAGTAACTTTCTCTGTTTTTGGCTTAAACAACTTATGTAAATGTGCATGCACCAGACAGATAGCAGCAGTACTATATATATATATTCTTTATCAATCGTCAGTAGACGAAACTGTAAGTTGGTTTCCAATTTAAATAAAATTATTTACAAATAAATATCTGCATCATTAGTTTTAATTCATTACTTTATAATGAACATTACACCTATTTTTAATTTGATTTTAATTGTTTATGTAATTATAAGTGATTCATTTGGTTTCCGATTCCCTATAAGCCCTGAAATGATTCTCATCAAATATCTTGAGCTTCTCATATCCATATACATATTTGGCTTCCGTCATTTGGTATCAGAGCCAAGTGAGTGGTAATTGCATTAGTATCTTCATAATCTACAAAGTAAGTTCCAGTTCGAACTTTCAATTTACAGTTTATCTTATCTGTCAGTCCTCACAGTCGTTTGTTTAACTCCCCAACCAAACAGTAAGGCGTGTTCCAAACAATAAGACCCAGGAGAGGCACGAGCGGATCGCATGAGCGAGGAAGGGGTTTAGCTAGCGCAAGAGGAAGGTGAATCAGAATAAGAGCTTCTGTATTTTGCTTGTTTGATTTGTGATTTTATGAGTAGATTATTTAGATCTAATTCAATGGCCAGTACTAGCTCTAGATCTAGTTTAAGCAATATTCCAGATATTGTTAAGGAAGAACAAAAACTTGATTTTCAAACTGATGATAGTGTAGATTTTGGAGATTGGAATATCCCCAAAGTCTCAAGTAAAAATATTTATAAAAAAAAGTGGTCAGTAACCTCATTTAGAAGTGAACATCATGTTAAGACAGTTGAAAAGGCTTATGATCTTAGTAAAGAACATGAGACTTGTCAATTGTTTTCTCCAGAACAAATTAAATCCCATAGGAAAGATGGTCATAATTACATCCACATTGGCTTAGTACAAATAGCCGTAAAACCCTTAACAAGAAAAGGTCTTAATACCTCCATTTTGTTATGTCTCCGAGATGCTAGATTCACTAATTTTAGTGATAGCATACTTGGTATGATAGAGTCGAGTCTCTATAATGGACCTATCCATTTTGATTGTTTTCCAGACCTCACCATAAGCCTTTCAGACCCACATATGATGAAAGCACTCACTTTGAATATTAAAACTTCAAGATACCAAGTCCTTGAAGGAACACAGCCCTTGGCATTAATCTATCGAGTCTACTACAAAGTCACTGGCACAAATATGAACTTTCAGGCTTTAACTAAAAGTCCGAGAGATCATACACTTTTAATTCAAACTAATCAAGAAAATGCAAACATTAAAGTACCAAGAACCATTAGGTGGTCAGATATCAGTCTACCTTCAGACTGGTGTTTAATTAATGAAAGTAAGCCAGTAGCTATCCAGAATAGTCTAGTAAATTTAGATAATATAGAACAGTATTTTGATGGGACTGTTAAAATTAATTTTGATCGTCCTGCCAGAAGGTCTTGTGAGTCAGTTCATTCACAAAAATCATTTACTCCTAGCATAAATTCTTTTTCTGGATCCATACCAACCGATAGGATGGGTCAGGATCAAGAGTTAATTAATTCACTAGCCAATAGGAAATTAAAATCAGTAAACACTAGTTCATCAGTAACTCAACAAGAATTAATCAATGACTTGATCAATATCAAACTAAAATCAATAGAAACAGTCTCTCAAGTGACACATCCAGTCTATCAACCCCAAACTCAAGAACGAGGAGGACAAACTTCTCCTACTGAATCTGACTTTGAAGCAAGTCATGTTCATCATCAACTTTTAGTTTTAAATAAACCATTTAAAAAGAATAGTAAAAGGCTCAATGCTGATATTGTAGCCGAAGAGAATATTCCACGGATGAATGTTTTCCGAAACAAATACACTCAAGAAGAAAAATCAGAAATTTATAAAAAATGGAATACCTTTATGGAAACTCATAAATTTGAGGTATTTTTCTTCGATTATGTTGAGAGGTACTACGAGTCTGACAAAAAACTTGAAGTAATAACCAAAGAAAATTGGCTTAAAGAAGACAAGACTATTGTCTCTTCTAGTCATCCCCCACAAGAAACTATTCTCATCACAACCGCTAATAAACAGATTCCAGCAACTCCTTTCAAAATCCCGAAAGAAGATGCAGGAACCAAACCAATTATTGAACAAAATAATTTTACCAATCAGAGTCTTCATACAATTGGCAAACAATTAGATAAAATTGAGACAAAGATTGATAATCTTTTTATCTCAAAAATCAAAGAAAAACCTTTAGTACATTTCTCAAAACCCTCTTCAAAGGCAGTAGCCTTGAAATCATCCTCAACCTCCACAAGTCAAAAAATTGATCAGTTATTACTTGAATTAAAGAAAGAAAAAACTGTCCAAACCATAAATCATCCTGATGAATCTCAATCAGAATCATCACTTCCATCCTCTGAACCAGACACTGGTACAGATTCCATTCGAAAAATTGAACAAGCTTTTCAGAACCTTGAACTTAAAAGAATTAATCATCTACGCATCAATCCTACATCTCTTACAAAAAAACTGGTATCCCAGACCAACCCCTCCTGATATTCAATTTGAAGAAAGAAACATTCAAAACCAATTCTCAGTCTCTTCTGATAAACTCTATGAATGGAATATAGATGGTTTATCAGAACAAGAGCTTCTCAACATATGTCCATGGTTGCTAATAGTTATATTACCAATCATAATCTCAGCCAATCCCAAATCGTCGACCTTTTGGTCACTGGATTCACTGGAATGCTTCATTCCTGGTGGGAGAAACATCTCACTGAACAATCCAGAAATGAAATTTTAAACGCTGTTAAAAAAGATGAAGAAGGAATACCAATTTTTGATGAACATATTGGACAAGGCGTCCTTGACACAATTAACACACTTCTTTTCACAATCATAGAACACTTCATAGGAACACCTAGTAATGTCACCTCTAGGATTCATGATCAACTCAGCAATCTGAGATGTCCAACTCTAAGCGACTTTAGATGGTACAAAGATGTATTCATGTCTAGAGTCATGCTCAGAGAAGACAGTAATCAACCATTTTGGAAAGAAAAATTTATAAATGGATTACCAAATCTTTTTGCACATAAAAATCCGAAATGTTTTAGTAAACAAAGAAGAAATCATACCATATCATACCCTTACTTATGGAAATATAATTAATATTATCCAAAAAGAAGGCTTGAAAATCTGTATTGATATGAAAATTTCAAAACAAGTTAATAAAGATAAATCCATCGCTAAGTATGAGTTAGGAACGTTCTGTGAACAATACGGATTACCTCTTATTGCTCCTTCCAACAAAAAGAAAATGTCAGATATCTACAATAGGTATCCAGCCAAATATTCCAAAAGATATTCTAAATACAACAAAAATAAAAATAAAGATTTTCAAAGAAATGAATTTTATGAAAAACCTAAACATTCAAAATGGAAGAAAAAACCTTCCAAGAAATTTCCAAAAGACCAAACCTAGAAGGGCAAATGATACAAGTGTGGCAAATTTGGTCATTATGACAACAAATGTAGAGTAAAGAAAACTATCAACCAGTTGAAGATCTCTGAGGAAGAGAAACTTCAATTAATCCAAGTTTTGGAATTAAAAGATACAGACCATAGTCAATCAGAAGATGATTTGGAATTATCCTCTTCCAGTAACAATTCATCGAGCAATAGCTCATCTCCAAATATCAAGGTAGGATGTGTAGATTCTTGTTGTAATAACAAGATCTCAGTCCTTAATAAACAAGAAGAACAAGAAGATTTTCTACTTGAACTAATAAGCAAAGTCGATGACCCAGAACTTAAATCTTTTTATCTAAAAAAACTAAAGAAATTAGTTTCCTCAGACGAACCAGGCACTAGCCAAATTCATTCTACTCCCAAAATCTCTCTTAGCACAACTTTAGAAAGGTTTAATAAGACTAAAAAAGAAATTACTATCAAAGATCTCCAGCAGGAAATTAATAAAATCAAAGAAGAAATTAGGCTTATAAAATCCGAAAATATAGAAGTTCGAACACAACTTAGTAAAGTTCAAACACATTTGTTAGTAAATCCTCATGACGAAGAACTTGCCATTTCTTCCTCCAGTTCAGATACAAGTTCTCAATCCACAGAGAATTTAGTCTTAAGTCTTTTAGACAAGATAAGAATTAAAAAATGGTATTCTAAAATTAAAATAATAATTGAAGATTTTCATTTAGAAACCATAGCTCTAATTGATTTAGGTGCAGACTTGAATTGTATTCAAGAAGGGTTAATACCTACTAAATATTTTCATAAGTCTACAGAAATACTTAGTGCTGCAAACCAGTCGCCAATGCATTTGAAATATGAAATACCAAAAGCACATGTTTGCCAAAATGATGTTTGTTTCAAAACCCCATTTGTTCTAATAAAAAATATTTATGACCCAGTTATTTTAGGTCTCCCCTTTTTAGCACTTATATATCCTTTTAAGGTACATCACAATAGGATTACCACCAAAGTCTTAGGACAAAAGGTCATATTTGAGTTCTGTTTGGAAACAGATCTAAAAAAATTAAGACATTTACAAAAAAATAGTATTTCAAAAACTATTAGTATTATCACTAATAAGTCACAACACATTAATTTCTTAAAAGAAGAAATTAATCACAAAAGAATTAAAGAACAACTAACAAATAAAACTTTGTTAGAAACAATTGACAAATTTCAAAAGAAACTTATTAATGAAGTCTGTTCTGATATCTCCAATGCTTTTTGGCACCGTAAACAACATATAGTTAAACTTCCTTACGTAAAGGAGTTTAATGAATCTAAAATACCTACTAAGGCTAGACCCATCCAGATGAGTCAAGAAGTCATGGAATTCTGTAAAACAGAAATCCAAGAACTTCTTGATAAAGGAATTATCCGTAAGAGTAAGTCACCTTGGTCATGCCCTGCATTTTATGTTCAGAAAAACGCAGAATTAGAAAGAGGAACTCCCAGATTAGTTATTAACTATAAACCTTTGAATGAAGTTTTGGAATGGATTCGGTATCCAATTCCCAACAAAAGAGATTTGATAAAAAGACTTTCTCAAGCAGTTATTTTTTCAAAATTTGATATGAAATCAGGTTTTTGGCAAATTCAAATTCATGAAAATGATAAATACAAAACAGCTTTTGTAACTTCTTTTGGACATTATGAATGGAATGTAATGCCTTTCGGTTTAAAGAATGCACCAAGTGAATTTCAAAATATTATGAATGAGATTTTTAATCAATATAGCCATTTTTCGATTGTTTATATTGATGATGTGCTTATATATTCAAAGTCAATAGACGAACATTGGAAACATTTGCATTTGTTTGCTAGAATTATTAAGTCCAATGGATTAGTTGTATCAGCTTCTAAGATTAAACTGTTTCAGACTAATGTTAGATTTTTAGGTTATAACATCCATCAGTCTACCATCCAACCAATAGATCGAGTTATTCAATTTGCTGATAAATTTCCAGATCAGATCACTGATAAAACCCAACTTCAAAGATTCCTTGGATCATTAAATTATGTTTCAAAATTTTATCCTCATCTTCGTCAACAGTGTAAACCATTGTTTGATCGTCTTAAAGATAATCCTCCAGCATGGTCTACCATTCATACTTCCATTGTCAAACAGATTAAAACTCATGTTAAGACATTGCCCTGTCTTGGCATTCTAACTCCCAACTCTTTTAAAATAGTTGAAACTGATGCATCTGATCCAGGTTATGGAGGTATCCTCAAACAAAAAACTTCTTATGAGTCTCCTGAACAGATTGTTCGTTTCCATTCAGGAGTTTGGAATCCGGCACAAACTAATTATAGTACTATAAAGAAAGAGATATTATCTATTGTATTATGCATTAGTAAATTTCAAGATGATTTATTAAATCAAAAATTTTTAGTTCGTGTTGATTGCAAATCTGCAAAACATGTTTTACAAAAAGATGTTCAAAACATTGCATCCAAACAGATTTTTGTACGATGGCAAGCCATATTAAGCATTTTTGATTTTGACATTGAATACATTAAAGGCAGCCATAATTGCATTCCAGATTTTTTAACTATAGAATTTCTGAAGGGGAAGAATGTCAGGGAAAAACAGCAATAGTCAGATGAGGCTTTTAGCCACTCTTCCACCTCCACCACCAGTAAAACAGGAATTTATTCCCGATTCATCATCATCGGCCCTAGCCATTACCAACATATTTGTTCCCTTAGGATCTCCTTTAGGATCAACCATTGGCCAATTCCGACCAAATAATCAAACGACATTAGCCAGCCCATATGACCCATATTCATCAATGCCATCACATTCAACCCCAAAAACACCTAGCTTTGCTAAAACATCTCCATATGTTAAGAAACATCATATGGAACAACTTTTCTGCATTCCAAATCACATTAACAAAAGGCAATCGCCAGATAAAATAGTTAAAGCCATCTTACCCCCCAATTTCCACTATGTCCCAACTGAATCTTTCAAAACCCTCCAATATTACCAAGCCATTCTCAGTGAGACCGAAGGAGTTTCCATTAAACCCATTTACAGCACCACCCATCCAATTAAACTTCTTTACCACTCACTCCATATTGGCAAATTTCTTACCGAACAAGATTGGGGATTCCCCCTCTATCATACCAAACAACTTCACACCAAACATGAACTCATCCCAAACAACAAATATAGTGATTTTGACTACATCCAAGCCTGGAACAACATATTTCTTCACCAAACATCTGACTTTAGTCATTCATGGTTTGTTACATTTGATAAAAGTTTCAGGATGAACTTTCCAGCTTGGTTTCCAAACTGGTGGTCAGCTCACGGCCCAACTGCCAGCCTACTACCCGAAGAACTCATGCAATTCCTCTCATCTGGTTTCCAGAAGCATTTTGACATAAGCCGTTTCGATGATAGAATTACCCTTCTTTCATTATTTATGGCTAAATATAAAGTCCCTTGGATTTTTAAATGGAATTATGAGTATGAAACAGGTGAAATTTACAGAGCCATATGGGTCAAGTGGTGGGATAAATTCGACTATGGAAAAATTGTCAGTTTAGTCTCATCAGAATTTCCAATTACACATGTTCCAAAGATATCTCCACCAACAACATCGACACAGGCATTGCCAGAAATCCCAGAAAATACCCAATCACTATCAGACATTAGTCCTTCATCATCTCTCAAAGGAAAATCCAAATCATCAAAAACTTCAAGTTCGAAGAAGAAAGGGAAATCCTCACAATTATTGAAAATGGCAGATAAGCTTATAGCAAAAGCAGAGCTTTACTAAACAGTGAAGATGAAGACGAAGATTCAAGTTCAAATTCATCAGATGCTTCATCACAACATCCTACCAATCCAGCTAGCCAGGAGACCCCATGGGCAGATTATCAGGATTCCCAGGACCCATTTGATTTGTAATCAGCATGTGAAAAAACAGTTTTACCATGTAATAATTAACAGAAAAAAGACATCAAAAGCAGTAGCAGTCAACAACAATCATTCCAGACATTTTACTATTCATGAATAGTAAAATCATTTTTTCACTATTCATCAGCAGTAGCCATCATTTCATTTTAGAAAAGAAGAAGCGTAATTCTACAGTGGTCCGACATTTTCATCAGCCTTTGGCACCTTTCCAGTTCACAGCACATGCAGAGCGGGATTCCCGAATCTCAATTATCATCCCTTTCCCTACAAAAGAGAGGCTCATTCACAGAATAGATGGACTTTCGTCGAACAGCTAGGACTCTCTGCGAAAGAACATAAGTTATATTTTAGCTCCATTCTCCATTCACCAAAATTATCAAACACTTGTATTTTAATTTTCAATCAAGGATGCCTGCGCGCTCCATCGTTTTCTTTATCAATCGTCAGTAGACGAAACTATAAGTTGGTTTCCAATTTAAATAAAATTATTTACAAATAAATATCTACATCATTAATTTTAATTCATTAATTTATAATGAACATTACACCTATTTTTAATTTGATTTTAATTGTTTATGTAATTATAAGTGATTCATTTGGTTTCCGATTCCTTATAAACCCTGAAATGATTCTCATCAAATATCTTGAGCTTCTCATATCCATATACATATTTGGCATATATATATTACTAAACCAATTTATGCAGAAGATAGAAACGGTGGGTCAAATTTACGGTGGGGCAACAATCATTTATCAAAATTCATTGATCTGTATCATTGATTCACGACAAAAGTTAAATAATCTCAGTCGGTGAAATCGTGCCAACGTGGGGGCAGGATTGTAATTATGTTGAAGTTTTAACGGGCTGCATTTTCTGTTTGTCAGGGGTAATTTTGGAACCTTATTTTTGAACATTTTGGGCTTTGTAATTCAGCCCGTGTAGAATTTGAGGATATGTCCTTATGGTTAATTTTAAGGTGCTTTTGATTAAATAAAACTATAGATTGGTTTTTTATTAAAATAATCTTAATCCAATCCCTTTTCATTAAAGGGCCCTTTTTTTACAAGTAAATAGCTTCTTATACAACTAGAATTCATACTCCTTTTTTATACCATGCACCGCTTCCTTCGGTCACTGCCCTTTTGTCCTCGTATCTTTTACTCCTATTACTACTGGTCAATGCTAGTTAATTTTCCCCTTGTACTCTCTCTCTTTTTTTTCTTCTTTTTTTTTCAATTTTCATTTTTTTCATTATTTTTAACATCCTACAATACTGCTTGATTATCGAAGTTGTTTATTTTGTAGAGAAAATTGTAGTAATGGTCCCTCAACTTTAAGCCAATTGGAGCAATGATCCCTCAACTAAAATTAATTCATGACCAATAGTCCCTTAACTCCTCAAAACGTGCAGTTATAGTCATTTTCGTCAACTCCGTCAGAACTTCTGTTAAAACGAGTCGTGTTGGAAAAAGCATTGCTCCAATTGGGTTAAAGTTGAGAGACCATTGCTCCGATTGGGTGAAAGTTGTGAGACCATTTCTCCAATTGGGTTAAAGTTGAGAGACCATTTTTAGAGTATTTATCAAATATAGCCAAATATTAGCTCTTAATTTCAAAAATGTCAGTTTTTATAAAACTTTCAAATATATTCAAAATATCACTTAAATAGACACAAATACCCTTAAACTTTAAAACCAAATAAATTAAGAAAAACCAAAACCCTATTAGATTGATATTTTGGACGGCATAACCTAAAAAATGGTGAAGAGATAGTGAAGGCATCGGCTATTGTGGAGACTTTGTGCAACCCTAAACATATGAAGTTGAGTGTAGATGGTTAATTTTTTTCATTCTTCCTAGTCTACATTTTCTCTTTGCTTTTGTAATTTCTTCCTTCGGTTGAATTTTATTGAAGAACAAACTGTCAATTTTTGTAAAGACTACGGAATAGAAATTCGTTAGTGCATATTAGAACAATTAGGTTTCTTATGTCAATGGAAGATTGACAACTCTAATAGCATTTTCCATTCAGTTAGAGACGAAGCTAATAGTTCTTCAGTGCATATTTGAAAAGGTAGGGTTTACGGAATAAAGTTTTTCTTTCTGTGTTTTTATTCATCTTATGTTGGTTTGGTAAGCAAAACTAATTTATTTATTTTCAATGCGTAAAAGTAATTGGAAGTTAACTTCCAGAATAGCACCTTAATCAACAAGGTCCTTCTTCCATTGCTCGTATGCATGATGTTTTGTGTATATATTAATGTTGTATATATTAACACCCAGTCTTTCTCATGATTCAGTCCAGTTTTCACAACACCCTTTTTATTTTCACACACACACACACACACACACACACACACACACATACATATATATATATATATATATATCGATCTTAGCTGTGTCTGTATGTCACTTTTTATTTTCTTATTGTTTTGCTTATATTTCAGGACAATGTCTAGTTTGACAATTTTAGTGAACTATGGCGGGAGATGGGCTGACTCAAAGTACAAAAATTTCAAAACGAAAGGATTACTTGTTTCAGACAAAATCACATTGGAAACTACATGGTATTGTGAATGTGGACCCAAATGAGTATGAGATAAGTATGAATGTCATATATAACGCAATGGAAACTACATGGCCTGCAGATATAGTTGATGATGATGATGTGAGGGCATTTATTTTTGAAAACCTTTCGAGGTCTTGGAAGATTCCCTTGTGTGTTACATTAAAGCAGAAAGTATTTTCTTTGGAAGATAGTAATGACCCATTACAAACAGGTCTTAACTTTGTTACTCAAGGTGATTTGGAAGATATTGTGCTACATGATTCAGATAACGACTTGGTAAATCAAGAAGTTGAGAATGGATCGTATCATAAAGAATTTGAGAATATGCCACATATGAAGTCTGATAATGTGTTCCAAGATAATGTTGAATTCAACGAGTTGCCTCATGAAGGGATGGTATGTGATGATGTGCCTGTTAATGTGCAATTTAATGAACCCAACTCTAACCAATCAAATGTTCACACACTACTACAATATTAGCTTTAGGTGTCGGATGATGGTGGCGGTTTAATAAGTCATTATGTCGGATAAAAGATATCCGACACATAATTCAGTTAGTGTCGGATAACAACAAAATACTGTCGGTTATATCCGACATAAATTTATGGTGGATATTTAGTGTCGGATGCAACCGCCATAAAAGTATTATAACCGCCAGTATTTTTGAATTCTTTTTTTTTTAAATATTTTTAACATATTCCAGCGGTTTTTAAATTAATGGTGGCGCTTATAACCTACAGAAATTAACTATTTTATTATTTAATTTTCTGGCAATTATTATTGTAGTATTCTGGCGGTTACAACAGACAGAAATTGACTATTTTATTATTTTAAAATGTTATATTGATTAAAAATAAATAAATAAACACATGATTTAAATATGTTTGTTTCACTCATGGCCCTGTCGGCTATAACCGACAGGAACACGTGATTTACGTTCCTTCCCTTCCTTTCTTCTCCATCCTTCAGCTTCATCGTCCCCCAATTTCACAACCCATTCATCTTTTTCCAGAAATTCAAATTCACTATTCAAATTTATCACGGATTGACAATTCAAAATCCAAAAATTTCAAATTCCATTCTTTTAAATGTGCTCACACCTTCTCCTACTCCATCTGATTGATTTCAGTACCCAAGTCAATCCAATTTATTAAATTCAATCTGCATTCGTTAAATTAATCACACTTGCGAGTATGAGATCTGCACATAGGTACTGGGTGACGTTTGACTAGAAATGGATAGGATATGGGCGACTTCTGGTAGTAGGGAGGCTTAGGGGTTGTTCATGGAACTGGTGGTGGAGGGTACAAGGGTTTGTGGTTCTACGAAGAGAAACCATGGCTAAAGAACTTGAGAAGTATAGTTCAAATTCTCAGAATTAGATGGATGTATGTCTTTCTAGATTTCACACTCTGTCGATGGATGGATAGAGTGTGGAGTGTGTGCTATATAGCACACAAATATGGCCCTCGACAGAGATCGATGAAGAGAGTGTAAAGTGAACAGGAGAAAGTGTGGGTTAGACAAAAATCCATATTTATCCTTGTAGTTAACGGAAATACCATTTTTGGGTTAAATTCACTAACGGTTTTCACCACAAGAGTCTAAATGCATATTTGACGGTTAGATCGTTGAAACTAATTTCGTAGAATGCATATCCTATCAAATTGATAAATTTAACAAACACTTGAGAGTTAATGTTATACTTTCATTAAGTATAAAATAAGATTTATCCACTAGTGTAGATATTTTAAATTGAAGATCGAATTCATTCATTGCATTCTTATAGGGTCGAGGAGTGTAGCTGTAAAAAATCATCAAAATCGGAGCTAAAATAAACGTTAAATTGTGATTTTTCGTTTATAACCATCGAAAACTTTTATTCTGTTACCTAATATCTGAATGCTTGTTTTTTGCGATTTTTTACGTATGCGATCTTGAAGTGTGTACAAACAAGTTTGACGGTTGGATCGTTGACAAACGTTTCGTAGAATGTGTATCGCATCAAAACGGTAGATTAAACAAACACTTAGAGTTAATGTTATACTTCCCCATCAAGTATAAAATAAGATTTTGTGGTATCCATTAGTATAAATATTTTAAATTGAAGATCGAATTCATTCAATGCATTCTTATAGGGTAAAGGAGTGTAGCTGTAAAAAATCATCAAAATCGAAGCTAAAATAACGGTTAAATTGTGAGTTTTCGTTTATAACCGTCGAAAATTTTGGTTATGTTACCTAATCTCTGAATGTTTTTTTTGTTGTGATTTTTTACGTATGTGATCTCGGAGTGTGTACACACAAGTTTGACGGTTAGATCATTGAAAAAAGTTTCGTAGAATGTGTATCGTGTCAAAATGGTAGATTAAATAAACACTTAAAGAGTTAATGTTATACTTGTATTAAGTATAAAATAAGATTTTGTAGTATCCACTATTGTAAATATTTTAAATTGAAGATCAAATTTATTCATTACATTTTTATAAGGTCGAGGAGTGTAGCTGTAAAAAATCATTAAAATCGGAGCTAAAATAACCGTTAAATTGTGATTTTTCGTTTATAACCGTTGAAAACTTTTGTTCCGTTACGTAATCTCTAAATGTTTTTTTTTACCATTTTTTACGTATGAAATCTCGGAGTGTGTACAAATAAGTTTGACGGTTGGATCATTGAAAAAAGTTTCGTAGAATGCATATCGCGTCAAAACGGTAGATTAAACAAATGCTTAGAGTTAATATTTTACTTCCATTAAGTATAAAATAAGATTTTGTGGTATCCACTAGTGTAAATATTTTAAGTTGAAGATCAAATTCGTTCATTGCATTCTTATAGGGTCGAGAAGTGTAGCTGTAAAAAAAATCATCAAAACCGGAGCTAAAATAACTGTTAAATTGGGATTTTTCGTTTATAACCATAAAAAACTTTTGTTCCGTTACCTAATCTCTGAATGTTTTTTTTTTTTGCGATCTTGTAGTATCTACAAACAAGTTTGACGGTTAGATCATGAAAACTAGTTTCGTAGAATGCATATCTCTGTTAAGTTTGCCTAAATTTTGAAGTGGGAAATGTAATTTGTGCTAAAATTTTATTTATGTTTTTCAAGTATTTATTAGAAAATATTTAGTTTGTGTGATGATATTTTCATTGTACAATTATCTTTTTGTTTCTTTATCGCATATTTTACATGGGTTATTATCTATTAAACCAAACAATTATTTATTTAATTTTTAAAAACGTATTCTATTTAAATACATTTTATTTATTTATTTATTTATTTATTAAACCAAACAATTATTATTTTATTTTTTAAAATCGTAACAAAATTTTGGGAGGGAATTTTGGAGGGATTTTTGCCGCCATTTTTTTTCTGTCAGTTATAACCAACAGTAAACAAAATTTTCCAAAATAAAACCTCTCAATCTCTTCCTTGCGCCGGTGCCTTCTCCCTTCCCCCTTCCTTCCCCATTTTCTCGGTTGAGACAGAGGACCACTTCAAGAACCAGAAGTAGAGCAATTTGCTTAATGTGTTGATTTCTCTGGTTATTCCTATGGATGCAAATTTCTTTCTCCTTGATCTTGGACAAAATTGCACCTACAAAACAATTAACACCTTAGGTCAAGGCCAAGAACCTCATGCGCCCACGATGAATGTGGGGGGCTTTGGCCGAAGAACCTCCAATGCCAAAGTTAGAATTTAGAGAGAAAAGTGTTTGAGAATTCTAGAGAATTTTAGCAAGAGTTGGAAGTCCTTTTTGGGAGAGAATGGAAAGTTTTTTATAGGTGAATGGTGATTAATTTGGTGATTAATGGATTAATTAGGAATTAATCCATTAATTAGCCTAATTAATTTAATTTTTATGGAAGGTTTTGAAGGTTATGGAATGACTTCCTTGTAGAGGATATGGAGTAAAGATGGATGAGATAAATTTGAACTTGTTACCTATTTTGGGCACTCTTGACTCGGTTGATGGATGATTCTCCACTGCTCGCGTGTAGGAAACCCGGTGTGTCTCGAGGGTAATTTTGTCCTCTTCACCTAAAAATCCACGTGTCGCCTCTTGATTATTTTTGGCTCCACAAATGCCCCCACACCTGCTGGGCTGCTCGTAGGAAAAGGCAGCAGGTGTAGATATCTTCTTGCTCTAGGAAACTTAGGACTGCTTCCTATTTTGATGTAGATTCCCTCTTTAATATGAAATTAGATCTTTCTAGAAAAGGGAAATAAATTTCTCTCAAATCCTATTTAAGTCTACCTTAAGTGGGTTGTTAAATCAACTTTGGAGAACGATTTATTCTACCCTACAAGAGAGAGAAAGCTTAGAGGATATTTGTTCCCCCTCCTCTAGCCATCTTCTACATCTTGCCCGTGCAAAGGATCGTCTTTCGTTGCTTGCTTTGTCTTCTCTGTGCCGTACCAATGTAAGAAAAATTTAATTTTCCTTGTCTTCTTTTTGGGAGCTGCTGTCACGGGGCATTCGTCGGGGTGGCGCGGCACATCGGCTGGCAGGGGCCAGGAGTCGGCTTGACATGGGCCAAAGAGGTAGTGTGGCAGGGGCCATTACTTGTGCTGCTCGGCTTGATTGAAGCCAAGGATTGGCTCGGCATGGGCCGAGGAAGTGGCGTGGCATGGGTAACGGTTTGGGCTGCCACGTTTGGGCTACTTGCTAAAAATGAGGAAACTGCTTGAGTTTGATTTCTCAGCTGCCGTAGATGGAGCAGTCAAGGATAAAGCTGCCAAGATCGGAGCTGCTGAAGATGAAGTGTCGGATGAGCGAACTGTTAAGTGCAAAAGTGGCTGCTGCCCCCTGACCGTTTGTTGCCTAGTTGATCTTCAAGCATTCGATCTTTTAAGCTATGTGGCCTTCTCGTACTGGAGAGCTTACCCAGATGGGTGTCGGGGATTTAGTTTACCATCTCGCACTGGAGCGCAATTAGTTTATCCTTTCGCACTTGAAAGCAAACCCATATGGATGTCAGGGAATTGGTTTACCCTCTCGCACTAGAGAGCAATTAGTTTATCCTCTCGCATTAGAGAGCATGGAAATCATTGTCGTGAGTGCAGCTGAGGAAAGCTGGACTGCTGGGACAACCGAAATAATCCTTAGCCTGCCCCCGGTTCTTGGTAGTTGGGCTGGTGTGTCATTTTGGTACTCGTATGCCCCCAGCGCGCTATTAGGCTGAGCTGCTGCGTTTGTCGAAGCAGAAGTTGTCTTTATATCCGACAATTTATGTGGGGTAGTCCTGTCTGCTCGATCTTGTCATTGAAAGATAACTTGCTTATGTTGGTTATGTCTCATCGGAGCGCCTTATCAATAGCTTCGTTGCGCGGGAAATTGCGCAATCGCTTGGTCATGAGCCTTTCTACTTCTTCCTGAATTTGCCTTTGTTGGGGGTGGCAGAGCTATCGGCTGCCCCGGTTTTGACCTACTGGTCTAGGCTGCTCTTTCATGTGCTCGACTCATCTACGTCGTGGCAGGGTGCATGTGGTCCACTTCTGGCAAACGAGGGAATTCTTCGCAGGCTGTCGGTTGAACTTAAGCCGGATTGAGTGATTGCTTCTCTCTGTCCGTCGTGCTGCCTGCTCCGATGTGATGTGGAAGATACTCCTTGCGGGCCTAGCCGCGGATGAATGCTTTGCCTAGAAGGCTGCACATGTTGATTATCAGAGTGTGGCCCAACCGTGAGTGTATACTTGTCCTCGGGCCTAGTCGAGAGTGCACGCTCCTCCGCGCGCTAAGATGGGAGTATACGCTATCTCGGGGGCCTAATCGGGAATGTACACTGCCTGAACGCTCGGCTCGTGGCTGCTTGCCGGGACGCTGCTAGAAAGGTTCGTCTGCCCTTATCCTACTTCGGGACACCTCGTCCAGGGCACGTTGGATCTCGATGCGTTGCAAAAGTTGATTCATCAAGGTCGTCTGTTGTGCAAGGGCGCTCGTCAACTATATGACTTGTTGAGACAAGTGTTGTTCGCCATTTAGATTGGAAGAGCTTGGAAGGAATGTGCCTCATTGAGCAGTGGAAGTGTGGTAGGCTCCGGGCACGAGATTTGAATTGGGAAATGTCAAATCCGGGGAGAAACGTGGTGGAAATGCCCCCGGCTCGATGGTTGGTTCGGATGGTTGAGATAGTCTTGGGCTAATTTGGGCTGCTTGGAATGCCACGGGAGCAGGCTGGGCTATAGGAGCAGGCTGGGCCATAAGAGTGGGCTGCTCGGCGCGTGATGCTTGCGAATACGAGGCTTGGGCTCGGCTTGGCAACACATTGGGCTCGTGTTAGGCATGGAGTGACATGGCTCGGGCCGTGGCTTTGGTGGCGTGGGCCTTGGATAGCACGGCTTGGGCCGTGGTGGTAGAGCCATAGACCTCGCCGCGGGTGATTGTCGTGGTGGCCACCACGGTGGTTGCCATGGTGGAGCCTTGTGGTGGTGGTGCCGTTCCCCCTAAGATCGCATTTAGTCTCGTGGATCGCCACGGTCCCATTTCTTGAATATTGGAATTTTCACTTGTGGAATTTTCTAAATTTCTAGCCATTGTATTTCTCTTTTACGTTTTATCAAAGAATCTTTGCAAATAAAAAATTCTAATAATAAGAACGTACGAAAAATACAAGTGGACTAGAAAATAGAGAAAATAGAAAGAAAAAAACCTTTTTGCGCGAGAGTCTTCTACGAGTGTGAATCTCAACTCTCAATGAAAGCACCAATTTGTGGATGCAAATTTCTTCCTCCTTGATCTTGGACAAAATTGCACCTACAAAACAATTAACACCTTAGGTCAAGGCCAAGAACCTCATGCGCCCACGATGAATTGGGGGGGGGGCTTTGGCCGAAGAACCTCTGATGCGAAAATTAGAATTTAGAGAGAAAAGTGTTTGAGAATTCTAGAGAATTTTAGCAAGAGTTGGAAGTCCTTTTTTGAAGAGAATGGAGAGCTTTTTATAGGTGAATGGTGATTAATTTGGTGATTAATGGATTAATTAGGAATTAATCCATTAATTAGCCTAATTAATTTAATTTATATGGAAGGTTTTGAAGGTTATGGAATGACTTCCTTGTAGAGGATATGGAGTAAAGATGGATGAGATAAATTTGAACTTGTTACCTATTTTGGGCACTCTTGACTCGGTTGATGGATGATTCTCCACTGCTCGTGTGTAGGAAACCCGGTGTGTCTTGAGGGTAATTTTGTCATCTTCACCTAAAAATCCACGTGTCGCCTCTTGATTATTTTTGGCTCCACAATTCCTCCAATAACTTTTTTTGTTAACGTGGAGCTGACCTTATTTGCAGCATTCATCAATAAGCCCAGATCGTAGGCTTGTTGCTGTTGTTGGTGATCATGTAGATGCATTGCTCATGGATTCGCAGAACGGGAAGGTACCAAGATATTTTTCCTGACCATGATACTCTTGTCTGCAACTTATTTTGTTGCATTTCTTTCCATAGAAATATTCTTGCTAATAAGATGAGGTAAACTGTTTGAAAATTGAATGCAAGACATGTAGACTTTGAGGAAATACCTTAACACTATGTTTGAATGAAGAAATTTAAGATTACTAAGGAATTTTAAAATGCCGGAAATTGAAATGACAAGATTTTATTTTCTAGAATTTGTAAATTTTATTGTTTGGTTAACTAAAAGAACAATGAAATTGAATACGGAATTTGTTATTTTTAAACTCTCAATCATAGAAATTGGGAAATGACACCTATTTACATGGAATTTGAACTTGGGAATTGGAGGTCTCAAATTCCAAGTTTTTTTTCCACGCGGAAATTCTAAATTTCTATGTTTATGAATCCAAACAAGGGAATTGGTGCATGTTAATTTATAAATTCTGACTTTTACCAAAATTCCAAGTTTATTTCCTTCATCCAAACATAGTGTTACCTTCGTGTTAGCAGAGAGCAGTTGTGCTTCTAAATTCCAAATTTACACCTAAAAGCATTTTCCAGGTTTTATTTTCAAAGATGGGAACCGTTTACTAACTATATACAACTGTCATTCTAGACTATTACTAACTATATACAAATCTTTCATTGCCAGTTGCCGTTCTGAAGAATAACTTGGGTGCTGCTAGGTCAATTAGCTTTTCATCAGATGGTCAGTTCATGGTGGTCATGGAACCTGCAGATTTTGTGCATATATATAGCACAAAGGCAGATTACAAAGTGCGGCAAAAGATTGATTTATTTGGGGAGATATCAATGAGTCCCGATGACGAGTCTCTGTATATAGGAATCTGGGACCGAACCATCTGGAGAGAAAAACCTACAAGATGAGGAAGTAATCTTATCTCTTGGTTTCGCCGGTTTTATGGTTGATTTTTTGTTTCTGTTTTCCTTTGTTTTTGTCCATTGTATGAGAGGTTTTGTTTCCTGGTGGTTTATATTTTTTTTATTATTAATATATTTTCTGTCGGTTTTATCCGACAGAGAATGCTCTTTATTCATTATTAATAAATTCTTTGTCGGTTATATCCGACACAAGTTATGTCGGTTTTAGAGTATTTGCTGTCGGTTTTATCTGACAGAGAATACTCTTATTTATTCATTATTAATATATTCTCTGTCGGTTATATCCAACACAATTTCTACCGGTTTTAGGGTATTTTTTTCCAAAAATTCATTTCTTGACGCTGGCAATTCTGTCGCTTATTATATCCGCCACTGCATCCATTTTCTGTCGGATTTTGCTTAATATCCGACAGTAATATACGTTTCTTGTCGGTTATCATAACGACACTAATAAAAAGTTTCGTAGTAGTGACAAGGGTACAAGTATTGTACATGAATCAGACAAGGCAAACCTGTGCAATTCAGATGGAGATATAGTTGTAGGCCAATTGTACGAGACTAAGGAGGATTTAGAAAAAAAAGTTGGGTATTGATGCTATGAAGAACAATTATGAGTTCAGAGTGAAGAGATCAAGCAAAGAAAGGTTTGAAGTTGGTTGTGTCGGCGATGGATGCAAGTGGTACAACATCATGACAACAAATATTGTTGAATGTCTCAATGCAATCACCATAGATGCTCGAAAACTACCTATCACCCGATTTCTTGAGTATTTAAGAACGAATATTCTCCATAAATGGTTTTATGAGCATCGAACCGAGGCAGCCAAAATGAATACACATTTGACAGATTGGGCAGACAAATTGGTGCAAGAAAATAACAAGCAAGGATTATCATTACAGGTTTTTTTGCATTCACTTAAATAGAATTTAGTTCAATTTGTCCATTTAATTTTGGTACACTTTCATTTGTTCTCAAGTTTTTAAACCATTTTACCAATTCTTATATCCCATAATCTGTAGCTTTATCCATTGAAAAAACTAGGCTTTGACCCAAAAAAATAAAAATAAAAGGTTTAAAACCAAATCTTGTGTAACTTCAACATAATTGCTGCTATGGTTTTATATAAATTGCCTTTATAGGTTTATGCAGCAGTTCAGGGTATTCATCCACTTCTCTTACAGACCACTAATTGCGAATTGCTTTTGTAGTTCTTATGCGGAATATTTTTTTTGGTTGTTTAGTTCTTCTTTTGTTTGAATAATATATATGTAAGTGAACATGCAGGTATCGCCTATTGCAACTTACTCATTTCATGTACACGATGGATCTCGTATTGAAGTTGTGAATTTAGAGGAAAGGAGTTGCACATGCCGACAATTTAATCTTGACCAACTCCCTTGCTCACATGCTTGTGCTGCATGTAGACACCGACAACTTTCATGTTATCCTATGTGTTCTCAATAATATACTACAAACTCCTTGGTCATTGCCTATGTAGAAGCTATATGGTCAGTTGGTGATCAAACCGATTGGATAGTAACTGATGATGTTTGTGAAAGAATTGTCCTACCACCAATTACACGAAGAAGATATGGTAGGCGCAAAGAAAAGAGGATCCCATCACATGGAGAAGAAAAATCAACTCGAAAGTGTTCAAAATGTGGTTCAAATGGCCATTATAAACAAACTTGTAGGAATCCCGTTCAACTTCATCCTAATTTGTAGAACCCTTTTAAATTAGAGTTTTATGAATAAAATTTTATTTCTATCATTTTATTGTTTGGGCCAAGAAATTGGGGTGTAACGAATAAATATTTTCTTTTGATCATTTTATTGTTTATTTTGGTTGTACGTACAATTCTTTAAATTTCTGACAATTAAAAGATAATTACTTTTATTTCTTTACTTTGATAGTTCACTTTTATAACATACTAAAGTGTTTTCTGTGAACCATGTGAGAAAGAAAGGTTTCCTTGATTATTTATTAAAATAAAATTGAGAGAAAACTTTTGCTCTTCGTTTGGAAAAGAAAAGAAAACAAAAGGAGAAAGTTTTAGTAGAGATTATAGCACAAGAAGTTTTAAGTCTAACAATTAGTAATTCATATAAATTGAGGGTAGTTATGTCTATTTAAGTGAGATTTTGAATATATATGAAAGTTTTTATAAAAGTTGACATTTTTGAAATTAAGGGTTAATTTTTTGTTAAAATGATAAATTCCCCCATTTTTACAATTTTTCATTTAGTTCCCATTTTTTCTCCTTGATTCTAACCTCATGTGTGTGGCATGTGACTCATTTTGATGGAAGTTTTAACGGAGTTAACAAAAAGGACCATAGCTACACATTTTGATGAGTTAAGGGACCAATAGTCATGAATTTTTAGTTAAGGGACCATTGCTCCAATTGGGTTAAAGTTGAGGAACCATTACTACAATTTTTTCTATTTTGTATGACTCTATAAAGATGAACTTCGCAAAATAAAAATAATAAATACTAAATTGAAAATCATTTAATCGTTTGATTAATGTAGTCATGATTTTATTGTTTAATTGAATAACATAGCTCTTCTATATTGTTGATGACAAGTAAGATGACTAATTAAATGGATTCAGATTTAGCTAACTTTCAGTAAAGATGATCTTTAAAGGGTGATTTCGAAATTTGATGATTCGATCGAATCTGGAAGTATTATTGTAGGATTTTAAACTAAGGGAGAATGTCAAAAGAGAATGTACAAACAGAAGGGTGACTAGCTTCCTCGTCTTTTAAGCAATATTAGATACCGAGTAACTTGCCGATTTGGTCCCTTAATTATTACTCGAGTGAAAACCAAGTAGCTAGACAATTCTTTCAGAAAAACAAGTCCTAGTTCATTAAAAACAACCAAATTCCTTCTTATTGTAAATTCAAAGCTATTTTATCTAATTTCTCATCAAATTAAGTCACGTAACTTATATGAGACACTTTAAAGAATAGATTGGTAATTTTCAATGAGTTTAAAGACCTAATTTTCCGGGAAAAAAATAGTTTAGGAGAACTTTAGAGAGTAAATTGACAGTTAAATTTGATGCCTATATGCAATGTTCAGGCCTTAAGGGTTCATGACAGAGACAGTAACAATATTACCCACGTTGCCTATTTTGAAAACCACCCCAAAACATGGTGTGTAAGGGTCAACCGTAGCTAATCTAAGAAAGTATTGGAAATTTTGAGCAAGAGGTTCGAAATAACCGGACTTAGATCAAAAATAAAATATGAAAGATTGTACAGGCCTAGGCAAAGCCTTGACCCAGGGATGTGAATTTCACACTGGGAAAGCTCACTCTTTTTATAACAAGGTGGCAAGTGAGAAAGATTTCTTCCCATCCTACAAGGAAACTGCCATTCACATTATCTTTGTTCATATTATCACCACTAACACATGGAGATCGATATTGCTTTCCGATATATTTAATACATAGTTCAATCTCAAGTAAAATTACAGACAATTTATTTATCGACTGAACTACACACATCTAGCTTCCACGGTATGTTGTGAATGAGAAAGGCGACAGCAGCAGAGGAACATGAAAATGTTCCAATTTCTGTGACTCTCTGATCTCAAACACGATAGAAACATAAGGGAAGAACCCGCCTGGGCAGTACTTACCTGTGTTAAAGTTTATCCTGTATATGCCTGGGTTCACTACATCAACGATGCTCATCAATTGACCACTTCGCCCATCATTATCTGTAGTCGAAGACCCTTGAAATACCCAACCACCTGCATTTGACTCGCCAAACACCGGACGAGGTTGAACGCCCTTCCACATTTCTAAACACACTTCAATTCCAGCACCTGGAGATCCTCGAGAAACATCCAAGACATGGGTTGTGATGGGTGGACGGGTTCGAGTTGGAGCTTGAGAAGTTTTTACTGATGAAGCTTCAGAAGCAGTAGCAGTTAGATGCCCTCCAATAATGCTCACACGATCTTCTAGGGTTCGTAAAATTAATAAAAAAAATTTAGAAATAGTAGCAAATGCAAAGGAAAGAGAAGTGACTTCCTCTGGAGAGAAGAGTCATCCATGAGTTATAAACATTGTCAGACAAGCAAAGCCCAGAGCTGCATAAGCATTAAGCGGAATAAAACTCACAATTTTGAGAAGGATCTGGAATAGAAATTTACAATACCTTCCGCTTTCTTTGCAACAATTGTGGGATTCTTGTTGCCTGTGGAAGTAACATTTTCTTTTGCTGCAAAGAGCTTCGCAAGGCGTAGCTCTGTTATTTTCATCTGCTCCTGAGCTGCAATCTCGAACTCAACTATTGGCCTGTTTGGATATCGTTTCTGCAAAGAGGAAAAGTACATCTATTAATTTGAGTAACAATTTCTGCAGAATCTGTAGAGCATGGTCCTCGCAGAAGTGGTATCCTTCTCCTCACTCAACAGGCATCACAACATAAACATCAGCGGAAGTTCTGGTGAACATCTCATGTGGTCTATACATTTCCTTTATAAGTTGCAAGAAAAATAGTTGCTTACACATAATAAAGATTAAGGACAATAACTACTTCTCTTCAAGCTTGGTCATTGTTTACTCAATCACAAATGCTAATATAAGAACTATGTTAGTCAACGTATGCTTTAGGGTGACTTCTAAACTGCAGGCTATCTCCTGTCTTTTGTACACACTTTCTATGGAGTGGAACACATTCTTTATTTATTTCTTCATTGCCGGAAAACATTAAAATTTTGGCTTAAGCTCTTCGTAGAGGCAAAACTGAGCTGGTTTACCCCACTATCCTGTGCTAAATTATTGGTTGCCAAACATTGTTTTCTGGGAAAAATAGCGAGGCTAAAATTCTTTAAAAGTATTTTTAATCGCTTTGTTTTTTTGCATTGAATTGGTTGGAAAGGAATAATCGAATCTCCAAAGATAAAAATGGGGCGCAAGTACCAATATAGAGGTCAGAGTGAGGTTTTAGCCATCTTTCTGGGCCTCAATAACCGGTAGAGACACTTGTTATATTCCAACAAACTACTATTGTCCTTGATAGTTCATCTATACGAGACTGATTTTTGTAAATTATTGACTTTGATTGTTTGATTTATTAGTCTTTGTTTCCCATGAAAAATGTTAATTAAGCCAGAATATGCAAACCAAAAGTTATCGAGTAAACAAATTCGTTCTGCATTGAGTTTAAAGAAACTTCTATTAATGAAAACGCTTAAACTGAAATTCTCAAAATGAAATAGTTTCAGTACGTTGAATCCATTGACTTAAACGCTAGTATATCTCTGCAAGCTATTCTATAATGCTCATCAGGGTCACATATATAATCTTTTAACATTTGGAAATTTTAACAAAAAAAGGGACTGAAAGTGAAAATCTACCTTCAACTCAGCAAGTATCCCATCAGAACTCTTTCCAGATGCACAAATAAGAAATACAAAACCAAACTTCTGCCTGTATTTAGCATTCCATTCAGCCAGTTCCTACAAAAGCCAGGTGGATAATATTTAAGTAAAAGAAAAAAACCCTGATCATAACTTTCACATAAACAAACAGAAATTGAAATATCAAACTATTTTTAATCGTTTCGCTTCTGCAAACTAAAACAGGATGAAATAGAGGGAAACCTTAAATATGTTTGGTTTCATTTGAAGGGGGAATTACGACTTCAAAGATATGCATAAAGTATCTGAAGCATACTAACCTGCAAGCTAGAACTAGTGGCAGTTGCTACAGCAGTTGCCTGCTCTCCCTTACTCCACCTACAAATGATTGCTTCATCACTTACTTCAATATCATTGCATTTGCATATCTAAAAAGACTAATGGAGAAAGAAAGGCGATTAATTAGCATCAACTAGCCCACAAAGAACAAGGGCACTCCACTCGTATTTGTCGCTAATGTTTTTTGGACTCGGTAAGGAGCTAGTAAAACGTCAAGCGGTCCAGCAAAAGATTTAAACTTTAAAGGCCTCATCTTGATGGTAAATAACACTAAGCTCAAACACTACATGGCTTATTACTCAGCACTCAAATATTGAAGGCAAGCTATTTGTTTAGCACATTCAAACGTAAACTAAAGATAGAATAGCATTACAATTAACTGAATACGAAAAATTAATCAAGAATTAGAATCTAAATCGAGACGGGAAGGGAAAAAAAAAAGCAAACCCATTGATGACATGAATCAACTCCATACGCCAATACCCAGAATGCTTTTTGATGAGCCAAAATCCAATTGGGCATCTTTTGGAAGATTCAAAATTTCCAATTTTTATTGTAATTTGGTTTAATTAAACACTAAAATTTACGCTAACAACAATCCATCTGATCATCGATGGTGTGCAAATTCAAGTAATTTAATTCAATTATGCCGATTTCCTTCATGAGTTGTCAAGATTTGAGTAAAAATTTGTGAATTATCAACAAAAACGGCAATTAAATAAGAAAAGTGAGATTAAGAACCGAACTGAGCAGAGGTGGAGTGAGAAGAAGGTGAAGGCGAGTTTCCGATCTGAGGATGAGCGGAGAACGATTGGAGCCAGCCATTGACATCGACCTTGTTGAACCAAATGTCTCTGGCGGCAGTCACAGCTTCGTCGAGAGATGAGAAAGGGGACGCCTCCGCCATTTCTTTGGCGAATTTGGTGCTTGCGCAGCAAGCTAAGAACTCCTCCTCCTCAAATTTCAATCCCATTTCTCCTTTTCTTCAAAAGATGAGAAATTGAAAACTCTCTCTGATACTACGAGACTGGGTTCTAAGCAGCACAACAAACAGTTGCGTTTGAAAAGAAAATGGGTTACTTTTAGCTACATGCCAAAGTAATGGAGTAAATTTCACTTTAAACCCTCGACTTTATTTTGTTTCCACTTATGTCATGTACGTTACTTCATCTTTTCAATTTGGTTGAGATAAGCGTAAATTTTTTTTCTTCTTAACCAACCATGAGCTGGTGGCTCAGTGGTAAATGATGGATTGCGAGACTTCATTCAAACTAAAAACTGAAGGTCTTGGGTTCTAAACCCGCTGCTGGTGTGGAAGCTAGACTTGTGGTCAGGGAGAGGCTAAATGTGAGTCTTCTCAGGCCTAAAAAGGGGTGGATAACCGTAGCTTGCCATCAAGTGTCCCATTTTAAGAAGAAAAATAGATAAGCGTAAATTGAATCACATGCAATTAGCATCCATAAAATTGAACTTTTTCAATGATTAGTCATGGTGAGAGTAGATTAATGAATTTTACCTTGAGTTGTAAATGAAAGGAGGCGTTGGAGAACACACGAGGCTTCGGAAAAATTAAGTGGGGCAAAAACTAAAGAGGATTGTTATCGGCAATCGAAAAATATCATTTTGCACTCTATACTTTTTATAATTAAAAAGAAAAATACATTTGTAAGAAGTGCAGAATGAGATTTTTGGAATACCAAAAACAGTTCCCTAACTAAATATCAAATAAATAATCTAGCTTTGTCCTTAAGAACTTAAATAACCAAATTCAAGATCGAAGCAGGACTTTGATACGACTTGAGAACAGATTTAACAGAAGATCGTTGTGTTAAGAGAGCAACGTTATATGTCTACATGGTTCAACCTCTAGAGGTTGATACTTGGCATTTGGGACCCTAGCCACAAAATCGCCATGCTCATGGATCAGCTGCCTGCCAAGAGAGAAAGGTTAAATGCATACATATTTTTGAAACCCAAGCCTCCCCCTCTTTTGGGGCACACAAAGTAGGACTTGGATTGTCTGCCCTCCCATTTCGGTGTCCTCCCCGTGCCCTCCTGTTTTGTGTGGTCACGGTTAAGCCACGTCAACATTTTATATTGTTTTTTTAATATAAAATGTTGACGTGTCTTAACCGTGACCATACAAACAGGAGGGCACGAGAAGGGTACCGAAATAGGAGGGCAGACAATCCAAGTCCCACAAAGTATCCCACCCACTTGAACCAATGAGTACGACATCCGTCATTAGCTCCATTCCACCACAACGCCGTTATCATTCAATTAAGGTTGTCACAAAAGGTCTTGGGCACAAGAAAACACCCCTACAGTATACATTAAGGAGCCGCCCTTTTGAGAGTTTTAAGGCATTTCCATTGACATTCTTTGATGTGCCCTAAACAAGTGTTGTTGTTGCAACCCACCAGCATAAGGAGCCCCGGATATCTTTTGTGACTGTCAGCACCGAGTCACATCAACCTGTTTTGGCCTCTTGACGTTTCTTCTTAAGCCCTCTCATACGACCTCAAAATTCTCATAATCGCAAGCAAATAGAAGGTGGCTAATTGGAGGAGAACCTTGACAAATTGGTCTCCTGTACAGACCCGTCTTGCTCCTTTTTACTTTTTTTTTTTTTAAATATAGGCTAGCAATCTCTCCACACATAAAAATATTGATCAAAATCCGATCAATTATGTCGAACTCTAATCGAATCTTATATATCATTAATTATGTCGAACTCTAATCGAATCTTGATCAAAATCCGATCAATTGACAGGTCTAATCAACTCTTTTTTTCATTTAATGTGATAATAATTAAATCAACTCCAAAGGTTACGTTTGAATTGTTGGAGTTTGAAATGAGATGATAACAATTTTTTTTTTCTTAACAAACGATATTATCTACATTAAGGGGCCTTACAAGGTGCTAGCAATAATGTGGTTCAAATTCGTTTTTGCCGAAAATCAAATCTAAAACGTCTCACTTACAAATAAAGAAGAATATTATTAAACCGTGTTGGAAAAGTGAGAGTATTGGATGGCTAGTGGTTTAGGCTAGTCAACTTTCTTTGTGTAAGTTAGGCAAGTTACACAAGTTAGACAAGTTAGGCAAGTTACACAAGTTAGGTAAGTTAGGCAAAGTTAGACAAGTTAGGCTTATGTCTACTTTCTTTCCCTATATATATGTTTCATCTTGTAATTGTTTCTTCATGAAATACACATAAAAAATTCTACAAACCGTAATACTAAGTGGCGATGTGATAACGTTTAAATTGCTCACACAATCCTAATCATTTCCGCTACGTAAGTCGAACACTAGAGGATGTTTAAGGTGGACTGGAGGCTGCTAGGCCAAATCCAAATGGTTTGCGTCAGCACTCTAACTAGTGGACCCAACCAATTTTTGGACCGGTAAAAAGACCCAGCAATCTGTGCCGCCATATTCAGCTGAAACCAGTATCCAAAAGCTTCAGGCGTGCGCCTGTCTCAGTCGTTTCAGACTTTCAGTGCGTTTCCAGTACTACCATGGCTTCTTCTATTACCTCTATCCCGCGCGAAGGAGATTCGGTGAACCAATTTTCTATTCTATTCATACCCTTTACTATACATATATACATATATGTGTATCTGTATATATTTCTTCTGTTTTAATTCAATCCATATTATTTTCTGTTTGGCTTCTGGGAAAATTAGGAATGGAGCATCGGACATCTTAAAATTTGTATTTCTAATGCTTAAATTCCAATTTTTGATTGTTTTCCTGAATTGGGTCGGAAATTGTTATTGTAGAAATGTGGATTATGTGAAAAATATAGTACGTTTTATTTCAATTCTTGCCTAATATTTGTCTGAAGCCTTATGTTTTGTTCATGTTATCCGATAGGTTCTGGTACAGAAGAATTTGATTGCGAGGACATTGACATTGAACCGGCCTCGGCAGTTGAATGCCCTTAACTTTGATATGGTATCGCCCTATCATGTACATGTACTTTATTGCTTTTGTTGATAGTTTGAGAGCTTACTCTTTTTCCCGTTTTCATCTTGTGTCTATGTTTTACGATTTATATTTCGTGTCTATATTATTTTTTATTTGTAACTCCACTTCTATAATTCATGTTCTGAAATAGATTATACAATTTCAAGGATAAAATTTAAAAGAATGTATACCTCCTCAAACTATTTTTGTCTAATTTTTATTTTTATTTTTTTAACAAAAAAGAAGGTATATACTGTTTTAAGAATCATATCAGCCCTTGAAGGTCCCGAGAGGCATCATGTTGAAATCAAAGGTGGAAATGGTTATGGTACAAAGGTATAAGAGGAATGTGGTCTTTCCAAAGTACAAAAGTACGCAGAAATCAAGCAGTAATTCAAGAAATATTTTGGTCTTCAGACATTCTTTATTCTGAGTCTTTTGTTGCCTGCTTCATCTTTTAATCGACCGTTAGATGATTAAATTAATCTGCGTAAAGCTATGTCATGCTTTTTCATGCAGTGATATTATCTCCATGGCTACAAGGTGTGGTTAATATAGGTTTTGGTGAAACAAGAAAATAATGGTTCTCATTTCTAGTTTATTTTTATTGTTTTTTGGTAGATTTCTCGTCTGTTGGAGCATTTTCTTGCCTTTGAGGATGATGCTAATCTCAAGTTGGTAATTGTCAAGGTACTCTTCTTCCATACTCTAGTTTTATGTATTATATTTAAACTTTCTCAATGAGAAACAAGAAAGAAGAATATTGTCTTAGAATGAATTACTAGCCATATGCAGTTGATCTTTAATTTGGGATATTTGATGTTTGTTAATGTCTAAGCATTTAAGTTATCACTCTTTTTCACAGACCTATGTTGTGTGCTTACATTTTCTTTTGAGTTTTGTATATAAATATTAGCACCAAAGTCTTTGGCTTGATGTTGTGAACCTACAATCCTGTTAAGATGTAAGCTCGTCTTTAGATTCTGTTCGATTTTCTCCAAGAAAGAGGATTTTAAGTTTATTGGGAGTGCATGTTTCATACCACTTGCAGCCCCACTTCAAAATTCATCCTGATCATTTTGCTTATAAATGGTTGAGAGCATAGAAGTTTTACAGTCTCTTGGCTTTAAACCAATACCAACTTGGTATTCTTTTTCATTTTCGGCCGGTTTCAGTTTGCTTGCGTAGTGGCAATCCAAAAGGATGGGGATTTGACCTGAAAACATAATTTATTTTGGTGTATAATGTATCGTGATGGATAGAGGCTGTGCTTTTATCCACTAAAGCTTTGATTGAATTAATAATTGAATGATCATACTCCTGTATTCAGCAAGACAGTGAAAGTAAAACATTATGACATGTGTACGATCTGTTTATCTTTTTCTAGGGGAAAGGAAGAGCCTTTTGTGCTGGTGGAGATGTAGCGGCTGTGGTTCGTCAGATTAATGAAGGCACAACTGCTTTTTTTTTTCATCTGTCTTTTCTTTTTCTATTTTTATTGAGCATATTTACTGATCATTAACATCACGTAATGAGCAATAGCTTCAGTTTAGGTGGACACCTAACTGTTATTAAATTTTCCATTTCCCGTTCTGCTTAGCTGTGTGAAAATGTTGAGTATCTATTTGTAAGATGCAGTAAATTACTTTCAACCTGATATCACCCTGTTGTATTATAACTTAGGAAATTGGAGATTAGCTGCTTGTTTTTTTCAAAAGGAGTATACCTTGAATTATTTGCTGGCAACATACAGTAAACCCCAGGTGACCCAGTTCCTTTGTTAAGTGCTGTTTTCATATTAATATTTATTCAGTTCTGGTATCAGAGGTATTATTTCTTAATCAATTTAGCTTTATTTAAAAAAATATGTTTTTCTTACTGTTAGCATGACATCATTGAAGGTTTCAATTCTGGACGGGATTGTCATGGGAGGTGGGGCTGGTGCTTCAATACATGGAAGATTCCGTGTTGCAACTGAGAATTCGGTATGTCTCACTTTATCTAAGGTCTGAAGTTAGGAGTAATTTTGGTTGCATCCTTTTGATTTGAACTATTTAATCTTTTTGTTTTCTCTATTTTCCCTCTTTGTTTTAAACTATGGGAAGTTAACTTCTCTTATATTATCACAGTAGGACAAGACTGAATTACACGTGAAAATTCTGAGTGCACTATATGGAAAATTTCAATGCTCTATCTGTAAACATTGCAGTTAATTGTCCATTGTGAGATGCTAGTTATTTTGTCACTTCAATATCTTGAAAATAATCTTATTACTTTTTGTTGTACATCAATAATAATTTTGTTGCTTTATATGGACCCAATGTTTCTGTGAATACATTGAAAATCTGTAAGTATGAGTTAACCCGATCAAGGAATGAAGACATAACCTTTCTAGGACTTAAAGAATATAAAACACGTTTTCTGTTTCATGGCCAAAGTCCATGGGCTTTGAGATAATATAGTCTATAAGGCGTATGCTGAAATTGTTTCAAAAAATATTGATGACATATATTGCACGTATCAGAGATTAAAATGTAGCATTTCTTTATATTTATGGATGGCTAAGATTTTCTGAGCTAAATGGGGGACTTGTAAAGAACAGGCATGCAAGGAAGGTACATTCCCATTATAAAAGTTCTTAGGGGATGCATGAATTCCCAAGCTATGTGTATGATTTGAGATTATGGTTTGACCTTTGTATTGGGAAAGAAGAGGAGGGATCTGTTGTTTTCTACAAGTAAAAGCAAGAAATCTACAGACTCTGTTATTTGTTGCATCGCTGTTGGTATCCCACCGAACGGTCCAGATCTTTTACTGCATTTGGGGAGGCAATTGCAAAGATATCTGTCTTTTTAGTAGCAACTTAATCCCTTGTATTTCTTATGAATCCTTTGCAGGTTTTTGCAATGCCAGAAACTGCTTTGGGACTTTTTCCGGATGTAGGTGCCTCTTATTACTTGTCCAGGCTTCCTGGATTCTTCGGTAATTTCTGTAATGTCTCTGGTTTACATGTTTGTTTGACTTCAATAAATAATTTTTTTTTCCTGTACTGTCTTTTGTATGAAGGGTAAAGTGGGAAGTATTGCATGTGCTCAATCTTATTTACTATCTTTGTTCTCAATTATTGATTGCCCCTTCTCCCCTATGTGCATTGCAGGAGAATATGTTGGTCTTACAGGTACCAGGTTGGATGGTGCTGAAATGCTTGCTTGCAGTCTTGCAACACACTTTGTTCCATCAACGGTGTGTTATCTCTAATTATCGTCATATTTTATCTGTTCCAATGGTCCTAATTGAAACTTAACAAGAAGAAGATGACCTGATTGGTTAAGGAGTTATGCTGGTTAAGAATCATAACAAGTAGCAGCATATTATTCCTTCCGTTTGAAACTTGAGTGCTTATTCTGTGGTTGGTTTATTGACAGAGATTGTCTTTGTTAGAAGAAGCTTTATATAAAGTTGATTCAAGTGATTTTGCCATTATTCAAGCAGTCATAGATAAATACTCGCAGAGTCCAGCTCTGAAGAAGAAAAGTGCGTACTACCGGTTAGTATTTCTGTTCCTTTTTTCTTTAACTATTTTTTCTAGGATGTTTTTCTTTTCTTTTTCTTTCTTTTAACGGACTGCAATTCTCATGCACGAGTCGCTTTGAACTTTCCATTAATGGAATTCACTGTTCTGCGTGATCTTATTCTTCCAATGGATCCGGCATGTTGTGTGACCGCCGTATGCCACTGAAGCTCAAGGGAAAATTTTATAGGACGGCAATAAGGCCGGCGATGGTGTATGGCACAGAATGTTGGGTGGTGAAGCATCAACACATACATAAAATGGGTGTAGCGGAGATGAGGATGCTTCGTTGGATGTGTGGGCACACGAGAAAGGATAAGATTAGGAATGAGGATATCCGAGGTAAAGTAGGAGTAGCCGAAATTGAAGGAAGGGTGAGAGAAAATCGGTTACGGTGGTTTGGACATGTGCAAAGAAGGCCTACTGACGCTCCGGTTAGAGGATGCGACTACGAGACAGAGGTTCAGGGCCGAAGGGGTAGAGGAAGACCTAGGAAAACTTTGGAAGAGACTCTAAGAAAAGACTTAGAGTACTTGGATCTAACGGAGGACATGACACAGGACCGAGCGCAATGGCGTTCTAGGATTCATATAGCCGACCCCACTTAGTGGGAAAAGGCTTTGTTGTTGTTGTTGTTGTTGTTGGATTATCAAGTGGAACTCACAAGATTTTATAACCATTGGATCACCACATTGGAAGCATGAACACCATAAAACTTTGGACACCAACTACATTCCTTAGTATATTCGTTATTTTAATGGTTGAAGCACATCTAACAGTTACAATGGCTAAGTTGCTACACACTTAGAAGTTTCTAGATGTAAAATTGGTCAAGTTTAACAAATCCGTTGCGTAGTCCAGAAATTGATGTGTCTATTAGTTCAACTAGACCCATCATTTGTTGAACCGGTTATATATTCTCAAAAATGAAAACCTGGGAATATATTTTTTGTAATTTTCAGCTGTTTTGAATACAGGATGGATGTTATAGACAAGTGCTTTTCTAGAAGAACTGTAGAAGAAATTGTATCTGCCCTTGTAAGTTGATTTGAATTTAAAATATTGGAAGGCTTGGTTTGATGTTCTCTGTGTTCTGGATCTTTGGAAAGTTTATTACTCTTTTAGCTCGGTACTTGAGTAGTTTATGTTTAGTGTTCAACTTGTAGATTAAGCATGTATAATTTACCTGACGATACCTATGATTTGTATTAAAGGAGGATGAGGAGGCTCCAAACGGAGCGGATGCTTGGCTAACTTCAACAATTCAAGCGTTAAAGAAGGCATCACCAATGAGTTTGAAGATTTCTTTGAGATCGGTATTTCTACTGCAGGCCTTAAAATTGCAGTTGGTTAATTGTAGCATGTCAAAATTACTTAATCATTAGTTTGTGTAGAACTGGTATGATACTAGATTGTTTTTTTACTCCTTATATAGGGCAAGAAAAAGATTGCTTGTTATGCACAGGGCAGATGGTATAGGGTTCCATAAGTATATTCTAAAAATATGAATTCCCTCTTCGTCCATAAATTGTTTGTATAACAAAACTAAAATTTGTTAAGCAGCTTACATTGGACAAATTTGAAGGGAGTAAAGTGGAATTCACTATAGTAAGGTGAAATAAAAAGTTATCTCTCACGTATGATGGTTCTGAAAGGCAAATATTTCTTTTTATTTTCTCTTAGCACAAAATGAGGCATTGTATACCACACAAATATCACCTAAAGCTTGGAATTGAAGTTTCATAATACGCTGAGGACAAACATTAAGACACTTTGCGTTGTATGAGATTGAATTGGAAATTTTTTGGGCTTGGTATTAATGTGTTCCTTTCGGCTTTAGATTAGAGAAGGAAGACTTCAGGGAGTTGGTCAGTGCCTTGTTCGTGAATATAGAATGGTTTCACATGTTGTGAAAGGAGAAGTGAGCAAGGACTTCAGAGAGGTTAGCTTGTTCAAATAGTGTATCCACATTGGTTTTGTTTTCTCGGGTGACTCAAGCCCTGCTTCTAATTGCAGGGTTGCAGAGCTTTATTGCTGGACAAGGATAAGAACCCAAAGGTAAATGACATTTTATTACTTTTCTCTTGATAGATCATCTGCGCATGTAATCAACATATACTGAAGGTGTGTAATCATCTAATTATAATCAACAAAAGTATTTAAACATTCTAAATTGACTTATTTTCTGTTAACCTTTACTGGGAACCTAAAACATGAAACATTTAAATCTATGTATGACATTGATGGTTGTGCTACGACAAAGTGGCCCTTGTCTTAGAATGAGGGTATTCTTGCTTTTGCTCATCCTGACTTTTTCATGTTCTGACGCGAAGGCATTGAAACGCCTAATAAATTTTTGCTCTAATGCCAACAGGACAAATAATTTTGGGTGTAGAATCCCTGTTATGTGCTTACTCATCACGCGCACACACACACACACACATATCTGGCTGTGTATATATGTCTTTATCATAGAAATATGTGTGTATTTTGCGCTTTAATTTTCTTTGGATTCTTCTCTTGGTTCTTCATGCAGTGGGAGCCTTCCAAATTGGAGCTCGTCACAAACCATATGGTTGAGCAATACTTCTCTAAGTTGGATGATGAAGGATGGGAAGAATTAAAGCTCCCTGCAAGATCAAATTTGCATGCAACTGCCATTGCCAAGCTTTGAGTACTCCACCGTTTCTACCTACTCAGACCTTGTAACTTGTCAAGGCCATTTAGTTTAAGTTCGCACTTCAGCAAGTACATATAAAAACACCGCCCAAGTTCATGGTAATAAAACCGAATGGCTCGGTAGTAGGCATTTCTTGTGTCAGCCAAATGATGTAAATCTGTATACTCATGGTTAAAGCCTATGAACACAAATTTGCACAATGTATCAAGCGAGGCATTCATTTGTCGATATTAATGTTCTTCTTTTATCATCTTTTTGCACGTTTGAATTTGGCAACTGAGATTGAACTTGCTAAGTATTGCAACTGAGATTGAACTTGCTAAGTATTGCAACCGGTAATGCTGATATGCATATTGTACTGGAATGCCTTTCAGTAGTTGAACACAAATGAACAACTTGTTGGTATCATAGTCTGGTTTCACCGTTCAACTACACAAAGAGAGAATATAAAACAGCAGTTCACATCGTAGGAACTTTATAATTTTTGAGTGTCAATGCATTGGTTTTGACTTGTGTTTTCCCTAAAGCCCGGTTGTTGCCTCCTTCTCTCTTTTATTATTTATACTACATATATTTACACCAAGAAGTGGAAGATAAATTTGTATCGAACTTATCACCCATAAAATTCAAACCTACAATATATATAATTTTATACCAAGTGAGGATATATCATTTTTATACCAATTGAGGAAGTCGGAACATGAGGTACAAGGGTACAAACATGAATGCTCTTACCAAGTAAGCCACAAACTTCTCAAAAAGGTACAAAGTATTATTATTTGTTTTTTTTTTAAATTTTTTTTCAACTGAACACTCAAATTCATTGGAAATCCCAAAGGCTGAAAACCGAAATTTGAAACTCAAATTTGGGTCTTAACTTCGCCAGAGACTTATATTACTGTTTTAAAAATTCCCACTTAGCGCCGTCTAGGCGTTAAGCTGTTGGCCACCGCGTCGATTAATCCCTAAGCATTTGAAAATTAAGAAAGATCTCCTAGACTGCCTAGACTTAGACATAAAATCAATAACTTTCATTTTGCATATTTTTTTTTTCAATAAAATGTAAGAGACTTGTTGAATACTTGGATGAACACACATTATATGCTTGTTTCCCATGTTTTCAAAATGTTCTAATACTATATAATCTATATGTCATTTTATTTCGCAATTTATGTATCCCCTACAATTATGTATTTTTTAAGTATAAATATGCACTTATTTTATACGATATATAACAAATTTACTTAAATCCTCTTAGTCCACCTAGGCCCCGCCTGGCAGCTTATGCGCTAGGCCACATCTTACCGACCGACTACCGCCTAGCGTTGTTTAAAACCTTACTTATGTATGAGTTTTAAGTCTCTGGTTTGAGGGCAAGTTCGCTTCATTGGATTATACCAAGTGCTGGCTAGCGGCTCGATTTCGTGACTCAGCCTCAGTGTGTTTCTTGAGTTGTAGCTCATCGTCTTTAGTGTTGCCTATTTTCTCTTTATTGGGTATCTTGCCACTTTTTATTGGGCTCCATCCTTTATTCTAGTGTTTTGGAGTTGTTGATCGATGGGTGGCTTAAGGTTAATATTGATGGTTCTTGTGCCAACAAACGTGCTGGATTTGGGGGTCCTTTCGCTCTTCGGAGGGTGGGGTACTTGGTGCTTTTACTTCAAATACAAATTTTGTAAGTTCAGTTGCAGCAGAAACTCTTGCCTTTATTGAGGTTGTGCGTATAGCTTGGGTCAGAGACTGGAAACATATATGGATTGAAACTGATTCTATGTTGGCTATTCTTTATTTTTTTCAAGGCTCCTGATGCGGTCCCTTGGTTCCTTATCGTGGATTGGAAGAATTGTTTACGGCGACTTTGTAGAATGCGATTTTTACGTACACGTATTTATTGAGAAGAAAATTAGGTTGCTGACTCTTTAGCTTCATTTAGAGCAGATAATTATGCTTATCGTTGATGGACTACGGTTCTGGTTCACAGGTAAATGCCACAACCATGCATGTCAAATTTCCGTCCATAGGTAGACAGGTAGTTGTATTAAATGCATGTAAGTACTAGGTTAAATTATTGAGTTTGACAACAAAACTAAATATGTTTTAGAACTAGAAAAATTTGTATTGAACGTTTTAAAAAATCTAAATACAAGAGTATAATAATGCAAATAGACAAAGAAACAATACACAAACCAATGCGGTTCAATTATTGCGATTTTGAATTGGTTTCGGTTTGAAACTGAACCACAATATGAAAAGATGGTTTGGTTTTGATTTTTGAAACACAAACCAATGCGGTTCGATTATTGCGATTTTGAATTGGTTCCGGTTTGAAACTGAATCGCAATATGAAAAAATGGTTTGGTTTCGATTTTTGAACATTTAAAACCGCATTGAAACCGAACCCCACCAAAAAAAATAATCGTCCAAGCACCAAAAAGTTAAGTATATATTTAATTTAATACCAATAATAGGTAACTTATATTGTAGGCTTTCTTTGTTTTATTTTTTCAATGTGTTTTGTTACTTTTGTACACTTTTTAAAGTTTATAACAACTGATAGTGTAATTTATATTGTTTATGTATTTGTACTACATAAAGCTAGCCAATTCGAATTCAAGTATCACCTCTCTTACTATTAATCCACAACCACAACAAGAAGCTCTATGGCAATTTCAACCTTCTAGTTCACAAGGTTTAATGACTTCTCATACATCGGTTTCACTTTCACAAGATCCAAGGTCTTTCTAAGTATTGCCTTCTTAAGCCCGTTCACAAGCTCAAAAGCCTCTTCAACCTTCGAAGAGTAAGTGTCCAAAAGTAAAGGGAAAGAAGGGTTGAACGATGCAAATTAGTGATTTGAAAGTTGAAGCATAAAAACCTTTTTGTTGAATTGTTTGATATTGAAGCTTGTTTGAACTTTAGTTTTAATATGGTAAATTTAACTTTTTCAATTGGGTTGTACTGAAGTAATGCCATAAGGCATTTTGATGTGAAACTTTATTTCCAGTTGAATTTTAATACGGTGATTGTGAATTTTCTTAATTGGATTGTTAAGCATTTTATTTACAAATGGTTTCAAACTGAAACTAAAACAGTCTTAAACTGAATCGAACCACAACAAATGATTTGGTTCCATTTCATTTCAAACTTCAAAACTGCACCAGGTCACACTGCAAAAAAAAAAAAAAAAGGATTTAGTTTTGATTTTTATCCAGAACCACATTGAACCAAAACAAACAACGTCTAAAACAAAAACACAAGCAAGACCTAATCAAGCTGGTAGCTAGGGTCTTGGGTCTTGGACCTCGCTGTCACTGATTAGACATGCTACAATTTTATTTAGTTATAGCGTTCACCTACAAAATAAAATGGAGGCAGATTGTCTGCCCCGTTTGGGTGCCTTCTCATCCCCTCATATTTGTACGATCACGGTTATGCCACGTCAATATTTTATATTAACTTTTTTTATAGAGATAATAAGACAAAAAATAATAAGAATATAAAATATTGACGTGACTTAACTGTGACCGCACAAATAAAAGGGGATGAAAATGACACCCAAACAGGAGGGCATACCTGCCTCTAAATAAAATTCCATATGACTGTAACGCAACCTAGAAACATTGCTAGAGACAGTCTTTTACTACAACCAACGATCCTGTAGAACTTTTAGAAAGAAAGATCCGACGGGTACAAGGATTTCACCATCTTTCCAAATCACCACCAAACAATGATTATTTTTGTTTTTATTTTATTTTATATTTATATGGGGAATTGTTATCTGACTATAAGTTTCTTTTGTCTCTACCTCTTTTTATATTTTGAGGTCAAATGCTTATTTGGCTCTACGTTTAACCAACAAAGATTGAAGCAGTTGATTGGAACAACCAACAATGCATCTCAAATTGCAATTTGATAATTACATGTTTTATTATAAATTCCACTTAAAGTTCAAAAAGCATTGCTTTAATTATGTCTAATAAACGATATAATATTTACATCATGATAATCTCACAACAATGAAGTCGCACAACCATAATGCGCCTGTTTGGGCCATAAAAAAAATAAGGTATGCTGTGGGGCTAAACTATTTTTATTTATGCCAAAGGTAGCATGACTCAGACCATCAACTTTGAAGCTCAATTGGGGTCCTATCCCATAACTCAAACGATCACCTCACTCCATCCCAACTCGTTCGATGGTTCGGACATGATTTTTATCAAGATGCGTCTGCCAAGTAAACGACCAGACCTGGGAATATGTTGCATCCTTAAATGACGATGTACGCATCATTTGACATGCTGACATCACCACCCTGCAATCGTGCAAATCGCCACAAGACACTGAAGAAAAAAAAAATTGATTATGCTATGTTTATTTTAGCAACATCATACATGCATTTAACAATTAAATGGCAGAAGCAAGCTTATCTGCACTCAAAACAAAACTTTACCCATGAAATTTAGAGCCTACTAATGTGGTGAACCAAAGACTCAGTTGAAATTCACAAAGAGAGTTGAGAGTTCTTGTACCTTTGTAGTTCATCTTTGCATAAGCAAAGGATAATTATCTAAAGTGAGGGCCTTCATTCCTCTATTTGAGTTGGACTCGATAGCCTTCATCTTCATCATTTTGGCTCCTTGGATTCTCAAAAGCCACTAAAGAAGGAAGCCTCTACGTTTCGACACTAAAGATGATTGAGGAAGAAGATGAGCGACATGGGAGGAAAAAAAATGCAAGCAATCCTCTTCCATGTGGCCGACCTCCTTAAAAGAAAAAAGAGAGAGATATTTTCTCTCTTTTGCCTCAAAGAAACCCCTAATGAAAGGTGGAGATATAATTCTCCTTATATACAGGGCTTTCAACATAAGTGAAAACCATCTCCCTTCTCACGACTATGCCTAAAGCCTATGGGCTTTTGGACCTTTTGAGTTTTAGTTACTAAGTTGTCATACAACTTCAGTTAATGAGTTTGACTATTCGAACCCCATTAGGCCTTGAGGCCTAATACTAACTCGAAATCTAAAACAAACTTATTAGTTTGATTAATTAACATATTAAGTAATTCTAGCCATAAACAGTTAAACCATTTATTGTCCTTACTCAACTCCGTTGTATTCTTCAATACGCTCTTCTCTATATCAATACTCTTAATGATATTGTTTGGTTGATAGTTATTCATGTCTACTATTTGATCTGATCCTCTTGTCAATGTACTTCTCAAATCTCATTCATGTGCTCTAGCTAGAGATGCTTAATTATATCATAGAGTATTCTCTTTGAAATGTTTGAAGGTTAGAGATCCCTTGTTATACACTCACATGCCTCCATGATTTGCTCAACTACAATTTGTTTTCAAACTCAATACGTATAAACATAAGACTCATATTCTATGTGAGTTGAACTAAAACTTACTCTGACCAATAAAAAAAAAATAAAAAAAAACTGAAACTTACTCCAGTTAAGTAGAAACAATTAGCAGGAGAGAGATTGCAGCCAAAAGAAAGGTGAAAGGAAATTTAGAAAGCATATCTAGGGGTAGATGCAGTTCCATCGATGAAAAGGATATATATCCTGAGCAACACAAAATAAAATAGTACTATACCACCATTGAACCAATATCCGAATCATATATATAAAATTCTAAATCATTAATTAGACTTTCACAATACTAAGTACCAGTTCAAATTTTTTCATGAGAAAATTAACTGTATTTTGCTGTGTGTTTTGAAAAATTAATATAAAACTTGAAAGAAGATAAAACCCTAATTAGCGAGGATCATTTACAAATCCCAAATAATCCTTCAAATTACAAGGGAAACATGGATATCGTTTCCATGAATTTCCATGCATCTTGAAGATCTTCACCACCTTATCCTTTGTAGAAGATCTGCCATCCATGTGCAACAATGCCAGAAGCTTCTTCACAGGTCCACAAATCAACATTTCCTCCAATACCCTCTCGGTCGGATGAAAATTACATATCAACCATATGATCTTCACCCCAATCTTGGTGGCAGCATTGGAAACATGCAACATTTTTTTAGAAATGGAAACAATGCCCATACCATGTTCCACCAAGGCCTGCCTTCCCTCAGCACATTCACATAACAACTTTATCACTTGTAACATTTTCTCACATTTGGATCTGTTGGAGTCTGGCAGTAGCTCTATGAGGACACAAACTGCACCCGCTTCAATTGCCCTCAGCCTGTTTTTCTTTGATGCTGTCAATATTTCTATCAAGACTTCCAAGGCACATGAACTTGCTTTGCTACATATTTCATCCGAAACAAGCTCCAACAAGGATTTAAAAAAATCTATACCTTGATCTTGTATCATGAAGCTCCAATCATACTGGGTTTTCGCCATCTTCTTGAATATGGTAATGGTATGGAGCCGTGCCTCAGCGCTTCCTCGCTGAAGCATGATGGCCATTGATCTGGTTGATTCTTGCTTCGATAACAAGTTAAATGTTTTCCCTTCTTCCAATATGGGAAGTTGGTGAAGAATACAAAGAGCCTCCTCACAAGCTCTAAACGTAGTGAAATCCGAGCTCTCCAAGAGATTTTGATCAAGAATTTGGACAAGAACTTCGACCCCGTTTGATCGAATAAAATCATTTTTCGTCTCGTCATCTATCTCGATGATGGAACGGAGTTTCTTAATCGAATTTACCTTGAATGGGGATGACACGATTGTGTTGAGAAGCGCTTGAATTTCGTCATGTTTATTTGAAGGCCTTGGTGTAGATGATGTTGAGCAAATAGCTTTTTTCGCATCCTCTTTGGTTTGCCATGCAACAATGAGCCTCTTGAGGGTGTGGTTTGGAATCATGTCGAAATTCTCAACGCTTTGCATTGTGGCAGGACAAGTTTTCTTCTTGTAGGAGAAGAACCATTTCTCAATGTTGTTACGCTCGTAGGTGACACCAGTGGAGATGGTGACGGGATCTTTCATGAGCTCCATAGAAATGGGACATCTGAAATGGTACGGAGGAAAGTCGTCCATGGCTGAATGATCTGCAGGTGTTTTTCTCTCTGATATCTCAAGATCCTCCATTGCAAAATCAAAGAGAAGTTGAGGAGGTCATGACTGATGAGGTTATTAACAATACTGAGATCTCCTCACACACACACACACACACACATATATATATAAAGTGAGGGGAGGAAGGTGTGGAAGTCCAAAAAAAGGGAAAAATTCAAAGTCAATATATGGATATGCATTTGGTAGCTATCCCTAGCTGTAACATTAAATCTACAAGTAAGCACAGGAAAGTTTCTTTGTTTTGAATTTATTTTTAAATTTTTAATTTAAATTTAAGTCTAATTAAGTACCATAAGTCTACCATAGTTGTGGTGATATTCCTATCTGACCCATTTCTTTTTGTTATTTTGCTTTCTTATCCAAAAATCTAATAATTTTATGAGAGATCCACCGCTGGAATAAACGTTTCTGCTTGGTAATACATGGTAAGTAGCTTGACCGCAAAAATAAAAAGATGGTAAGAACACCATGGCAAATTGACGAGGAGTTTGTTCATGCATGTGTTTGGTTGACCATGTTTAAGATTAACTTCCTTTTCAGAAAATTCAAATTAAAAGAAACGGGGCGATTAATTAAAAAGGAAAAAAGCATGCCAGTGATAATTTTGCTGGTTCACAAATATGGCATTAACATAATATTTGAGTACATTTATTTGCAGGTTAGATGTATATACAATGAGGAGCCAATTAATTTACAGCAAAATTAAATTTTTGGAAAAATCAAATATATATAATATGAAATCAGCACATTCCTGGTAGTAACATGAATGAAAAATAATTATATCTTTAATTCCAGATTTGGTTGTGACAGCATTGTAATGACTGATCAGGGAATAGGTCTCATTTTATCCAATGAATATGGATTTTGTTGAGAACGAATTTCACATCAAGAAATTAAAGTCTTGTTTAAAACACTTACCACGTAATGTATTATTTTACGTATTACAATAGGAGTGGACGACAATGGTGTAGGCAGAATTTCTAATAAAAGGGTAACTTGAGGCAAAGAATGAAATGACGTGCACCTTTAAGCCCAAGTGTCTTGAGTCTCTTTATCCTTAAGCACATATGAGATTAGGTTATGTTTAATCAAGTGACCTTTGTAGGTCTTTAATTGGCTACACATGTGGTGAACGATATGATTGATATGTTTTACTTCTAGAGTATATTTATAAAATACAACAAATGTATGTGATAATTTAAGTGAAATTGTTATGCCACATGACAGTGTATCAAAAATCTCTCATAGTGCAGGCTAAACCTTGATGATTTGAATTCACAGCTCATCTGGAGATCAGGGATCCTTTTTCTAATAACATAGGGCATAGGGAAGATTTTATAAGTTTTGGTGTGGGAAAACAAAATAAACATAAATATCCGACCGTTTTGGGAGTTGACTTTAAAAAGGTTGGGCACTATTGCAATAGATATATAACCACTTACATCTACATCATACGTTGCGCGCACAAGACATGCATGGCTTGAATCTCCAGTTTTCTCTTTTCTTTTCTTTTTTCTTTTTTAAAAATTATAACTTATCATATTAAAAGATGGAGAGTATTCAACTATATCTATGAATTTTCTACATATTTCAAATCAATCTCACAAAACACACGGCGAATACTGCGAGGCTAACATGTTCTCAATTAAGTGTGTACTTTTTATAAATTATAATATTAGGAATATGACGGAACCAAAGACCAAGATGTTTTTGTATTCAATAACTTTTAGCTACCAACGGTTGAGCTGCCTTTTGCTGACAATGATATATACCATCTAACTCTCCAGGTGAAAATCTGATCAAATTCAATAAATAAAAAAATTGGAGTTGGATCAACAAATTTTTATTTCTAAAGTTTATTATTATTAAGGGAGTTGGATCAGCAATGTTTGACAGAATAATAGAAAAATAGAGCTGATGATCAAGCTAGTTTAACAAAAAAAAAAGTCGTTGGTTTTGTTTAAATAATAGAAAATTGGAGCTGATGATCAAGCTAGTTGACAAAAAAAAATCATTGGTTTTGTTTAATCGGGTCCAATAGTACATGGTATCCAAAAGAGAGCTACACAAGTTGACAATCTTTTTAATCTTAATTTTATTACGAGCGATATTTTATATTAATTTATATCAAGAGTAGAGAAAAGTATTTAAACTCGAAACACAGTGGTTGAAGAAGAAAATCTTAATTTCCAGGACAATCTGCAGGTACTAATAAATTTGAGTATAAAATGCCTTAGTTCTTTCTAATAAAAAAGAACAAGAAAACTGATTTAATTTCTTCAAATGTCTACATTTAAACTATAGGGAAGCTCAAACACTATTTGCTCGAACACTATTTTACTAAAGGTAATGCTAGAGAGCTCGAATTCTTAAACTAAGTTTTGTGCATAAAATAGTTCACCAATCATATGTGCAGTATAGTCGTACTATATACTGCAGTCTGTATAACCAATCACTATTAAGCAGGGCGATTTTGTTTGGTGTGAACTAAAACTAGAGGAGAAAATTTAAACCATATCACTTACTGGGAAGTCTAGGCCCGAGCTCATCCTTTTTTTGGGCATTTTATCAAGTTTTAGCCTAATTACAGGTCAAAACCATATGACTTGCTGTTTAATGTATCATTTTCAATTCAGGAATTGCGTCTACACACTTTTCAAATATAACAGATACGTGAAATGAAACAAGATATATTTACACTGTGATGTTGACAGAATTCATGAAGTAATTCTTGAAAGTTTGACAAATTAAACTAGATATTATAATATTATGAAACCATAACCAGGATTTACGTTTGGAAGTTGACAAAACTCCAGAAATTACATTTACACATTTTTCAAAATATATGCGACCCTAATTATTCATGTGCATTGGAGGTTGACTGAGTTATTGAGTCAAATATAATGTGTTAGCTTTTACCATCATCTGTTACAAACAACAAATATAGTAGTCATTATCGGTACATATAAAGTGTATATACTCCCAAATTAAAAAAAAATTCACTGAAGTTAAATAAAAATGTTAGTCTTATAAGATTTTTTATACTACATTTATCATTTTTAATAGAGATGAGACTCACATGTGTTGGTGAACCTTATTTCTATTAGACCAGGTGTAATTGTAGTATGAAAAATGTGGTAGTGTAGCAATTCTCGAAGTTAAAATTTTAAAAGAATCCACTTTATATGGCCAAATCTAGCACTTTAAGATATCATATAACGTCATAATTAAGGTGCTCAAAGTTATTTATTTATTTATTATTTATTATTATTATTATTATTATGCATGTGGTACAAAATATCCTAGTAGACAGGATGTTTAGTTTCCATTTATGCATCCTGGGTTCGAAACTCCTACTCCTCTAAATTATTTTTAGCCGGAAAAAATGGTAAGGTATATGTTGGGCCAAGTAGTGGCAAGGAAGTGTAGGGGAGATCATATGCTTAAATTATAAGGAAAACTAATGAAAAGTCCCAAAAAAATAATTTTTAAAGGTATAGTGAATAGTACCAGAGAAAGGTATAAATGTGGTTTTTCGTTAAAAGTAAACAGTACTGGAAGTGTTTTGTTAAAACTCCCTAAATTATATTTATATCCTTGCTAATATAATAAGAATGATCATCTGACGGTGAGAGATGTGATGGCAAGGACTAGTATATATATGCATTATAGTTATAGACATCGTGTTAGTCGGTAGTCAAAGCTTATTTTGTTAAACTTTTCTTATATAGCGGCAAGATCCATGTGGAAACAGAATAAGCTAAGTCAGAAGAAGAAGGGAAGAGATAGTAAGATGCCCAATTGTCAATTTCTTGTTTATTTATGTTATTCAATGCTAGCTTTTTTATCAACACCTTCAATCTTTCCATGTTATATTTTTCAGTTTGATTAGAACTATATATTTGCTCAGAAAAATCTCCCAATATAATATGGAATAGTTAACAACAAAAGTGAATCAAGACTCAAGTTTTTAAACTCGTTTAATTCGATTATCAATTTAGACAAAATTGTAATTTCATTAATGAGGCTGATAAAGGATTAGACGAGTCGAATTACTCATAAAACTTAGTCATCGACTACAAAAATAACCTTACTCTCTAATACACACAAAGCGGTCAGAAAGAACCACAACCCGTAATATAGCCATCAACTACAAAAGTATGCTACTTTCTTCTCGTTGAAAGTGATTAGAAAGGGCTAACTTCTTGGATAAAGCCGCACGCCAAGTGGTATGACCTATTAAGATAAGGATGTGATAAACTTTGTAGATATATTATTAACGCATAAATTTGGCTATACAAAATTTGATAAAGGGCCCTTGTCCCTAGGCCTCTAGCTCCCTCCGCCCTTGCTCATGGCGGATGACCTAGTGTCGCGGCGTTTCTACACCAGGGAGGGTGGCGGTTCAATTTGAATGAAACTAAGGGTGGGCAAACGTCACAAGTTAGCGGTTGTTGAGTTACTAACTAAGGTGGTTAATGCATTAATGAGCTTGCTGGTGGTTTAACGTCTTCGCCCATCCCCTCTTCTTATAAGACGGTAACCTAAACTTTTTTAAATACCCAATATCCTCCTCACCATCAGATATTCAAAATTTTCATCCATGACACTTTCTGCCACTAACTAAAACCGACAACCGCCAACCAATTATATTTCCAACCAATTCGTGCAAGTGTAATCAATCGACTATGTATAGCACCAACTCATCTAAGTGCGGAAAACTATAAGTTTTTACCCTCTTAAGTTGGTCATGTATCGTCCACCTACCAAATATGGACGAACTGGAAATATCATTACCATGGCCGAGGCCAAGAAAAGTACAGAAAGCCAACTCCGGGATAACAAACATCAGGCTAAAAACACTAAGGGAATAAAAGGAAACCGAGAGAGACGTGGAACAGACCACCATGTGAACCTTTACAGTCTCCCTAAACAAAAACTAGCTTGGAGGGCGTGGAAGCCCGTCCTGTTCAAGATTCATACAAATGAAGATAAGGGTCTTTCAAACCAGACCAAGTCGGTCATCTCCGCTCCATAATGCGACACTATGAAATCCGCCACTCCATTTGCTGATCTTGAGACCCAAGATCAGTTGCACGCGAGAAAGGAGTTGCCCACCTGCCGAATCTTACAGAGGTTAGGAAACACCTCCCAGCCTCCATTATCTATGCAACCATTGAACCACGAGATCACCTCCTTAGAGTCGGACTCTAAGATAATTCTCGAGTACCCCATTTGTTGAGCCAGAGCGCAGCCCTCCAAAACACCCAAAGCCTCTGCCATCAGGACGTATGGAGCCCTTATTTCCTTCCTCCTTAATTACCGCCAAGCAGTTGGAGTTCGAGTCGCGTACCACATATGACAAGTGCTACCACCCGCCTTCCAACTAGCATCCACATTAATCTTCACCGTATCATTGGAGGAGGGGACCAAGGGGGATTAAACCGAGTCCTTGGTCGCTCCCTGTCACTCAAAACAGGATTCCTAGCCCTTTCATTCTGAAGCGACGCATGAGATAGAATAGAAAAGAAATAAAAATAAATAAATAAATAAATAAAATAAAAATAAAAAGCCAAATATGGACGAAATTTGGTGTTCGAGAAAATTTCTGAAAATATGACGATGAAGATGAAAAGTTGCTTCAAGGCAAGTATAAATATGCTATCTATCAGACTTAATTAGCGTCCACATCTAGTTTACAAAGGTGTTATTGAATAATAAGCCCTATGGATACAATGAAGCCTAGCTTTATGCTTAATATTTGTCAAAATTTTGCATTCTCATAAGACAAACCCCAAACACACAAGAGTTAACAAGGAATACTCAAGTAAAAAACCAAGGAAATTTACAAAACCTACAGAAAAATCGTTCCTAGTGTTTTGGTTTTTCATTGAAAAAGGTGGAGTAGGCTTTGTGTATAGCCTTGAGTATTTGTAGGAATATCAATCATACTTTCTTCCAAAATTTCGCCCTCTATTTATGGAGGTTTAAGTATCCGATTCTAAAATGGAACAACCATTCAAAGCCTCATATCTCTTGGTTTGCACTCTTTGATCAAGAAGCACCACTTCAAGAAAGACATGTCTGCTCATTTGATTTCGTTCTCAAACTTAGAGAACATTGATTTGAGTAACTTTGGTACTATATATGGAGCATCCAAGCTTTAAACGTATTCACAGAACTCCACCTCCAAAGAGGTGTGAGAATTTGAATTTTGCAAGGTAGACCGGCTGGTCTGGTCCTAGCAGCAAGCTATGTGCTTTAAAGCCCAATCAGCCGGTCACCTAATATGGCTGACATGTCGTATGTGACAGCTTCCCAAAACATGAGGTTCTGCCTTTATCCTCAGATCCTTTCAAATCCTTTTTTATTTTGAAAAACATTTAGCATTTAGGATGCAGTATTTTTTAGGGTAACACTGGATTTCATTCAATAATTAAACGTAAAGAAGCACATAAACAGGGCATATGTGGTGAGACCGGGTCTCACAAAAAACTTACTAGCGGAACACCACGTGAAAACAAAATACACCGAGCAAGGAAAACGAGGCCCCCACACGCGCAATAAAACAAACCAACCCAACTCAAACGAGTGCTCCCCGTAGTGATAGGAGCATATTTATGCAACTTAGTTAGCTTGTTTTCTTGCATTTTCATAGTTTGTGTTTATTATAGTGTTTTAAGCTATTTTCGTGTGTTTGTAGGTCCATATGACGAAGTTTGCAAGAAAGTGCAATTTGGAGCATTTTGAGGCAGTTTTGGGCACCAAATGGATAGCTTATGAATGGAGCAAGATGGATGGACGAATTTGAAGTTCAAGAGGTTAGGAATAAGCTGAAAAAGAGTGAAGAAATAAATCCAAGTCAAGGAAGATAAGAAATCAGCTCAAAAGAAGGAACATTATCCAAAACCTTATCCAATCTTATCTTATCCTTGCCTAACCTAACCTTATCTTATCCAAATCAATTTGTGCCTTGATTCCAGCTATTTCTAAGGGATAATTATGTATTTAAACTATATATTTCAGAATCTAGAACCCTTATCCTTCTAGAACCCCTAAATTGGTGCTAAAACATCTTTTCTAGAAACACCTAAAAATCTGGCGCCTCCCTCTCTTCTAGAAGCTCTAGAACCTGAAATCTCAATCCTTTTCCCTCTTGAATTAGGCCAAATTTATCCCTTTCCTTGCAGGAATTAGTGCCGCACCTTTCTAACCTAATCCCCTTTGGTTTTTGATTGTTTTAACCCATTCCACTTGGGTTTTGGTTACATAATCCTTGTTCTACTTTAATTTCAGAAACCTATCCAAATCCTTAGGGATTGTGACATGTATTTCAGCCTATAAATACCAACCCTTGCCGCATAAATCATTCACCACCCTCTACCATATAATTCTACATTCATACATCCCTCAAACATATTCATCCCTCTTGTGCCGTGACTATTGCAAGGAAAGAAGGAGAAGGAGCTACCTGGTGCCGAGCCTATGCCCAAGTCCTTGGGAGTGTTGGAGCGTTTCTAGGTGTTTTCCATCTTTTATTTCAATGTTTAATTTAAGTTATCTTTGTTTATTTGCGAACATGAGGAACTAATTTCTTTATAGTGTGAGGTGAATTCGAAGCCATGATTATATGTTTTATATGAATTGATTTCATCCAGTTATTGTTTCATGAATCGTGGATGTGGTTTACTTATCTGTTTTATTAAGAACTTGTTCTTGTGTGTTAATTAGGGATGCATACTTAGTTTGCATGCATGAATTTGATGCTAGAGTATAAGGAAATTTCACCTAATCGTTATGAACTTATACTCATGAGTAGCACTAGTAAAAAAAACACTTTGCGCGACGTACGTATATTGTGACAGCCCGTCCCGAATTATCGTTTTCGTAAGTGTGAGGTTTGTTTAATTACCCTAGTTTTTAAGAGTGGATGATTTTGGACGTTTAGTTTGCTCGTGTTTGAATGATTGTGGCTTGTGGACCACATACACTCATGGGATACACAGAAACCATCCCTTTTTCTTTCTTCTTTCCATGATTCCCTCAGACACTCACTCTCTCTCTCCCTTCGAACCCTCCATCTCCCTCTCTCTCTCTATACACGGATCATCACCAAAGTTCATCAAATCTTCATAGATTGAGGAAACAAAGATCACCATCGTGTTCATCTCGTCGATACGAGTTCATCCATACCCATTTCAGGTAAGAACTTCAACGTTTTCACGTCGAACAACTCACCTCCGAGTTTGACACTATTCATCAACTTTGTATTGGTTGATTTTTAGGAGTTTTCAAGCTTGTAGGAAGCTTCGTGAGGTCCTTAGGAGGCTCGGGGTAGTTCGTTGGAGGTTTTTGGACGTAAGAATATCGAGATCGAAAAGTTCAAGTTTGACCCGTACCTTTCGAGGTATTTTCCGGCCAAACCACGGAGATTTAGACGTCGTACGAGGTACCATTCTCTTCGTCTCTTCGAGAACTACAACTTTCGTTTTTGTTTCACCCAATTTCGTTGAGTATTAAAGAAGTTATACTCATTTGAATTTTACCCAGTTTCCGGCGAGTCCGACGGCTTTCGAGGCTTTTTCCGGCGAATCCCCGGCGAGTTAGGGGTTGAGGCAGGTATGAATGTGTTCGTCTCCTCAATATCTGCATTTTGATATAAAGTACGTTGAAAATGGTGAAGAAATGACAAAGTTATGGCAATTTGAAAAACTGCCCAGAAACCGGCGAAACCAGTCCGGCGAGCCGAGGAAGAAGACGCGCGTGGGCGCGCGTGGACCGCCACGTTGGGCGGCGCGTGGGGCGCGTTCGGCCTCCGACCAGCGCGTAGTTGGTACGTACGCGTTCGTGTCGTCGAGTAGATCGATTTCATATATTTATACCCTCGGTTTGAGCAAACTATGAGGGTTTTATGTAGGTTTCCGTTATGTACGTTAATTAATGATATTTAGTTATTTCACATATAGGGGAAACTTATTCCGACGAATTTCGAGGCCAAGCTAGGCTCGGGGGCTACGACCCAACGACGTACTTGTGAGTGGGCAGTTGTTTTATACCTATATATATTTATAGTTTCCATAAATGCGTATTTACTTCACTTTTACGCCTATATTGCCTAGTATCATTATTGTGATATAAATTGTGATAAATGCTGCTGTATGGTTGTGATATTACTGTTATGGCATTCATACATACTTTTATACATGCTCATCTTGCTGCACCCGGTGTTAGTACTCGCCCCAGGGCCAGGGCCAGTCCTTCACGTGTATGTTCACATCCGCACCGTTTGCTCACCTTGGATCCAAGTTTAGGTGCCAGTCTTGTCGGGTAGATTGCATCAGGCAATCCGACTTGTATGTGATGTGCTTTTGCACCAGTCTTCACGTGATCGTAGTACTAGAGCATATTGATTACACCCAGTCCTGTTCGTGTCAGAAACCATCTGTTCGAATTTGTGTGTCAGCTTAGATGGATGAGCACTTAGTTATATTGATTATCACTTGATTATTATTGTGGCATATGATACATCATTGACTTGGCATAATTCTGGTTATATGGTTGATATATATTGGATTTCATACTTACGTAGTATGTTTTGAGGAAACTATACTTGTTTTACGGCGAGGGGTTAGTATATTCAAAGATAAAGGTTTTCTTATAAGCATTGTTTTACTGACCCACTCAATTTTGTTTTGCGTCCCTCCAGGTTTAAGATAACAGAACTTTGGTGGCCACGAGGAATCCAACGGTGTTCTGACAGAATTTACAAAAGTAGGACTCACCCTCGGGTGTTTTATCTTAGTAATTGTATTCTTTAAAGCTTCCGAACTGTGTAAATGGTTACGTCACTCTCACGTGACGGCCAACATGCCCTCCTTCGGGATGGGGTGTGTCATATATTCGTCGTGCAAAGTCAAAAATCGTTGCGCAAGGGTTTGCGCGACGCAACCTTCGTCGCGCGCTAACCGTCGCGCCACGGCAGTGACGCTAGGGTTTGCGTGACGAATAAATAACATGCGTCGCGCAAAGCCACTTTGCGCGACGCACGGCCTACATCGCTCAAAGTACTTTGCGCGACGCACAGACTACGTCGTGCAAAGTCACTTTGCGCACACCTACGTCGTGCAAAGCTTCTTTGCGCGACGCACATCCTAAGGCGTGCGTCGCGCAAACCCTTTTTTTTAATTTACTTTTTTTTATTTAGTGAAAAATATTCTTTTTTTTAATTTTTCTGAAAAATACTTTTTTTTTTAATTTTTGATAAATATTGTAATTAAATTCTAAAGAATAATTAATTAACCAAGCAAAAGTATTTAATTATAAAATATATGAAAATGTACATACAAGATGTCCGAACAAAAAAAAAATACAAGTGAACTAGGTTTAATACATCAAGCTACTAGGTATCGGCTGGGCGAGGTGGCTCTGAGGTCGAAGGTGGAGCAAGACAAGGTGCTGGTAGCGAGATTTGGAGGCCGGACATCTGTATGGCTTGTACAAGTTCTTGCACCCTCCCGCTGAAAAGGACAATTATCTCGAATAACAGCACCATAGCTACTAGCAACGCCGCTATGTTGCTGTGATGTAACCGCTCCACAATGTCGCGGGTCATACGCAATCTTGATCTTGGAGTTGGTCTAACGTACGCCCTGTAACTCCTTCAGCATTCGACTAGGCCCCCTGATGTTTTTTTTAGCTGGCGAAAAATACTTAAATTGTTAAAACCCTAAGCTTAAATTTGTACAAAAAATTCGACACAACCTCCCCTAATAGTATAGCATTTCCCAAAACCTTAAAACAGTAAAATAATAGTAATTCACAACCCACAACACATTTTCACAATTATGAGAGCTACATCAAGTCATCTAAAAAGCTTTACAAAAACTGTGTAAAATGCAGAGAAACCCATGCTCCTGAATTCATACTTTTTACAGAGTAAAATGCCAAAGTCTAGAGTCTCAAACCTTTAAGCAGAAGACTGTTCTGACTTTGAATTGCTAACGAAGCAATCTGTTGAATCATTTGGAAGAGGAAAGTGTTGGTAAATTGATCGAGAAACTACCATTTGAACTAAAAACTACCATGTTGATTCAAAACCTACCCAATTAGTTAACATGTTGATTCAAAACCCACATATATAATCAACATAAGCAGACATGTATCGCTAAGCGGAAGCTGAATTAAAAAGGAAACAACCAGAGCAAAATTCCAAGAGGTATTTGGAACAAGAAGCAGAGATTGAAAATAGATATGCCACTAGGTCACCCAACAAAAAAATACGAACCACATAGAATCCTAATACATTATTATAACTACTGTATAGATACGCTAACATATGTGTGGATTTAGAACAAGAAGCAGGTTTTTGCGATTACATGCCTCTAAAAACAGTTTCACTCACTAGACATGCAAATTGACTAAAACTAGTTATCTATATATGTGTGCTCAGGTGTGCTCACATCACATAACAGCTGCAATGCAAACCAACTCATGGAGGCATGAAATTTCTCATGTATGACAGTAGAAGATGAATGATGCCAAGTTTATGATATGCAAGACAAGCGACAATTTGTAGTTGAATGATTAGAAAGCTAAGTGAAAGAAGCATGTTTCTTACCGGTCTTCTTGGTAAACTTATAGCCTTTGCACTGACATAGGTACGTGGGGTGGGCACCAAGCGATTCCTCAAGCATTCCATGTGTCTCCTGAGCCAACAAAAATGTACAAAAAAATTTGTATCAATACGAAATTAATACTCTGTTTTTCCCATTGAAACAACAAACCTTAATTAGTTATCACACAACCATCAACATTGCTTACAATTCCCAAGTCATTGAAAATTCTTACATAGCATATTGCTTCAGTTACAAGCTTTATGTCTTCATCCCCTCTGCATCAAAGTAAATACCCAGAAATCTAAATGGGGACGTCACTGACTCACTACTAATAACCATATAAAAGAATACTATTATAGGCATAAAATTTGCAAACGCTATAAAAAATGCTATTAAAGGCATAAAATACTATTTGATAGCATTTTTAAGAAAAAAATGCTACAAATGAATGCTATTACCTATTAAAGAGGGTTCGTGGTGTAGTGATAAACACACGGTGGCTCAATTCGAACTCCCTAACGATGTCCCCGCCACCAATTCATTGGTGCCACGATGAGGGAAGTCATACCACCTACTCCTAAACTGTAGAAAACTATCCAGAAATTCATGCAACGATTTATCACTAGCCACTGACAAGAATGGGGCAGCAGCAACACAAAAACAGTGAAAATATTATCAAGAAATTGATTATTCAGTGTGAAGTTTCCAGCTTTTGCAAGTCAAGATGTAAATGACATAGCAGTAATTTTACCTTGTCGCCGAAACCTTAGGTTTAACTTCAGCAAGCCAGAGAGCTCTCTGTTAAGAAGATCCACCACTCTCTGCAACTCCAGGGCGTTCAATCTGCCTTCGTCGACGCCGAGCCCAGCCACCATCGCCTCATCCTGGTGCAAGTAATTTACAAAATTGCCACCCTGAGCTCTACAGCAGTGTAAGTTTCAGCATTGGATTGCGGCTTGGAGATTCGCGTGGCGGCCTGTCGTTTAGAACGAGAGGGAGAGAGACAACCAACAGAGTAGCGGTGGTGGTTGGATTCGAGATTGTGAAAAGGAAAGAGAGAGGGAGAGGATGAGCGAGAGGGAAGATTTGGGGTTCACGGGAAAGAGAGGGGGAGAGATGAGCGAGAGGGAAGAGAAAGAGGGGTTCAAGATTTGGGGTCCAAACTACGAAAATTGAAAAAACAGCGCCTATCTTTCACTATTGCGGCGCCAAAATTATTACAACTAGCGCGACGTAGGTATACAATTTGATGTCGCGCAAAGTGATTTTGCGCGACGATCCTATTAAGGCGTCACGCAAGGTAGTTTTTTTTTTTTTTTAAATTATTATAAAAATTATTGAAAATGTGACATTTCTCCTTTTAAATTCAATTTTTTTTTTTTACATAAACCCCACAATAATATATTTTTTCTAACAAAAACCCACAATATTTTTTTTTATATATATATCATTCAATTTCTTAAGTGTTATACACATTGTATAAAACTAGTTTTAAAGATCCAACCATCAAACTTGTTTGTATATGCTTCGAAATCGCATATGCCAAAAATTGCAAAAATTCAGAGATCAAGTAACGGGACAAAACTTATCAACAGCTATAAACGAAAAATCACGATTTAACGGTTATTTTAACTCCAATTTTGATGATTTTTTACAGCTACACTCCTTGATCCTATATGAATACATTAAAGTAATTCCATCGTCAATTTAAAATATTTACACAAGTGGATACCACAAAATCTTATGTTATAGTTGATGAAAGTATTAATAAACTCTAAGTGTTAGGGAATCTATCATTTTGATGGGATAGGCATTGTACGAAACTAATTTCAACGATCCAACCGTCAAACATGTTTGTATATACTTCGAGATCGCATACGCCAAAAATCGCAAAAAACAAACATTCAGATATCAAGTAACGAGACAATCCTTTTTTACGGTTATAAACGAAAAATCACAATTTAACAGTTATTTGAACTTCGATTTTGATGATTTTTTACAACTACCCTCCTTGACCCTATATGAATACAACAAACTAATTCGATCGTCAATTTAAAATATTTACACAAGTGGATACCACAAAATCTTATGTTATACTTGATGAAAGTATTAATAAACTCTAGTGTTAGGGAATCTATCGTTTTGATGGGATATGAATTGTATGAAACTAATTTCAACAATCCAACTGTCAAACTTGTTTGTATATACTTCGAGATCACATACGCCAAAAATTGCAAAAAACAAACATTCAGATATCAAGTAACGGGACAAACCTTTTCGACGGCTAGAAACGAAAAATCACGATTTAACGGTTGTTTGAACTCTGATTTTGATGATTTTGTACAACTACACTCTTTAACCCTATATGAATACAATGAAGTAATTCGATCGTCAATTTAAAACATTTACACAAATGGATACCACAAAAGAAAAAGGCAATGCAAGAACCCAAAAGAAAAGCAAAAGGAAAAAAAAAAAAAGGCTTTGCGCGACGTAGGTGCAACTGCGTTGCGCAAAACAGATTTGCGCGACACAGTTGCACCTACGTCGCGCAAAGACCTTTTTTTTTTTTTTGCCCTTTTGCTTATGGGTACAAAATAAATAAATTAAAATATACTTAGTAAATACATATACCATTGAATTTGATGGGAAATGCTTTGTACGCAATTAGTTTCAACGATCAAACCATCAAACTTGTTTGTATATACTTCGAGATCGCATATGCCAAAAATCTCAACAAAAAAAACATTCAGATATCAAGTAACGTTTATAACCTTTTCGACGGTTATAAACGAAAAATCACAATTTAACGGTTATTTGAACTCCGATTTTGATGATTTTTTACAACTACCATCCTTGACCCTATATGAATACAACGAACTAATTCGATCATCAATTTAAAATATTTACACAAGTGGATACCATAAAATCTTATGTTATACTTAATGAGAAAATCTTGAATATGCTTCGAGATCACATACGCCAAATTTGTTTCAACGATCCAACCGTCAAACTTGTTTATATATGCTTCGAGATCACATACGCCCAAAATCTTTAAAAAAAACATGCAGAGATAAAGTAACGGAATAAAACGTTTCAACGATTATAAACGACAAAGCACGATTTAACGGTTATTTTAACTCTGATTTTGATGATTTTTTACAGTTACACTCCTTGATCCTATATGAATACAATAACCTCATTCGATCGTTAATTTAAAATATTTACACAAGTGGCTACCACAAAATCTTATGTTATATTTAATGAAAGTATAAATAAACGCCAAGTGTTAGTGAATCTAACGTTTTTAAGGGATACACATTGTACGAAACTAGTTTCAAAGATCCAACCGTCAAACTTGTTTGTATATGCTTCGAGATCGCATACGCCAAAAATCGCAAAAAACAAACATGCAGAGATCAAGTAACAGGACAAACCTTTTCGACTGCTATAAACAAAAAATCACGATTTAACGGTTATTTTAACTCCGATTTTGATGATTTTTTACAACTACACTCCTTGACCCTATATGAATACAACGAACTGATTCGATCATCAATTTAAAATATTTACACAAGTGGATACCACAAAATCTTATATTATACTTAATGAAAGTATAAATAAACTCCAAGTGTTAGTGAATCTAATGTTTTGATGGAATACACAATGTACGAAACTAGTTTCAACGATCCAACCCTCATACTTGTTTGTATATGCTTCGAGATCTCATACGCCAAAAATTGCAAAAAACAAACGTCCAGAGATCAAGTAACGGGACAAACCTTTTCGACGGCTATAAACGAAAAATCACGATTTAACGGTTATTTTAACTCCGATTTTGATGATTTTTTATAGCTACAATCTTTAACTATATATGAATACAGTGAACCAATTCGATTGTCAATCTAAAACACTTACACAAGTGGATACCCCGAAAGAAAAAGGCAATGCAAGAACCCCAAAAGAAAAGCAAAAGGAAAAAAAAAAAAAAGAGGACTTTGCTCGACGTAGGTGCTACTACGTTGTGCAAAACAGCTTTGCACGACGCAGCAGTACCTACGTCGCGCAAAGTCCTTTTTTTTTTTTTTTTTTGCCCTTTTGCTTACGAGTACAAAATAAATAAATTAAAATCTACTTAGTAAATACATATACCATTGAATTTGAAGGGAAATGCATTGTACAAAATTAGTTTCAATGATCAAACCGTGAAACTTGTTTGTATATACTTCGAGATCGCAAATGCCAAAAATAGCAAAAAACAAACATTCAGAGATCAAGTAACGGGACAAAACTTTTCGACGGTTATAAACAAAAAATCATAATTTAACGGTTATATTAACTCCGATTTTGATGATTTTTTATAGCTACATTCCTTGACCCTATATGAATACAACGAACTAATTCGATCATCAATTTAAAATATTTACACAAGTGGATACCATAAAATCTTATGTTATACTTGATGAAAGTATAAATAAACTCTAGGTGTTAGTGAATCTAATGTTTTGATAGGATACACATTGTACGAAACTAGTTTTAACAATCCAACCGTCAAACTTGTTTGTATATGCTTCGAGATCACATACGCCAAAAATCTTTAAAAAAAACATGCGAAGATCAAGTAACGGAATAAAATGTTTCGACGATTATAAACGACAAAGCACGATTTAACGGTTATTTTAACTCTGATTTTGATGATTTTTTACAGTTACACTCCTTGATCCTATATGAATACAATAACCTCATTCAATCGTCAATTTAAAATATTTACACAAGTGGCTACCACAAAATCTTATGTTATATTTAATGAAAGTATAAATAAACTCCAAGTGTTAGTGAATCTAACGTTTTTAAGGGATACGCATTGTACGAAACTAGTTTCAAAGATCCAACCGTCAAACTTGTTTGTATATGCTTCAAGATCGCATACGCCAAAAATCGCAAAAAACAAACATGCAGAGATCAAGTAACGGGACAAACCTTTTCGACTGCTATAAACAAAAAATCACGATTTAACGGTTATTTTAACTCCGATTTTGATGATTTTTTACAGCTACACTCTTTAACCCTATATGAATACAATGAACCAATTCGATCGTCAATTTAAAACATTTACACAAGTGGATACCATAAAAGAAAAAGGCAATGCAAGAACCCCAAAAGAAAATCAAAAGGACTTTGCAATTTTTGACGGTTGGATCGTTGAAATTAATTTCGTACAATGCGTTTTCCATCAAATTCAATGGTATATGTATTTACTAAGTAGATTTTAATTAATTTATTTTGTACCCATAAACAAAAGGCCAAAAAATAAAAAAAGGGACTTTGCGCGACGTATGTGCAACTGCGTTGCGCAAAGATGTTTTGCGCAACGTAAGTGCACCTGCGTCGCGCAAAGTTGGCAAAAAATTGTTTGTTTGGCGCCACGATCTTGCGCGACGCACAAAACGTCGCGCAAAGTTATGAATGCCTCGTCAATGCTTATGGTTTCCATTGAACTTAATGATCTTTGTTAAGTGTTTCTATCATGTGTATTCCATAGTTAGGGAACTTGATAAAGAATACTTTGGTTGTGATTAGACCTGTAAACGGGTCGGGTTTATTGGGTTTGGGTCGGGTTCAACCCGACCCGTTAAGTTAACGGGTCATCCGAACCCAACCCGTTAAGCTAACGGGTCACCCGAACCCGACCCGTTAAGCTAACGGGTCACCCGTTATCACCCGTTAACAATTATTATTATTATTTTTTTTTGCATAAAGTTTATTTTTTGTTATTAAGACTTTACTAAAATTACTAAAATATCCTCAACTAACGGGTGCTAACGGGTGTTAACGGGTCCTAACGGGTCTAACGGGTTGACCCAAAGTGACCCGTTATTTAACGGGTTGTTAACGGGTTCACCCGTTAGCGACCCGACCCGTTAAGCATCCACCCAAATATAAATATTAACGGGTTGGGTCGGGTCGGGTTAACGGGTTGGGTCCAAAATGCCAGGCCTAGTTGTGATGCGTTATCCATTCAATTCAATGAATCTAGGGAAATCTGAGAATTAGTTAGTTCAATACAATTAATTTGGGGCATTGTCATTCATGGTTTGTCGAAAGAATAATTGGAAATCGATTCGTATGCATATGTCATGTGTGGAGAAGGAACCCTCTAACTAGCCTTTCACCATTCTTTTTCATTCAAATTCGTTTTTCTTAAGTTTGTTTTCAAAGCTTCTGTTTTAAATTTCAATTTTGTCAAAATAAAACCCCTTTGTTTTAAGTCTTGTTTTTAGAGTCAAAACCTGTTTTCTTTTAGTTGTTTGAGTCTTTTAAGTTCTATTTTCGTCTAAATCACTTGTTAGGTCTAGAATTGAGTCTTTTTTGTTGTTTCTTGCTGTTTTGAGTGTTTTGAGTTAGTTTTGAGTCTATAGAGTCTAGTTTAGTGTTTTTGAGTCTTATTTGTGTTGATTAGCATCCCTAGTTAATCCCCGGTCTAGAACGATCCCTACTTGCTTAATACTACAATTGTCATCAATAGGGTTTAATTTGTGTGTCAACTTAATTTTCACATCACGTAGGGAGGTCTTCTTGAACACAACTCTGCAGCAATGGCGGTCCATTCTCAAACCAAAAACACAACCTCTCTTGACGTAAACTATAACATGTTATCCGATGTGCGTTCCAGAGACATTGAGCTAAAATTTGAGTTTGTGAGGCGAGGAGATGTCGCACTTCATCCACAAGAACCCCTTCCGCTGTAAAACTTTCTTCATCATTACTGATCAGTTGAACAACCTGCAGAGAATCGGATTCAATCACAAAAGGAACTTACCCAGCATCCACCGCAAAAGAGATCCCCACCTCCAGAGCATACAACTCCATAGCTCGGATCGACACTAAGTTTGGAGCTTTCATTGCCACAGCCCCTACTAGCCACCCTTGATCATCCCTGAAAATGCCTCCCGCACCTCTAGTTCCATTGGTAACATTGATAGCCCCGTCCACGTTGAGCTTGAGAATACCTACACTACGAGGCCTCCAGCGGACCTCACTAGCACACAAAGGAAGGAGTACTCTTATGATGGGAGTTCAGAACTTGTTTATACGCCTCATCATAGCACACAAAGAACCGACGTCACCTCGGCTCCATGAAGAACCTTATTCCTTTCGCGCCATAACTGCCACAGTGTAGCCACGAAAAGAGGATGTTGCTCCATTGGAATTAAATCCCAGACCATCTCTAGCCATCCAGAGATTTCTTGAGAGCTACTTGCACCTGTTTTCTACAATTAAAGCCCTAAAACTCACAAAGACAGAGCTTAAACATAGAAACTTTCATCCTAAGAAAGAAAAAGAGGCTACCGCATGCGAGTCAGGGATTTCATCAAACACTTGCAGTGTGTGACAAATACTTTGAATTAGTATTAGGTATTTACCATTGCGTCTCTGAATTTGAGGACGAGATCAACCAATGGGATCCGTTTGGCAATGGCGCGAGAAACAGCCGCCATGTGAGGGTTGAACCATCCATTTCCTGAGCTTGTGGGGTTTGTAATAGCCTTGCCCATTTATCTTGCCAAAGTAGCCGTTGTCATTTCGCTTCGAATTTGAAATACCGTTATTTTAGTTTTTCCTTCCCGGAACTTTATCTCATATATACTATCAAGTTTTAGACGTGCACAGGTGATGAGGCAATATTATATTATATTTTTTACCCTATTCTTAGTATTATTTCATTGGTTATTTTGTGAGAATTTTGATACTCTTGAATTGTATTTCTAATGTAGGATATCGACTTCTTTTTTAGCATAAAGTAATCAAACGCATGAATTTTGGAGTGATTCCAATCAGAGGATGTTCGTGAGTCTTCCAAGGTGCTTGTGTCAAGATTTCAGATTTTTCTACTAAGCCGTTTGACCGTGGCGAAGAAAAGAAGGTCCAGCGCGCAGCTTTATCAGATTGACGTTTTTGGATGTTTTAGGTATTTTGAAGGTTAAGGTGGCATATTTTGAGGAAGATGGATTTGTTGGGGACGTCCTAAGCTTTCAAAAGAGACATTCTGGACCAAAATCAAAAGTGTGTTTTCCTGAAAAGTCTGAATTTAACTTTAAATAGAAACCTTTTATTTGCTAGTTTATTATTTTATTATGTTTTCTAGTTTTATTCTAAAACCTTTTGTAATATAATAAGGATATTTGGCCATTAGGTTAAAGGAGGGATCAATTTGGAGAACTTTGCTGGGCTTTGAGGATTTGTACTATTGTTTCACACTAGAACAAAATAGCTCATCTACCACGACAATATAACCACGGACTTTATGAGCTCGTTATCAAAAGTACCATTTTACCACGGGCATAATAAGCACGTAGTAAATAACAATTTTTATCACGAGCAAATTATAGCTCGTTGTGAAATAGCTGCAAATAATCACGCGCAAATTTGCGCATTGTAAATATATCATGCCATAACAGACAATGCTCGTGGTCAATATTGTTAATATCCACAAAGTCTTTTTGTTGTTTACCACGGACATAATTTGTGGTAGAATCATACATGCTTAACTAAAATTTTTTGAGGAGGCGGGACACAAGAATTTTACCAAATTTCAAACATTTGTAAAATTTGAAAATTTCACAACACTCTCGAAAACTTCTCAAAATATAAAGAAGTTATAATTCATTTATCGGTTTATCCCATCCCATCAACTAGGTAGTTACTGCAAGACTCCCCTACCCAGAATTTCAACGCCTGCTAAACTCCCTGCCCCTTGCTCGATCTCTCTTATTCTTCTTCTCCGACCCCAAACCCATTTTCTCTCTTTGCAATCTGGCTCCCCTACATCTTCTTCTTTGCCTTGTTTGCATACACTTTTAGAAGCCTATTTTTTCTAATTTTTTGGGCGTCTCATTATTCCCAATCTACTGGATCTCCGTCTTCTCCTCCAATTAGAGAGCATGAGATCTCGCCGGTGTCTGGTTTGGAGAATACAATTTCAGATGGGACTCTTTTCACTGGGGGTAATTAAGCTTCATCTTATTTTATTTTATTGTTATAATTTAATATATTTCAATTCTTCCATTTTTTTAATTTAATCAATTACAAATTATGGGAAATGATAAATGGTTTATTTGTGGTAGTTAATGCTTAAAAAAATGAAAGTAATTTTGATATGATTTTTCATGGATAAAATCATATGGTTGTGTTTTTACTCGGCTTTGTGATTATTATCTTTCCAGTTATGAGTTCAATCAATTGCATTGTGGGAACGAACAATTCCCCATCTTAAATCACCATTTCCCGGTCTGGAAATGGTTGATTACAACGACAGAGACAAGTCATATGTGGTATTTAATGGAGTAAATATGTATCATGTTTGGTTTCTGTGCACTAGATAACCTGAATGTGTAAGCAATTGATCAGAAGCTAATGACTTAGGTCAGATGGGAGATGGAACGGAGCAGCAAAGAAATATATAGTATATATTTCCAGAAATGTATGTAGTGGCTGTAGTAGATTCGTGATCTAATCATGTGTTTATCTATTCATTTTTTTAATTGAGATCAAATGTATAGTTCCACCCATAGCAGTACAAGATTTTGTTTTTCTTTTCATCCATATACTTATGTCTATGCAGATCAAAGGAGGCAACAACTTCTGAAGCTCAAGCATTCGAGGCAGTGTTTCACTCTCGAAGTCCTTTGTTTGGAGGTGTTCAAAGAAAAATGAAGTGTTCAAGTAACTATGTCTTGGTTATTGGAGGTCTATTTGGTACTTCATAGATAAATTGATATTTCTTAGTATAACTCAGTGGTTTTTCTTTTCTTTCTTTGCTTTAATGTACAGCTTGTAATTTGAATCTTTGATCTTTTATGTAATTATTATATTGTAGTAAATGTACTATTTTGTATATAAATATTAAATATTTATATATATTATATTTCTTAAATAGTTTATTATTATTATTTTTTTATTTTTAGAAATTTTTTTATAACGGGCATTAGCCGTGGCCAATTTGTAATCCACAACAGTTATAGTGCATGTGGTGTTAGATGTTAATCTACAACGGGCACAATCTGTGGTTATATTACAATTGACAACGAGCATAATCCGTGGTAGAATCTGTGACTTTCTATCACATTCAGATTACTAACGGGCACAGTGTCCGTGGTGGATTGCAATCTACCACGAGCATCGATCGTGATAGATGAGCTTTTTTCTACTAGTGTCAAGATACTTTTTATCTATGTTCTTAATGATATTTTATTTTATAATTGTTTGTAACTATTTTCTTTTCTCCCTAAAACTCAAATATCGTCATTTTATACCTTGAAACTCAATATTCGCTTAACTTTCAATATCGTCATTGGTGACTTTATGATGCTCATGAGCAGTGCATTTCTAATTTTTTTTTTTTTTTTTTTTTTTGGTGAACTCAGTGCATTTCTAATTAGTTTAACCTAAATCTCTTAATCTCTCGTCCAAATTTATCATAAATGGAGAAAACCACAAAAGACAGCCCAAGAAAAAAAAAGTTAAGTCCTTGGTGCATTGTCCAGCAGTTTTATCAAGAGAAGACAAGGATACAGATTAAACAAGCCTGCAAATGCACAAATACCAGCTCTTATTGGTTTGCATGCTAGGCCTTCTTTCCCGCTGAAACATGAATAACCTCTAAATTAACTAAACCTAGCTAGCTGCTGATCCGCGGAAACTCCCCGGCCGCCTCACTTCTGTGTATATTTGCTGGCGTGGCTCCTGGGCTGGTAACAGATGGACAGAAGATTAGGTTCAAAATTTGCTAATTAAAATCATAGAACCTAAGCGAAATATATGAGGCCGTAAAAATGCTTATATTTACAACCTACGATATGAAATACCTTAATCTGTGTACTCTCTTCTCTTATCCTCTCAGTGCTCTCAGGCCTTTGCAGATCCACATTTCTTGATTTTTGCCACGCAATTGTCTTTTGGCCTAGTATGAGGCAAGTACATCAAGGGGCATCCCGCATTAGCGCGTTCCATCCTGCAGCATCAAATCACCGAAACATTAGAAGATTATTAAGATTATAACAACAAAGTTTCCAATTTTAGTCATGGAGAGGAATTTGTTTAAGAGTACTTACTTATAATTAAGGAGGAAATGGTGAAGGAAAATAGCAATTTCCAGCTTAGCAAGATCATTTCCGGGGCACAGATGGCTTCCAGCTCCAAAGGGAAGAAAACTTAATGCTTTCGGTGTTAAATTCTGGGCCGGCAGAAAGCAGGAAAACAAGTTAGATGTAAGTATAAATTATTGTTTGTCATAATTATTAGTAAATTACAGGTGTTTAAAAACTTACATCCCATCTGGAAGGGTTGAATTCCATTGGGTTTGGATATAATTCAGAATCATAGTGAATGCTCCTGAACCACACCAATACTTTCCAGCCCTTAGGAATGCTGTAACCTGAAATTGAAGCCATTACATAAATTTCTGAGGTCTCGTAGTTATTCAAAGAAAAATGTGTAACCATTGAAGATATGTATGCAGAGAAAAATACATAAGAAAGAAAATCTTAACCTACCATTTATTTTGACATCCTTCTTTGCCTCACGAAAGACGGTGAGTGAGAATGTTATCACACGAAGAGTTTCGTCAATCACCTATGGAGTTTAAAGCAGTTAGCTGGAATCACTTGGCAGCTGCTGAATAAAAACGAAGGTGAAGGTGAAGCCACTTTTCTGTACCTTTGAAAGATAGTCCATTTCCCTATATTCCTTAAGTGTCATGCCCTTCTGCGTTGGTGGCCTCCTCTTGAGAATCTCCTCTTGCTCAGCCTAAAGTTGTTCAAACATGATTAGCAAATAATATTTAAAGTTTTAGGAGTCATCAGACAGAATTCATCAAATGATATCAGTGGATTGATCAAACCAGAATTCATTGAATAACAGCATAAATATCGATCAATTTAAAAAATGCGGCCTAATCAAAGTGGATTGATTATGCATGCAAAATGAAGGCTAAAATGCTGCAACTGGTGAATTGTATCATTGCGCCTGCACAGGTAAATCAGTACCCTAATATTCAAAAGGAAAAGGAGACAATAAAAGAACTTCATTCAAGATGAACTACCCAAAAATATGTGAATTCAAATACCTTAGCTCTCTGGAAAGCTTCTGGGTTTGCTTGTAGGAAAACGGTAGCCCACATGATGGTATGGCCGGAAGATTCATGGCCTGCATTCAAGTACATTAACAGTACGTCTATAATTTCCTCATCGGTAAGTTTTCTTCCATCATCTTCCTCAACATCCAGCAGAGCGTCCATCATATCTTTCTTCTTTGCATAGTAGTTTCCGGCCTTTCTTTGAGCTCTTCGATCATCCACAATTGATTGAAATATAGCAACAAGATTTTTCCGAGCCTGAAATGCAAAGACCTCAGTTAAAAGCTAAAAAAATTACAAATACAACTGTCCAAGTTATGAAACAAAAAATCCAATTTATCAGTTCCTCACCTTAAGTGCTTTATGGTATGCAAATCCTGGAAGATTGATTGCCATGGCTCTAACTCCGTAGTTAAGTACTGTATATTCCCTCTCCAAAGCCTCCATGACTGACTCGCTCTCTGAGCTAAGAAAGATGTACATAATAATCTTGAAGGTAAGCTTTCTGAGTTGAGTTAAGAACTCTATTTGTCCCATTTTGGACCATTTTTCCAAGGACCTTACGACAATCTCTTCAATGTACTTCATGTACACGGAGAGTGCTTCATGACCATTGACTGGAGCTGCTGTTAGCTTTCTTAGACGTTTGTGTTCCTCGTAAGATATACCAATGAATGATTTCTTTCCAATTAGTTCCACAGTAGAAACAGGCCACCCGGGTTTGAATGCATCGTCATCTGTCAAAACTCTTTTACTTGTTTCAGGCGTTGTAACAATGACACTTGGGAACCCAAACATGAAGGCCTTATAGATTCCAGTTTTCCCAAATCTGTATTGTTCATTGATATGGTAACATAGTTACACTGAAATTAGTCAAATTGGCTAAATATATGGCGCACACAAAACGATTGAACTAAGCCGATAATCAACTTCCAAATAATTCAAATGAAAAAAGGGTCAACCAAAGAAGAGTGTATGTGTCTGTTTGCGCGCGCTCGTGTTAGACTCGCTTTTGAGTTGAAGTGACAAATGGTGAGGCAAAAAGAAACTCTTCCATTCACATTGTTCAACATTATGGTACAATGTAACTAATGTTCTTTCATCCATATACTAGTTTGTATTGGGTGCATTAGACGCACTACATCCTCCCTAATAAAAATATGAGTGTGACACATTGCTACATGGTGACCCAACAAAAGCATGCAAGTTTTGGACCAAAAATATTTTCTGCTTCTTATTCCCATAAACTATAGTGGTGGCAACCTATTGAACTTGTTAGTTCATCTAGTTTCCTAGCACACATGTCCGTTTTTAATAACTTTTTAATTTTGTTTGTTTTTTATTTTAGAACAGGGAAAAAAACAAAGGAGAATATTAAAAGCAGTTTCTAAAGAGAATCACTTGCAAAAGAAGCAGTTCTAGTCGATCAACTCAACAAATTGGGAACATATTCCTAATGTTTGGAAAATTGACTTCCACATCCTCAGAAGGAATGAGTCAAGTTCTCTATTCTCCATTATATCCCGCTTTTGCACCTAAATGCATGCCAAGTGCTTTCTTTGGTCAGAAAATGCCAAGTAGTTGAGGACAAGGGAGAAGCATATTGAAATTAAATTAGGCTACTCATTCAAAATATCAACAACTTTACCAAATCCCCTCAATACAAAAATGAAGATATTCTCAACCCATCAAAGACTAAACTCTAAAACCATTTTTTCTTTTTCTTTATTTAAGGTATCACATCTACCAAACATAAAACCTTTTTTTTTTAATGTTTACTGTTAAACCCAAATTTCTTATAAACAAGATTTGGGATATTTATAGTTTTAATTAGCATCCTACATGGACAATTTGGTTTAACATGCACCACCCATTGTACTCTAAAGTCCACCTTTACAGTTAGTGTGTGGGACAGAGAAGGAGGAGATAGGCCCCTCTTATCAAAGGCTCAAATAAAAATCCGTCTTGTAAAAATTTCAACTTGACACAAGTTCAAATAATTTCTTGGGTAGTTTCAAGTTTGACATATCCTATGTGGACAATTACTTGTAATGTGAAAAACAAGAGAAGGTGTGAAACGTGTCGGAAATGAGGACAATTTAAATGGCACATAACGTTATTGTGACGATATTTTATTTCATAAAGAGTTTTTCGTAGGACAAAGAGAGCAGTGAGCCTTCCTAAGCATGCTAAAACAAGGGTTTTTGTGCAGAAAACTCAAAATAATGGCAGTCACCTACATTGTGTATAGACTGTCCTCAACAAGTGTCAAACATGCACACAAAATATCAGTTACACAAATAAATTAGAGGACAAAAGCTTTGGTTACAAATGTGACAGTGAAAGTGACAAAAAAAAAAAAGCCAATTATGTTGTTGAATCTCACATCAGCCGTAGTAAAGGATAAGTAATAGTTTAAATAGAATTACACTACTCTAATTGATATCGAGACCTTTTGTATTAAAACCTCACACCTGATGGATTAAGCAAGTGGCCAAGTGGGGACAGTATCGATGATGTTGGAGTGGGCCCATGGCCTGTCTACCTGAAATTTAAGATGATATTAAAGCCAGGGGACGGACCCGTATTGCCCCGTGAATGGGTGGGTCCCCTTTGGCCCTGCGCGAATGGATGAGCAACGACATGGCTCCACGTAGGCCAAAAGATGTCACATGCCATTGGCCCTGCGTGAACGGGTGAGCCCCAACTTGGCTCCATGTGGTTGCAGATGTGTGGAACTCCCCGTGTAACCCATAAAATGAGGTCTCACTTGCAGGGGAGTGTTAGAATTCCTCTATCCCACATCGGCAAAAAGGCTTGAGAACAAGCTCTTTAAATAGAATTACCCCACTCTAACTAACACTGATGCAAACACCCATTTACAGATACATAGAGTGCAAACATGATCGACATTTTGGTAGTCATTTATTTTTAGAACACTTCATGATATCGACTAGATATCGACACTGTAAGCATATACTGATATCCGGTACTAAATGTATCATTTTGGCTCAATATCAACCACATAACGCAACTTAGTTTGCTTTTAGCTAAACAAGGAAGAACAATATAACTTTGGCAAAATTGGAGAGAGAGAGAGAGAGAGAGAGAGAGAGAGAGAGAGAGAGAGAAAGTGAGAGGTGAAGTTTGACCTGGAAACAAACGTATCGAGAAAGGACTCAGGATTGTTAGACTTGAAAGCTCTGAGGAAGGACCACATGTTGCCAATGAAAGGCAAGCCCAAGTCACCAGGTGGGAGAGAGTACTGCCTTTCACCCAGCTGGGTTTCATACAGCAACCGATTCGCGTTCTTGATAAGCCACCAGAAGGCCACAAGACCAACTAAGCTCGACAAAAGTACCACCCAAATGGAACCCAGCCCCGTTCCCACACCCACCACGAAACCCAGCACCATGATTCTCTTTTGCTTTGTTATAACTTACTACTCACTCACTCAAGAAACTGAGAGAGAGAGAGAGAGAGAGAGAGAGAGAGAGAGAGAGAGAGAGAGAGAGAGAGAGAGAGAGAAGAAGCTCGCACTTTGAGTGATATCCCTCAGTCTGATTCTGTGTCTCTATGTTTGCTCCTTTATATATACTCCTAGGCATGGCCCGACAGAGAGAGAGAGAGAGAGAGAGAGAGAGAGAACCAAAGGGGTATAAAATACATAAGGAAATTGTTATTATAAAAGGGGTATAAAATACATAAGGAAATTGTGATTTGTCATAATAAACCAAATAAAGCAAAAAAAAAAAAACACGGAGAGAGAACCCAAAGGGGGTATAAAATACATAAGGAAATTGTGATTTGTCATAATAAACCAAATAAAGAAAAAAAAAAACAAACAAACCCGTGTGATAAGTCTGATCTGCCTTTCCCAGATAATTAAATAGAAAATATTTTCCCTAGTAAAAATTCAAAAAATTATACCAGAAAAAAAAAAGTAGAAAAAGAGTTGGAGTTAAAAATAAAAGAATGATGCATGGAGAAAAAACAAAAAAAAACAAAAAAAACAAAAAAAACAAAAAAAAAAAAAACTTAAAGACATTTATGGTATGATTTGCAGGGTGATGGAGGAGAAATTTTTAGTTGTGACCGGAACACAAGTGGTATACCACGTGTTTTAATAGAAGTAGTGAGAAATTTTATTTTTTAAGTTATTAACTTTTTAACACACATATATCACCATTTGTATAGTGACACGTGGTGTACCATTCTCACACTGAAAAATCTCTGCCGGCCCTTTACCTATATTTTTTGTTTCGTCGTGTTGTAAATTGGCTTTGATTCTTTTAACCTGCACCATTCGTGTATACTTTTATTTTGGCCTTTTTATAATCTAAAAGCCATTTAAAGTAATGTTTAAATTTGGACAATATGTGGAATTTCTGACTAAGATCCTTCTGGGAAAATATAGAAAAATAATATTTTGCAGGCTAAATAAAATTGAAGAAATGATTATTTCTTATCATTTATCAACACACATACACGGTTATATACACAAGTAGGCAGCCGTTGGGCTTTAGTTTTGTAACCACAACTCTATAATTAATTACATAATTACACCACAATAACAACCAAATTGTAAAACCTCTTAATCACCCTAAATTAGCATTAGCTCCTTTTAAATGTGAGGATTCTTTAATAGATACAATCTGTGGATGCAAATTTTTTCCTTCTTGTTATTGGACAAAATCACCTACAAAACAAATAATACCTTAGGTCAAGGCCAAGAGCCTCACACGCCCATGATGAATTGGAGGGGGGACTTTGGCCGAAGAACCTTCAATGCCAAAATTAGAATTTCCCATGATGAATTGGAGGGGGGACTTTGGCCGAAGAACCTCCAATGCCAAAATTAGAATTTTGAAGGAAAAGTGTTTGGAGAATTTTGAGTGTTTAGCGAGAGTGAAGACTTAGGTTTTTAGAGAAAATGAGGTAGAATATATAAGGCATGGCCGGCCCCTTGGGAGAGAAGGTGACCAGCCTCTTGTGTGTTTTTTGGGTGTTAATTAGCCATTAATAGATTAATTAGGTAATAAATCCATTAACTAGCTAATTAACATAATTTAAAAGGAATGTTTTGGGGGTTACCTTGTGGAGAAGATATGATGAGGGATGGATGAAATAGGTTATAAATAAATACCTATTTGGGCACTTTTGACTTGATTGAGGGATGATTGTCCACTGCTCGCGAGTAGGAATTCCGGTGTGCCTCGAGGGTAATTTTGTCCTTTTAACCCAAAAATCCACGTGTCACCTATTTTTGGCTCCACAAATGCCCCCACACCTGTTAGGCAGCCCAACAGGTGTAGAGACTTTCTTGCTTTTCAAAACTTTGGATTGTTTCCTATTTTGATTTTGATTCCCTCTTTAATTGGAAATTAGATCCTTCTAGGAAAGGGAAATAAATTTCTCTCAAAGCCTATTTAAGTCCACCTTAAGTGGATTATTAAATCAACTTTGGAGAGCAATTTATTCTACCCTACAAGAGAGAGAAAGCTTAGAGGATATTTGTTCCCCCTCCTCTAGCAATCTTTTACATCTTGCCCGTGCAAAGGATCGTATTTCGTTGCTTGCTTCGTCTTCTCCGCGCCGCACCGAGGTAAGAAAAATTTAATTTTTCTCGTCTTCTTCTTGGATAGTGCTGTCGTGGGGCAACTGTCGGGGTGGTGCGGCATGTTAGCTGGCAAGGGCCAGGAGTCAGCTCGGCATGGGCCGATGAGGTGTTGTGGCAAGAACCGCTGCTTGGGTTGCTCTGCTTGGCTAGAGCCAAGGGCAGCTTGTGCAGCTGGGGCGCAATGCTAGGTGAGCCACATGACTCATGTCCTTTGGGCTCTTGGACCTGACGCAGGCTAGGTCGGCGATTAAGATAAATGAGGAGGTCGTGGGCCTCATGGGTTGCTAGAATATTGGGTGCTGGTCCGAGAGAAAAAATGAGGGAAAAGCCAGTATGGGTTGAGCTCCCCTGCTGAGTACCGTGAATGGTGTTGGCTGCTTAGTTTTCTTTGCCGGTAGAAAGGTGGGCTGCTCCTGAGAGATGAGGTAAATAGGATCAAGGCAGATGCATTGACTCGTCTGATCGCTGTCGTGGAGCCTACAATGAATGAAGGTTGAAATAAGAGATCTTCCCCGCCTGCTCAAGAGATGCCAGTTGAGAAAAAACTGAAGACTTCATCCGCTGCTCGTGAGGGTCCGTCTGCTACCGAGAGGCCTGTGATTGACATGACTTCTTCTAATGTGAAGAAAAATGAGGCCGCTAGATCTGAGCATGTCGCGTCTACCATGTCAAGAATGACTAGTGCAATTGCTGATAGGATTGCTCAGCATAGAGGTCCTGTCATGGCTCTAGTGCCGAAGTTTGTACCAAAATGTTCGTTGGGAGCTAAGTCCAGTTCACATTTGGAGATGCTTGATATTATGAAAAGCGATAAGGTGGACTCTGCTGCTAAAGTGGCGCTAAGGCCCACTCATTCTGCTGCTGAGATTGATTCGCCTGCTGGGAAAGATGAGACTGCTCTGTGAGAAATCCACTAAGCCTACTTCTGAAGAAGCCGCTGAGATATGTACGTTTTTGAAACCATATCTACTTGAAGACATGGACACTTGTTTCCTTATTTCTTCGGAAGGTTTGCTTGCCTTTACTTTTGAGGTTTCTATTGGTGAAGAAGTCGGAAAGATCGGTACCTAGGCTAGGGCAGTTAGGGGTGAAGCTCTGGATGGTGCCGCTGCTAAGAATGTCACGATTGCTGAAGGTGTGGCGACCGAGTAGTCGTGGAGTATCCAAGTTGCCAAAGAGTAGTCTTCTAGGTAGTCTTTAGGATTTTCTTTTTTTTCCTTATTGCTTTTGCTTTGCTTGAACTCTTTCGGTCTTTGCTAGTTGCTTATCAATTTTGCTAGAGAATTTAATAAACTTGTTTCCTTCGCTTTTCTCCATCTTCGCTTCTTTTGTTCATACCCTAACCTTTAGACTTCATAGACCAGTGGTAGGCGTGCAACTTCTATAAGCAGATAGGCCCGCGTAGCCTATGCGGTCGCATGTGTTGGTGTAGAACTTTGCAAAGTTGTTAGCCATAGGGTTTGCTGCCGGATGCCTTACTTACAGAAACAGACAAATCCGCGTAACCACTAGGCTGTTAACCTTGGCTTTCTACAATTTCGTAGGTTGCGTAGCAAGTATCACAACATTTAAGACTTGGTGTAGGTTGTTCCGCGTTTGGCAGAAGTAAAGCTTATCGACTACGTAGCATGTCGGCAGCGGATAAAGCTTCGTATATGCACGTTAGCTTGTTTAATCTTTCACAAGAATGTGCGGTTGTATAAGTCTAGCGCAGCTTTACTACTCGAATGGCAAACCGTATGTAGTCTTCCGGAAACTGTAGGCTACCTTAGTGCACTCAGTAACAGCTTTAGGATTTCAGGGCAGCCGTCTGTAGAGTGTACTGAGTAATGTGCCCCCTTCGTCTCTAGGGCCCGGTTCCCCGCTGATTAGGCCAAGAGACCCAAAATCCTTCAGCTAGCTAAACCTTGAAAAAGGCCATTGTGGCTACTTTTAGGAATCCGAGTGCAAGCCATCTTGCACCTAGTTATACCAGTGCAGCCCGACTCATCCACGTCTAGAGAGCAGACCCATATGGGTGTCGGGAAATTGGTTTACCCTGTCGTATTGGAGAGCAATTAGTTTACCCTCTCGTACTAGAGAGCATGGTTAGTCCATCAGGGGGCACAATTCCTACGATGAGTCCCTAAGAAGGGCACGGTCTTCTTTTGAAGTGCATGAGTGATCAGTTGTTGTAAGCATGCAGTCGAGCCAAGTTTTAGATTACTTCTGAATTCCTCATTGAAAAACAAATGAAACGAACGAGAGGTAGGAACTGCATAACAACTGGATAGTCATCGGCTTGTGAGGTGGTGCCCGTCGAGCTGCTTGAATCTTCGGGCTTTGATGTAACGGAATGTCAGACATGGTACTTCCTCAGATTGTAGGCGTTCCATTGCTTTTCGATCTTTTTGTCGTTTTATGGTGGCGATGGTGTAATTACTCTTGCCTCCTACTCTGCTGATCTTATACGGACTTTCCCAGATGGGATCCATCTTTTTGAAGCCTACTTTACAGGTAACGATGAAGGCTTTTCTTAGGACTCGATCTTCAGGCTGGAACTGCCGGATCTTGGCCCTTTTGTTGTAGTTGGAGAGGAGCTACTGCTGGTAGGCTGTGATGCGGGTGATGGTATGCTCACGCTTCTCCTCTGCCAGATCTAAGCTTGTGGCCATCTCCTTACTGTTCTGCGCAATGCTTGGTAGTAGAGCGGTGATAGTTGGCTTGATGAAATTGGGATGAATGATTGCTTTTGAGCCAAATGCCAAAAAGAAAAGAGTCTCACCGGTTGCTCGTCTTTTGGTGATGCGATATGCCCATAGACATCCAGGGAGTTTGTCTGGCCATTTTCCCTTCTTGTTGGTGAAGGATTTCTTGAGGCAGTCGAGGATCATCTTGTTGGATGCGTCGACCCACATATTGCCTTGAGGATATCTTGGCGGGACATGTGCTGCTTGATGCAATAGTTTTGGAAAAACTTCACCGAATCTTTGCCCACGAATTACGGGCCGTTATCAGTGATGATGGATTGAGGGATGTCAAATCGACAAATGATGTTCCTCCATATGAAGCGCTCTATGTCCGTCTGAGTCATGGTCGTCATGGGCTCTACTTCTACCCATTTCGTGAAGTAATCGGTTGCCACAATCATCATGCATTTTCCCCCAGTAGCGGGTGGCATTCGCCCTACCAGGTCGATTGCCACTGCATAAACGACAAATGACTAGTTTATGGGTGTAGCTCGCTGGCAGGCAGTGTTGGTACCAGCTTGTAGCATTGGCAGTGGTCGCATTTTTGCACTAACTCCTTAGCGTTTTGATGCATGGTAGGCCAGTAGTAGCCTCCATCAAGAGCCATTTGCGCTAAGGATTGGCCTTTAAAGTGATTTCCACAAACGCCTTCATGGATTGAGCTTAGAACCTTTAGGTCGTCGAGGGGCGCTAGGCAGCGGAGATGTGGTCCAGTGTGGGATCTTCGGACGAGAATGTTGTTCCATACATAGTAGCGTGTTGCCTTTATTTGGAGCTTTCTAGACTCCAATCTTTCCATAGGGAGTGTGCTATTGACCAGGTAGTCTATAATTGAATCTTGCCAGTTTGGAGTTGTACTAACCTGTGACACCTCGGCTGCTGGCTCCGCTTATATGTTTGGCTTGTCTAGATACTTCACTGGAATAGAGCCTTTAAGTTGGTGGTCGAGGGCGAAGCCTTGGCTGGCTATTGCGTCCATGTGAACGTTGTCTGCCCGTGGAACTTGAGTGAGGGTGTAAGTCTGAAACGCCTCAAATAGTCTGGCTGGTGATTAGCTGGGAATCAGAATGAATTGGGAGCTTTTTTACTACCAAGTTTTTTTCCATTCGGAGGCCTACTAGTAGGGCCTCGTACTCTGTTTCGTTGTTGGATGATTTGAAGCCTAGAGTGATCACCTGCTCGGGCATCGAACCATCTGGGGTGATAAGGATCACGCTTGATCCAGAACTTTGTAGTTGCATGCGTTATGTTGCGTCTCTTAGGCTAGGTGTGAATGCGCAGTAGGAAGTCGTGAAGGTGCGTATGGTGCGTTCGCAAGCTGCCGGTTGAACTTGAGCCGGATTGGGTGACTGTTTCTCTCCGTCCGTCGTGCTGCCTACTCCGATGTGAGGTGGAGAATGCCCATTGCCGGCTTAGCCGTAAATGAACACTTCGCTTGGAAGATTGCTCATGTTGACTATCGGAGTATGACCCTAACCGTGAATGTATGTTCATCCGTGGGCTTAGAAGAGAGTGCACGCTCCTCCGCGCGTTAAGAATGGAGTATACGCTATCTAGGGCCTAGTCGAGAGTGTACACTGCCCGAACGCTAAGTTTGTGGTTGGTTGAGTGCTATTTGCCGGGACGCTACTGGAGAGGTTCTTCGTCTGCCCTTGTCCTACTTCGGGACACCTCGTCTGAGGCACGTTGCATCTCGATGCATTGCAAGAGCTGGTTCACCAAGGTCGTCTACTGTGCGAGGGACGCTCGTCAACTCTATGACTTGTCGAGACAAGCGTTGTTCTCCATTTAGGTTAGAAGAGTTTGGAAGGAATGTATCTTTTTAAGCAGTGGAAGTGTGGTAGACTCTGGGCGCGAGATTTAAGTTGGGAAATGTCAAATCCGCAGAAAAATGTGGTGAAAATGCTCCCAGTTCGATCATCGGTTCTGAAATTTAGAGCCGGGACGGTTAAACTAATCTTGGACTAATTTGGGTTGCTTGGAAGGCCACGAGAACAAGTTGGGCCGCGGGAGTGGGCTACTCGGTGGGAGCAGGTTGGGCCACGGGAGCAAGCTTGGTCGTGGGAGCAGGCTGGGCCACGAGAGTGGGCTGCTCGGCGGGAGCAAGCTGGGTCACAAGAGTGGGCTGCTCGGCGGGAACAGGCTGGGTCACTAGAGTGGGCTGCTCGGTGTGTGGCGCACGTGGGTGCGAGGCTTGGGCTCGGCTTGGCAATGCGTTGGGCTCGCATTGGGCTTGGAGTGACATGGCTTGGGCCGTGGCCTTGGTGCCGTGAGCCTTGGATGGCACAACTTAGGCTTACTTAGATGGCACGGCTTAGGCTTGCTTAGATGGCACGGCTCGGGCCGTGGTGGTGACACCATGGACCTCGTTGCGGGTGGCTACCGTGGTGGCCATTGTGGTGGTTCCCGTGGTGGAAACTCGTGGTGGTGGTGCCACTCCACTTATTGTCACATTTAGCCTCGTGGATTGTCGCAGTCTTATCTCTTGAATAATGGAATTTTCGTTCGTTGAAGTTTCTAAATTTCTAGCCATTGTACTTTTCTTTTACATTTTATCAAATAATTTTTGCAAATAAAAAAAGAATAAGAACGAACAAAAAATCTACAAATGGACAAGAAAATAGAAAAACCTTAGATGCGAGAGTCTTTTACGAGCGTGTGACTCTTCTCTCAATGAAAGCACCAATTTGTGGATGCAAATTTCTTCCTCCTTGTTTTTGGACAAAATTGCACCTACAAAACAAATAACACCTTAGGTCAAGGCCAAGAGCCTCACAAGCCCACTATGAATGTGGGGGGGGGGGGCTTTGGCCGAAGAACCTCCGATGCCAAAGTTAAAATTTTGAAGGAAAAGTGTTTGAAGAATTTTGAGTGTTTAGCAAGAGTGAAGACTTAGGTTATTAGAGAAAATGAGGTAGAATATATAAGGCATGGCCGGCCCCCTTGGGAGAGAAGGTGACCGGTCTCTTGTGTGTTTTTTGGGTGTAATTGGTAGTTTAATTAGCCGTTAATAGATTAATTAGGTAATAAATCTATTAATTAGCTAATTAACATAATTTAAAAGGAATGTTTTGGGGGTTACCTTGTGGAGAAGATATGATGAGGGATTGATGAAATAGGTTATAAATAAATACCTATTTGGGCACTTTTGACTTGATTGAGGGATGATTGTCCACTGCTCACGCGTATGAATTCCAGTGTGCCTCGAGAGTAATTTTGTCATTTTCACCCAAAAATTCATGTGTCGCCTCTTGATTATTTTTGTCTCCACACAATCTACGTAACATCCATATATAAAGTTCACCAAAAAAAAAATCCATATATAGCTAAATATTATACCATGTCAAAAGAATTACGAAACAAAGCTAAATATTATACCATGTAAAAAGTATGAATTTGAAGTGACAAGATACTAAGAATAACATATAGTGCTTACCTAAAATTAATAATACCTACTGGGAATCTCATTTAAATCCACATGAAAATATAATAATTACTTGTTTGGACTCGATTTTGCACTATCACCCGAGTAATTGATGTCATTGGATGAATTAAAATTTTTACAAACGACCTACACATCTTAATTATCGTAATAATTATCTTGGAGAAATATATTTTAGTTTGGAGATGAGGATAAAAATGAGAGGGCAGTGGATTGATACCACAAGCTGATTCAACTGTCAGTGATTTTTATAGACTCCATAATACGTAAAAGTTGGATTGATGTGAGAAGACTACATTAAACCATGCAATTGATAAGTGCATTTCATTGTGTTTTGGCAACTGCAATCTTTGTAGCAGTGGAAAATGGAATTTCGTTGCTTCCTGAAAAATTTCAGTAATCAAAAGTTATCAGAATTATAATTTGAGAACTATTTTTTCTTCATTTAACTACTTAAAACATTTTCACTTCTAGATACTAAAAAAATAAATGAATAACTTATATACAAAAATACTAGTTTCTTCTCTTGCAGAGCACAAGAACTAGTTTCTCCTTTTAATAATCAAATTCTCGATCTGGGTTTTGAAAAAAAACCATATTTTCTCAAGGAAATCCGTAAAAACCATATTTTATTGACGGCATGGGCTGTAGTAGAGAGCTTGGTGGAGACGCTGACCTTTGGTCGCAAATGGGCAGATGGGCAGATGGGTGAGATGGAAATGCGGTGGGAGTCGAAGAGAAAAGGGAGATGCCTTTTCTTTAATTTTGTCTTTTTACTTTTTATGAATTAATTCTTTATGTTTATTGATCATGTGGCATAACTTTAGACCTGACATTTGTGTCGTGTTTTTTATGTTCATGTCGTTTTCGTGACTTACTCAATATCTTAACGGGTCGTGTCGTGTAACATCCGTTAAACTAAACAGGTAATCTGACCCGACCTGATATAGACCCGTTTATATTATCAGGTAATATGATCCAACATGTTACCCGTTAAAGAATATATATTTTAAATCAATAAACAGTGAAAATGAAAAACATAATTTGACACCAAAAAAATGAAAAACATAATACTAAATTAGTATATGCATACTATATTATTAGATAGACATTACTTGAAAACATAAAAAATAAAATAAAAACATTTGTCTTTCAAGTTACATACCCTAAAATAAGAGTCTAATGAAAAAATATTAGTACATTACTACAAAATACCAAATGTTCAAGGATATGCAAAATAAAGGGAGTTGCGTTTTATGAGATTTGGAGAGTTTTAAAAATCTAAACGACCATGTAACAATCATTTAAGCGTAGAGGAAGCAATCACGAGCGTTTATATATGATTTCACATGTTTTAGACGTGTACATTAATTAATTAAGAATTTTATTTATTTTGAACTCCTTTAAAATTAATATTCATGAGGGTTGGTATGGTTTTAAAAATTCAAATGATGATGTATCCATCCTCAAAGCGTAGAGGATGCGATCACGAGCGTTTGCATTTTTTTTTTCACATTTTTTCGTACTTGTAAATTAATTATTATAATTTTTTTAATGTGTTTGGTATTTTTAAATTACTTGATTTTTAATGTGTTTTATAATTCTTTTAATCTCACTTTTTGTCTATAGTACACTATAAAAGTAAATAAATAAATAAAACAAATTTTTTAAATTTTATAGAATAATAATACAAGAATACATTTGTAATATACAATACACACACGCACGTGCGCACGTACACACACGCACAAACACACACTATGGCTATTGTATTTTTATAGTAGTTTAAAAAATTAAAATCATCAAAATAACTTTTTTCTTAATGTGTCAAAATGAGTTACCTACGTGTCACTCTCGTGTAAACATGTTAATGACCTGTTATTAACGGGTTCTTATCGTGTAACTCGATAATGACCCGATTAGTTATTGCGTCGACCCGAAACCCGTTATTTTCTTGTCGTATAAAAAATTGCTAGGCCTACATAACTTTGAAGTGCCAAAGTCTAGCCACGTCATCAGTTAACTAAGCTAATAATAGAAAGACTAATGGAAGTATGAAAATGTCACAAAATTCAAACATTAGGTATGAAATTGGGATTAAAAAAACCTTGATGTATGAAAGTTTGAAAATTACGATACTTGAGAGTAATAAACTAAGAATTACCCTTTTATAAAAATATCCATGAAAATGCTTGTTTGAATCTTCTTAGAAGCTAAAATGTTTTTTGTTAGAAAACTCATATTTCAACAAAGTGTTATGCTCCCCGAGCATTTATTCATGCATTAAATATTGTGCTAACTAACCGACATCGTTTGTGAAAAAGATTTGCATTGTTCATGCTCGAAATCTTGCTTTCAAATCTTCATATAGACCTCAATTTGGATTCTCAGTTAGTTTTTTCGTTTCAACTATTTGACTAAAAAAACTCACATGTCAAAGTTTGAATCCATAGCTACATATCAACCTTCATATCTTCATAGCATATCCATAGTACATGCTTCGTTTCGCTGCCCCAAGGAGATGAGCTAAAGAAGTGTAGCTGGCTCTTTGTAAAGACTTAAGACTTCTCCAGCTATTGCAACAGAGCCTGGAGCACCCCCCCCCCTCCCCAACAAAAATCCCAAAGGATTTTTTCAAGCACAAAATTATTGTGTGTATTTTGTTATAAAGGTGGATGATCCACTTGAAGAAAAAGGGACAGTTAACAAATGTTGAAGTTGTGCTGCCTACTTTCACATTTCTTGACCTTAACAAAGAAGATATAGTTAATTTATATAAAGGCCTATCAACACACAAATATGATAGAGACATATAGATACAATGTATTGTTTCCATTACTTTGTAATTTCAGTATGATAATGAGAAAGACTACTGCTACTGCCCCGATGACGCAGGCACACTTATCGAACCTCATAAATATTATGTCTTATTTAGTTTATTTCACATATATCATCAATTTCACAACATGTTATCAGCACTACACTTTCTAGTTTATATCATTTTGATGATGTAAAGGTAAACAATCTTCACGATTACTAATAAACTATCCTATCAAATGCATTAGCAAGTTACAAATATACCACATGGATTGAAGTTTCAATAAGACTATCCATGGACTTGGCACTACTAAAATGTTGCATGCCCAAAGTATAATAGTCGCCACATGGATTCAAGTCCCAAAAAGGATAATGTAACAACCCGCCCCGGATTTATCGAAACAGAAGGGTATTTTTGTATTTTCACTTTGGTTGGGTTTCATTTGTTTAAAATATTGCTTTCGGTGTTAAATGGTGTGCCCAAGGGAACCACCCCTGATTTTGGCCCCCCGGTTCTCCCTCCCTCTTTTTCTGATTTTGTAACTCTCTCTCTCTGTCTCTCAAACTCTCTCTCTCCCTCTCGGCCTTCTCCTTCCTCTCTCAAAAACCAACCCTCCTAGAAGGTTTTCACTCAAACAGCAACCACCTAGACTACACCACAACCTTCCTTCATAGTCCCTATGAGTTCTTGAACCAAGAAAATAGAAGAAAAACCATTCGAAAACTCACCCCCGAGCTGCACTATTCAAGGAACTTCTCCGGTGACTTCTCGCCATTTCCGACAAGGTAAGCCTCACAATTGGTCCTTATCGTTGTAGGTCGTGTCTAGGTTCACGATTAGTAAGTTTTTGGGTGGTTTTGGTGGTGTATAAACTCGGAAAAACTCAAGGAAGGTCACTGTGCAAATCTGGAAACTTCAAAATCGTGGTCGTTTGGCCATCTTTCAAGACATTGTTCGGCCAAATACGGCCACCAATCAGTCCCTACTTGGTATAAATCTTTTCTCCACATTCCTAACTACATTTTGGCTTTTGAATCACTCACTTTGGTTAAGAAACGAAGACGTTACGAAGCTTTGAAAATTGCCTAAACTTTCTGCCAAAAACCCAATTTTCCGGAGAGCACCAACCCTTTCGAGGTGTTTTCTGGCCAAAACATGACGATTTAGCAGGCCTGCGAGGTACCAATCACTTCATCTTGTCGAGAACTACAACTTTCATTTTTGTTTCACTTGATTTCATTGAGTATCGGAGAAGTTATGAGCGTTTGAAAGTGTACCCCAGAAAGCGGCCAAACTTGGCCTGAAAATGGGTCAAACCCGACCCACAACCTTAGCCAGGCCAAAGATTTGGGTCATGGTATCCAGCCCATTAGGCCAAGCCCTTTAACCCTAAACCCAAACCCACTAAGCCTAAACCCAAACTCAAGTTCAAACCCAAACCCAGGACCCAGATTGTTGATTTGACCCGACCCGTTGACCGTTGACTTTTTGGTTGACCTTTTTGGGTTTTGTTTGGGACCCCTCCTGAATCCGTTATCGACGTCCATTTTCCCAAATTCAATCGTTTTAATAGAGTTTTATTAATTGGACCCCTTATGTGCTTAGGTGCAATTATTAGCGGCCATTCCGTCATTTCTATTTCGTACAGCTCTTCGACAACGGAATATCTGTGAGCCCTTCTAAAATGCATGTTTTTAATAGTAGAAATGCATATATGAAAAACATGATTTAATGATTACATTTTATGAAACGTTTTATGAGTAAATTAAATTTACACTTATGATATACATGCTTTACGGTGAATAATTTGGAATACCATATTTTATCGAACTTATGTTCTTTGTGGTATATATGATGGATGACTATATACTATTTATGAACATGTTTTTTTTACACTTCTTTATAGTATATATGATGGATGACTATATGCTATGAAGATGATTTTGAGATATGTGTACTTATGTTTGGAAAGAGTATATTCAATGTTTTGTGCATATCTAGTGGTCATTGTTCTGTCTACAGACGATGATACTTATATTGACCTTTGGGTTGGGTGTTGTAGGAGCCTGCGGGCGATGATACTTATATTGACCTACGGGTTGGGTGCTGTAGAGCCTACGGGTGATTAATACTTGTGAAGGAAGTGTTCTGAATGAAGAGTTATATAGGATTTCGGGCAATACTGATACCACTAGTTAGCACACTATATACAACATATGTTTTAAGAAAGTTTTTATGGCATGCTAGGGTTTTCGGAAAAAACCTATTACATATTATGCTATTGAGTTTTCATAAAACTTTAGGGGTTAGTATATTGCTAACTGTTTCAATATTATATATATATACCAACTTGGTTCACTCATTTTTGTTTTGCGACCCCTCAGGATTTAGAATCAAGGCGTACAATCCCGGCGTCAGGGCACTTCCGCATCGGCATTCTTCGACTCCTCTCGGTGTAGGAACCATTCTCTTTTTCATTCAATTTTATGTTCTTTCCTTTAGTGTTCTAGTTAGATTGTATGCTCTGAACACGTTCCTCAATTGCATTTTAATTATATTTAAATTTAGAAGTCTTATTTATTTCTTGTTCTTATGCATTCTAATATGACTTCGTCACCTTCGGATGTTGGCCAGCACATGCCTACCCTGGTGTTTGAGGGAATATCAGGGTCGGGCGTGTCAGATAATCTATGCACTGGCAATTTTAGTGGAGATTACAAATCTAAGCTCTATAATGCTCTAGATGAGGTTATGATCCTAGTTCTCTGAACAAGTTCATCTAATAAGAAATGATTGTCCTATAAGAGACAATACAAAGACCCTGAAAAGGCAAGGATATCCGAAGTAATGAAATGCTTGTTGGAGAACAATTCAAAAATAAATAAAAATAATAGAACTTGAAATTCTAAAAGTTTATTAACGAAAAATACTTGCAATACAGAACGAAATAACAGAAATAAATACAGGAATTCAAATGGTACTAACTTGGTTTACATAGATAGAGGCTAGCGCAAAAGTTATGTCCTTCGAACAGTATTTTCGTCCCACTCTTGTGCTTGTGGTTCTATGACGTCTGCTTAACTAGGATACAACTATCTAATTCTACAACCTGCACTGGATTATAGAATTCTGGCGAATTGCTTTGTGTATTTACTCTCTGTAAGGTTTTGTATGGGAGAGATATAAAGGAACTGAGAGTCTTCAATTATATAGGCTATTTCATACATTTTCAAATACATTTTGGATGTATCTGAAACCACACAACTATTTCCAAATAGTTGTGTCTATTAATCAAAACGTTTTCTTAATTAGTTTAATTAAAAATTTAATTCGAAATTAAAATTAATGAACTCTGATTTTGATTAATAATATTAATATTATGGTATAATTATCACAAGCCTAATCCACACAATTAGTGGCCTAAACCTCAATTCTCATTCCAAATTGTCCAACACCTAATTAGTAATAAAGGTGACTAACCTAATATAAGGGCCTCTAGGGAACTTAAGTTCCCCAATGTGGGACTAAAGGAGCTCAAAACTCCAACAATACCCCACATTTTGAGCCAACTATTAGGTCCTAGGGTAAGGTGAAAAATGACAATAAGAAAAACATATGTCACACCAATAACTTGTGACACACATCAGGAGAGATGTCTTTTGGACTTGAACCTACCTTAGTATTTACTTATCGGATTTACTAGATGATGCAGTGAATATAAAATCTTGAATTGTTCATCTCCGCAGTAAACCAAGACAATAAGCAAAACATATGTCACACCAACATATCGCAAATTCATACGTTTGTGTTCATTTTGGTCCTAAACAAATCCTGGATTCATGAGAGCTTTAGAGAATGTAGCCATGTAATTCTAATAAATGCGATCACACATTTACTCTCATATAGGTGATATGGATTAAGAATAGGCTGCTACTATTCTACTTAATTTACAAGTGTCAATATCATTAAACTAATGTATCCTACACCCATCAGTAGTCACCACACTTCTTCCATCATAGGAATGGGTATGTAAGTGTGTTTCTTCTTTGAAACCAGCCAAACCAGTTTGCCTATTGAACCTAGACCATGGGATCTCCAATCATCCAAGTTAGGTTTCCGTTTGGCAATGTCATTTTACTCTATTGGCTTTAAACCCATTCCCCTAGATGTATGCTTAACTTGCTCTCTAGACAAAGTAAGCGGATCCGCAATATTATCTTTTGACTTAACATAGTCAATAGAAATTACACCACTAGAGAGCCATTGTTTGATTGTATTATGCCTTCGGCTAATTTGTCTAGACTTCCCATTGTATAAACTATTTTTAGCTTGATATTGTGCAACTAGACTATCACAGTGTATACATATTGCTGTTACAGGTTTTGGCCATATGGGAACATCTTCCAAAAGATCTCTTAGCCACTAAGCCTCTTATCCAGCCTTATCGAGAGCTATAAATTCCGATTCCATCGTAGACCAGGCTATGCACGTTTGTTTGGAAGATTTCCAAGATTTTGCTGCTCTTCCTAAAGTAAATACATATCCACTTGTGGATTTCGTATCAGTACTATCAGATATCCAATTCACATCAGTAAATCTTTCAAGCACAAGAGGATACCTCGTATAATGCAATCCATATTTCATTGTATGCTTTAAGTATCTCAATACTCGAATTAAAGCTTTCCAATGATCATGCCTTGGATTGCATGTATATCTACTCAGTCTACTCACTGAGTATGCTATATCAGGCCTTGTATAGTTCATAATGTACATAAGGCTTCTAATAACTTGTGAATATTCACGTTGAGATATAACATCACCACCATTTTTCTTGAGTTTGCTATTGGCATCAAAAGGAGTAATTGCATCTTTACTTTCCAAATGACCATATTTTCTAAGTGTAGCTTCTATATAATGGGATTGTGTAAGAGTATAACCTTCTTGGTTTCTTTTGATTTTTATACTAAGAATCACATCAGCTAGACCAAGATCTTTCATATCAAAACTTGATTTCAATATCTTCTTGGTCCAATTTATTCTCTTTGTTAGTTCCCATTATAAGCATATCATCTACATATAAACACACCATAACACAAGCATTATTTTGAGTTTTTGTGTAGACACACTTATCACACTCATTTATCTTAAACCCATGTGTGGTCATAATATGGTCAAATTTTTCATGCCATTGCTTTGGAGCTTGTTTAAGCCCATATAGCGATTTCACAAGTTTACAAATTTTGTGTTCTTGACCTTTAACTACAAACCCCTCAGGTTGTTCCATATATATTTCCTCATCTAAGTCTCCATTCAAGAATGTAGTCTTTACATCTGTTTGATGTATTTCCATGTTGTTACGGAGTGCAGCTATAGCACTCAACAGTCTTATTGAAGTAATTCTCGTTACAGGCGAGTATGTATCAAAGAAATCCAAACCATGTTTTTGACGGTATCCTTTAACTACCAAGTGAGCCTTATATTTGTCAATTGTACCATCTGGTTTTAATTTCTTCTTAAAGATCCATTTGTACCTATTTGGCTTATTGCAAGGGGGCAAATCGACTAATTCCCATGTATGATTTTGCATAATGGAATCTACTTCACTGTTAACTGCATCCTTCCAAAATGGAGCTTCGGGAGTGGACATGGCCTCCTTGAATATTGTGGTTCTGTCTCAATTAATAAGGTCACAAAATCAGGCCCAAAGTCGTTTCGAATTTTTGTCATTTTACTCATTCTAGGTTCAAGTTCTTCTTCTTCTTGAACTCTAGACGAGGATGAACCATCATCATATTCTCTAGGTTCGTCATTAACCTCAGATACATCATCCTGTAATCTCCTTTTCAAGAAATTAGACTTGCCCATTTTGTATGGAAATATATCCTCAAAAAATATTGCATTTATAGATTCTACGATAGTATTGACATGTATATCGCGTACTTCGGAATGAAAAACGAAGAATCTATAAGCTGCGCTATTAGATGCAAAACCAATAAAAACACAATCTATAGTTTTAGGCTCTAATTTTGTTATCTTTGGCAATGGGACTTGTACTTTTGCCAGGCAACCCCACACTTTAAGCAATTTAAACGTTGGGGTTCTTCCTTTCCATAATTCATATGGTGATTCCTTTCTCATTTTAGGTGGAATTCGATTCAAAATTTTATTTGCAATAAGTAAAGCTTCACCCCACAAATTGTGTGGAAGCCCAGAGCTATTCAACATGGAATTGATCATGTCTTTAAAAGTCCTATTTTTCCATTCGGCAACACCGTTTTGTTGCGGTGTATAGGGAGCTGTTGTTTGATGAATTATGTCATGTGTGGTACAAAATTCAACAAAGGCATGAGACTCATATTCTTCTGCCCTATTGGACCTTAAGACTTTAATCTTCTTGTTAAGTTGATTCTCAACTTTTGCCTTATATGTCTTAAACATATCCAAGGTCTCATCTTTACTATGAAATAAATAAACATAACAATACTTACTGAAATCATCTATAAATGTTACATAATAGTTCTTTCCACCACGAGTTGGATATGATTTAAAATCACACAAGTCACTATGAATTAAATCTAACAAATCATTGGATTTTTCATGTATTGATTTAAAGCTTTGACTTGCAAATTTTGATTATGTACAAGTCTCACATTTAACATTATCTAAATAATCAAGTTTGGGCAGCAAACCTAAATTATGCATTCTAAAAAGAGAACGAAAATTTACATGTCCTAGCCTAGAGTGCCATAAATTAGATGAATCAACAATATAACCAGAAGCATTATTTATTTCATTCATAGCATTAGCAAGTACATTCAGTTTGAATAATCCATCAGCAAGGTAACCCTTTCCTACAAACATTCCCCCTTTAGTTAGTACAAACTTATTGGACTCAAAAACTAGTTTGAACCCCTTATTACTAAGGATAGGACCAGAAACAAGATTCTTCCTTATATCGGGTACATGCAGTACATCAAGGAGGGTTAATTCCTTTCCAGAAGTAAATTTCAAAACACATTTCTCTATTCTAACCACCATAGATGCAGACGCATTTCCCATAAACAATTGCTCGTTCCCCTCGACTTTCTGGTACGAATAGAACATATTTATGTCACCACATACATGGCGAGTCGCACTAGTATCTATCCACCAATCAACATGGTCAGATACAAGATTGATTTCAGAAATCATTGCAGCCAGGGCATCCACATCATTTTGAATCAGGTTTGTGCGGTTGTTGTTGCCTTGATTTCCAGGACCTTGATCCATTTGATGGCGACATTCTTGAGCCCTATTGCCTAGCTTTCCACAAACCCAGCAACTTCCCTTAATTTTCTTGAAGTCTTTGCCTTTCACACCAGAGACAAAGTTCTTTTCCTTCTTCTTAGTTTTCTGGAATTTTGGCCTTTACTTTGATGAACTTCCTTCAACAACATTCGCCTTGGCTTCCATACTCGAAACCAGGCCCTTCTCATTCTTTCTGTTATCTTCCTCAATTCTCAGCTTTATAATGAGATCCTCGAAAGTCATCTCCTTACGTTTGTGCTTGAAATAATTCTTAAACTCCTTATAAGAAGGTGACAATTTCTCTATAAAAGACGCCACCTGAAAAGACTCATTGATCACCATCCCTTCAACATGAATGTCATAGATGATTTTCTGGAGATCTTCAGTTTGAGAGACAACATACTTGGAATTAACCATTTTGTAATCCAAAAATTTTCCCACGACAAATTTCTTTGAACCAGCATTCTCTGTTTTATATTTTTTTCTCAAGTGATTCCCAAAGTTCCTTGGATGTATTGCATACCACATAGACATCATACAACGAATCATCTAATGCACTGAGAATATAGTTTCTGCAAAGGAAATCATTATGATTCCAGGCATCTATAACCATCAAAATTTATGCAGGAATATTGTGAAATCTCGTTCCTGGATTTCACTATTATAATCTACATATTTGTATTATTGAGATTTTATATTATTTTTGAGAAATTATATTAATTTATTTGGATTTAGATTTTAATTAAATTAGTTACGAAGTTTGAAGTTTGGAAGGTAAGTATCAAAAATTCGTTGACCTTTTGAGATCACAAGTAACGTTTTCAAATAGGTCTCAAAGCCACGAGCGCATAAGCGAAAGCCGTTTGCGAGTCTGAGTTATAACGGTATAGTTACAGACGTTTGAAGTTGTGAACTATAGATTGTGGGAATTATGTAATTCTCACATGTGGGTTAAAGGTTAAGGGAGTTTAATAAAAGAGGGAGGAACCAATTAGAAAGAGGAGAGTTTTCTGGAAGAAAAAAAAAAGGAAGGAGGGGTCTGATTTTTTGACCCGTTTTGGGGCGTTTTCGACCCATAAAACCACAAACTTGACCCGTTTGTATCTCCTTCATCCGATCTCCGTTTTGGGTGATCTTGGTATCCATGGAAAGCTCTTGACGAGCCCTACAACTCTGTAGTGTTATATTTTCTATTTTCTTATCCATTTTTCCAGTTCGAGGCAGCAAAGTCCCGTGGGTTTTCCGGCGATTTTGTCATTTTTCCGGCGATTCCAGCAACCATTTCCTTCAAGTGAGGTATGAAACTTACTCTTCATAATCTTCAAGATAGTATGCTTAGTTTGTGCTTTCGTATTCATTTTAGAGTTGGGTGTGTAGAACCTTAGAAATCCGGTTTTCACCGGTGAGTTTGGGCGGTTTCCGATTAGAATTTGTCGTCGGCCTAGTTGTGAAAAGTGTTTCTCTTGCTGAGCTCTAGCTACCACATAAATTTGAGCTTATTTAGTTAATGTTGAAAATTTGGGGTTTCTAAACCCTCCACCTTGACTAACCCGCGTGTGGCGGTGCGTGAGACCGTCCACAAGTGTTGTCTAAGTACCAAATACCTTTTAGTGACCCTGTGAACCGATGTCTAGCTCGGTTTCCCGAAATTCAATTGTTTGGTGTGGTGATCAAATTGGACCGCCACTTATTTGTGTGATTGATGACAATCCGATCGTTAGTTCGTTGTACAATTTTGTGAATACCCTAGTTGTCAGTTGTTGGACCTTTGAGAACTTACAGATCGAAAATCCGATGTGCGGATCTTCCGGATTGAATAACCTTAGGTTGTTGACCTTAATGGACCTACCTTATCGACGGTTGATGTTCTAGTCAACGTGCTCTACTCTAGGGTGTCGCTTATCTCTAGTTTGTTGTTGATGGAGCTTAGTTGGCTCATCACGATGACGTGTCGTTTCCAGTTGACGTGTCTCAATATATGTATTAGCGGCACCACATTGAGTTATACTTGTTTATTAAATGTACTTTCTATTGAATTATTATCTTTATTTTTTTTAGCATCGATCTATGTTTATTAATTGTGAATCGACTGTAGCTTGGAAACGTTTATGAAATGTGGTTAGATATGTATGATTAGTATGACATATATGATTGTTTTTATGACGATGTGAACCCAAAATCATATGAGAAGTTTATGTAGAACTTTTATGCTTGAATGATAAGATAGTGGTCATGAGAAGTTGATAGTGCAAGTGATTACGATGTAAATTATAACGAATGAGATAAGGGTACGTGGGCTATGTGTTGATCTTACTACACCATGTAGTAGTTGTACATTGATGGTCCTGCTTGGTATATCCGCATTGGGGGACCATACGCATTCTAGGAGTGATCATGCTTGGTATATCCGCATTGGATGATCACTACCTACCTAATTATCTTGACCCTGCTTGGTTAATCCGCATTAGGAGGGGTCACTAGTGGTCCTGCTTGGTTAATCCGCATTGGGGGACCATACTATATATGGATCGCGCTTGGTTAATCCGCGTTGGGCAATCCTTATGGCTATGTATGCTTAAGAGTGATCATGCTTGGTTAATCCGCATTGGGTGATCACTTTCTAACAGTTGTAGCAGTGACTCTACTTGGTTAATTCGCATTTGGGGGGGGGGCACTTCTTATTTGGTTACTTATGTAGGCTTCGGCCGAACCGCGTCCATCTAGCCCTAGTTTTTAATGCACTTATGAACGATGGTTTTTGGGAATCTTGGTTGGTTGAATGGGAAAAACCGTTGGATGTTGGGTGACTCCTACGGAGTTTTCAATGACTTGATTATGATTCCATAGAGCATGATTCTATACTTGATGTTTATAGATTGTGATCGATGGTCTGTTTTTATTGAATATCTCATACTTGAATTATTGTCACTCACCCGAGCTTCGCAGCTTATCCGAGTTCCGTTTGGCCAGTGCACCATTTCCATGATGTAGGCATTGATTTTACCTATAACAGGTCTGAGTAGATTGTGAGAAACCGCTTGATATTTTGGTTCCGTTGAGTGGTCTGGAACCCGATGTTGTTGGATTCTGTTGAGTGGTCTGGAATCCTTTCTTTCGCTAATTCCCATAAGATTAGAACCCTAGATTCGAGTGAATGGGAATTACCCATGGATCTTGTGAATACAAATTAGAATTACCATGTTATTATTCATAACCCAATTAGGGAATTATTTAGAGTTCTTTAATTAAATTCGTGAAATGATATGTTATCTCACTGATTGATTAACGTAATTAAATATTAATATTGTGCTTTGTGATTCCTTGATATGTTACAAGCTATGGATTGAGATATAATGTTGGAAACATAGTGATTGGTATGATGTAGTGAAATGTGATTTGACTTGTGTATTGGAAATGGTTGTGACATATGATTGAAATGCTTATTGAATTGCTTGGGTGATGTGAGGTCTGGTAATAGACCGATAACCCATTGTGATGGGGATTTGTTGCTCGATATTGTTTCGTTTCGTTTAGTCTTCGTGAATTGACTAACTTGAATCATGTCTTGTTCCTTCGAGCCGTAGTTATGCTTCTTGGACTTCCATTCGGTTCTGTTGAGTGGTCCGGAACTGAGTTCTGCTTGGATTCCGTTGAGTGATGGTCTGGAATCGTATCCTGATTTGGATTCCGTTGAGTGATGGTCCGGAATCCCTTCTACTCCGCAATTCCTTTGAGTGATGGTCCGGAATCGTATCCTGATTTGGATTCCGTTGAGTGATGGTCTGGAGTCCCCTTTGGTGCTTTGATCTGTTGGATGGTCCAAAATCCCCTTTCCAGAAATGTAGTCTTCGGCCAAATTGTGTTGCTCTAGCCCTGCATGTCAGTCTATGATATGTGATATTGATTGATGTGATTGTGAATGATGTTGGTTGTGATTGTTGCCATTATGATTAGACTTGTTGACCAATGTGGCTAGATAATAACATTGTGCTTCGTTGACCGTTCTTTGAGATGTTGCATACTATGATTTGCGGTAATATGTGAAACATGATGATTTATGTGATGGATGAAGTGGAAATGTTAATCGTCATGTGGGATTGTTGTGTTGGATATCATTGTATTTGTTATGATTAGACTTGTTGATAAATATGGCTAGAAAATATTTTGTGTTTCGTCGTTGTTCTTTGATAAATCGCATAATATGCATTGTGGTATATTGTTGGGACAAAATGTTTTATGTTATGGATATTCGATTGTAGTGAAACAATGAACTACGAATGGCTTGATCCCTATTGAGGGTACGTAGGCAGTCTAATGAGGAGGTTAGATGCAGCCATAAAATATACGAAAAATTTCTATGAGATTTGGATCTTGAATTATGCTATGTACATATCTCGGAGGCGGGGTAGGTTGAGATACGGGTATTTGGTGACGTCATGTGTCGATCCTGTACGTATGTCGGGATTGGGGTGTGACAAATATTATCTCATTCTGCACTAGGCACAGTCTCACGCATAACATTAGCCAAATTCAAAGTTGTCAAATAAAACATCATTTTTTTCTGCCAACTTTTGAAGTCTCCACCCTTAAATTTCTCAGGCTTTTCAGAATGAGGTTTAGTTTCTAATTTTTCCATATTGTTCGAAGATTGTTGGAGAACAATTTAGAAATAAATAAAAATAACAGAACTTGAAATTCTAAAACTTTATTCACGAAAAATACTTGCAATACATAATGAAATAACAGAAATAAATACAGGAATTAAAATGGTACTAACTTGGTTTACACAGATAGAGGCTAGCGCAAAAGCGATGTCCTTCGAACAGTATTTTCGTCTCACTCTTATGTTTGTGGTTCTATGGCGCCTGCTCGACCAAGATACAACTATCTAATTCTACAACCCGCACTGGATTATAGAATTCTGGCAAATTGCTTTGTGTGTGTACTCTCTGTAAGGTTTTGTATGGGAGACATAGAAAGGAGAAAGATGATATACGAAGGAACTGGGAATCTTCAATTACATAGGCTATTTCATACCTTTTCAAATACCTTTTGGATGTATCTGAAACCACACAACTCTTTCCAAACAGTTGCGTCTATCAATCAAAACGTTTTCTTAATTAGTTTAATTAAAAACTTAATTTGAAATTAAAAATAATGAACTCTGATCTTGATTAATAATATTAATATTATATTGATATTATGGTATGGTTATCACAAGCCTAATCCACACAATTAGTGGCCCAAACCTCAATTCTCATTCCAAATGATCCAACACCTAATCACTAATAAAGGTGACTAACCTAATATAAGGGCCTCTAGGGAACTTGAGTTCCCCGATGCGGGACTAAAGGAGCTCAAAACTACAACAATGCTTATGAACTATGCATGTGCATGTACATGAGAATTGTGGATCACAAATTGATGATAACCAATGTTGATTTTGGTTTTACAGTAGTTACTAAATTCATCAATGAGTTGTGTTGATATTGAGTCACGTTCTTTTGTTCGTTGACAAAAAGAAAAATTATTGGCCAAAAATGAGAAAGGCAATTCCATTATAATTTAGTAAGAACGTGGAAAAATAGACCTATAGTACAAATCGTCAAATGATGTTGAACCCATAAGGTTACATATTGACATTTGTAATACAATGAAATACACTTACATGATATGACACCTGGTTCCTAGTTGAAACCTAAAATTGTTATATTCTCTTTTAAACATGATTTTTCATTGTGAAACTCCTTCATTTCAATGGAGAGATATATATGCCTGAAGCATATCTCCACAAGTAAATCTCTCAAGTATACATAGAGGCAAATTGCTCTGTATAAATTCTAAAGGAGAATGTGTCATGAAGTGTAAAAAATCCCTGAATGATTCAAATTGCTTAAAGTAAGCCCTGGAAGCGTAAAGCACACATTATGTGCTCAATACTAATAGATGGTATAAAATTGCCAGAGAGAGTACTTTCATTATATTGTTGCAACATACTAAATCTCTTGCAAGAGTTCATATAAAATTGAGACTCCTGAAGAGTCTAAACAAATTATAAAGTGTTGAAAGGAACATTGTCTCGAGCAACGAACGATATGCCAACACGAATTTTTATCCACCGAAAGTTTATGGTATTAAAAACCATGTAGTTTGAAGATCATGAATTGAACACTCAAATGGTTAACTAATTTTTAAGCACTAAGAAAGGTCATTCATCCTCGTGAGGTAAATGATGAATTGATATTTGGTCCAAATGTACCTTATCTTAGTCAAGTATGTTCCTTACTGTATTCAGCACAAAATATTGAATCAATTATTACATTTCATGTGGAGCACAATACCAACAACATGGGTATTGCAATGAAATAAAGTTTATCTATTGGTATCTCCAGAAAATTATAAGCATGTGCTTGTTCTATTCCAAAGAACTCACTAATAGCCATGGTCATATTGAGCAAGCAAAATCTGAATATCTCTCTAGTCTACATTCAGATCGCTCTCAGAAATGATTAGTATTTACATATGGAAACAGATTGATCTTGCAACGATCAAGGAAACAAGCATTCATTGCTACATCTTTATATCTCTCAGAAATACATGTGTATGGTTAAGACATATGGCCAATCAAATTTGGAGCGCATGTGATTCACCTTCAAAAGCAAACACTCCAACTATCGTGTATTGGCTTAATGACAAATTAATTAATCCAAAACTTATTCTAATCAGGGGGCGCTATCATCTTGGGGAGTGTCTAAGAGTATGTTACATTGGCCATATGAGCAAAGTACTTTTTTTCCTTACTTACACCACCTATTCATATCATGAAGTTCTAATGAAGACAGTCAATTAAAAACTTGTGGTCATCCAAGGGGAAGTGTTATAAAGGTGGATGACCCACTTGAAGAAAAAGGCACCAACAACCAACAAATGTTAAAGTTGTGCTGCCTACTTTCACATTTATTGACCTTAACAAAGAAGATAAAGTTTCTCTATATAAAGGCCTATTAGCACACAAATATGATAGAGAAGCATAGATACAATGTATTGTTTCCATTACTTTGTAATTTCAGTTGATAATAAGAGAGGCTACTGCTACTGCCCCGAGGACGTAGGCACACTTGCCAAACCTCGTAAATATTGTGTCTTTTTTACTTTATTCTACTGCACACATACCGTCGATTTCACAACATATTTTGATTTAACTTACATTCTTATATTATTGTTACTTGTTGGTATTGTGTGATCTGATAAGTGAATAAGCTTCTGTGTATGAATATTTGCTATTAAGCTTAAACTTCGTGGAGTTCAACTAGTTGAGATTTCTAGTCTTTTAAGTTTATATCTTACAACTGTGTTTTCCATCACTATCAAGCTTGTAACTTGTTGACTAGCTCGTCTGACTAGTCTATTGTGCAAGGTTTAATTTTTTTTTTTTAGTTGTAGAATATTCTGCCAGCATAATAAAATGTATTCGGAGTTGACACGGTTTGGATTGGTTCAGTTTTAGATACAAACCACGACCCAAACTACACACCACAATTTGCCTGAATTTCAAACCACCCCGAACCATAATGGCTTAAACCGATGTAATCGATTCACCAATATTGCTGTGCAGTTTGGTTCGATTTGGAGTTTATCATTCACATATTACTAATACTACATGAAAATTTCGAGTTATGTTGAAATTAATTATAAGAAAAAACTTATAAACCTATCAATTAATAATAAATTCATCATCAAACTACAAACTTCAAAATACTTTATCCCATAAGCAAAATCTAAAACTTTCAATCTCATCTCTAAAGTTTTAAAAGTACCATGAAAAGATAACTCAAAGTTTATATTATTCATTGCAGGCGAGCTGTGAGTCCCAACAATTGGTAACACAAGTGACAAAAGATTTAGAGTAAACTTCGAGGCAGCAGAGATACAAAACCCAGATTTCACAACCAGCAGCACACAGAGACACAGAAGACAGGAAGTTTTTTCATTCATTGTCTCAAAGAACTCTTTAAGGTTTATTTTACAGAATATGTAAACAACTTCCACAGTACAAGTCCATGCACACAGTATTACTCGGTTTCTATTAATACAGGAACCGCCTGCATCTAGCCGTTAAGTTCTCCCATGGTAACGGGTAGGCCTCCAACTTCCGGTGACTCTGTATACGAAATGGAGATCAGCTCAGACCTAAACTTCTCTTCTCCATCAGTATCTATTGCCTCGCCATTCAACTTTCCAGAAGAGAGTTTTGAAGTGAGATTCTTCTCTGGTAAAGAGTACGAAATGGCAATAAGCGACTCACGAGTCACTTCTTCAGGAGCCTCCTTGCCAAGTCCTGCTTTATCCATAAAATGTCTGATGTGCTTGGTCTGCATGTATCCAAACATATCATATTAACTGGAGGTAAGTTGAAAAAATGGTGACAAGAAAATCGGAACAGACATTCACAAGAAGTTCCAATTACTACCACAATGTTCTCACAAAGTTGTTCATTTTGCAATAGAAATGCATCCGAGAATCCCCATTCACCAACCAAAAAGAAAACAACAAAATTATGGGAGGGCTACTGGCCACGCTGCTTCAAAGAATTGTACTTTTTTGTTTTCTCGGAACACCGACTACTTCAGTATATCTTGGCTTTGATAAAAGATAGTCGATTTTAAGTGTTTTCAGTCACAAAAGTTTACATGATATGGCAAAAAAAAAATTGCAAATCAACCGCTACATCAGTGTAAGACAGCATATTGCACAACAACGGAAAAGGCCCCAATGATGATTAAATTAGAAGGGAAGCATAAGAAAACCCAAAATACAGAAGACTAGGAAACCGAGGTATAAATGAAGATGATGTTGAAAAGATGCAGACACAAGGAAACGACTAGATTTCCAATTCGTTCCTCCAGGAAAATCAAATGTAACAACTAGATTTCAAAGCCATAAAAAGTGAAGAAAAAAAAATATACTGTCACGTTCAACAAAATGGGCAGGGTTTCAGATTCTTCAGAATAACAGGAAACACAAAATAAACTTATCCCTCTCAAACACAAAGGGAACTGGCAAGCTTTGTGCCGATCACATTCTGATTCCCGAAAGTGTAGAACCCGTATCATTAAACCGCAACGCATAATATGAAACCCCAACAAGCTATCGAAAATCATGCACAAATTCCACACAAAATTGAATGCTCTCAACATATCGGATTGAAACCAAAACCAATCCGCCACCATAAACATGCGATTTGAGGGTTTTCAGGCTTCATTCAGTTGCATCAATTATCACAAGGGTCAGTAACTAGAAGTTGACCGGGTAGAAGATTTAATTAGGAGATTATGAGGTGCTCATAATGCAGGTTTTGACTTCTGAATTGGAATGCAGGGTTACATCTTGGCAACTACCAACTTCTTTTTCATGAATTTTATCAAAAACCCTAATGGCTGGAAGCCTATGCAGAAAGGGAGAAAACCCAGTAATCTACAAAGTAGAAGCAGCTTCATCTTGAAGCTACATACCATTTAATCTTTGAAATTAACTTGAAATTATCACTTCAGAAAAGAGAAAAGCATCTATAACTGCAAAAATTAAAAAATATGGAAAATCAAGCACCGACCCATCAAAGCGAGGAGAAAAACATGCACAACCCATGTCTTGTTTTCGAGGATGACTAACAAAAACAGATTCAATCAGAGGCAGAACCATTTAAACCCAGAAAGAAATTCAAACATCCCAAATTTCTGAAACAACATATGACCATAGAGACTGAGCGGAAGAAGAGAGAAATATAGAATCCCAAACAAAATTGTAGAGAGAGAGAGGACATACCGTGAAATCAAAGCCGCTTGAGGAAGAAGAAGGGGAGTTGGTGAACAGAGATTTATGAGTGTGTGTTGACCTCTCTCTGTGTATATAAATATATTTGTATTGTATCGACTCTGAATCCTCTATTTAACTTTGTTTTTTTATTTAAAGTAAGAAAAATGAGACGTTGCAAGTAGGCTTCAAAGAGTTAGAGAGAGAAAGTTTTAGAGAGAGAGAGAGAGCAAAGCAAATAATGGCGCCTATTTTTCTCCGTCTTCAATCTTCAACCCTTGATTGGTTGCATACTCTGAGTTTCCCAGTTTGCAGATTTATCACCCCAAACAACGTTTTTTATAGGAAAAGTATTGCAAGTTTGGTTTTGTACGGTATCATGCTCATGTGGTATGACTTAAGACATTGTTGACGAACAAACAAAAAGGCCTCTTTTTTTCCTATTTCGTTACAACTGAAAATATGTTTTCTCTTTATATTTAAGTTTTTCAAACGCAGATGAGAGGAACTTGCTTAGAACATAAATGTATTTTTATTGTGTCAGTCATAGCATAAAATATAAGAAAAACTAATGAAAATGATTTGAAAACTTTGAGTTTTAACGATAAAGATAAAATAATATGTAAGGTGAATAGTACTAAGATTGATTTTTTAGTGTAAAAATATGATTTTTCGTTAAAATAAATAATACCGAAATCTTTTTGTTAAAGTTATCTAAAATATATTACGTGTTTGTCTAGTCCACACGTGTTGTGTACATACCCCTTATAAATTTTGTCCTTTAGCCTACACTCGGTCTTGCTAGAAGTTTCTTGTCATCCGATCCCTGTTTGGGTTGGCCTCAAGGACCAACGCTTGCTAAGCTCCAGCACAATTAGTTCAATATTTTTCATCAAAAACTGAGTTGGTTCTGAGTCACATCAAATGTTTTTAATGAAGTATTTGTTGAATTGTTTTCTGAATTTGTATAAAGCTATTAATTTATTTTCTGAATTTTAATTTTAATCGAATATCTTTTTATAACTTTTATAATTAGCTAATTTTTATCTTAAACTTTAATTTTAGCCGATTATTTCTAAAACTTTTATAAATAACCAATTCCCTCATGGCGTTAAATTTTAAAAACTTGCATTCAATTTTTAATACATCCAATTTTCCATCCTTTTTGTCCTCATACAGTTGTCATGTGTTGTCTCCGTGTCAAGATGGATGGAAAATTGGATAAAAATTTTTTAAATCTAAAAATGCCAGAGGTAAATTGGTTATTTATAAAAGTTCATAGAGGTAATCGGCTAAAATTAAAGTTCAAGGGGGAAATCGGCTAATTATAAAATTTCAAGGGAGTAATCGACTAAAATTAAAGTTCAAGTGAGAAATTAGCAGCTCCATACAAGTTCAGGAGGCAAATCGACAAATATGATTTTTACAAAAGGGACTAGCTGATGGATTCACCACGATAATCTATATTTTCGAGGACCGGAAAGACTATAAGAGGCATTTTAGGAGCATTCCCTAACTTACATCATGGGCTTGATATCACTTGGTTAAATATAAACTTTATCTTCTGTCTTTGCATATATAATTCGATTTTTAAGTTTAATAATAACTATTAATCACCAATGACTATGAGTCATGTGGTTATCGTGACTAATACAAAATTAACGAGCGGAACATGCACATATGACAAAATAATATCAACCGTCATGCATTATGCATTATTAGTTAGCACCAAACCTGTTGCAATACAACGTTTTTCTTATCTAAACACCAGCGTTTCAAGCAAAACAAATGTATTGGTTTGGCAACTAATATTACGGTTTCGTAGTGTTCTTCTTTACATGTAAGTAGAAGATTTTAGATAAAACTTATGCAATGACTAAGTTCGACATCAAGTTATTTACGAATAATTATGAAGTTTAGCTCAACCTTCTTTACTTAATATCTTCTTATAAAAGACACTTTACTTTATATATAGATATATATACAGATCCGTGGCTCTACTTTCTTTACACAATTTTTTTGTGTGGCTCACTCTGTAATATATTTCAACAATCCGAATTGTATATCTTTTAGGTCTTCTCTCAAATATCACGTCAACAAAAAATCATCCAAATCTGGAACCATATGACTTAAAGGTTTAGGGTTCTTTGTCTAAATTTTTATAAGAATAATCTATGAATGATATCTGAAAAGATAAACAATTCAAATAATTAAAATACATTACGAATTGACCACAAAAACTTGTGTTAAAATTTGTTGTTTTCTTTTACGCATGTGCCCTAAAAGAGAACACCAAGTTAGGCCAACAAAAAGCGCAGAAAATACCAGAAATACCCAACCTGACAACTAGAAGAAGACGATTTGGACCAAACTATTTGTAACCTACGAAAACACTAACAAGGAAAACAACAAAAGTAATTGCAAAGGCCAAGCGGAGGCAATGCATAGCAGAAAATACCAAGAATTGCTTGTTCACATTTGTTAACTTTCTCGAACAAGTTAACAACGAAGGACGTAATCCATGAGGATAACTTTGCAAATCATGTACTTGATTACAAGGATAAGTTAACGAGTTTTGAGCCAAGTTAAAGTTTTGACGCCACTTAGTACTACAGTCTAGTAGTCAGCCGTCTATAGCACCGTGTAAATCCATGTGGATAACTTTGCAAATCATGTACTTGATTACAAGGATAAGTTACAAGTTTTGAGCCAAGTTGAAGTTTTGGCACCACTTAGTAGTACGATCTAGTGACCAGCCGCCTAGCACCGTATTTTTAGAACAATGTGTGTGCCATGACAAATACTATTCACAATAGGTGGAGAGTGGTAGAAAAAAGTCAAGGCAGTTCACTATTTAAGTAAATAGTGAACTGGCCGGTAAAGATGGTGAACGTGGGCTGGCCGGTAAAGATGGTGGACGTGAGTTTTGTACCACGAGAGGCGTTGGCAACGGTGGTGGACTTCGTGGATGCAATGCTCAATCAGAGCGATTCCGGCTTCCTGCTCTTGTACCCCAGAACAAGAAACCAAGGTAGAAAACAAATAACTGTAAATTTGATTGAACAGCTGATTACACATCTAGTTTCTAATTTCTTATTTCAAATTTTTGCTTATACATTTGTGTAAGACTACTTTCACAACTAGAAGATGAAGTGTCAACTGAAAATAACCCAAACGAAACCTGCTTCCGCTCGATCACGTCTCCTTTGCAGCAACAACATCAGGGTCAAAAAGTGGCAAAAACTTCAAAAGACCTTGGTTACCGCCATCTCATCAGCTTCGTGATCTAATTGCGCCAGCTGTTTTGCTTCTTTGCTTCGAACGAAGCTCCATCCTTTAGCATGTCCTCAGCGTCAGTTTCCATTCCCAGCTTCGAAAGGGCGAGAGCCTGCATGTAGAAGGCAGTTGCCCACTCAGGCAAGCACACTTGAGCTTGCATAGCATCTCTCAAAGCTAATTCTGGTTGCCCAATCATTAAGTAGGAGAGCGCTCGCCTCACAAAAATAGTACCCGAAGGAACAGACATCATTGAAACCAACTGTACAATAAAAAGGATCAGAAATTAAAAGACACGTACAGATACAAAGGCACTAAGATATTCAATTTTTTTTCGGCCGAGTCTGCAAGTACTCGCGGTTCAGGTAAACTTCTTTTATTCAATTTTCTGCTGTCATTTGCTGCTCATATGATTTCAAAAGCCATAAAGGTATTGTAAGAGTTACTGTTCCATTGAGTTTTACTCAACGTGCGTAGAAGATGATGAAAGCAATTTCATGTAAGTCAAAATGCTGTAAGGAACGCGGTATCCCCATTTCAAGATTTTAATAACGGAAATTGCTAACTAGATCATGACATCATAGGAATCACATTACGCATTTGAAAGTAAAAGTAAATGTAAAGAACAATGGAAATTAAAGAAAAATACCTTCGAGTAGTGCTCCACGGCATTTTTAAAATCCTTGTCTCTGAACGCAATGTCCCCAAATTTCTTGGTATTCAACATATCTTGCACTTGTTGTGTCCACTCTTGAAATGACAGCTTTAGATAGAACACATTTCCGATGAAAAGGATCATTATATAAGACCACAACCCACAAGCCTTTGAAAACAATTGTACTAACTACTAATTACATATTTTAAGATGGCCGACTATATTTTGGGAGATGTTACAGAAGCTAAGAGAACACTGACGTGGATCAACTAAGTTTTAGGCAAAATTACGGCATTTGCTCACAAAACTTTATTTAATGGAAGAAGATTGCCTTCTTTTGTTCTGTAATATGGTAAGATAATCATATTTAAGTTTTCTATTTCCAGATATATGTGGTTCACCTACAAAGAGAAGATAAGAAACTCACTTCATTTTCTGCACCCTCTTCATCTCTGTAACCAGTCTTTAGCAAAATCTCATGAACTGCAGAGAGGTCCATCTGTACACAGGCCTTCCCAAGGGGAGAAAGTATGGTTGGCATCACCACTGGAGTTTTTGATAAACCCATTAAAACAAGTGATGCAACCTAAAATACCAGTTTCAACGAATGAACATCTTAGTAAATATAAATAAAACAAATGAAGAAATTGCAGGACAAGTCGTCACAAAATCCTAGTTTTCAATACGACTTCGTAACTATTCATAATACCTCTGTCTGCTTTTGGAGGGGGGATACTGCTGACAGAAGAAATGTGGTCTCAGGTCGATCTTTAGCCTCATATTGAAGACATTTTGAGGCCAATTCAACCAATTCAGTTGCATCTTCATTGGCATATTGTCCTTCTAAGGATGAATCCATTAACAATAACAAACTTTTCCGCCTTATGAGATCCAATGCCTAGAAAATAACAAGTTAATTCCATGAAGTAAGAAGTTGCAAGTGACTTGTCTGCCCCAAATCATTAAAGGCGACAAAACACTATAACAATAGAAGACAGGCCAATGAACTTGGAGTCAAGCAGGCAATTCCAAGTAGAACAATAGTTAACAGCGTAGCTACAATCATGGTCTGTTAATGGGCGCCTTGGTGCTATTTTATTCACAACCATCTATATGGCCCTCAATAGCCTTCCCATGAAGAACACCCTCAATAATTGTTTAATATATTGACTGCTTTGAGAAAGACAGTGTATCTTGATATAAATAATGAAATTAATGACGGTCTATTTTGTTGGTCGAGTCGGTCCCTTACACATTTGGTGCATCCATTTGGGTTTTCTTTTTGTTTATTACTACTGCATTATTTCCTTGTATTCCATGCTCAAGTATTTAGTTTTAATTCAACATGCAGACGGTGTAAGTACTCCTAAGTCTCCCATCCCTAGCTTGGGTATAAGTTATAACTCGTCTATAAGAAATAAATTTCAAAATGGGATAGAGTATACCAACGAAACAGACAATGCTCGTACCTAGTGCTGCTCTGAGAACCAAGTTTGGAATGACAGGAAAATGCCTATTTAAGGAAACATTCTTGTATTACTTAAAATTCAAACCACTCTCTTTAGCATTGACCCCAACAACATATCTTTAATTCTTTTTTGTTCTCCAACTGACAATCTATAGAGTGAATATGCAAGTGGAGCTCGCAATGACACACTCATCCTTTGTGTTTGGAGGAAATATAGTGGGGGTTGGCAACTACCACTGGCACCAGATATTTTACCCTTCTAACCCTTGTCAGCATGATTTGACGATAAAAAAAATTACATGATTGAACTAAAGAGTGAAACTGTCATGCTTAACCCAAAAAGAAAAATAAGAACGAAACTGTCATGAAGGTTGAGATAGTACAGAAAAGTAAAGATAAATATGTGAAGAATGCATACGTGGCTTGGAGGGATATGTTTTCCACTCAAAAGGTCAAGAAGAACAGTCCCATAACTGTAGATCACACTCTCTGGAATGACCCTACCTGCAAAAACCAAACGTTGTATTATGTAAAATGGATAATGGTATTTCCTTAGTAGCCACTATCAGAAACATACAAGAAATGATCACAGTCCTGCTACATGTTAAACTTTCGAGAGTTTGGATGGTTCTTTTTCTGCAATATTGTATGATTGGAATGCTGCTGTTTTTCTATTTTGTTGCTGTAAATGGGGTTGTGGATGTTCTATCTGTTGTAGTTGATCGTATTGGTGGGGGATGTAGGTTTTTAGCTCATCAGGCTCAGTTGATATCTGCCCACACTGTCATTCTTCCTTTTTCCATTAACGAAATTTAGTTTCCTATCCATGACAGAGCGCTAACTGAATTGTATCAATTATTAGCATTTTGATTTTTAACAAGACTCATCATGTAACAAAATCAAGCATTAGAAGCAGAAATAATTCCTCTTGTTTCAAACGAGACCGACTTCACTTCCTTTGGATGGAAAATGGAAGACCACACATAGGAGAATTAGAGAATAGAACCGTCTGGGTCTTTCTTACATTGGTAAATGGTAATGCTCACACCATAGAAAGCACAGGATAACAAAATGTAAATTTTAGGGACAATAGTTCACATCTTGATCCACTTTCTTGCTGTTCTAACTCAGACATTGCAATGGAGACATCGAGACAGGTTCCAAGATTTACTTATTGGTCCCTTGATTTTAATGTCTGTGACAGCTTATTTGATCTTTTCCCTTCTTTTTTTAAATGTTTTCTTTTTTGTTTAATGTAAAAATCATTATTGTTCTTCCAGTTACTTTATATTCTGCTCTGATGAATATTACTAACCATGACGACATAAGATCAAACATCACCATACTGAAATCTTTCCACTTGCAAGAGTCTATAAGAAACCTCCAGTAATGTATGCTAAACAACGTGGCATACCTGTCCGCAAAAATTCAGGTGGAGTATAAGCCAAGTTAGTGCTATAGCTTTTACCATCTCGGCTATTTTTTATCAGACCAAAGCTAGATAACCGTGGGTCACCATCCTGTGATCCAGCCAAATATTAAGTTCAACAACAATTCGGATAAGTTCAATACTAACACCACAAAATATGCTCCCTTGATGTCACAAAAAGTAAGTTTCTTTTTCTATTTCAATAAGGAACTACTTGATAATAAAGGGTCACAATTGAATCAGGGCATGAAACAGAACATGTAGAACCTCGAGGTTTCCCCTTAATCACATATTGGCTAGGCAGACCATTATTTCCTTAAAAGTGAGAACCACCCAGGATGGCCAAGAGATAGGAAATTTGAAATTCAAATATCATTTGTTAGATTTGTTTCTGAACAATCTCTCCCAACGGCATACTCACTATACTCCGTCTGCTTTAATTGTTATTAAGCACATTTGTGCTAACTTGAATATGTAATGCACAAATGAAGACACATAAACATTACACGTGTAAAAACTACCAAATTTCAGTAAGCGCTAACCCTGATCTGAATAATTAGGTTTTGAATGAATCACTAAAGCAAATAAATATGAATTTCCCACTTGCAACTTATTGTGTTGAATGATCTATACCTCTTCCAAGAAAACTCTGTATGTGCAAACTACGGGAATTTCGGTAACCCCCAACCTTGGTTCCAATAATTAGGTTTGGAAGTCAATTAAACACTAAAGCAGTGTGTTTGGATATAGCGTACCTCATCAAAAAGAACTCTGTATGCATTTAAGTCATGGTACAGTTTTCGGTTTTCTGTATTGCAATGATCAAGGGCTTGTGCAATATAGTATGCAATTCTAACGCGCATTTCCCATGGCAATGGCTGTTTCTCCCCTGTAACATATATTAGAAAAACTAACGAATAAGGGAAACCAAATTTAACTGTGGCTCAAAGAATAAACGCAAAAAAAAGCAAAACAGGAAGACAAAATGAAAACAAAATCTTAAGAGGAAAAAGAAATGCACAATCAAGTTATCCATGCTCAGTGACAATAGAATATGCAAACAGAAAATAATTGAGCTCATCGTCCAAAAAAGTTAAGCCAAAGAAGCATTACCGTTACAATATGAGCTAGAAGATTCAATTAGCGTAATTTTGGCAGTGAGAGGCCTTCTAGTTAATGACAGGACTTCAATACTACAGAGTGAAGAGGAAATTCTTCTGCACTAACTATCAGCTAACCCATCAAGGCATAGTTAAAACTCTTTCCTATGAAAACACATAAAGATTAAAATCCAGGCAGAGTGCAGGGAATCCTAATCTATAGAAATAGTATAAACAAACACCAATAAGTTAGGCTTCAGGATGTCAACATAGTGAATCTAGCCTTTCCAAGGTCTGAATCATTGGTGACTTATTACTTTTAGACGTTGGCAGAAGGTAGGATATATGTGGGTGCATCCACCAGGAGGGGAAGCCTACAACTAAGACGCAAATTACAGAACATGCGAGTTACATGAATTCATACCAGAAAAGGACTATATCTACATCTAAATGCCTGGTGAGAGTCCTTGGACACAGATGACTCACGATTGGAGATCACTTCACTTCCAAAGCATTTCCATTGAGTTACAAGTTACAACTAGAAGAATGACCAAAGCAAAACTACATTATATAATATGTCCCAACGCTATGAGGCTTAGAGAATATTAGCAACATTCATATTTTTATAGTTTATAAGCACAAATACATACAAGAACGATAGAAACATACAGTGAAAGAGGTGCTTGGAGAGAGTATCATTAGGCATGTACTCTGCCACCAACAGCCTCTCATCTCCCTCAGCACAACACCCAATCAAATTCACCAATTTTTTGTGCCTAACCTTGCCAACCCCAGCCGCCTCTGCCTACATCCAGATACAACACAAACACCTCCATCAGCTCAGAAACTCATACAGGCATATAAACACAAACACATAATATGCACAAACTCAGCGGACAATGGCATACCAAAAACTGATGTGGGTCGGGCCAAGACAGCTTAGAAAAGCGTTTAATGGCGACAAATCGATTGTTTCTTAACTTCCCTCTGTAAACAACATTGGGGGCCTTCTCCCCACTCTCAGAGACAATAAGTTCAGAGTTGAATCCATTGGTGGCAGTTCTCAGCTCTGCCAGTCCAAACTCTTTGAATGCAGGAACAGCTTGTTCATCTTCCAATTCCACTTCATTGGCTTTCACACCATCATACAGATATTGGGTTCAAATTTCAAACACAAATCAATCGTTTTGTTCATAATTTTCAATTGGGTTTTTGCTAAACACAAAAATAATCGAAACCCAGAAAGGAAAAAGAGTGAAACCTGGATCTGGTGGAGGAGGGGCTTGGTCGGAGGAAGGGAGGCGGGGTTTTTTGGACTGGAAGCAGCCCATTGATGAGAGCTACATGCCACTGCTCTGCTTCCTTTCTTCTTCTTTTGTGATCTGTATTAGTTGTTAAGTGTGTGGAAGTGGAAGTGGGAGTTTGGTCAAGTCAAGTGAAGGTGTGAAAATGGAGGTAAAAAGTCAACAAAGAGGTTGTGGGGACGGAGAGAGAGTAATGTGGGGGTGGGGTTTGGGTGGTTCAGTTCAAAAATTGGCAAGCTGATTGAGATCAAAACTCAGGGAGACGAGGGAGAAGCACATGACAATATGACATACTGACAATGAGCACGTGTACCCACACGCACGCAGACTATCCAACGCGCATTACAATTTGGAATTGTGAATAATAAGTTCATTTTGATGTGTTGTCAAAAGCATTTAAAGTATTTTCCACAAGAAGCACTAGTTATGTGATTCTTCCAAAAAACATTTTAAATGCTTTTTCAGAATTAACTAGCATTTTTACTAAGGATTGTTTCTAAACATATTTTCACCAAAAACGTTTTCAGTTATTTTAAAAGTATATCCAAATAAGCTTTATAACTAGTTTGAGTTGTGTAAACTAGAGGTAAGAACTCAATAATATTTAGAAGATCATTTTTTTTTTGTATGATTTATATTACTTATTATAGCCCATAAAGCATCGATTACTATAAGTAAAGGCACTAGACATAAGGAATTACTCAACCCTTCACTCATTTTCTCTTCTCCAGCGGACCTTCTCTCCATTCTACTATCTCTCAATAATTAGTTTCGCAACACTTTTCACATATTTAATATATCTATTATATATAAAGAGAGAAGAAAAGGTGAATAGTATTTTGATGTCACCAAGCTTCAACAAAAGAATTGGATAAAAATGCCCCCAAAACAAAAAGCTTCAAAGGCATTCCAAAACAATGCATCAAATAAGACAGGGGCATTTTTGTCATTTTAATAGTATTTTTTTTAATAATTAATTTGTGTGTGTGTATTTTTTATTTTTTTTATAATTAGTACTTCACAATAAGCTAACAATAATGTGATTCAATTTCTCTATTTTTAAACACGTTCAAAAAGTCTTAAGAGGCGTGTAATGCCGGTTATAAAAAAAAGTCATTCGCACGCGGATAATAATGTAATTAAATTAGTTGTCAAATGGTTTTTTTTTCATGTTCAAAATATCTTAAGATGCGTGTAATGCCGGTTATAAAAAATGTCATTCGCACGCGGATAATAATGTGATTAAATTAGTTGTTAAATGATTATTTTTTTCTAACAAACGATATTATATACACTAAGGGAGCGAGGGGGTGGGCTTAGCCTCACAATGGGCTAGTAATAATGTGATTCAATCAATTGTTTATTAAATATTATTTTCTCTATTTTAAATACGTTCAAAACATCTTAAGAGGCGTGTAATACCGGTTATAAAAAAAGTCTTTCGCACACGAATAATAATGTGATTAAATTAGTTGTCAAATGATTTTTTTTTAACAAACAATATTATCTACACTAAGAGGGAGGGGGTGGACTTAACCTCACAATGGACTAGCAATAATGTGATTCAATTGGTTCTTTATTAGATATTATTTTCTCTATTTTTAAACACGTTCAAAACATCTTAAGATGCATGTAATGCCGGTTATAAAAAAAGATCTTTCGTATGCGGATAATAATGTGATTAAATTAGTTGTCAAATGATTTTTTTTAATAAACGATATTATCTACACTAAGGGAGGGGTGGGCTTAACCTCACAATGGGTTAGCAATAATGTGATTCAATTAATTATTTATTAAATATTATTTTCTCTATTCTTAATATAAATTCTATAAAGACCTATTTTATTATGCGAATTCAGCTGCTTTAATTGGTTTATGAGGGGTTTCTTCTAGCATGATCTAAGATTATTCATTTACTTCAAATATTTGACTTTTCTTTTGTCAATTTACGCATACAAATACATTTAAAACGTGTAAGTTGTGCTTCGCACGCCATGATTCAAAAAATACCTTCTACACTCGTGTGAGCGCGTGCATGAATGCTAGGGCTGGTTCGGGTCAGGATCCCGAACTGAAACCCTCAATCCGAATTCCAAACCGAAACATTTCGGGATGTGATTTTATATCCCAACATCGAACCGAAAATATGCAATTCCCGAAATTCGGGATACCCGAAACTGTTTCGGGATTTCGGGTCGGGATTGGGTGGGAGCTACCACAGAGTTCTCAATCTCTTTTGCAAACCAAAACCATGGAAAAACCTGCAGGTGGAGACTGAGGCGGCAATGTTAAAGTTCAAGAGAGTTCTCTCTCTCCTCAGCCATGGAAGAGGAAGAGTGAGAAAGTTGAATAAAAACCTAAATTATATACATATACATACACTTACAGCACGCATGCAATAATCAAATATGAAACAAAAGGAATCCTTGCTGCTCATGATGCAGCTGCCATGCCCATGATGTGCATCCACCACGCAGAATCAGAAACCCAGTTCGGGATGCTAATCTCAAGCTTCCCCTCCAAATTCCCAAAACAAAAACTTTGCGGCAGCACCAGGAAGAGAGAGAAAAGTTGAAGTTTCACAGTGACTCAGATGGAGGAGCAGCGTGACTCGATGGAGGAGCGGCATGACTTGAATCGATGGAGGAGCGGCGAAAGCAGCGTTTGGGATAGTGGGAGTGAGCGACTGAGAGTCTAAGGAAGTGAGGAATACAACAAAAGACCTAACTCCCAATGGACGGTTGGATTAGATCTTAACCAATCCAACGGTCCAAGTGATTTCTAATTATAAATTAAAAAAAAAAAAAATATATATATATATATATATATATAATATTCTGTTCGGTTCGGGATTACCGAACACTTTCAAAGATGTGGCCGAATCCCAAACCGAAACTTTCGGGATCGGTTCGGTTTCGGGTACCAAATTTTTCGGGAAATTCGGTTCGGGCATTTTTCGGGCAAATTTCGGGACGGGTTCGGGACGGTTCGGGACTTTCGGGAAAAAATTCCACCCCTAATGAATGCTAGTATAAATAAAAGTAAAAGTAAAATTTAGGATTTGTTCACTCAAGTTTAGAATTTGTACACGAATTATAATTATGTTATAACCAAGCATGCACCATTGGTATTTGTAACTTTTTTTGTAAAATATGTTAGTCTGACGATGTTGCACACATGTAGACCATGCATATCCAGAATAATATCTTGATGAGGAATTTTTCAGGGTTTCGAAACCCCATCTCAGCATTTATAAATGGAGTACTGAACCAATGAAAATTGGATATCTGATTTTGTCATTTTTTTTTTTCATTTAAAACACTTTGTTGAAAGCAAGGTTCTAAAAAACGTTAGGCGCTAGTTGGGCAGCGGGCTAACGCTTAGCGCCTAGATGGCTAGGCGAGGCCTAGGCGATTTAGGTAAATTTCTTGTATATCTTATAAATAAGTGCATATTGTCACTTACAAAAAATTATACTTGTATAAAATCCATTGATAAGATAATAAAATAATGATAAAATGCAAAAAGATTATCCAACAAGTTCAAAATTTAAAAACACATTAAGCATAATCATAGTGAGGAGTATTGTAATGTAGGATGACACATGTACAACAAGTTCACAATTTAAAACAACATAAAATGCAAAATAGGAGGAAAATAAGGAAATATAGTAATGTAAAATACTTAATTTAAGTTTTAAAAGAAAAAAAAAACGCCCAGCCGCCTATCACCGCCTAGCCCTCCTAGGGCACCTCAATTTTTCCAACCGTTTTGCACGAAATCGCCTCGGTTCCAACTAGCCTAGCTCCTAGGCGGCCGCCTAGGCCCTTTTTTAGAACATTGGTTGAAAGTTAAAACGTCAAGCGATATTTTTAACTTCGTTATACTTTTATGTTATCGTTAATAGTCTGAACATTCACAACCTGTCGTTGGAATCACGGTGCTTATGCAACCCCAAGTGTGTCATCAATGACAATTTCCCAGCAACGAAACCAAAGCAAGAAGATTTTCTTAATTCCATCTTCTTTTTTTACGCCTACAGCTCGAGGTTTTGCACTTGCACCTAAAACCTATAAGCCTTTGTAGCTTGATTGTTTAGCTTTTTTTTTAAGATTTACAATTTTCAAGTCTAGGTAGAATTTGGGTTTTAATCATCTTCCTTAGAATTGAAAATTTCAGTGCTTATGAGTTGTCCCTGTGGAGGTAGGGGTGGATTCAAAAAACCGAAAACCGAAAAAAAATCGAACCAAACACCAAACCGAAGTCGAAAAACTGAAAAAAAAAATCGTACCTAAAAAGAAAAAACCAAATTGAACCAAATCGAATCCCTTTACACTTTATGTATGTATGCCCATGTGTTTCCTTTTTGAAACTTTGTTGCCAAATTTGAAACTAGCCTAGGTCTTTTTCAAGGAGCATACTTGGTTCAGTTAGGGAGGATATTGCATCGGTTATAGAGGAAAGTTTTGAAAGGCTTTGGAACTTGAAAGAACTTCTCTATTTGTTTGTTTTTTGAATTGATACGGTGATCATTTTTCTTTGCAATTGAGGTTGTTAATAGAATAAGATTGGTTTATATGATCTTGTATATATACAACTACATTCCCACCTTCAACTTTCCCCCATTTTCTTATTATTAGTCTACCAATGCAAGCTTCTTTTCTAAATTCCATATTAAAAAAAAATAAGTTTTATTAAATAAAATAAAAACCCTGAAACCGTACCAAACAAAACCAAACTGAGAAAAAAAATCGAACCGAAAGAAAATTGAACTGAACAGAACCAAAGTTTCAGTTCGGTTTTGATCTTGACAAAAAACCGAACCGAATGAAACCGAACCCACCCCTATGTGGAGACAGCCTTAAAAGAATACAGATTCCAATCCACCCATGAAGTAATTTCTTGCTTCCTTTCCCAATGATTCAAAAAGTTAGATACTTTGTTTGGGAGTTGATATGTTATCCTAGTCTTTAATTGGGTTTGTAATAGGTAATGACATTGACATTACACATAAAGGGCCCAAATACACACTAAGTACAAAAGATAAAATGGACCCATTAAACACACATTACAAAGCCCAAAGTAATCTTTGGAACCCAGCATATACAAACCACACAACAGAAGAACCCTTAAGCAACAACAACTACTGTAGTTGTTCATCCTGTCGCCGAAACTCTCCATAACGAGCATAATCCATCTCCCGCCACAAGGACCTGCCATCACACCATCAAGAGTCCTTGAGTTGAGGAAGAAAAAAGTCGCTCCATCCTCCATGAACCACCAAAATGATCGTCACCATAGAACAAAGGAAGCCCCCGGGAAGAGAGATCCCACGAACGACAGTGCCAACAAGGGCGAACACTAAAAGAACAAATAAGGGCCAACAAAGGTGGGGTGCAAAAACCCAAGCCAAAGCTCTGCACACTATTGGAAGAAAGCATGGGTGTATGGTGATGGGTGTATAGTGACAGAAAGCATGGGTGTATGGTGACCTTTACTTTTCCATGTTTTCTGGGTGTATAGTGACAGAAAGCATGGGTGTATGGTGACCTTTACTTTTCCATGTTTTCCTCACCTTTACTTTTCCATGTTTTCTGCTTGTCCTCACCTTTCTTTCGGCTTCTGTTTTCTTTTCCCTTCTTCCGCTCATTTATATGAGCTTTCCTTGTACTTGGTTTTACATAATACAAAATATAGACATTCAAAATTCAATATGGTATCAGAGCAGTGACCCTAACCGGCCTGTCTCTGTGATGTTCTCTTGAGAGATTTGTGAGCTTTTTGTCCTTCAATCATGGCTGAAGAAAGCTTAGTAAATTTGGAAGGAGACGGCTTTCATGCTACTCCACCATCACCACACTCAGATATTAATATCAACCCAAATCAACGTCTTAGTTCTGTCTTGCTAAATGAGTTTAACTATCTTCCATGGGAGATAGCAGTTTCTCTTGCTCTGGGAGGACGATCAAAGCTTGGTTATGTTAATGGTGCTATTCCAATGCCTGAGACTACCTCACCGGAGTATGATGCTTGGCTATGCAAAGACCAGTTGGTCATGTCGTGGCTACTCAATTCCATGGATCGTAAGATTGCAGAAATTTTTAGCTATGCTGAATCCTCCATGACTCTTTGGAAAAATCTCAAGGAAATGTATGGAAATCAGAACAATGCGGCTAGAGTGTTTCAGTTAAAGAAGGACATTGCTGGTTTGCAACAGGAAGGGAAGCCATTTGTGCAACATCTTGGAAAGCTGACCACTATGTGGAACGAGCTGAATGTGTATCGACCACACACCATCGACGCTGCTGTGCTAACTAAAAGAGCCGAGGAAGACAAAATATTCCAACTCCTAGCAAGCCTGAGTCCTGAATTCGAAGATCTTCGAAGTCATATCCTCATGAATCCCGACCTGCCTTCTTTTTCAAGTGTGTGTGCCACAATTCAAAGAGAAGAGGTTCGAAGGAAAGTCGTGACCTTGGACATGAAGGCAAATATACCAGAAGCTAGGGCTTACTTCTCTAACCAAAAACTTGGTGAGGAGAGAGGCTACAAAGGAAAGAAAACTGGCTTAAAATGTAGCCATTGTGATGCTGGTGGGCACTCAAGAGATCGATGCTGGATTCTTCATCCAGAGTTAAAACCAAAGTTTCCTAGGGATAACAAAGGTGTCTCGAAAGGCTCGTACAACCCTTCTTACAAGGCAAATCATGTTGCCACAACTTCTTCTGATGGAGCACTGAAGTTCACCACTAATCCAGCTGCACTGATCAACGAGTTTGCTATGTTTCTTCACAAGAAACAAGGTCTTGGAGATAGTGAAGGACCACTAAATCAGTGTGACAACAATCAAACTGCACTACTAGGACAGTTTGCTGGCTTCCTGGCTGGAAATGAAGGCGTGGTACAAAGGGACATCCCAGGTATCTTACACTCATTCTCAACTGCTCTCAACATTGGTAATGTGCATGATTATTGGATTATAGATTCTGGAGCCACTGATCATATGACTAACAAGTCTACAAACTTGCATAAATTTGAAAAATTTTCTATTCCATCCCAAGTGTCAGTTGCCAATGGAAAAAAATGCTATGGTTGTGGGAAAAGGAAAAATACATTTGATCTCAAGTGATGTCGAGTTTGAGGCTCTTTATGTTCCCTCATTCCTTTTTCAACTTTTATCTGTTAGCAAGATCACAAACTCATTAAATTGTCTTGCCATTTTCTCTCCCAAAAATGTGATCTTTCAGGATGTAGTCACCAAGAAGACGATTGGTGAAGGATTTTTCTTAAATGGTCTCTACTATCTTTCCAAGCATATTCAAGTTCCCAAGGTTTTTCAAGTCACTTCAAGCTTAGCTCAAGAACAACAACTTTGGCACCAACGTCTAGCACATCCTTCTGAAAAAGTTCTATCCACCTTGTTCCCAAATATGTGCAAAGTTACAAGTCCTTGTGATGTTTGTCATTTTTCTAAGTTTACTAGATTACCATTTACTTCCTCTTTGTCTAGGGCTAGTAACCCTTTTGAAATTGTGCATTCCGATGTTTGGGGACCAACTATAGAGTCTTTTGATGGATACAAATATTTTGTAACTTTTGTGGATGATTTCACAAGGATTACTTGGTTGTATCTTTTGAAATTTAAAAGTGAAGTGATGGAAGTTTTTCAAGATTTTCATAGACTTGTGGCCACCCAATTTGCTTCAAAAATTCATATTTTACGATCAGATAACGGCACAGAATATATGTCTCATAACATGTCACAATACTTGAGCACGCATGGTATATTACACCAAACAAGCTGTGTTGGAACACCTCAACAAAATGGGGTGGCCGAGAGGAAGAATAGAGATCTACTTGAGAAGACTAGAGCTCTTATGTTTCACATGAATGTGCCTAAGAAGTTTTGGTCTCAAGGAGTCCTTACTGCGGCATATCTCATCAATAGATTGCCTAGTAAAGTGTTGAATTTTAAATCACCTTATGAGGTCTTGAAAAATAGAAAGATCAACTTTTCCCATTTGAGAGTCTTTGGGTGTACATGCTTTGTTCACATTCAAACTCAAAATCGTGACAAGCTAGACCCAAGGGCTGCCAAATGTGTCTTTCTAGGTTATTCATCTACCCAAAAAGGTTACAAGTGCTATAATTCAACAACTAGAAAAATGGTTGTTTCAAGGGATGTTAAATTTGAAGAACATGTTCCTTACTTCTCACAATCACTGGATTACTCTAGACAGGGGGAGCATTTGATGGACTTATTTCCTTTTCCATATCCAAACGGAGAAGATGCAACATGCACTCCTAGTGATCATGTGCCGGATGATGTTAACCTTCACTCGGTGGAACATCTTGAAGATGAAAACCCTTCCTCATCAGAGATTCACACTGCACCCTCCAGTGATCCTTCCAACCATGATGTTGTTCAAATACCTGTAGTTCAATCTCCTACAGTTCGTCGCAATCCTGTACGAGAGAGGAAACTTCCATCCAAGTTGCATGATTATGTGACCTACACTGCCAGGTATCCCGTGACTGATGTTATTGATTATAGCAAAGTCTCATCTTCTTTTGCTACATTCCTAAGTGCCATTAATGAAGCTCGAGAACCTCAAAGTTTTCAAGAAGCCAATCTTCACAGTGAGTGGAGAAATGCTATGGCAGAGGAGCTTCAAGCCCTCCATGAAAATAACACATGGACTATAGTGAAACTTCCAAAAGGAAAGAAGGCAGTGGGGAGTCGTTGGGTGTACAAAACTAAGTTTCATTCAGATGGCACAATCGAAAGGAATAAGGCTCGCTTGGTTGCTCGAGGTTTTACACAAACCTATGGCATCGATTATAAAGAGACATTTGCTCCGGTGGCAAAAATGAACATTGTTAGAGTATTGTTGTCGGTTGCAATTAACAATGCATGGCCTCTCTTTCAAATGGATGTTAAAAATGCTTTCCTGCATGGTGAACTTGAAGAAGAGGTTTACATGAAGCTACCCCCAGGTCATCCTCAATCAAACAATCCAGAAATGGTGTGCAAACTCCATAAATCCATTTATGGTCTCAAGCAAAGTCCACGTGCATGGTATGCCAAGCTCAGTCATGTTCTGGAAAGGGTTGGTTTTTGTCGAAGTATTGCGGATTCTTCCCTATTTGTTCGTTCCAGCTTAGTGGGTAAACTAGTTGTGCTCATTTATGTTGATGATCTAATTGTGACAGGTGATAATATGTCAGAGATTAATGCTCTTAAACAGTATCTCAACAACAAGTTTGCTATCAAGGATCTTGGCACTCTCAAATACTTTCTGGGCATCGAGATGGCACACTCTCACAAGGGTTTCTTCCTCAACCAACGCAAGTATGTCATGGATCTTCTTCACGAAGCAAAAATGACAGATTGCAAGCCTGCTCGTACCCCCTTGGATAGCAACTTGAAGCTAAAAACTCACGGTGATCCAGTTCCCAATTTAAGTTACTATCAAAGAATGGTTGGCAAACTCATTTATCTGACTATCACACGTCCTGATATATCATATGCTGTCAGCATTGTTAGCCAGTTTATGCACTCTCCAAGCATGGATCATTTGAAGATTGTTCATCGTGTGCTACGTTATCTTAAGGGTTCCATTGGTAGAGGAATTCTTATGCGCAACAATAGTCACACTCAGATCTCAGGCTATACCGATGCTGACTGGGCAGGCAATTCTCTCGATCGCAAGTCTACCACTGGGTTTTGTACGTTTGTGGGAGGCAACCTAGTTACCTGGAAAAGCAAGAAACAAAGTGTTGTTGCACGCTTTAGTGCAGAGGCAGAGTATCGTGCTATGGCGTCCACTGCTTGTGAACTTATTTGGCTCAAAAGCCTTCTGTTGACTTTAGGTTTTCCTCATCAACAACCCATGTCCCTACACTGTGATAATCAGGCCGCGATGCACATTGCATCGAATCCTGTATTCCATGAGCGAACTAAACATATTGAAGTTGATTGTCACTACGTCAGAAATCAAGTTCAGTCCAAGGTGATCGACACTCACTACACGCGCAGTCATGATCAACTTGCGGATATTTTCACAAAAGGATTACCCTCTGCTGATTTTCAACGTCTTTTGTTCAAGCTTGGATCAATTAATCCCTTTGATCCAGCTTGAGGGGGAGTATTGGAAGAAAGCATGGGTGTATGGTGATGGGTGTATAGTGACAGAAAGCATGGGTGTATGGTGACCTTTACTTTTCCTTGTTTTCTGGGTGTATAGTGACAGAAAGCATGGGTGTATGGTGACCTTTACTTTTCCATGTTTTCCTCACCTTTACTTTTCCATGTTTTCTGCTTGTCCTCACCTTTCTTTCGGCTTCTGTTTTCTTTTCCCTTCTTCCGCTCATTTATATGAGCTTTCCTTGTACTTGGTTTTACATAATACAAAATATAGACATTCAAAATTCAATACACACCCTCCCGTAGAAAAATGACAATCGCAGTAATAAATGGTGGAGTCAAAAATAGGATTTGTGGAAAGATGATGGAGCCAAGTGATGAAGATGGTACAGGGGAAATGATCGAATGAGATGGAGGAAATGGGTGATCGAAATTTGATGCTCAAGATGGTGAAAACAGAGACAAAAAAAGTAACAGGAAGATGAGATCGTGAAGGGAAGATCGGGATAAAAACAGGGCTGGGATTATTGCAAAAAACAGTAGGAGAAAGAAAAAGAAGAAGATAAAGGCAAGTCAAAGGACTGCCACAGACCCTGACCATGGCAAAGGCTGGCGGGGACACAGAAAATAAAAAACGAAAGTCACTCAGACCACGGTGAGAAAGGGTCTCACTAGAGGAGAGAATTTTTGTGATGCTTTTTAATAAAGGGTTTAGTTTGCAAAATGATATATCAAGGGTTACATGTTATACAAATATGGTCCAAATTTCATTTGGAAAGCAAGAATTTATACCAACAATTCAATAAGTTGGATTAAGAATTTAAGATAACACAAACAACAAAATACTCATATCTTTGTCCCTTGTTCAGTTTAAACAAAAAATTGAACTTTGAGAAATCAGTAAACGTAATCCAAGCTTAACCTAAATAAGAAATAAAACACTTCTACAAAAACATAAAAAACAAAAACAAAAAAAAAAGAATAAATAAATAAAATACATTCTCTAGAATGGAAGTCAATTATCTTTGTGATGCAAGGTTGACGGTCATCATAAACATACATCTCTCTGAAACCAAGCCTTCTACACGCTTTGTATTTTGGTGTTTTAGAAATTGACCAAAATATAAACAAGAAAAACAACTAATGACTCTTGGTTTTTGGCTGAACATATCAAATTCTCAATCACATTCTTAATATAAACTTGTTCTTGTACAAACATTTTAAACAACATATGCATCACAAGAAGAAAAAAAATACCATCATTCAGAACGATTAGAAACATTTTTAAGTCGCCCTTAATCTAACGCCAAATTCCAAACTTCCAATCCATAGTCTAATGTCAATTCTGGAACTCCAACAAGAAATCATTGGAAACTTCAAGCCAAGATATCAACAATGAATACGATCAATACCTAATTTAAAACAAAGGGTAATGGCTAAACACAATACCTAATTAATTTTTACTTATATTTGTGCACGTTAATCTTTAAATACTTTGGTTTTTTAGGTTTCTACATTGACTATTTTTAACACTCAGACATCAAAATAGAATACCCATAATTTGGGATTTTCACTTGAAGGCAAACAATTCATTGATATAAATGAAAATACATACCAAAAACTTGCTTTGACCCAAAAAAAAAAAAAAAAAAAAAAAAAAAAAACCCCGGAAACTTAAATTTATCAAAATCCATTCATAAGCCCCGGATCCATCAGAACAACAATCTGTACATTTCTGACACAACCCTCGATTGTTGAAGATTTGGAGAAAAACAATTTCTCAAAGAATCCACATTTTCTCTTTTTTGCATCTTTCCTCTCCACCGAAATTCATTAGGAACTTTCTTCGTTTCCAATACATGGTGATTCAGTTGGAAGGTTATTTATTAATTTCTTATATTTGAAAATATTTCTGGATTTACCTTTTAATTTTGTTATAGGTCAATTCTTCTCCGTGTATAATTTAAAGTAAGAATATTGCATGGATTCTCAAAAAAAAAAATATATATATATTCATGGGAGAAAAATATACCACAACTACTGCCCCAAAAGGGCCACCATCTCTACGAGCAAGATTGTTGAGAGGAATATACCACCACCACCGCCCAAAAACGGCCACCACCATCCTCCATCACTCATCCCACTCTAGAAGATGTCTATTCTTAGAGGCACCAAACTTTAGGTGCTAGGAAGACTCTTATGACTTGTTTACTAATATGTAATCGGAATGAGAGTGTAATTGAAATGATGAGAAGTTAGAATGAGTTGGAGTGAGAATTATATTCTTGTGAAGCTGCTTACTAAAATTTACATAGTGATACTCATTGCATAATAATTCACATGAATCGAAAAGAAAACTAGTGTGATTACTAAAATACCATAAACTCGTGTGATTACTAGTATTAGTTAAACACACTACAATATTTGTTTTAATAAAAAATTAATTACCCTAAAAAAGTTTAATCTTTTTATTTTGTAATTCTTTTTTTTTATTTAAGAGAACAAAACCCAGTACATGTCATCCCCTTTTTATGAGTTTGCTCCTCTCCCAACCTATATTCTTCTTCACTTCCCTTTGGAGCAACTCTACCCCTTAGGAAGCTAATTGTCCGGGCTATTATGCAATTGGTCATTATTGCCTTAATGAATAATAATCGTCCAAGGGTATCTCCACCCCTTAAATAAATTGTCTGTCCGCATAATTCATATAAAAATTATTTTTTAAAAGTAATTAAAAATAAAATAAAAATTAATATTATTTTGTAACAATTTTTTTTTGAACTATCCATGTGACAATCCGTCCCTAATTTTACAATTTCATAAATTTTAAAATGTGAATTTACGAAAATACCCTAGAGACGAGGATATTGACTTGTGTTGACCAACGTATGGTGAGACGTACGAAATATTCTTTTAGCGTATTCTTAAAGTACTTGACTGTACAAATGTGGAGGCGCAATCGAAATCAAAATCAGAGCTACGGTTAAAATTTTACCAAACATCGAGTACTGTAGACCAATTGATAAATTTCATAATTGGTTGATATTTTTTGTGGCTTGTTTTAGGGAGCCATGTGTGTGTGGTTGGGAAGGGAAACAAGAAGAGATGAAGAAGCGTGTTGGACAGAAAAAAAGAAAAAAAAAAGGAGGAGAATGAGAGTTACAGGAGAGGGTGGTGGCGAATCAGAAGATGAGAGAGGAAGAGGTTGTCCAATGGAGAGAGAAGGAAATGAGGGGAAAGGAGAGAGGTGAGTGGCACCCAACCCAAACCTCTATTCCCCTCACCAGTATACCTACATACCCAACGACAGTGCCACTGGGTTCGAAGCAATTTCCGGCGATTCTGACCCATTTTTCAGGCGATTTTCATCCATTCACCACCACCAAACTTCATCATCATGTCCCAACATCCAATTCTAGCCAAAATGGACACGAATTGGTGGAGATTTCACGAAGAACACCCCGCGGGTGTCACAGAAGACTTATCCAAAATCCACCAATTCCAAAATGTTTTTCTTCAATTACCACCATCATTAGACCTCCCTTGAGGCTTAGAACAATGCCCAATCAGTGGTTGGAGCGTCAGAGTTGATTTGAGGACGAATCAAGAACACCCAAATTTTAGGATTTCGACGGGTTCGAGACAAATTGGAGCCTTTCCCGGCCAAGTTGGACTTGGTCACAAGTATAAAACTTGCTTTACTCTTAGAGATTTTCATTTCTGTAAAATTTGGAAATTTTTGGAAATAGTTGGATTTTTCCAACGAGTCGAGGCGGCCGACGGCCACCCACAGTGGCGCTTGGCCAGGGGGTCATCGATGCTATTCTTAGGCTAATTATATGCCTTGAATTCAGTTCTGACAATAGTAGGACGCATGTTGATCGTTAGAACCTAAATTTTCTACAATAAGTGATTAGGTCATTATATGAATCGACAATCCGACCGTTGGATCGTCATCAAACTTTAATAGGTCGTGGTTCGTAATATTTGAGGATTATAGGAACTTACGGATTGGGAATCCAACACACGGATCTTTCCGAATTGGATTTGTAAGTTTGTAAAATAAAACGTTAACCGCCACTTGGTTTTGGTAATTGACGAAGATCCGACCATTGGATCGTTCCGAAACTTTAGGATATTATTCTAGAAGTATAATGTGCATCTTTAGAAGTAACGGATCTGAAATCTGTGATGCGGATCTTCTGAGTCGAATTACGTAGGGCCGTGTGTTTACGTAAATTATGTGTTCTATTGTTATAAATTCTGAGGTGTGATTTGATAATTTCCTAGTCACCGATCATTCGTGACGTCTCGATATGCGTGCTAGGGAATTGTGGGACGAACTCCAGGTGAGTGGGTCTTCTCCTTTTGATCGTGTGTGTGTATATATATATATATTTTTTTATGTGATTAATAATTCCCCAAATACTTTTAAATTGATTTATGCATATTATATACATATAACTACTGTGAATGCTTTGAAGCATTAAGTTGAACTACGAATAGCTTGGTCCCGTTTAAGGGTACGTAAGCAGTCTAACAAGACAGTTAGATGCAGCCATAAAACAATCCGAATTTAACGAGGTACTTGATTTCTCTAAGGAAAGAAGTTATGATGGTTAACAACATAGAGATTAACCATGATTTTATTTTGGCCTATCACTGGGTTTAGTTTCGATTAAGAATGTTGGAACGTTAAAGTGGTTATGCCAAACGACTCTGCGGACGTCCAGGTAAGATTCAGGTGAGTACATGTTGATGATAGTGATTGCAGTTGAAGGAAAAATTTTGTCCTAGCTAAGAACATGTATGAACATTTGAATACATATGCTAACAATTAACTCTTTAAAGTAGGCATGCATCCAAAAACAATTCATGAAACCCATGACTTTCAAAGCCTAGTATATGGTGAACCAAAAGACACTTTAACAACATTAAAGATAATTAAGAATTTAGAGATTCTTTACCCTTGAAGCTCATCCTTGATTACACAAGGGATTCACCCAAGTGGAGGGCCTTCAAGTCACCTCCTTGCTCCTTGGATCTTCCTTGTGATTTTCCTCCTTTTAGTGCTCCTTTGCTTCTTTGAGGATTTGAGGATTAGTTCTCCAAAACACCAAAAGTTTGATGTCTCTATGTCTCTTCACCAAGGATGTAATTTGTGAGGATGAAAATGGATCACTTAGGGAAGTAAATTTGCTAGATAACTTTCCCCAAGTAGCTTAGAAAACCCTAATTGAAAACAAAGCTATAAAGATGAATTTATACTTCATTTCTTAGGTGAGTGGCAAACTTGCAATTAAGCAAACTTGCATACCCTCACCCTAAATGGTTGGCCTATATGGTTATTGGGCTTATTGCCCATTTTGTTTTAGCTGTCATACAACTTAAACATAATGGGCCTTGTGGACCAAAACACTTTTGGGCCCCGAAGCCCTAAAACCAACTTAAAAGCCCAATACGAACATTTCGTATAATTAATTAACTAATTAATTAATCTTGACCATTCTTCAATTAAACCATTTAATTGCTTATCCATTTCATTTAATTGCTTCACATATATCCTTATTTGGTGTGCGATCCATTAGGTTCCAATTAGCGAGGCAGTGGGCGATGTTACTCTTAACTATCGATTGTGAATTGAAACCACATTTCAATTCTCCCTTTTTGATGATTAGTGTTTGCTAATCAATAGGGCTTCCACAAACCATGAGTGACACCTAGCAGTATGTCATGGTTACCCAAGCTAAGTAGAATTGGTTGGAGAACCTATCCAGTTACAATTACAATGCAATACGGTCCTTCTCTAATACAATACTCTTAACCACATTGTTTTAAGTGATAGTTTGTTTCATGTCTACTATCCAATGTGATACTTTCTTATATGATTCCCTTGAATATGATTTGGAACATCTTCCTTAGTCATATTCATTTGCTTTGGCCAAAGACTTTAGAATCATATTTTAGAGTATACTCCTTCCACCATGGAAGGTTAGAGATCCCTTGTTGTGCATTCATATGCCTACATGACTAGATCACATGACCCCAACAATGCCGTGGACAATCCGAGGGAATGCCTTTGTCATGATCAAAGATCAAGGACCTAACCATTAGACATCTATGATGCCTCAGGTCTAAGGACTACTTTGCATATTGTAACCTTAGAGTTCGTACATGACATGTATGTTTGAACTCTCATTAATCGCAGTTCAGTGTACTCGATTACTCTTTCGAGCACCTATGTGTTTGTCTTAGTGTCCAACACCAAATGACTTGAGACTAGTTCATACTCACGTTTGAGTCAACATAACACATACTAACCTTAGCGGATTGTCAATGCCCAATTGGCAATCCTATGGCTAGGAACGTTTTAGGAATGAACATAAGAGAAAGGTCTCCTTAATCTAACTCATTAGATCACTTATCTCTTATGTCAAATACATCCCTTGGATTCTCTTATTGCTTAAACACATGATTCAATAAATAGTGATTAACAATAAGTATTGCCCTTCCGTTAAACATATAAAAGTTTAACATATTAAGTATTCCAAAAAGCTATTACATCAAATGAGTGGCTTTGTGGGCATACTTCCAACAGCAGTGTGTATGGTTATGTTTATATGCATTTAATGCTCATTATCCTACACCTCGATGTTAGTGCTCCGTCCGAAGATAGGGCCTAGCCTTCACGTGATCGTTCACCTCCCGCACAATACGCTCACTTTGGATCCAAGGTAGGTGTCAGCCTGTCGTACAAACCACATTAGGTGGTTCCGACTCGTATGTGACTTTCGATACTTCACACAACATTCACATGATCGTAGCACTTAAGCGTATTTATTTACACACAGCCTGTCGTTCAAATCACTATAGGTGACTCCGACTTATGTGCTAGCATTGATTGATGAGATATGGGTGCAGTCATATAGGTCACCATAGGTGACTCCGACTTGCGGGCTAGTATGAATTATTAAGCACATGATTATTTATATTGCTGATGAGATGTTGGGTCGTGGTATACTTCTGGACTTACTGTTAACACACATTTGATTTCATATTTATACATAGTATGATTTTCTAAAAATTATATGGTCTTACAGAGAGGGGTTATTGTAGACATCGAAATTTCGGTAAATAAATGTTGACTGATAAATCAAAGTTTCAACGCTCATGTATTACATAAATTTTACACGTAGCGTGTCTAAACGAAAAATCGAAATGAGTCGGGAAAGTCATCAAACAGGACACATGTCAACACCTGGCAGAAACGACTTATTTCATCTGGGATATTATATTCAAAATTAGGCCTTGGAAAATTCTATAAATACAAGCCCATTTCATTCATTTAGGGAGGAACCAAAATCATTAGGCAAAATTCTTGAAGCTCTGAAGCTCTGAAACTCCGAAGCTCTCAAGCATCCAGGTTCCCGAAGAATCAAGAAAGCTCTCTTCGTTCTTCGTTCATCGTTCATCCTAAGATCAAGCCCCAACGGCCCTTTGGATCAACAATCATCCACCAATTCAAGATCAAGCCCCGACGGCCCTTGAAGAAAGCGTTCTTCGTTCTTCGTTCATCGTTCTTTCAAGCCCAAGCCTCAACAGCCCCTTGAAGAAAGCGTTCACCGTTCATCAACTGTTCATCCTCAAGGATCAAGCCCCAACGGCCCTTTGGATCGACAACATCAACAAATCCGCTCATCCGCTGTTCATCAAGCCCAAAGCCCCGACGGCCCTTGAAGAAAGCGTTCATCGTTCATCACTGTTCTTCGAGATCAAGCCCAAAAGCCCTCGAAGATCCGTTCAAGCCCAAAAGCTCTCGAAGATCCGTTCGTCACTGTTCTTCGAGTTCAAGCCCAAAAGCCCTCGGAAATCCGTTCATCACTGTTCTTCAAGATCAAGCCCAAAAGCCCTTGAAGATCCGTCAATCACCATTCTTCAAGATCAAGCCCAAAAGCCCCTTGAAGATCCGTTCATCCTCGTTCATCCAAGATCAAGCCTCGACGGCCCTTGGATCAATTGCACATCCCACAAATCAACACCTTACGGAGATCGAATCAGATGATCAAATTTGAGAGAGATTGTAACCCAGAATCATCAAATACATAATATTATTTTGTGCACGTTGTTCTTGTCTCTTTCGTTTCGGGAATTTTCTGTGTTCACAGTTATTATCTTTGATAATTGAAATGGTTTGAAAAGTTTTGTTTTTGCCATTCACATTTTCTGTTTCAGCCCCTCCAGGTTTTAGTATCTGAGCTTCCGTATCGACGAGGATTATCAACATATTCTAATATAGGTGACTACCTTTGATGGTATAATTCTTATCTTACTCTACTGTACTTTACGTATACTCTGTAATCATGTGTGAAATGGGTTCATTCCCGCTCACAGCGCACTCAATATTAGACATATTTAAGTTTTAAATTTATTCACATTTTCCTCATCACTACACTTTATGGTTTCGTCACATTCAAAGTGTCGGCCAACACAGCTCGATCTGGAGTCTTACTGGACTTTCCGAGTCAACCCCACTCTCCATCCTTTTCACTATCAATTTCTCCATCCTTCCTTTTCTCCGTCACGTGTAGAGACTGCCAACGTCGTCCAAGTTTATTGCCTAGAGGCAAAGCCGCGTCACCAACCGCCGGCGAATTCTTTCCTCCTTCTCCTTCTCATTCCCTCCCATCGGCGAATTATATCTTCCTCCTACTCCCTCGACTTCGAGCTCGCCAACGACAGGTCCTGGTACACAAGGTCGTGGTCCTTGTACACAAGGCCGGGTTTCGGAGCTCGTTCCATCCGTCCCCCCTTTCCCTTTTTTTTCTTCCTTGATCTATGCTTGTCCGCCCCTCGCTCCGTCATTCCTCTCTCCATCCGTTCCTCCACTTCATCTTCTAAGCCGAATTTTTGGACCGCAGAGAAGGTGGACTCCTCCCTCGACCACTGTTTCATACTGTTGCACCCTTGTCTACAATTTTGTTTGTCATATGACGTCATGATGACATCAACATGAAGTTATATTGCGCAGAGGCGGCAAGAGTTGTCACACCCCAATACTTAAGGTGTGACATTAAGAGAAATAAATAGAACAAAGTGATCGTTTAAGGGTATAAAACAAATATTAGCTTAAGATTTAGTCAATGAAAATTTAAACTCAACAATTACATTACTCCATACTACAAAGGTAACTCCAAGAAATAAAGTTAAAGACTTAGTGTGGTAATACAAACTGTAGGAACGACCTGTACCGTAAAATTCACCGAAAAGAACCCGTTTAACCAAAAAGTACAAAAATTTCCAGATTCAAAGTAGACACCTAAAACGAAGTTGTGTTAAAATTTTAAGGATTTTCGAGTTCGGGAAGTTTAGGAAGATTTAAATCTAAAACAGGTATGCTGCTGTTTTTCTAAAAAAAAAAAACAATTTCAGCAGCACCAAGTCACTTTGGAAATAAAACTGATTATGCTACAAAGGGTAAAAATCTGAAATTTTCAAAATGCAACCTATGTAGTAGGTAATCAACCACAGTTTTAAACATAACCCAGTTCATAGTGGTTCTCCAAAGGCAATTCATTAAGCCTTACAGATTATAATAAGTTCACAAAAGACCTTCAAGGCTTCTTACAAGAAAAACATGTTCAGGTCATTTGATGAAAATGTACATGAGTATAATTTATACAAGCCAAAAGACAAGTGACCATATATACATGGTTTTCATTGCCCAGGTAAGTAAAGACACTAACCCATTGTGGCCTACACCTTTTTAGTCTACAACGCAACAAAAAGATCATTTACAAACTAAGACTAACTATACAAATACTTTGGCAGCTCACCCAAAGATATACGTCTGGACTCCCTTCTATTAGTCCAAAATAAAGCTGCAACTCGAAACCCAACTAGTCAACCCTACACCACCTGAAAATACATATTTAGAAAAACGGGTGAGCATAAAATGCCCATTAAGGGTTTTTCGGTAAGTCCGTAGTCATTTAAAATTTCTGGTGCATGCCTAAAAATGATAAGAGTGATTCGAAACAGTTTATATCCACCACTACGTAATCCAACAATGGAATTATGCTCTAAAATGCTTGGAAGTAACATATGGTAGGAAAACCAAAGTTTTAGAGCATAAACAGCTTTGATAACAACACGGTACAACACACAGTTCAGAAACATTTCTTTCGTCATAAGGACAACAAAGCCATTATTATTAAAAGAAACAATAACACAACTAATCACAAAGTTTCTCTTTTATCCTAAACAAGTGATTAGCAGATTGGAAAGAATCGTAATATACCTGGCCAACATATATACCACACATATCTGTCACATTGATAACTCATTCTTATAGCCCACACATGGAGCTTTCCCTGGGGAACATTGGGTCATTGTACCCATAATCTAACAATTTCACGGGTCATTGTGCCCATTCATACTTCCTCAACATTCTCAATTTCACAAGTATTATACTACTTTCACAATTTGAACATTCATGTCAAGATGCTTTAGAATTCGATAATAAGTAAAATAAGAGGCATGCACGTTAAAAACACAATCTTGAAAAATCATTGCAATCACTTTAAACTCACCAAAGTTGTAGGAATGAAATTAAAATCATTAGAATCAAACCATGGAGAAACTTTTGCTTCACTTCTTTCACATAATCAAAAATAGAAAATAAAAATTAAGTAAGCTTGAAATAGTGCTTAAATGCCAACAATCCTTTATCAAGTAAAAATGAAAAATGAAAATATTTTTATGGTTAGAACTCCCCTACCTCAACATAATTTCGTGATATTCAACTCCCGTGGTATTCGCCGACTTGTTCAGTAGTCGCCTTGTTCTTCTCTTCTATATCTATAAGTAAGAAAAATCATCACACACTGCTTATACAAAAATACCAGACAACATACCCTAATTCCAGGTTAATTGGGGACTTTAAACAACACTTGGTGCTCATCTCTAAAACTATAACATTCAATATGATACCTTCATGTTTCCTACTCCCACCCAAACTAATTCATGGGTTATCAAACTAAATATCAAATAGATTTCCAAGGTAAGAAATAGAGACCTCTAATGGAGACAAACAAGGGATCCTCACTTGTACTAATCTTCACAAATAGAGGAAAAGAAACTAAATTTCTCTTCCTTAATTTTCTTTTTGGAAGTTGAAGAGCTAAAGGAGAGGAATTTCTTCATCTCTCTCGGCTGGAGGAGAGAGCAACAAAGGAAGAAGGTTTTCTAGAATGTGCTCAAACCTTTTCTCCTTACTGACATAAGCGTCCCTTTTTATTCTTTATTTTTATTCTTCTTTTAGTTCTTTTATTTTCAAGCCAAGGCTTTTCAATAGTAAGAGAACTTTTAATGGGCCAATGGTCAATTGATCCAAACCTCAAACAAGGCAAATTAATTTTGCTAATAATGACCACAAGCAATCCATTTTTAATCAGTGCTTAAAATTTTCAGAATATTACAAGAGTGGCCTAATTTCTAAGTCTCTGGAGTTAGGCCCATCGAATAGCAAAGGTGATTGGGGCGGGCTGGAGCAACTTTTGTTGGGCAGGGGGATTTGTTAAGGCAAGGATAAGGCAAGGGAAAGGGCAGCGAAATTACCCTTACTATTATTCACTCTAAATAATAATTGTCATTGTACAAGTTCATCCGTTTGAAAAGTAGAAGGGTAAGAACAAGGGCGATTACTGTTTATAAATATATATTTTTATTTTGTATGCCTTGTAAGTATGTACTTAATAAGCTTGTTCTTTGGAAATAAAACTCTCTATTTAAAGCATCTTGGCTAGTGAAGGGCTTGAAGTCAGCGGAGAGAAAAAAACATATATGGAGGGGATAGTGTTAATATGTGAGTGTTTTTTTTTTTTTTTTAACAAAAGATATTACCTACACTAAGGGGGGAGTGGGCATCTTTGCTAGTGAAGGGCTTAAAGTCAACGGAGAGAAAAAAAAAACATATATGGAGGGGATGGTGTTAAATTGTGAGTGTGTTTTTTTATTTTTTTTATATTTTAATTTTTTTTATATTACCAACCCTAAGGAGTGGGGAAGTGAGATAAGCTTTACACTGAGATAGCCATAATAATGTGGTTCAAATTCGCATTTGCTGAGAATTGAACCTAAGACCTCTTACTTACAAATGATGAGGAATACCACTACAAAATAGTATTAAGTGGCAAATTGTGAGAGTGTTTCAAGATTATAATAAGTGTGAGGGTATTATCGGTAGGAAATATTGATTTCTGTTTATCTTTTCTCCGGAATCCAAACATCACCTCTCATTATGTAATCTAATTATGAGAAATTTGAAAATTTGATTACTGATATTTGGTGGACCGTACTCATTTTCATCCAGGAAATGATAGTAAACATTGGAAACCTTTGCAAGGAGTGTGATTACCCTTCTTTCCACTCTATTCCCGTTTGCTAAACGCGACATTGGTTTTTACAACCTTCAAATCTAAGCTATGGAGATGGAGTATACATGTTATCGGGTTTCGGGTGCATGCAACGCTTTTGCTATTTTGATTAAAAAATAATATAATTTGCATGCACTTGTTGGCCAGTTATTGAAGGAACTAGACTACGTCAATGAAGTTATGTGGTTGCAATTTCTTACTCCAATGAACTTCAAATTGATCAATTGACAGCTAATGGACTTGTAATTATGGACAATAATTGAAGGGAACTGTTATTAGCACTCCAAAAATCTCATTCTACACTCTTTCCAAGTGTATTATTCTTTCTGATTATAGAAAGTTTTTTAGTACAACGATATATTTTACACTAAGGAATAAGAAGAGGAAGAGTTTGGCTAAACCACACAATGTACAACTTAATTTGGTATTAAATTTACCGTTTACGAGATTGGAACCTAAGACCTCTCACTTACAAGTGAAGAAATATACCACCAGATTTTAAGATTTTTGTAGTATCAATTACAAATCTCTAATTGAAAAGAGATTAGTCTATTTTGTGAAGCAATTAAGGTCATTCATAAATGAAGAAATTTACAGTACGACATAGAGACCATGCATGAAAAAATGATCCCATGTATGAATATATAATCTGGATCTATTCACTAGTAACTTCCTCATGTTGGATAATTTCAAAGGGAAAGGGTGAAGCTATTATTGAATTTGGTGGTATTTGACCTCTTGGAACATCTTATTCATTTTTTTTCTTGATGCCAAATAAAATTTTCTAAAATAATTGTATATCCTATAAGGTCAAACAAAGGAGCATTTTTAGCTAAAGTAGTAATGATGCAGTCTCCCTGAAGACGGTGGCATCCGAAAGTGTACCCTAAAACCGCAATGACATCAGCTAAGAAGTTCGCCTCCACAGACACAGATTTCTAGGAAATTGAGTTGAAAATCCTCGCAACAGAGCTAATGTTAGCAAATCATCTTTAGTCTCCAAAATGTAGAGCACCGACGACAAAGCAGTCTAAGATTAATTTGGAGCGCCCTCTTCACGCATAATTTTGTATGCTGATATATTCATCAATTTGAGAGCATCTCTTAAGGCCATAACTTCAACAACTAGTACAGAAGCCTCCCTCAAAATTCAACAACTATGATGAAGCCCTTAGCAGTGACACTAAGCCATCAAAGTTGATCTCCAACAGATGTCTTGCGCTGGTGACATTTTATAGCGCTGATAAAAATAAGATTTGCAAATCCTTCCCTAATGATGAAACCCACGACAACAATGCTATTCTTCCCTAAGTCATCAAAGTTTATCTTCAAAATATTTCTTTCATTTATGGACTATAAGTGTCACAATCTCAAATATATATTTTTTAACACATGATATTATCTACATTAAGGGGGGAGGTGAACTTAGTCTCACAATGAGTTAGTAACAATGTGGTTCAAATTCTCTTTTGAAGAGAATCAAGTTTAAGACCTCTCACTTACAGGTGAAGATAAATAACACGATATCGTAATAATAAGTGACTGTCACAATTTCAAATATGACCAATTAAATGGCAAGCCCAATTGGACCAACGACACATAAGGGTGTTGGGCTAAATGAAAGAAAATAGAGGTTGGTCTAAAAAAGCATTTGGATTGAAGTTAATAAGATAGTAAATAAATAACATTAATAATAGTGTAAACTTCATATAAGTTCAATTTTGTGAAGAGTAGTGCTACACTCGTTTATTATCATTTGTTTTATCTCTTGAATAGAAGTAAAATTCATTAACACATGTAGATCTTATCTTTATTCAAGCGAGTTCACTCCATTAAGGCAATAATTACCCCGTCAATTGGGCAAAAACAACTATTATCTTAGTAAATAATAATCGTCCCAGTGAATTTTCACACCGAAAAATAAATTGTCCGGACAATTAGTATTAATTTTTTTTTTAAATATAGTTTTTATTATTTTATCATTAAAAATATCTTCTATCTACAAGTCATCGTCTCTAGAAACCTCCAGTGTCCGACCCTCTTCCCTTTTTCCATCTCCTCATCTTCTACGCCCATCCTTTTCTCCCTCACCTCTGTTTTTTCCCAGGCTTTTTTCCCCCTCCACACCAACACAGAAAGTTTAATCACCTAATTCATCTATAAGACGCCTTGCATCCTCATCTATGACTCGTCGAAGAATAAAAGGTTTGCTCAAGATCGTCGTCTTCAGTTGGAATGAACAGCGACTCGTCTGATAGGTGGAGGAATCCGGCGTCGTATTTCAGTTTCCAGAGCTTGATTCGTCTTCAGTTGGAAGCAAGGTATAGGTAGTCTAAAAATACAGAAATTTCGATGGAAATATCGGAATTATCGATATCGATAAAAATTAAATAAAAACCACAGAAATTGTAAGAAAAACTTGGAAATTTTTATTGAAACTTTGCATGATGTTTATTTAGTCAATTATCTATTAGTTTATCACAAAAAATTGGAAGGAAATGCATTGCATGATAGATATAACTGATTTAAGTTGATTATATAACGAGCTGGCAAACATTGTGAGTGTAGAAAATATGTAGTAATTAATGAAAGAAGTTTAAACACACTATAATCATTTATATATAATGAATTAGTACAATATTTTACACTTTATATATTGTATGATAAGATATATGAGTGACTTAGTAATGTCTAAAATATCGATGATATTGAAAATATCGGTAGTTTAAAAACACAGAAATTTTAATGAAAATATCAAGATATTATGGATATTTTATGGTTGGAAGGAATAACGACCTAATTGATTGGTCGTCGGAGGGTGAGGCATCAGGCGTTGGAAAAAATATATAACCTAGATCACAGCAGGTTGATGTCATGTCGCCTCAAGCAGACAGGCGGGCGAGAGTGTTGGGCCCACTGATTGCCCCACTGATTTTTTATGGATTGGAGCTGTGTTTGTTGAGTTTGGTGAGAGATTTTTCAATGTGATTGGAACACGAAATAGTATACTACGTGTCATTATTTAATAATAGAATATGTGTGTTAAAAAGTTAATAGCTTAAAAAATAAAATTTTCTACCACTTATATAAAAAATACATGATGTATTGCCCGTATTTCGGTAACAATGAAAAATATATAGTGTATCATCCGTGTTCCGATTACTAATAGGTAGGGCAATTGGATGGAGTGAAGATCCTGTCGGATCCTCTTTGTGAGGATTCCAGGGATTCTCCAATCACATTCGTTCATCGTACATTATGCAACCAGTTTTTGTCAGGTATTGTTTATATTCAATTTTAAATAAAAAAAATTACAATAATTCCTGACTGCATGATGTATGATGAACGAATGTGATTGTAGGATCCCCAAGATCCTCACAAAGAGGATCCAGCGAGGATCCTCTTGGAATTGGATGGGGTGAATTGCTCTTAGAGATATAGTAGAAATATATGGTAAGAATATTATTTTTGTTTTGTAAATCATTAATGGTTTTAATCCACTTTATTGGGTTAGGTCTATTCACTAACTATCACCAGCTTTATTTTTTAAGGAATTATTAGTGACACTCCAAAAATTTTATTTTATACTCCTAACAAGTATATTTTTTTTCTTCTAAGTTCATGAAGTTTGGAGTGTGAATAACAATTTCTTTTTCTATAATCTTTTTATTAAATTGTAATAAAAGTCATTCATTATTTATAAGTTTATCTTTTACTCAATTTTAAGATTAAATATCTAAATTAAACATTATTTCCCAATTTTCTCTTCTTCCCTCATCACAGTTTTCCTGCTCCTAATGCTATTATCACTATAAATGTTGATTTAATGCTACGTACATATCATGTCAAAATGTCAAAAAAGCCTATCCAAGAAAATGGAAAGCCATCAAGCAGGTTTGAAAACCTGCAAAACTGCAAATCAATTCAACATGCTGACGCAACACGTGGTCCCAACATGGATCCAAAGAGAAAATATCTCCAGATTAAAGAAAAATTTAAATTCGTTTCTGCTTATATTCATAAGTAGTAGTTGATCAATCCCTTTATCACGTTAAAAAGGTGATAAGCAAGATGGTGAATGAGAAAGTGCCGTGCGTGAATTGAATAGGAGCAGTTGGTTTTCACATTCACATGCACTTATTATATGAAAGGGAATCTGGACTGACGGTGCCTCTCAATGGCTTCTGATCGTCCATTTCAATCGTATGCAGCTAGATACAAGTTAAATTAGCATAGCTGGCTATGCGAAAAGTGTGAAAATGACTGATTAAACACGATTAAAGAAAATTTTAAATTAACTTTTGCGTTAAGCGTGACATTGACCATAAGTTGCTGTCTCCTTGGACGTAAGCCAAACACCATTTTCATGGATCCACTTGAGCTTTTATCATCTGTAACATAGGGAATATTTTAAATCTGATCGTTGCTACTTGCTACGTATAGTCTGTGGTTGGTTCAAGGTTTGTCAATTTTATGAACTGGGAAGAGAGAAATATTATATACTAGTACGAAAAAAGACATTAGTAGCAAAATACATATACGCAGCAATAATCATGTGAGTTACTATCGATCCTCTCTCTTTCTAAAGATAAGAGTTTTTTATTTTATAAAAGGCCAAATACATGCAAATCACAGTTATTAAATAAACTCAATTGTCTTTGCTCATGTACCTTTTTCGTTTTTTTTAACTTGGATAGGGATGAGCCAAACTGGATCTCGTCTTTTATTTCTGCAGATGTTGCTTCTGCTGATGTAAGTTCTTACGAAACCTCAGATTTTTTTTTTATTTGAAACAACTGAGAATTTAAGCATGATATTGTGCGTGGTAGCTAGCTTAGCTCTACCCAAAACTCATTCAAAGGAATTGTATTTGTTGCAAACTTTAAAACAGTAAATACTTTGAAATTGCTTAACTATATTCTCAACACATATTCTTTTGTATCATAGAAATGCTTGACATGCATGAATTAGTCAATCTGCATGCGTTGCTCCAAATGTGATGTTAATTAACATAGAAATGCTTTGAGATAGAAACTGCTTACGTATCAGTTATGAATCATGGAAAAGGGTATTGCTAGAGAATTCAATTTTTTAAACCAACTTGTGTAAGTCGAATGATGTGGTTGTTGATAATTAAATTATTAATTAAATGTTGATTAACGTGCTTGTTTCCTATTGGTGACACATCATTTAATTTACAAATTTGGTTTAAAAATTTGATCTCCTTAACATTATCTATTAATAGTTTTCTTATTAGTGTTTCAAAGTGCAATAATTAATATATGGAGCTCTGTTTTCAGCTTGTAATTGATCATTTACTAATATATAAGGAGCTCTGTTTTCAGCTTGTGTAGGCTGAAGACGACTTCAGTTGAGAGTCGACAGGAGATGTTGAAATCAACAAGAAAGAGAAAACTAAAAGTTGATAAAGATGGCCATAATATAAACAAACGATCGAAAATGATGATCTAGCTGTACAGTTTTTCCTATAAAACTTCTTTATTTCTGGTTTTTTTTTTCTCCATAAAATGTTTCATTGATCATTCTCGAAGCTTGCTGGTACAAGTCTATTAATTTTTTAAGAAAGAAAATCTATTTATTAATAACTCTAAAGTCATGAAATATTAACTTAATCTTCAGCATGGCCTTCCTTAAGAATTTGGAGGCTCTAGGTGAGCCTTCAAAGTGGAGTCATAGAGTTCTCTAACCACCTGATCCTTTGTGCATTGTTATGTATAAAAAAATCGTTAAATACATGAAAAAATCCATTTCTACATTAAATATCATTAAAAATTAATATCAAATGAAGAAAGATATACAAAAATTACTTAAATATTAGACGTCTCGCGTTTTTAGACCAAATGTACTAATGAAGTTTCCATAATCTAATTTTTTAACCAATTCTTTTTCAATTGCCTATGATTTTATTTTTTTGAATTTTTTATTGAATTTGAATTGTAAAATATAATATATATATATATATATATAATATTTAAAAAATAATAATTTGGGGGGATCCTCCGAAGTGGAAGCCCTAGACGGGCGCCTACTTCGGCTACCCTTAGGACCGGCCTTGATCTTTAGGTAAATCTGATGTACATGGTAAAGAAGAAGAGAATAAAACTTATTGAGAGCTCATACAGTAAATAGTAAGCACTTTCAGGGGCGAATCTCATTATTAAGGGCCAGAGGGGGCACGTGTGCCTCCCTCAAATTTTTGGCCATGGAAAAATGATGGTCTGAGCAGGAATCAAGGTCCCGTTTAAATTGTAGCCGTCTTTCTCACTCGATACAACATCGATTCGAACTATGACGAATAATAATCAACTCTCCACTACCTCCAACTCTATCACTCACTCCTCATTCAAAACCAGGAGGAGGAAGATATAACGTGATGTTTAGATGTGGAGTTGATTTTGGTAGTTCACGAAGAAGAATTTCCTCCTCCCTTACGTCTAATAAATATGACTTGCAAGCTCTATACATGTATAATTTATCTATTTGTTCACTATTACAATATTGACTCTAAACATATAATTTAAATAAAACAAATGTTAAATATACGCTAAGTGCACAATGAATATAAATTAGGCATGTGCAGAATGCCTCAATTAAAAGTTAAAAAAAAAAAAAAAAAAAAAAAAAAAAAGAAAAAAAGAAAAGAAGGTGTTGCACGCACTCCTTTTAGAATTCCATAAAGATCTGCATTCGTCAATGCTCAGTTGTGCCCCATAAACGTTATCTTGTACTCTGCGTATTCTGGTTACACGATTGGTGACTCTAAAACCAGACAGTCGATGTGACTTGAACTAAGATCGCTCAATCCTATAAAGTAGCGGCAGGTGGCCGTCTCGTCTCCTCTTCACAGTATTTTACATGCATAATGCGATAATGAGTTTAGTTGATGCATGCATGCACCCACAACTTTTGAGCTTCGCTGGCCCGGCTGCTTCTAATACGTATGCAACAGGTTGCAACTTGGAAAGGTTTTTCCCAACAACAAAGTTTAAAAATATTCTGTCCGCTTCAAATTTAAATTGAATTTTCGTACATTGTTTTCAGCTTTTCTGATTTATCTGGTTATTTTCTTCATCCAAAGTCCTGTAAGTCGGGTCATATATGAGACTGCTGAAGCTTCACAGTCAAATTAAGTCCACAAAAGCAGCCAAAAATAAGTGGACTTCAATTCGCAGAAAGAAACCATGCATAAGCATTAAAGCAAAACAAAAAACAAATTTACATCCCACCGAAAATATAAAATATTAGATTAAAAACAGTCGTGCGGAAAATTAACAACTACATGTATGTTTCAAACATGTCGGTATCAAAGACAGCCCATAGTCACAACTACTTTTTTTTTTAATATAAGATGTATCCCAGCACACATTGATGGCAAACTAATATTCTTTTTTCATGTACCTCCGATATCGCATTAGGCTGCAACATACATTTAGTGTTCTGATCAAATGGTACTATAAAAGGTTGGATATTGTCCTAAGGATAATGCTAGTTAAATCAACTTTTTAAATGAAATCTTGTAAATTATATGGTGTGATTGTGGATGATTGAATTACTACTTAAGTATTTATTAGTGCTTTTATCTATTATTAGTGACACATATTTATAAAATTTAATCTACCTAACATTACTTTTGTTTTAAACTTTCTCTCTCTTTTCAATAAACCAAGTCACTGCCCACAATGTTGGTTGTATTCACGTGAAAAAGACATCAACTCAGTCACCTATCTTTGATGACTGCTGTATCCAACAACGCCACGCTTCTTTTTCCCACAGATGAGAGCCCCCTTCCCTACCTAATTAGTCCAACCCGTTTCCATGTTTCCTTCGCATTTCCTTGTCACTTGCTCCATCGACTAATTTTCCTGTGAACCAGCTGTGCCTTTTTAATCTCAATTTCTCACGTACCTTTCAACATGTAATCCTAGCCGTTCACTAAATTTTGCCATCCTCTATATATACAACCCCTCACTCCTACTTCCCTTCTACCTCCAAACAAACACTTGTGCTTCATCTTTTTGTTCCACTAAGGTTGGTTCTTCACTTTCTTGGTTTCCCCTACTCATCTTTTTCTTCTCCCCCTTGTTCCAACCTCTCATACTCTTTTGCGGGTGGTGCTCTAGCTTACCTAGTTCTTGTGAGAGCTCAGCTTAATACGTAGCAATGGCTTGCTTAAATATTTGCAAAGACCAGGTTCGTGATGAATTTTGTATTTCTCTCTTTCGACGTGCAAGCAATGCTACATGTACCATATATTAGTGATGTATCAGTTTCCGTTGTACATAACATCCATGTATTTGATGACTCACTTTGAAGTTTTGAATGCCTCCAGATGTGTGATCACCCACCCAAACATATTTATGGGTGTGGGGAATATGTCTCGCACAACTGTTAGCTAGGGCAGTTGTTTCTCCCATGCATTCAAATTGGGTTTTAACAGGGGCATTTGATATTCCTTTTATCCACATATTCATTCGTATATTATCTGCATCTTCAATTAGCCCCTTAAACAGGAAAGAAAAAAAAAAAGAAGAGGTATATTCATCAAATTATTTTTGGTGATGTTATTTAGATATACTTCCTGACACACCCTATAGAGTTGAGGCTCACATATAATAATAGGGCCTACTTTCATTAGACAGTGTTAGTAAGTTTGTTAGTTTGTTAGTTTCGTGTGTCCAAATAGTTATATCGATGTATTTTACCTTTATATTTATGTATAGTGCATATGTAGGTTAGTGACGTGTACATAAAGAGCAATGATCTTAATTTATGTACACCAAAAGAAAATTAAAGGTGTTATTTTATCTATTATTGTGCACTGTCTCAAATATTGCATCTAGCTAGGAGGATATATGTATTACTAGCTAAATTTGTTATCAATTCAAACATTTCAGGGATATGTAGAAGAAAAGAACCAGAAGATAAAAGAAGTTTGTACACTCGACGGAACCATTGATTGGTATGGCCGCCCTGCTGTCCGAGGGAGAACTGGAAGATGGGTTGCTGGAATTCTCATATTAGGTAATTAGTGATCTATGATTATACTGTTTAGCAACAAGATTAGTTTGATTATCTATTTGAATTGACTAATGTTTGAACAGTTTAGTATTTTTTAATAATATGAAAATAAATATCAATTTGTTGATTGTGGAAACAATTTGTCTGCTGTTTCCTTATAGTTTCTCACTGCTCCAACAACTTTTCCAAAATCAGCCACATTTGGATTTAATAAAAAAGAAAAATAGATTTCATATGTCATATTTTGTCAGTATTTGTTGTATATTTTAACTATATATATGTATGTGTGTTTGTGTGTATGTATATATGTAATTGTAGAAAATAAAACTTAATGTAATTTTTACTTAATTTTATTCTCATATTAGTTGGATCACCAAAATCATGTGACATTTCTGAGATTTTTTTTTTGGGCTCATGATGTGATATATAAGATCATAAATGTCTTTACCGAAAATCTTACGAACAGTATATGGTTTGCCCAAATGGCCTCAAAGAAGGAAAGACTTAGGGATGGTTTGAGAGTGATGTGCTTAAAAAAAAAAACACACATGAAAAAAAGCTGTGAGGGTTTTAGGTGTTTGGTAAACTAAAAAAAAAAGGTTTATTTTGGAAGCTGCTGTGAGAATAAGTTGAAATCAAAGGAAAAAGCTGATGCTGCTAATTGTAGCTTTGGAAAACTGGCTTTTTTTTCAAAGCACACAGAGCTACAGTGCTCCTTTAATGAAAAAACTCACTATCAGACTGTTTTTTTTTCCAAAAGCACTTTTACAAAAAAGTTTACCAAACACTTTGCTGATTTATTTCACAGCCGCTTATTCTCATAGCACAGCCGCTTATTCTCACAACAGTTTTTTTTCAAAGCACAGCAATACCAAACTAGCCCTTAATCTCCAGTAGCTCTAATTATCTACTTCTACCTACGGACTATGATGTCTTTTTCTGAAAACACAATAACAACAAAACTTTATCTCACTAAGTGTGATCAGGTATATGAATTTTGGAATATCACTGCGCTCGGTTCGGTTTTGTGTCATGTCTTCCGTTAGATTCAAATACTCTTAAGATTTTTCAGAGTCTCTTTCCAAGTTTTCATAAGTCTTCCTCTACCCCTTTGGTCATGAGTTTCTATCTCGTAATCACATCTAAAAAAAAATATTTCATGTTGATCCCTGAGCAATTATTAATGATCGCATCCGTGCGTATAACAATATTTAATCTGTTTTTTTAATTGGTAAACTGTTCTCTATCGATCTGATCAGTAAATCAAGGGTTGGCAACAATGGCATTCTTTGGAGTTGGAGTGAACCTGGTATTGTTTTTGACAAGGGTGTTGGGTCAAGACAACGCAGAGGCTGCAAATAACGTCAGCAAATGGACTGGAACAGTTTACATATTCTCTCTTCTGGGTGCTCTCCTCAGTGACTCTTACTGGGGGAGGTACAAGACTTGTGCTGTCTTTCAAGTTATTTTTGTCCTTGTAAGTTATTGACTAATTATTTTAACATTCAATAATTATATTAATCACTTTGCTGGTTTAATTAAGCTCATTTTTTTTCCGTCAATAATTGGTAACCATGGTTTATCGAAAGAAATATTGTACTAATAAGAATCAAATTGGTGTGACTTATACTCATCCCAAAACTCCAAGTTGATTTTTGAAAATTAAAGCTGCTCATTCGTTTTTATTTTTTTATTTATTTATCTAAACTAGCTAGTAATTTGTTTATCCTTGAAAAATGTAGGTAGTAGTTTTCATGAAAATAAATGACACAACTTAGATATACACGAAATTATGTTTGAGCTCAATCCTTTCAGCAAACCTAAGCTTAGGCAATTTGTTAGAGCATCGTGCTCTCCCCTCCCTCCATACCCAAGTTCGAATGTCCTTCCTCATAGTTGAGATTAATTTTGTTCACCAAATTTTTAGACCGTTTTAAGGAAAAAGAAAAGCCCTCTCGTATTTAGGTGTACTATATTGTGACGATCAGCACTATTTTAATTTCTTGCAAGTAAATATATACTCACCTAAATTTGTTTTTTTTGAGCAGGGTTTGTCATTGTTATCGCTATCGACCTACATATTCTTACTCAAGCCTAAAGGCTGTGGTGATGAAAAGTCTCCCTGTGGAGACCACTCGACCTTTGAAATCGGATTGTTCTACATCTCTATATACCTTATTGCACTTGGAAATGGTGGTTACCAACCTACCATAGCTACATTTGGGGCAGACCAGTTTGACGAGGAGGACCCGAACGAAGGTTACTCAAAGATATCCTTCTTTAGCTTCTTCTACTTGGCGTTGAATCTTGGCTCTCTCTTTTCAAACACAATCTTGGGATATTTTGAGGATAAGGGAATATGGACTCTAGGGTTTTGGGTATCCACTGGTTCTGCTGCAATGGCTTTGGTCTTGTTTCTATGTGGCACTCCAATGTACAGGCATTTCAAGCCTCAGGGAAACCCTCTCTCTAGGTTTTGTCGGGTGGTCGTAGCTGCAACAAGAAAATGGAAGGATGAGATGACACCAAGTGGGGAAGATTTGTACGAGGGAGAGGATCAGAATAAATGCTCTCAAAACGAGAGTAGGAAAATAGTTCACACCCACGGATTCAAGTAAGTTATATATATGTTTTTTAGATCTTAATAGATAATATCAATAGTCACAAGAATCTCTTTGGCAGCATTGTCTTAATGAGATTCTTTCAGTATTAGAGATTTTAAAAGCTCCAACGGAATGCTTGCTGATTTGTATATCACGAGCAACTGTCACTCCTTCGGAGCTTCGGAGAAACAGGTATCAGGTGTTTCACTAGAAAGTACTAAAACTGCTTTTCTAGGCGGAGAAAAAAAAAAAGAGTTTTAACGAAAAGCTCACGGTACTGTTCACTTTAACGAAAAAACACATTTTTTCACTAAAAAATCAAACCTGATACTATTTACTTTACCCTTTATTTTGTCTTTATTATTAAAACTCAAATTTTCTAGCCATTTTCATTAGTTTTCCTAAAAAAAAAAACTATGGTTTCTTATTTCAACCAAATACTGCTAAACATGCTTAGTGCACTACCGAAAGTACTCCATATAGATTAGTAGTTGACCAATGGTAAATCCTAAACTGATCCATGTTAATCCTTCGACAGATTCTTGGATAAAGCTGCAATCATCACACCAAAGGAGATGAACCAAATGGGTAAGGGGGCTCAAAATCCATGGCGCCTTTGCACAGTGACACAAGTAGAAGAAGTGAAATGCATACTTAGACTACTCCCAATCTGGCTGTGCACAATTCTCTACTCTGTAGTTTTTACTCAAATGGCATCACTCTTTGTAGAACAAGGTGCTGCAATGAAGACCACCATTTCAAGCTTTCACATTCCCCCAGCCAGCATGTCAAGCTTTGACATTCTCAGCGTAGCGGCTTTTATTTTCATTTACAGGCGAGTTCTTGACCCGCTTGTTTCTAGGCTGATGAAAAAGGGACTCACTGAGCTCCAAAGGATGGGAATTGGTCTTGTTATTGCAATCCTGGCGATGATTTCAGCAGGAGTCGTAGAGTTGTTCAGGTTAAAGTATGCGGTAAAAGACTGCAACGCCGATTGCGAAACTCCAAGTTCATTGAGCATATTTTGGCAAGTTCCTCAGTATGTGCTTGTAGGAGCATCAGAAGTGTTCATGTATGTTGGTCAGCTGGAGTTCTTCAACGGACAAGCACCCGATGGATTAAAGAGCTTTGGGAGTGCACTTTGCATGACTTCAATATCACTTGGAAACTATGTGAGTAGCTTACTTGTTACAGTTGTGATGAAGATTTCTACGAGGGATGACATGCCTGGATGGATCCCTGGAAACCTAAACAAAGGCCATTTGGAAAGGTTCTACTTTCTCTTGGCAGCTTTGACAACAGCTGATCTTTTGGTCTACGTATTATGTGCAAAATGGTACAAGTATATCAAGTTTGAAGGAAAAGGTGGAAATGACAGTGGCAATATTGGGCAAGCTGAACTTAGAGTTTAATCAAATCTAGGGTAAAAAAAGGGAGGGTAAGAAAAATGCGAAAGTTATTGTGTGTGACGGTTATATGTAATTTCTTATTTGTAGCACATACTAGTGTTACCATTATGTGTTGAGTCTCAACATTGAGAGAAGGAAGTTATATATAGCCAGAACTTTACAAGAGTTTGTTAGAAAGGAGAGGACCGTCATGGGGGTACATAGAGCCAATGCTTGCAATGATACTAGAGAAATGCCTTTTCCATTTTTCCAAGTTGAGCACAAGGTGTTGTAGAAAAAATGTGGCAAGGCCGGATGTAAAACTCAATGCAATCTTTGATGCAGCCTACACTACAATGTGGAATAAAATGCATTTCCTTATTATAATTGTACCTAAGCTATTCTTTGTCTTCCTTATTTAAATTTTATTTTGTTTTTATACAAGCAATATTCCGCACTAAATTTATCTAAATTACGACAAGAGTGGTTTGAACTTATGTGCTGAAAGAGAACGATGAACACATAGTGCTATGATCAGCTTAGCTAAGCCTAAGTCTACTTTATTTAAGATTTTATATCAAGCTTTTTCTAGCTAACTCAGTTTAAATGGCAGATGCAAAAGATAACTTTAATTTATTTTCTTAAAATTGATAATATAAGCCGTGCATGAATTGAATATGAATATGAATATGAGCGGTGTCTTGTGAAGCTCAATTTCTTTGGGAAAGGGATTTTGGATGCAAAGTCTAACCTACCAATTTGGATTCTTGTTAATACAAAGGACAATTTCCGATCACTGTCACTGTCTCTTCCTTTTCTATTTTATCAAGTTTTTATTTCCATCACAATAAATATGATAATTAGGTGTACCAACGATTTAGTATTAGAAAAAAAGGACAAGGGTTCTCTACCTCTTTTTTCCCTCCTCTTCCTTCTCTCCTCCTGTTTCAACGCTCTTATGATTTCACCTTACAGAAGTAGAAGAAAAAGTAAGAAGAAAACAAAAAAGAATGGGAGGGTGGGGTGGGGAAGAAAAAAGAGGGGAGAGACTCCCCATCGTAGAAAAATAACGTTGTGAGATTATGATAAGAACAAAGAATTATTCATAAATTAACAACATTCATATCCAAAGACATACTAGATTCACTGTATGTGTATGAAATACGACTCTCGTAAAGCACTTCTCTTTCTGCAAAATCTTTCTTCTAACTTTAAGAAAGCACTTAGAGATTACATGTATGGGTTGCAAAATGAAGGGTTGATTTGAGATTATGGTGCTTTTAAAAAAAATCTGAAATATCAAACATGTTTGGTAAAACAAAAAAAAATATTTAAAAAAAAAAAACTATTGTCAATGACGATTGAAAAACATAAAAAAGCAAAAACATGATCTATGTTTCTTAAAAAAGAAAGTTTTTTATTTTTTTCAAAACATAGCAACTGATGCCATTTAATAAAAAAATTTAAATCACAAGTATAACCCCACATATTTTAAAAAATTTCAATCATTGCCCCTACATTATTCTCTTTGACAATAAGATCTCATTTGACATGTCTTGTAAGACCACTGGATAGTACTAATAATACTATTCACGCATTTGGTGAGCTTCTTAGGCCTTGTTTGGCAGCTCGTATAAGGGATCATATAGTATTAATAGTATCGTCCCAGTTGTTTGGCGCCTTGTGTGTGAAATAGCCACCGGATAAAATAATCTTGTCCCACCACACTCCACACCCGCTTAGTTATCCTCTCCAATCGGTTGGTATAATTAGTCGAGTTCACGCTCTCGTTGGCCCTTCTTCGACCCTTTCTGCTCCTGCACAACGCGAACTCCACCAAGGTATTGCTGCTCTATCTCTCCCTCTTTCCTAACCACCAGGCTCCGGCGACGGCGGAGCCCAAGAAGGAAGAAAAGGAAGCTAGGCTCACACCGGCTCACTCCATCTTCTCTCGCAACACTCTTCTTCCACTATCTCACATTGCATGCTATCTCTCGTTTGGATCCTAGGTTCGCCTTCGCCACCTTCTTCTTTTTCTCTCTCTGTTCCTCTCTCTTCCTTTACACTCACACACACTCACATACACACACACATACACCTCCCACCTCCTCCGTTTTCTTTCGATCTCTGACAACAAAACTTCCATGGGTTGAAGGAGGAAGACAATGATTCAAATTCTTCCAATCTGAACTCCGACGACAACAAGATGGACGATGAGGAAATGAGCTAGCCTCCGACGAGGAAGGGGATAACAATTCGTATCCGAGCTCCGACGAGGAGGGGGACATGAATTTGGATATAGGCTCCGAATTCTCGACCCCGGCAACCACTCCTTTGCCATCGGTCGCCGATGGTGGGATTTGATGAAGGAAAAAAATTTGTCCTAGCTAAGAACATGTATGAACATTTGAATACATATGCTAACAATTAACTCTTTAAAGTAGGCATGCATCCAAAAACAATTCATGAAACCCATGACTTTCAAAGCCTAGTATATGGTGAACCAAAAGACTCTTTAACAACATTAAAGATAATTAAGAATTTAGAGATTCTTTACCCTTGAAGCTCATCCTTGATTACACAAGGGATTCACCCAAGTGGAGGGCCTTCAAGTCACCTCCTTGCTCCTTGGATCTTCCTTGTGATTTTCCTCCTTTTAGTGCTCCTTTGCTTCTTTGAGGATTTGAGGATTAGTTCTCCAAAACACCAAAAGTTTGATGTCTCTATGTCTCTTCACCAAGGATGTAATTTTTTGTGAGGATGAAAATGGATCACTTAGGGAAGTAAATTTGCTAGATAACTTTCCCCAAGTAGCTTAGAAAACCCTAATTGAAAACAAAGCTATAAAGATGAATTTATACTTCATTTCTTAGGTGAGTGGCAAACTTGCAATTAAGCAAACTTGCATACCCTCACCCTAAATGGTTGGCCTATATGGTTATTGGGCTTATTGCCCATTTTGTTTTAGTTGTCATACAACTTAAACATAATGGGCCTTGTGGACCAAAACACTTTTGGGCCCCGAAGCCCTAAAACCAACTTAAAAGCCCAATACGAACATTTTGTATAATTAATTAATCTTGACCATTCTTCAATTAAACCATTTAATTGCTTATCCATTTCATTTAATTGCTTCACATATATCCTTATTTGGTGTGCGATCCATTAGGTTCCAATTAGCGAGGCAGTGAGCGATGTTACTCTTAACTATCGATTGTGAATTGAAACCACATTTCAATTCTCCCTTTTGATGATTAGTGTTTGCTAATCAATAGGGCTTCCACAAACCATGAGTGACACCTAGCAGTATGTCATGGTTACCCAAGCTAAGTAGAATTGGTTGGAGAACCTATCCAGTTACAATTACAATGCAATACGGTCCTTCTCTAATACAATAATCTTAATCACATTGTTTAAGTGATAGTTTGTTTCATGTCTACTATCCAATGTGATACTTTCTTATATGATTCCCTTGAATATGATTTGGAACATCTTCCTTAGTCATATTCATTTGCTTTGGCCAAAGACTTTAGAATCATATTTTAGAGTATTCTCCTTCCACCATGGAAGGTTAGAGATCCCTTGTTGTGCATTCATATGCCTACATGACTAGATCACATGACCCCAACAATGCCGTGGACAATCCGAGGGAATGCCTTTGTCATGATCAAAGATCAAGGACCTAACCATTAGACATCTATGATGCCTCAGGTCTAAGGACTAATTTGCATATTGTAACCTTAGAGTTCGTACATGACATGTATGTTTGAACTCTCATTAATCGCAGTTCAGTGTACTCGATTACTCTTTCGAGCACCTATGTGTTTGTCTTAGTGTCCAACACCAAATGACTTGAGACTAGTTCATACTCACGTTTGAGTCAACATAACACATACTAACCTTAGCGGATTGTCAATGCCCAATTGGCAATCCTATGGCTAGGAACGTTTTAGGAATGAACATAAGAGAAATGTCTCCTTAATCTAACTCATTAGATCACTTATCTCTTATGTCAAATACATCCCTTGGATTCTCTTATTGCTTAAACACATGATACAATAAATAGTGATTAATAATAAGTATTGCCCTTCCGTTAAACATATAAAAGTTTAACATATTAAGTATTCCAAAAGCTATTACATCAAATGAGTGGCTTTGTGGGCATACTTCCAACATTTGATGCATGGGGAAGATGGTGAAGAAAGGAAGACACGACAGGGAAGAAACTTGGGTTTTTTTTCTTTTTTTTTTTTTTTTAAATTTTGTCTGTAATGGTGTTTAATTCTTTTTTTCTCGATGCTTTTCTTTTTTTTTCTCCTTTTTTTTTAGGAACTTTAACGAAAAGCTCCCGGTACTGTTCACTTTAACGAAAAATCACATTTTTCCACTAAAAAGTCAATCATGGTACTATTCACTTTACCCTTTATTTTGTCTTTATCATTAAAACTCAAAGTTTTCAAGCCATTTTTGTAACATCCCACATCGCCCAGGGAAGTGATCCTTAAATGTATATTCTCATCCCTACCTAGCACGAGGCATTTTGGGAGCTCACTGGCTTCGGGTTCCATTGGAACTCTGAAGTTAAGCGAGTTCGCGCGAGAGCAATCCCAGGATGGGTGACCCACTGAGAAGTTCTCGTGTGAGTTCCCAAAAACAAAACCGTGAGGGCGTGGTCAGGGCCCAAAGCGGACAATATTGTGCTACGGTGGTGGAGCGGGCCCGGGAAGTGGTCCGCCCCGGGCCGGGATGTGACAATTTTCATTAGTTTTTTTTTTTTCATTTTTACAACAATTATTTTGTGATTTTGTTTTAATTATTATAGTCCAACGTATTATCCGATCCACAAATTAATTCAATACAACACCAAACGCTCGACCAGTTTAGTTAGTATTATCCGACGTCTATTTATTCTATTCGACTGAAATTGTCAGTACAGTCCGATCTGCCAGACGAGACCTTATTATATCACATTAAATGTCATATCCTTTTTAGGCATTTAACATATTCAGAACAATTTATATAAAAGTTCACTAAACACTCAAACACTGTTTTTTTTTTTTTGTTAAAAGCACTTTTATAAAAAAAAAAGTTTATCAAACACAGCACAACAAAAGCAATTTTTAAAAAAAGTACAACAATACCAAACAAACCCGAAGCCCCTTCTATCAACTATCTTTCTTTTGTTTTTTCAAAAGTAATCTTTAGAGTATGTGGCAAATTGAAGCTTGGTAGTTGACCAACCTCCCCATAATTAGGAAATCACCATTTAGGCCATTTCCAACCGGGCCGGCTAAAGGGCCATAGGCCAAAGGATAGTCCGTTTTTGTCACAGCCCGTCCCGGAATTTCATATTCGTTGATGTGAATTGATGGAATTGCCCTTAAAGCTTGCTAAGGTATGTGTGACATGTTTATTGGAATAATGCATACTTTCCTAAATTCTTGGAAAAAATTAATTAAGTGGAAAAAATTGTATGCATTTTGTGTGGTTAAGGTCTTGGGAAGACCACACCTACACAATCTAAATTCTCTCTCTCCTATCCCGTATCTCTCTCTTCCCTCTCAGTTTCACTCTCTCTCTCTCCCTTCGAACTGTACGGACCGCATCCAAAGACCATCAAAACTTCACGGATCGTCGTGTTTGAGACCACCATCGTGCTCCTGGAGACCACACGAACTCTCTGGTACCCATTTCAGGTAAGAAACCTTTCGATTTCACGTTGAAAACTCAAGGTCCGAATTGAGCACTGTTCACGAACTTTGTAATGGTTGGTTTTTAGGACAATCCAAGCTCACAGTGAGCTTAAGGAAGTTCCCACGAAGCTCGGGGACGTTCGTTTGGAAGTTTTGGACGTCGGGAAGTCCTAGTTCGAAGGTGGCCGATTTTGGTGAATTATCCCGACGAGTTTTCGAAGGATTTGGAAGTTTTAAAAGGTATAGCCTTCTTCCTCTCGTGATTTGTGACATTTTGGTGAAAATTTCGTGGAAAATGGTGCGAAATCGAGTGAGAAAATGACATTTATAGGTCTACCCATTTTCCGGCGCCGTCGAGATTTTCCGGCGTCTGAAGGTAGGAGATGACGCGCGTGGGGGCGCGTAGCACCATGCCTCTCCCGGCACGTGGGGGCGCGTGCGGCGTTGAAATTTTTTTCTAAAAATATCTCGACGTCCGTGACGTCGAGTAGGTCACTGTGGTATATTCATATACCCAAATTGAGCATCGTATGAGAAGTTATTAGGTATTGTTGGTTATGTGCTTTAAAATAACGTTTTTATAGTTGTTTCGCATATAGGTGATACCTATCCCGAGGACGAGCGCATTCAAGGGCGTCACGGGGGTTACGACCCACTTACCAGTGAGTGGGCAATTATTTTCTGTATATACCTATATACTACTGACTTTTCCCAGAAATTTAATTTAAATGAAAGTATGTTTTAAAATGCCATGCATACATAATATGAAATATATGAATTAGTATTTGATGCATATATGTGAAATGGTGTTGTGGACGCACATGTGAGTATCATGTGAGTTTTATGTTGTTCATGTGATTTATTGATGATATGAATTGTGTTGAGAGCTCATAACCTGCACCCCTGGTGTTAGTGCTTATATTATTCACCCCGCACCACACGCTCACCTTCGATCCAAGTAGGTGCATGTCGTACAGATCATTAGAGGTGGTTCCGACATGTCGTCAATACCATTAGAGGTGGTTCCGAATTGTAGGTGACTTTAGATTATTATACAACTGTTGATGAGAGAAGCACTAGAGCGTATTCTTACACCATTCTTGTCGTACAAACTGCTTCAGATAGTTCCGACTTGTGTGCAGAGTAGTGCCGTACAGGTCACAGGTGGTGACTCCGGTTGGATTGGATATTGAGCTATAGAATTAACCGTATATTGATTCCTTATTTCACCTGTTATATTGTTGCATCCTTATTATGTTTTGATGCATAACATGACATATTTTCCTGAAAAGTGTTAAAGACTTGTGATTTGAGTTTTGCTGTTATATATGGTTATATATATATACTATTTTTCTGGGAAAGTATACAGGTTTTACAGCGAGGGGTTAGAAGTGTTGTTAAATGAAATATTTTCGAAAAGCTTTGTTTTACTGACCCACTCAATCTTGTTTTGCGCCCCTCCAGGTTCTAGTTAGCAGTGTTGGTGGCTCATGAGGATTCCCACGGCGTTCTAACAGACTACTTAAATGTAGGACTCACCTTCGGGTGTTGTAATTTAGTAATGGTCCTACTTGACTGCACCTAGTACTTATACTCTGATTGTGTGTATTTCACACTTAAACTCTTTCTAGCATGTTAGTTGGATATTATTGCTAGTAGTAGGTTTTTATTCCTTCGTATTTCTTTTGCCTTTTTGCTTCCGCGTCGCACTTTTGGTTACATCACGTCCACGTGATGGCCAGCACGCCCTGATTTTAGGGTCGGGGTGTGTCAGTTTTGACACAAAACTCATCTCCAATGAAGGTCTGAGCCAAAAAACCTTGAGACCCACTGGGCCAAAATTCAGCCATATGGGCAGTGGGTTGGGCAAGTATAGCCAGCCTGTTCAATTAGGCCTAGCTGTGCTGCTAGCTGATGTTATGTAGTTTTTTTAATTTTTAATTTTTTTAAGATGAAATTAACAAAAAAAAAATTCTAATTTTTTTTCCCTATAAATACCTAAGCCATTTCTACATCATTTTCACCCTTCCATATTATCTCACCTCATTTTAATGTCTAAGTTGTTAACATGCAAGTAAAATTAAAATATTTAATAATATAAAACTTAAAACAATATTTAGCGACAAGTGCACTTAAAATATGTTCGGAAACTTTATTTTAATATAGTAGCTTAATTCAATCAACCAATAAAATTAAAGAACGAACTTAAAATAATTAATTATTATGGGAGCTAAAAATTAGCCCATTCGGTTGGAAATTGTATATAAATAAGGCCAGTCACTGTTGATTAAAAAAAAATTTCTTGCAGAGTTATAATATGAACGGGACTAAATATAGTTCATTCGGTTGAAGATGACTCTAACACCCTAGAGAACGAGAAAGCCAACGCCAGTGGCTCATGCCCGTTCAAGTGGGCCAAATAACCAACCTGATAGGCCTGGGCCAAATGACCCGACTCATGACCCAAACCCTTGTCTAGTCCGCGCCAAGCCCGCGCTGCTGTTGTACATGCCACCGTTTCGCTCTTTGGCAATGGCAGGAAAAACCTCTGCCATGCCTTGCTTCCTGTCACCCCACCAATTCCAATCATCAATTCTCAACTTTCTTCAACGTTTTCAGATTTGGAATCGAACCCACGTTCGATTTTCCATTTTCTTCGATCCCCACTTGAAATTTTCAGCTAAACATAGATTTCTCCGACGAATTTCAGATATCAGAGAGGGACAGATGGGGATGAGAGTGAGAGCCATGGGGGCACTGCCGGGCCTCATTCGGAGCCTCCAGAAGGAAGCCCACCCGAAACCCGCAAACCCGCAATCGCTGCCGTCGCTGAGACGCGCCTTCTCTCTCTACGATCAGATCAATCTCATCGACAACGTCCCCAGCGACCAGCTTCGGTTTCAACGGTATTGTTGCAATTATCTCTCCACTCTCTCTTTCTCTCTCTGAAATTTTCACAAGGAAATTACAATTTTGCCACTGTCTGTAAAGGTACACGGACACAGGGTTCACAGTGAATGGGGTGGACTATGAAGGAAGCCTACTGTGTGTTGGAAACATGTTGATGTCTTGGGCTCCCAACAAGTTCTCTCAAATCACTACTGATAGGTGTGTGTGTGTGTGTGTGTATGTTTACTTACTTAATCATCCTGTTAATTATTCCTAAAACCAAGGGAAGGTAAAGATTAATACTTTGTTTGTTTAATTTTGTTATTAGGATTTTGATATTTTTGCTTCTTTCGGTTGAAGTCTTTGTCTAGCTTTCATTACAAACATGTATGAATGCATGCAAGTTTTAGTTTTTTTAGGACATTAGAATGGTGGTCTGGTGATTGTGAGGCTCAAGTAACTGGCTCTTAATGGGTTTTATGATGTTGTGCAGCCTATCCATCTTTCGAACCGTGCGACCTGTACCAGGTAAAATTCAAATCGCATTTTAATCCTGTTATGTTTCACATGCACCTTGTTATAGCTTGTCCTCCAGAGATTATTTTTGTATAGGCGCTTGTAGACAAAACTTTAGAAGGCCAATTTCCTTAACCGAACTTCAACTGAACCCAGCTAATAATAATCTGCGTATCAAAAAGTATTTATTCAGTACAGAGTCATCAAGTACATTCTGATTAAGTAATTACTGACGTGCATGACTCACAAACACACATGGACATGCGCATATGATGGCGTACGCAGAAACTAGCCTTCTCATTCATTTGAGCAAATGTGAATTTGGATATAGCTGTTCGTTCTTTTTCCATTGTTCGTCGGTTTGGATCGCTTTTATGCATGCTTCTAAACAGAACCCCTGTCATCTGCCAAAACAAAACAAACACACAGATAGTTTCATTTTCAACACCCTTCTTCATATTATTGTATTGCACAAGATATGCAAGCTTCAAGAAAGCTTATGAAATGTTTATGGCAGAGTCCTCATAAATTTTGGTTTTATCAACAATCGAAGAAATAAATGCCATCTTGTGTGTGACGGGCTGGTGTACGACCCACTCTCTGAAAGTTCCCCACTCTCTGAAAGTTCTCATTTAGTTGGACTATATGCTTTTCTTCTTTCTATTAGTGTATCAATTCTTGTGCTTCAGTTGCAGAAATCTAACTGTTTTTCTCTTCCTTCATATTTTGTTAATTTGTGGTTTCTCTTCAGACAATAATGTGAATTCAGTGGCAATGCTTTTTATTTTCAGTTGGAAGTTTACTTATTTCTCTTACATTAATCTGTATTTGGAATTAAACAACATGATGTTGTACATTATTCTGTGATGACAAATCTGAAGTATTAGTAACCTAACAACAACACTACAAATGCCTTTTCGTTGTGTGGAAGTGCTTTTGGCGCTATCAAATGCACTCCCAAACACATTTAATGTGGAATCAAAGTGAAGGCTGCCCTAAATCAAAGGGCGTTTTAGTCTTTTATCTCTAAGGTTCGTATTTTAATATTTAGGGCTTTAGTCTTTGGATTTCCTACTTTTATAAGGATTAAGATTCTTTCCAGTTTGATTAGGATTAGAACTAGTTTCCTATTCTATTTTGGATTAGGATTTCTTTCCTATAATAAGTTTACTTTCCTGTGTTCATTAGGTTTAAGGCTTTATGGATATGCCTTTGTAATTCAGATTAACAAACAATGAAGAGTTTGTGAATAGAAAAGCTTTGTTGTTTAGAGATTGGAATTCTAATCCTGCGATGGGATTATTTTGGTGAGAGGAGATTCAATCGTGCCTAAAAAGGAGATTCAAATTTTATTTGGAGAGAGGAAGGTTGGCTGCCTCACTGTTTCCATCTCCATTTTGAGTATATTTGGTGTTGTAAATGGGAAGATGAAGATAATGGGATCCTGCCATCTTCGGAAACAAATTATCTTCAGAAACAAATTGAGAAGATGATGTGAAAACAATGTTAATGGAATAGAATATTTGAACAAATGGAATAGAATATTTAGAAACTTGAAAACAAAGGGTCTAGTTTTCGGGTCCTACCATATCTGGCGATAATGGTAATAATCTGGTGAAAGTAGAGATGCTAACTTCTTCCTCCCTTCCTCCTTCCCTCTCACTTCACAAAATCAGAAATCAGTGACTGATCTGGGTTTCCTGAAAATTTGTGGCCCCAAAGTAAATGATGTAAAGTCTGCTTAGGTTTAATCCGACCAAAATCACTGGAAACAATATCACTGGTTTTTCTCTTTATTCTGAAGTTTATGCTTCTATTGTAATTCCTAGTGACCTGTACAGTTAAGTTCTGTTGTAACAGTTCTGGTTCTAACAGCCTTTGATTTTTATATTGACCTCTTCTTTTGAAATTTCAGAGATTTTGATAATTGGCTGTGGAAGGTACATTGAACCTGTAACTCCTGAACTACAACGCTTCATCCGGTCTACTGGAATGAAACTAGAAGCCATTGACACGGTATAGTTCATTGTAGCTTCTACTTCTTTTCTTTTTGACTTGATTTCTTTCGTGCATGTTATGTTTGCAATGGTGACATAGTGTTTGGATTTATCTGACAAATATCTGCCTATCATTGTTTTGTAAGCAAAGCCGATATCAAAACAGAATTCCTAAAAGGAGGTGATTTTCACACACCTTTTTTAGCTTCTCACACACCCCTCTTTATTTCTGATCATCGGATTGAATAAATCAAGAACAACGGACAAAATTAAACAGGGGTATATGTGAGAGGATAAAAAAGGCATGTGTTTATCATTTCCCTTCCTAAAATACCAAGGATTCGATTTTGAAATTAAGAAGAGTTACTAACGAACAAAATGAACGTTGAGAACTGAAGAGAAGTTGTGTGATTGATTCTGCCATGTCCAACAGCCATACTGGAACTGTTATTAGCAAGAGTAGCAGTGGATCCTTAACCTTGTTGTATAGTAGAGAGCAATTAAATCAACCAAACTTGCAACATTTCCTGAACGAGAATGAACAAAAATGGTATTTTTGCCACATTTCTTCTAATTTTGGCACTTCCTCTTCGGATTGGTGCCTGTATACGAATGCATTTTGTTTCTAGTACTGGAAAACCCGCAAAACTTGATAATAATGGTTGGTTCTGCTACAGAGCTAATAATATGGTCTTGTTTTGTTTCAGAAAAATGCTGTATCGACCTACAACATACTCAATGAGGAAGGGAGGATTGTGGCTGCCGCACTTTTACCATACGGGATTTCCTCATGATCTGTAGACCGACTGCAGGATGCTTGCTTTCTGCATATTTTTCCTAACAATCTCGACTACAATAACTAGCTACCTGGTCATCAGCTTATTAGTATAATCTCAACTACAATAACTGCAGGATTGCGGCTGCTGCACTTTTACCATACGTGAACTGTTATTAGCACTCCAAAAATTTCATTCTACCCTCTACAAGTGTATTTTTCTTTCTAATTATAAAAGGTTTGGAGTGTAAAATGAGATTTTTGGAGTGTCAATAACAATTCCTTTCATAGAAATGTATACATTGAGAGGAAAAATGAGGACCACAAGTGCCAATAACAACACTGTATTCTATATATATATATATATATATATATATATATTACACGTTAGACACAATGTTGACATTCATGAGGTTAAGTGAGACATTTTGAGTAGGGGTGGACACGGTTTGGTTTGGTACGGTTTTGAGTGAAACCGAAACCGAATTTTTTTGCGGTTTGGTTTGGTGCGGTTTTGAAGCCAAAACCGAAATGAAACCAAACCGTTTGGTTTGGTTCGGTGCGGTTTCAAACGGTTTCGGTTTGATTTTTAAGAAAAAATGTACAATTTGCAATTTAACATATTAATAAGCATTTCCCAGTAGCAATAGTAAAAAGACATTTGTTATATAAACAATTAGCATGTTGTATGCAGTTGTGATGTTAAAACATGTTTGTGCAACAAAAGGATGTCCCATACAAGGTATAACATAATACAAATCGAATAACTTTGAATTCATTAAATGTGAGCGAAACTTTCATATTATAATATGTGATATCATGCTTCAAGTGAGTGGACTTCATTATATCATTGTTCGACTCTTGATAACAAGATTAGTCCATCCTTGTACATATGTGTGTGTGATGATATAAAATAGCAAAGGTCCTTCAAGTTAATGAACGAAAGAAAGTGATGAATGATGATATTCTAGTGTGGTTGAGTCCATACAAACCAATTAAAACATGAAATTTAATATGGACATTTAATTAAATGTTTATTAATATTTGTGGTGCGGTTTCGGTGCGGTTTTCAAAAGTCAAAACCGAAACCAAACCGTTTTCTATGTTGCGGTTCGGTTTCAAAACCAAAACCATTCCAAAACCGCAAAACCAAACCGTTCGGTGCGGTTCGATTTGGTTTGTGTTTCGGTTCTAAGTGCCCACCCTTAATTTTGAGTTTCAGGAGGCAAATTAAGAATGAAATTGAGTTTCAAGGAGTGTTAAGAGTAAATAAGCTGATTTCAAATACGACACTTCACATGACTCGAATTTTACACACGATGAGAGCATACAAACTAATAAGATAAATGTATTTGTATTGGATCAAACCACTAGATAGGAGCATTGAAGTAGGCAAATGAGTTCTGCATTTGATGAGCCATGTAAGCAAAATCAAGCTCCGTTGTAGTAAGCAGATGAGTAGCCAAACTTTGCATGCTTTCCTTAAATATACAACATTGCCTACTTCAAGGTGTGTTGATAAATTGGACGCCGCTTATCTATTTCTATCGATCCATCTTCTCTTCCTTCCGCATCCTTTTTTCTCGAGATATCTTTCAGTGTGCCTAGAACACGAGTACATACGGCATATGTCATTATACAATACGTCGGAACTTTTTTCAATTAATTGTATTATGAAATTTGATGTATTCGATCGTGTTCCCAATATATTGAAAAATCTCTCTTGTTTCTCCTCAAGGTAAGAATTTGTTCTGGCCCTTCTGGGCATCGTTCGTTGCATCTAGTTTGTTCTGGGGAGTCTTGTTCTATTTAAACTGGATCATTGGGAACCTCACGCATAAGCTAGGGTTAAAGGCCTTGCTAGCAACCCTAGCATCATATCATGATTTTTAATAATATTTATTTTTGTTAGCATCCTTCTAACTTTTGGAAGAAAACTGCTTTGAATATGATCATGTGTTTCTTCTATGTTTTCAGATTTTGCTAGCCAAGACCTATACAAAAAAAAAAAAAAAAAAAAAAAAAAATCAAACAGTTATCAATTTAAACTGAATGAAAATATAATATATTGAGGCATCAACAAAGTGGCACGGTAGTTGCCAAAATTTGGAGAAAAGAATTATGTGAGTTATCATATAGGTGAAAAATGTGGGGAAAGATAACAATGACAAAAAAGATAAAAAAAAATATCGAACATGAATGAAAATAATAAAATAAATTTTTGCCTACTTGGTTTGCTTATTAGATTAGAGTGGCACATTTTTTTTCATTCGGTAATTCAGTAGGAGAAATGTTAAGGAGATTATTTTAAAAGTGAGATTCTCTTACTTCTCATGTTTTTACACAATGTTTTATAATGCTGACACGAGAATTGATATTAAACTGTGAAATGACAGAGAGTCTATAAAGAGTCACTTTAAAAAGTCTCATTAACATGATCAATGTTATCCTTACTACATATTTGTATCATATTTCTAATGAAGGTAGGATTCACCAATACACATGAGCTCATTTCTATTAGAGAAATAATACAAATATATTGTAAGAGACATTTTTTTCCTAATATTTCTTAATTAAGTAAGCAATTTGCCGCATCAACCCTTTTAAAAATAATTACTCTTTTACCTATTGTATTTGCCTACTCCATTAGAGATTTGAGATAATTTAATAATTTACATTGGAGATAAAAAGGAACAAAAATTAGAAACCACATGTACTTTTTTTACCTTCCCAAAGACAAAAAGCAGAAATGAAGACATAATTTGACGGGAAAGTTTAGAATATTGAGAACAAATCATATGCCGCCACGTAAAAGGTGATGTTTACTACGCTCCCACCGGTGCTCTGCTGCTCATCTTCTTAAACGAACGGACTTGCTGCTCATCACTTGATCTGTATTTGCTTCAATGAACAAAGAAGAAGTGTCTCGCATGGTAAGCTCTCTCTTCATCAAAACATAATTTTTTCCATCCATTTGTATTTTTTTTCTTTTTACATGCTACATTTTTATTGTTTTTTATTATTTTTTTAATTTGTCAGATCATTGGTTAATCATAATTAATCATGTCCTTTGATGCTCTTTGGCTAATGCTATTTAGTATTTACAATGGGAAGAAATTAAATTCATAAACTCTGAAAAATGTTAATGATTTTCCTACAAATTCTTGTTTTAATTGACTTATAGAAAGCTTGCATGCACCATTCTTATTTTTCAAATAAAATTAAAACTAAAAGAAGGATGAAAATTCTGTTTCTCTGAAGGCCTTTAATTATTCATTTATTTGATGTTCAATTAGTTTTCTTCTTTTATGTTATTACAAGATCAACAGTTTTGTATCGGAAAAAAGGCATATACTTTTGAAGAGCTTTCTGAATATAATGATATGGTTTTGTGGGGGAAATGCTTGGATCGGTCGTGTCCATTCATGCTTGCAAGACCCACAAAGCATGGACGATCCCGTGCATGACAGATCCTAGCACCCTCTAAGATTTAGTGGATGTGTAGTTGCAGTTTGACTAAATAATATCCCTTCAGCTTCTGTGCTTTGATCAGCAATGCTTGGTACTCTCCTATGAATGGAATGGCTTTTGTTACGTTGAACATCCCAAATATAGTGTGATAATTGTAGTTTGTTTAGCTAATTACTGATCACGGTGTTCAAATCAAAGCGTGAAGGCACAGATCCTTCATCTGAGAATGCGGAGGGGCACCCTGAAGGTTTGCAGTTGGAGATAATGAACCAGAACCATGAAAATCCAGAGCCTCTGATGGAGAAAACAACCAAAACTTGTTCAAGGAAGAAAACAAAGTACAATGGTACTGTTGTTAGGCGATCCTTGCGTTTCCAAAATGGTATTCTGCCTGCTGGAAACGAGAATACAGAACCTGTGCTTGAAGATACAACCGCTGGCGAAAGTGGAAGTGCAGAAGAACAACCTGCCCATAAAATCTCAGGCGACAAAAGCTTGGAAGAAAAAGTTGACTATATTATGCAACTTTTGGAAGCGAGGAACTCAAAGGTAATCTATCTATTCACAGTTCACCCCTCCATGGAGATAATTAGCATTTTTGTGTTTAGTTATATCTATTTAGCTGTATTACTTCATTGTAGCCCTTTTTGTTCTCTTATCGGTGTTGCAAAATTAGGCAGGGGGTAAACACTCATCCTTCTGTGAAAGCCCAGAGTCGATGTACAAAAGCTCATATGCAGATTCCCAAAAGGTTATTCTCATAAATATATTTACTATCTTCCTTTTGTTTGTGGAATCTACAACGATTATATCCTTTCCTTTTATTTGCAGATTGAGGCTTTAGCAAACGAAAACCATAAGCTATCGATGAAGTTGGAAATTGCTCTTGCCAAACTTGAGGCAGTACGTCAATTATTTTTGCTACGTTGACTTATATCAATGAGAATACTTTTGCTATGTTCTTTGCATTTTTCGCTTGAGAAGTGGAGTGATCTGACATATTGCATGCTTTGGTTGGTTGTAGTACGAGAGCAGGACTCATGCATTTTCTGAAATGGCGGAGAAACTGAAGGATGTGATTGTAGTTTCAAATATGTCAAAAGTTACAGAAACTGCAGTTAATCTGTCATCTCATACGGCACATGGAGCTCTTGTGCCACAGGAGGAGTTTCTTTCGCATTTCCTTAACCGGAAAAGGCCGATTGCTCAGTCACCCAAAGCTGCAGCAAAGAGAAAGAAACAAGAGAAGAAAGCAAATCGAAGGTACTGTTGAAGTTCACCAGTTAATCTGACCTAGTTTTGCCAGTCTTTTGTGTAAAGGGGAAACATGTTGGAAATTGGAACTTCGCTTTATTATGTTAGACTTATATGTGTATGTTTAGCTTCTGCATAACAGACTTCAATGTCAATGTGTGTTCTGTTCATTCGAAACCTGACTATGTAAAATGTTTAGATATTCCTCATGTAATCACATATTGTTTCGTAGTTTCTCCAGCGATCGCTATTGTATGATTCTCGATGCTAAGTATGCAACAAAAGAAGCAATTTATCTGTGATTTGGTAGAAGTAGGCAACACATGAGGCAATTTTCCTCTCCTTCCTAATAATATATCTCCTTTTTCTTCAACCTATTCTGCAAGCTGGACTTTGTTGATTTAATTTAGACCTTCATTGTATGCTGGCATTCTTACTATAATCTGTCGAGTATTGCTAGATGTTGAGTATCCTCTGTTTTCTTCTACACGCTGAGAGTCCTACTGAAGTTTGCCAGTTACTCGGCGTTCATCATGTTGGTTTGAAGCAGACCGTGGTTTTATGTAACGTTTAGATGTTCCTGAGATCACCTATATTTAGTAATTCCATACGTTGTTAGTAGCTAGATTTCTTCTACTAAGTTGTCACTCATCAAACTGAATATATTATGTGATAAACAAAAGCTGTTACAAGTTAATCCAATCCGGAATGAAACTCTTTGCGAAACCAGCATTCGGTGTTGTAAATTTGCTTTCATGAGTTCCTGAATTAGGGTTCAAACTGTGGGTTGGTGGACCTGAATGATGATGGATTTCTTTAGGCGCCTGTGGAAAATGTGGGTGAAATTCAAATAGTGACACAAATTATAAAACAAAGTAAAAGTAATGTTTAATTTGATTGCCAATGTAACACCAAAATCCAGAATCTACGTAGGATAAAACTTCCGCTCCCTATAAACATTTTTTTGAATTAATAACTTTTCCATCGTCTGATATGTACCTGTAAAATTTTGGATTTTGCAGCAGAATTTTTTGTTCTTTATTTCAAGAGTTCACATCAAATTAAACCAATAAAATATGCCACACTTTTTAATTTAAAAGAGAAAAAAAATTGCGTGTTGATAATCACAAGACGGTGTAGTTTCTCTTTTTTGTTTGCAGAAATTAAAAATATAAATAATTGTCTGGCATGTTCAAAGCATTGAAGCCCCCAGCAAGAAGAAGACAAAGCCAGATATACAAATTTGGAGCAACGTGCTGAAGCATTTCTCACATTGGTCATATAATATTTTAGAAAGACAGGTCAACCGTTAATTGCTAATCACACCGATACTGACATTGTCTCATAATTTGCATTTTACCACCAATGCAATTAGGAAAGAGGGTTCAAATATGGAACATCTGGTGCAAATGTGAATGCTCTTAACAAACTGAGCTACAAGTCATTGCAATAGGTTGAGGTTTCATACAAAGGCCTTGATGAAATTAATTGTAGAACTATTCAATACAAGAGGAGAAATTTAACTTCATGAGATTTCCGATGTGATACGCTTCAGTACAACCGACCACTACTATTTTATTTACTCTTTGAGTCCTAGACTTATAGTATATTCCATATCCGGCTGAGGCATGTTTTATTTGACCCTCAAAATATAGTTCATCACGCCCTGAAAATATCGTTTTCCTTCGTTAAATTCATGGAAAACTCTTAGGAAGTTCCATCAAAAAACCCCAAACGCAAACTCCAATTCTGACAATCCTCATAATGTCATCCGATACGAAACAAATGAAGTTGCAGACGCAACTCTGCAGCACAATGCCAAGCCCTTCAATAATCTCCCGCTCTTCGTCCTACCCGCAGTTCACAAAGACATGGCCTTCGAAGTGCACTCTCCCCGAAAACCTCCCTCCGGCCAACCACTCTGCATGCTCAGCTCCACCGTCGAAGTTCACTTCTGCCAAGCTCTCCTTGGGCACGAAGATCAGAAAACTCATCAGGCGGAGGGGGAATTTGAACTTGACAGAGCAAAGCCTCCAGGCTCACAATAACGCGCACGTTGAGGGAGATGTGATCAAGCTTCACAAGAGAGTAGAGCAAGTTAGTCTTCAAGACTATTATAAAGCTGAGGAGGAGAGAAGCTCAAAGTATAGTCCCTATTACATTAGGGGACTCACGTACCCGGCCTTCGTTGTCCCTAAGCATCCAAGTAATACTCCGGGGCGCGAAAGCCATACTTCTCATCGTTCTTGGAACTCATTCTCCACCTTCTTTTCGGGGTTCAAAATGCGAGAGTGGAGCTCTTGCATTGGTTCGAAAAGAGAGGATTACAACAAGCTTAGGCCGGAAATGTACACTGCGATAAAACCCCCCAAACCACCTGTAATTAACTCCTCATCATCGACAATTACAGAGATTTCTTTGGTGGAGAGCAAAGAGAGGAAGGAGGTTGGGAGGAGTAGCAATGAATCTAACAAAAAGAAGCCCTTGAGAGAGAGAGTGAGAACAGGAGCAGCAACAGCTGCTGCTTCGGCTACGCCGAGAAATGATCAAATTAAGGTGACGAGTGTCGCTGAGAAGGAGTATGCGTGGGCAGACAAGTACCAGCCTCTGTGCTTAGAAGATTTCATATGCAATAGAGACAAAGCAATTCAACTGCAGGCTTTGGTATGCATAAACAACACACGCCAATCGCTCTTACTTTTTATATTTCTTTGCTGTTTGTGATGTATTTGTGCATTGAAATAAAAAATACAGGCCAAACAAAGAGGATGTGGACATTTCATATTTGAAGGACAGCCGGGAGTGGGGAAGAGAACGATGATCTGGGCTATGCTTCGAGAGGCTTTTGGACGCGACACAATAAATGTATGTAGACATGATTCACTATATTTCTCTTTGATTATTTGTAGCTTTTATTCTTGTCAATCTTTTAATCCTTCCTTGACATATATTATCAGGCCACAGAAGAGTTCAAGGCATTCAACCTCAAGGTAATTTACTTATCCTCAATATTTACTTAATCAATTAATTTCACCAACATTTATATTAGTACATACAGCATTCTTGTGTGGATTTAGGGGTCCATAATCACAAACGACCATTAGTCTGTAGTTAATCACTCTTATTTTGATAGGATTTTTAGTACCTACACAAATAGGATTAAAATTATTTAAAATACTTGCAAGAGTACAAGGTAATTGTAGTATAATCACTCATTCAAGGTCGTTCTTTACAAGAATTGAATGAATAATTTGTAATTAAACTCTTGATTAATTATTTAAAACCTATTTTGGCAAAGGTTAGAGATTTTGAAATTTAAAAGTTTAAAATAACAGTATAAGGAAAAACAATAGCAAAGAAGGAAAAACGTATTTTAAAATAAAACAATTATGGGAAATACTATGGTTTAGCCGTAACCATTAACCACCCTATGCAATTTTACCAATTACCTATGAATTTCCACATACACACTTTGAATGTTAGGTTTTCTAATACATATTTTCCTCATGATGTTCAAGCGAAAACTTATATCTAACATGCAACCCGTTTATGATGTTCAGATCAAATATAAACATGCAAGACTCATTAAGTTTTGTGAAAACCCTTTGAAAAACCATGCAACCTTTAAGAGTACAATTATCAATCACACAAAGCCCTCCTCAATTTCAGGTACAATTATCAATCACAAGAAACCCTCCTCAATTTCAGGGTACAATTATCAATCACAAGAAGCACTCCTCAATTTCAGGGTGATGTTCTAACAGAAATTGTATCAAATTACTTGTCTAATTACCACAATGGTAGCTAAGGACTAAGACAATTAAATAGTTTAAACTCAGTGATTAATAATTCAAAGCAAGCAAGCATCCATTCAGAAGCAAATTAATAAAATCACAATTTCATGCTAAGGCTCATGACATCGCCCTAGCAAAAAGAATTAGTTAGCTATACTCATAATAAAAACCAAAGAAAAGATCATTAACTAGAAAAAGGATTGAAAACATCTTGTAGATAAAAATCAGAAATTCGCCTTATTTATACTACTACAAATTAAATTTTTTTTTCTAGAAAATGTCTTCTAAAAACTAAGAAACAAAATAATAAAAAGATAAGTTAGAATCACAATCTAAATCCAGGTAGGAAATATGCCCAGCTAAGAAATCTCCACGTTTATGGACCTTCAGGGCTCTAAATGTCACGCCCCGATCCCAACATACGTCCAGGATCGACACGTGACGACACCAATACCCATATATCTAACATACCCCACCTCCAGGATATGTACAAAGCACAACTCGAGAATCAAATCGCATAGTAGTTTTTCGTATACTTTATGGCTGCATCTAACCTCCTCGTTAGACTGCCTACGTACCCTCATTAGGGATCAAGCCATTCGTAGTTCGTCATTTCACTACACTCGAATATTCATCAATTAAATCGCTATGTCTCAATAATATATCACAATGCATAACATGCAATATTACAAGGGACAAACGACAGAGCACAATTATATTCACTAGTCATAAAGTTCAACGAGTCTAATCATAATTACCATAACCATAACCAACATCATTCCATAATCACATCCATCAATAATGCCAACCATCACATCCATCAATAACACATACAACACATCGAAATGCGGGCTAGAGCGCCACAGTTCGGCTGAAGACTACATCTCTGAAAAAGGGAATTTTGGACCACCCAACGGAACCAAGGCACCAAAGGGGATTCCGGACCATCACTCAACGGAATCCAATCAAGATACGATTCCGGACCATCACTCAACGGAATCGTATAGTAGAAGGGATTCCGGACCATCACTCAACGGAATCCAATCAGGATACGATTCCGGACCATCACTCAACAAAATCACGAAGTAGAAGGGATTCCGGACCATCACTCAACGGAATCCAATCAGAACTCAGTTCCGGACCAATCAACAAAACTGAACAGAAGTCCATGAAGCATAACAACGACTCGAAAGAACAAGACATGATTCAAGTTACTCAATTCACAACGACTCAACGAAACGAAACAATATCGAGCAACAAATCCCCATCACAATGGGTTATCGGTCCATTACTAGACCTCACATGTCCCAAGCAATTCAATATGCATTTCAATCACATGTCACAACCATTTCCAATACACAAGTCAAATCACATTTCACTACATCATACCAATCACTATGCTTCCAACATTATATCTCAATTCATAGCTTGAAACATATCAAGGAATCACGAAGCACAATATTAATATTTAATCATGTTAATCAATCAGTGAGATAGCATATCATTTCACGAATTTAATTAAAGAACTCTACATAATTCCCTACTTGGGTTATGGATAATAGCATGGTAATTCTAATTTGTATTCACAAGATCCATTGTGGGTAATTCCCATTCACTCGAATCTAGGATTCTAAGATAACCTTATGGAAATGAGCAAGAGCAAGAATTCTGGACTACTTAACGGAATCAAAATATCAAACGGTTTCTCATAATTTACCCAGACCTGTCGCATGTGAAATAAGTGACTACATCATGGAAATGGTGTATCGAGCAACCAACAACCCGGATAAGCTGCGAAGCTCGTGTGAGCGACAATAATACAAAGTATGTAATAATAATGATGAAACCAACCATCAATCACAGTTTATAAACTTTGAATATAAATCATTCATAAGAAATTAATACCAAACCTTTGCAAACTCCGAAGGAGTCACATAGACATCCAACGACTTTTCTAAATCAAACTCAAAGTTCTCAAAGCCAAAATTCACGGATACACTCAAAATAGAGCTAGAGAGACGTCGTTCGGCCGAAGCCTACGCAAGTAACCAAATAGGAAGTGCCCCCCCCCCCCCCAAAGCGGGTCAACCAAGCAGAGCCACCCCTGAGAAAGTAACCAAGTAGGCAGCGACCCCCCAATGCGGATTAACCAAGCAGAGTCACTCCTACAGCTGTTAGGAAGTGATCACCCAATGCAGATTAACCAAGCATGATCACTACTAAGCATACATGGCCATAAGGATCGCCCAACGCGGATTAACCAAGCGCGATCCATATATAGTATGGTCCCCCAAAGCGGATTAACCAAGCAGGACCATTAGTGACCCCCCAACGCGGATTAACCAAGCAGGGTCATCGATGTACCAATGCTACATGGTGCTATCAAACCAAAACACAACTTACCTCCTACCTCCACACTTATGATTTACAACATGAGCACATACACCATCCATTTCTGTATTTCCCATCTAGGTTCCAAAGCATTGTTTCGAATTATTACTACAAGCATCCATCACCTCGATCAACTCCTATTCTCAAGTATATGCAATTACTAAATGCATCACTTCCGACTCTAATATTAATTAGATTACTTGGAACTACTAATTCACACTATGAGATCCAAGTACTATTTTGGTTAACTTGAATTAACATGATCAAAATAAATGTAACATTTGAATGAAAACACTTAGAGAAAATAAGTGAAGATGCTACTTACAAATATAGATGTACCTGTATATAAAAGCCTTGGCAGTTGGTGCATATATATATATATATATCCAGGGATATAAGTAAGTTCCTTTGAATATGCATACATAGATATATGTATACGGTAAATAAGGAAACAAATTCATCCCTTCATTAATTTATACATACATACAAGGATTCGTTCAACTTCAGACATAAGCAGAAATGTCTGATAATGCTAAATCAATGAGATGGAATCAATATGCTCATCAACAATGGCTATTAACTGTCATCACAAGGATAAAATCTGGACCACGTCTGACTAAATGTATACTAACAACTCTAGCAAAATTGTACCAAATATGAAGAGAAACAATTTCACATTATGGGACAATATAATTGTCGATTCCCCATCATCAACATTACATTAATGCATTCACTAACTTTAAAGCAACAAATGCAACATGATAAATGGGTAATTTTCAAATAAGACTATACATACATAATGTTAACCATCAGCATTTCATAAATCGGATGTCACACACCGGGAAATTCGACTTTTAAATTTTACAGGAATAAAGATCTCAACAAGTAGAATAAACTTTATACATGTGGCCAAGTCCAATTTGGCCGGGAAGGCCCTCAGATTGGCTCACACCCGTCGAAAACCCTAAGGTAGGTGTTCTTCAATTCAGCTTCCTTGGTGTTCCAACGCCCCTACAACTGATTGGGTCTTGTTCTTGGGTCCAAAAGAAGTTGATAAAGGGTGATGGTGAATGGTGATACTCACCGAAACGACAAATAGCCGTCGAGAACCCCCGGGTTCTCCGGTGGAGTTCTACCCGAATTTGGCCTTAAAAACCCTTCAATTTGAGCAAATAAGGTAGATGAGAGGTTGTGGAATAAGTTGCAGGTGGTGGAGGGTTGAGAATGACCTGAAAAAATGGTGGAGATTGGCCGAAATTCAGCCGGGTTGAAGTCGGGTTTGTGGGTGCACGGGATGACGAAAATAGAAGGGGAAAAATCCCCCTTTTTTGTTTCTTCCCTTATTGGTCCTTTTTCAACCCCTAAAAATCTGATTTGGTCCTCTTTTTAAACTAACTTAACCTTTAACCTTTAACCCACATGTGGGAATTAAATAATTCCCACAATCTATAGTTCACAACTTCAAACGTCTGTAACTATACCGTTATAATTCGGACTCGCAAACGGCTTTCGCCTATACGTTCGTGAGTTCGAGATCTATTTAAAAACACTAGTTAAAACTTCGAAAAGTCAACGAAAGATAAAGATTGATTTCAAAAATTCAAACCCGATAACTATTCAATTTAATTCCTAAAATTTACGGAATTAAAATTAAGTAATAAAAATGACGTAAACGTGAAATATAAAAACTTAAATTACTAGATACACAATGAATAATGAAATTCCGGGGACGAGATTTCACACTAAATCAGGCACAAATTGACTTGAATTAAAGCTTAGGATATCCTTTTCAAAATCCAAGAAGATCCAAGTCCAAAATCCATCATCTTCCAGCCCAAAATTCGTAAATAAGCCCTGTAGCGCAATCTGCCAGCACTGCGAGCTAGTCTTTTATTTATTAGCGATAAATAAACTGGTTGGTAAAAAAATCTGAAATTTTGACACGAAAAATTTGAGAGATTCACAAATATCTCCAACTGAAATCATTCCAAAATTCGTCCGTTTGATCACTGTTTGTTCAATTTTTGCTCAAGAGAAGTCCAATGTCGTACATTGGAAATATAGCACAAACTATCCACATCTCACCAAAATAATTACCAAAATGTATGAAGAATAGGAGAAAATATATAGTATGAAATCGACTCGTCAATTACTCCACAGTTGTGATCTTCCTATATATGAAATATATATGCTGAATGATATAACAAACATCGACCTTTAATTTACTCGATTTTCTTGTTTTTATCTTTCTTCTCAAAGGGGGAAATGGTAGGTAGCATTGAAGTACATGTAAAGCAATCCCCTCAACATGTAGAAGTGAATCTCTCTGAACTGAAGGGCTACGAGAAGCATGTCATTGTGGAACTCATGAGAGAGACACAGGACAATATGCTGAACAAGTCTCTGCCATGCAGCCTTGACAACTGTCGAGGTATATATATGTGGATTAAAAACAGTACAAATTGATTTACTTCTTAAACTAAGCTGAATAAATAAGTGCACGAATAACGCTGTTGCCTATTTATATATATTTTTCTGCAGCAATAATCTTATACGAGGCAGACAAGCTGTCGACCGATGCCCTACTGTATATAAAGTGGCTTTTAGAAAGGTATAAAGGGTGTAATAAGGTCTTCTTCTGCTGCTCTGATATCTCAAAGCTTCAGGCAATCAAATCGCTTTGCACCATCGTTGAGCTTTTACCTCCTTCCAAGAATGAGGTGGGGAACTAGTAGATCGTAACAAGGGGTACACATCAGTGTTGGATGAATTTAATAAGTTTCATTTTGTTGTTTTCGAAAGCGTTTGATCATGTAGTTTACTTTCTACATTTTCAGATTGTTGAAGTTTTAAAATTCATATCTAAAAAAGAAGGCATAGATTTGCCACATGAACTGGCTGAAAGGTTTGCCCAAAATTCGAATAATAGTCTCCGTCAAGCCATTCGTTCATTCGAGGCTACTTGGAAGAAAAGGTATTAATAAGAGAAAAAATAGTTTCCGTTGCTAAATGTTTTTGTCACTCATATATATATATATTAATTTATGTGGTTTTGGTGAACGGTGTATATGCAGCTATCCTTTTAAGGAAGATCAAGTAATTCTGACAGGTTGGGAAGATAACATTGCAGATATTGCCAAGAATATGATTGAAGAGCAAAGCCCAAAACAGTATGCTCCCTTGAACAAATTAATATGTAGTAAGAGTACACTACACAATATATGTACCACGGAAAACTATGTTCGCCTTGTTCTCAAATTTCCGAGGTATATATTATTGTATGAGCCGGTTTTATATAACCTCCCCCTAACAGTACGTAGTGAATCTCACATCTGTGTTGTGAGATGGAGGTACAAAATTTGTGTTAGCCCAATTCAACTGTAATTTAGAATACATTAGAATTAAGATAAAATTTGCAACTTCACCAACTTGAAATTTGAGAAATGTTCTGTATCTTTTGGCAGGCTATATATAGTCCGCGGAAAGCTTCAAAATCTTATAGTTCATTGCGTTTGTCCGGAATTCATTTTCAAAGTAAGCACATTGTTGCCCTTATATTAGATATCTCTAATTGAAGTAATGATATTATAAAGCAAATTTGTTGTAATCTTTATGCAGTCCCTAGTAGCACAGCTGAAGAAGTATGTGGACGACAGCCTGCAGGATCGAGTTGAGAGCATGTACGACGAATACAACGTATGAAACTTAAGAAACTTACAGGCCAAATTGTTTTGATAGGTGTTAAATAATGAACTACTAAAGTCACCAAAATATGTTAATTCTCTTCAATCATGCAGAGGAACGACGAAAATATGTTTGAGAGTGGCAAAGCACTGCCACTCAGTCGGCACGATCATGAGGAAACGGGTAAAAGGCTCACTGATCAATCCAGAAAGCATATTCAGCAGTTCTTGAGAATTGAAGGTAAAACAACCGTTGGAAAATTAATATATTATAATGAACTGGTTTGATTTGTGTTGTATATGTAAATGCACAGAAATGTTTCTCTTGTCGTACTGTGTGACAACATAAGATGCTTATATTACTAGACTGTGAATCTGGATGATTGATTGAGCTGATTCTTATTTGAACGTGTAGTTCAGATTCATAGTCTGACAACATAGGTCGGGCAAGAGAACATTGCCCCTATAAGCGCATTATGCGTATAAAACACAAGCATTGCAATTTCCATCACTATTTGCAATCTAAAGATTTTCCACTTCTTATGGATAACATAAGTTTATTTTCATTCTCTCCAGAGTTTATAGCCAAGTTCATGAGCTGCTACAAGGGTTGCACGTATACCAGGTCTTTGCCCGTTGGCGATCCAACATAAGAAGGCTTCTTATCGGTCAGCCAAACTCCTCCTGAAGGAATTACACACCCTAGAATTTCCTTTGGGGGAGCTTTTTTCTTGTTATATATGATCTTAGTACTGCTGGTGCAGCAGTAGCTGGAAACCATTGGCTTCCTTGTAAACTTTTTTGCTGATTGGCTTTCTTGTAAACTTAAGATCTTGGCTTAAACTACTCACTTATGGAGTAGTGTGGAAATTAATAAGGTGTGATATGACAAACCTGTTTGTCAATAACATTTTGATGGTACAAATACTTTATTAAGCAGTGCATATTATTACAAGGTAAAAGTTAAGGCTAAGAAGGAATGTTGTAAAGCCTTATATATACAAAACTATGAAAGGTATAAAATAGCGAAGAAGGTGGCGAAGAAAGTTGTGAGAGAAGCGAAGCTAGCAGCTTTTTTGACGATATGTATAAGCGGTTGGATACCAAAAAAGGAGAGTTGGATATCTATATATAAACTAGCTAGAGCTAGAGAAAGGAAGACGTACAAGAGACTGAACCAAGTAAGGTGCATCAAGAATGAGAATGGAAATGTTCTAGCTACAGAGAACATGGTTAAAGATAGACAGAGAGGGTATTTTCGTAATCTTCTCAATAAAGGACACGAAAGATGTACTTCTTTGGGAGAGTTGAGTAACTCAGAAGAGTGTAGAAATTACTCGTTCTATTGTCGAATCAAGAAGGAAGAAGTGGTTGTAACTTTGAAAAAGATGAAGCATAAAAGCAATGGGCCCAAATGATATACCAATTGAAGTATGAAATGTCTTGGGAGAGACAGGTATAGCATGACTCACAAACATTTTCAATAAGATTTTGAAAACGAAGAAGATGCCAAATGAGTGGCGAAAAAGCACTTTGGTGCTTATCTACAAGAATAAAGGCGAAGTACAAAATTGCATGAACTATAGGGGTATTAAGTTAATGAGTCATACAGTGAAGCTCTGTGAGAGAGTAATGGAGCATAGACTCAGGCAAGAGACATGGGTCTTAGACAATCCATTCGGATTCATGTCAGGGCGCTCAACCATGAAGGCAATCTATCTCTTACGAAGATCAATGGAAATATATAGTGATATGAAAAAGGATTTGCACATGGTCTTTATAGATTTGGAAAAAGCGTATGATAGGGTCCCAAGAGATACTCTTGGAGGATTTTAGAGAAGAAAGGAGTACGAGTAGCATATATCCAAGCTATAAAGGATATGTATGATGGAGCAAGGACTGTCATAAGAATTCATGAAGGACAAACAGAAAACTTTCCCATAACAGTGGGGTTACATCAAGGCTCATTTTTAAGTCCTTATCTTTTTGCATTGGTGTTCCTTGCTGTATGCTTTTCACATACGATATAGTGTTGATAGATGAAACTCAGGAGGGAGTAAATGTGAAGCTTAACCTATGGGGGCAAGTATTGGAATCTAAAGGTCTTCGCCTAAGTAAGTCAAAGACAGAATATATGGAGTGCAAGTTCAGTGGGAACGGAGGTTCAAACAAGTTAGGGGTGAATATTAGATCTATCTTGCAAAGAACTGAGAAATGGATGGAGACCACAATCATAGAATACAAGTTGGGTGGATGAAGTGGAAGAGTGCATCGGGTATGTTGTACGACCATCTTATGCCACTAAAGTTCAAGAAAAAATTTATAGGACAACAATAAGGCCAACAAAGCTTTATGACACATAATGTTGGGGTGAAATATCAACACGTACACAAAATGAGTGTAGCAGAGATGAGAATGCTTCGTTGGATGTGTGGGCACACGAGAGAGTACAAGATTGGGAGCGAGGATATCCGAGATAAATTAAGAGTAGCCGAAATTGAAGATAAGATGAGAGAAAATCAGTTAAGGTGATTTAGACATGTGAAACGAAGATATACAAACACTTCGCTTAGAAGATGTAATTACGAGACAGAGGCTCATGCCCAAAGAGGTAGAGGAAGAACTAGAAAGACTTAGAAAGGAACTTTAAGAAAAGACTTGGACTACTTGGATCTAATGGAAGACATGGCACAAAACCGAGCGCAATGACGTTTTAGGATTCATATAGCCAACCCCACTTTGTCGGATAAGACCTTGTTGTTGTTGTTGTTGTTTTAGTGTATATTATTACCATCTAGATTAGATACATGATTTTTATTCTTTTCCTTTTCTAAGAGATAACTTTTTCTTCTTTTGTTTTTTAAAAAAAATAAAATAAAATAAAATTACAGCCTCGAAATCCAAATTCTGCAACCCGTCGGGATGAGGATGAGGTTAGGTCCAGGACTCGAAACATTTTCATTGTAACAAAAGAAACAACACCACTAGATGGCATTGTGCCCTTAAATTTTATTGGGAAACAAGGAAATTGCAAAGCGCTAGTGAACTAAGTTAGCATGGTTCGTTTCCAAGAGGACAAACAAGACATCCCGCAATATAATTTTCTTTGGCCATGCATCAAGGATGATAGGGTTACACGTGATGAGAGGAAGTGCGTGTATTACAAGGAATTGATTCGTATGCCTTACTGTACAAGGAATTGAGAATCAAATGATACAAAACTGCAGGATACCTTCTTGTGTATTATTGAACTGCTAATCTCTGGAGATGATCCAAGAAGACCTCAAAACTGACATCGTCGGTAAAGATCACATCCCCTCCCGGAAGTGGAGCTTCGTTGTTGTAGGTAGCAGAAGGATTCAACTTTGCCAAAAGAAAACGGGCCTGCGTAATTACATGAAGGAAGGGGGATCAGAGACCATTGTAATGCCACAGCATTTGTACCACAGAAACACAGGATTTTTTTGTTTAACATCCGTACTACAAGACAGCACCAGATTACCTGAGAACCATGCTGATCGCAAATCACCAGGCGGGGTACTGGAAATCTTTCCTTGCTAATTTGATCTCCATCGTCACGAGGAGCTTGTAACAATTGAGCAAATGCCTGGAAGCATAGATCTTCTTTAGAGGACTTGTAATGTTTTTGAAGTTTTTTAGCATTGAACCTTCCACTTTTATCAGAATTAAAAGCAACAGAACACAATAAAACTGAATCTGGATAACTCGCTAACCATCATTTCATTGATTATAAACGAAAAACAGTCACCCAGCTAAAACTGAAACTAAGATTAACTATATATGGATGCAAGGACATTAAGATAAGCCACTGAACCACAAACAAAATTTTGAAGCCAATATAGGATTGGAGCCTATGCAAATATGAGTTACTTATGAGACTCAGTGAGGCAGATTAGTAGGTCCAGTTTTCCAAGATAGCCCCAAAATTTGATGGTCATGGATTTTTCACTTCTTTTACCGCAAAAAAGACGCAACAAAATATAGTATTTACTTACACATGAAGTAGTCATAAATCAAAGGCAGTTCAAAAAAATTGTTCCAAAGCAAAAGATATGGAAAATTCCACAACTGCATATACCAAAAATAAGCGTGAGCTTATAGTGCTAATACTTACGCATATACAGATCAGTCTACTATCTGAAGGCAGGACCAACTCTAACACAAGGGAGTAGCTTTAGTAACAAGTTGCAATATTTTACTTTCTTTTCATCCAGTATAATACATTATATTAAATTAATCAGGAATCATGCAAAGAAACCAATGCATCTAATGTTTGATCTGCTGGATGTCTAGATGCAGCCCTCATTATATTTTATATCTGAATTTAGTCGTGAAGGAAATGATCTTTTAGATTTACTTGTTTCAGACTTGAAACATAGATCCAAGGCAAAGACAAGCTGTTCAGATCAACTTCACTTTAACTTGAGGACTGCAAAAGATTACCTGATGTTCTGGCAGGTCCTGATACCCTGCTTTCCGCCATTGTGCAATAGTTGAACCATGAAAAATAACAACAGTAAAGTAGGCGTCTAAAAGCAGAATCCTGTCTGCTGCGATGGCAGCGACGTCAAGAAGTGCTGGTTCTGGGCCTGAATGAAATGAATATGAAATCAACGAAGGCTGAATCATCACAACTGAATTGGTAACATTTTCTCGGTTTAGGATCATTCTGAAGTACGCTGTTTCATCTGGGCTGTTGTTAAAAACCTGCAACACAAGTTCAACTGATGTTAATCACAAGATCTATATACAATAGCATAACAATGATAAGAACAGTGCTGAAACTAGAAGTAATGTGAAAGACAGAACTTTATACCTGGACAAATTGAGAACGTCGTAAATGAAACATAAATTGAGGGAAGATTGAAAACCGTGGAGATAAGCTGAAAGAAGAGGGACTGTCCTTTTGGTAATCTCCAAACCGAGAACACATGTGTATCAGTGATTTATCCAACCATCTTATAGGGTCAAACTCTGCCTGGATATTTCATGAAATGACACAAGATTAGTGAAGAGTTCAGTCATATCTTCACAAAAACAATACACACAAACATGTTATAAAACATCAAGTGTGCTGAAAATCACTTCTCGTGAAAGCAACCCAAACATATTAACTAAAAGGATATGATTCTTTTCCAATTTTATTATAACTAACATCCAAATACAAATAAAGTACTAAAAAGCAAGGTTGTATCTGGGTACTGATGCATGTCTCTGTTAATTCCTTTTGCCAGTCACCTTGTCGCACAAGTGTTTGGAGCACAACTATTCAAAAGCTCAATGGAAAAGATTACATAATGAAAATTATCATCTGATGTATGTGTTCTTTATATTTTCTTACAGTATACTTTATATGAGAATGATTCTTCATACAGAGATGTGTAGATAATCGATATAGAGCAATTGGTTATATAAACTTCACACAGAAAATTGACATCACCATAAGCCATCAGCACAATAATCCACCACAATTAGGAATACAAAGTGATTAACTAAAAATTTCATAATTTTTACATCTTCCAGTGCTAGTTTTTGGACTTTATATTGAGAATAAAAATGATCCTGAAATTAACAGTGAAAATGTCTATGGTTCATTCCTGTCTTTTCTCAGAGTCAGCACCCCAATTCTCCAAATCTAGACCTTGTCAGCATGAGCGATCATTGCTTTTTTTTTCATTCACATGTACATGACACGTACATGCAGCACAATATACTATAAGCTTTAACTATTAAATTACGCTTTGTGAAACTTAAATATCTATTAATTAATAAATAATAGACAAATGAAAGATTTTCATTTTCAATGCCATGTGGATTATCTTAAAATTAAAGAAACTCATTCAAAGAAGAATAGAGTGACAAATTGATGTATTCTTTATAGGACTTGGAACTCCATCTGTAGTTTCAACCTCCCCAGGATTTGATGGCAGACTTGAAAAACAACCTACAGGAACTTTATTAAAAAAGGAAATACATTTCTTACAAAAACATTCATCAAAATTCCTCAGCCCTGTAGGAGTTCTAAGAACATATGTCTCGCTGGCTTTTCAGGTCCAGAGAGAAAACTGACAAGAAATGTGTTCTTCAACATTCAAATAAGCTCCTTTACCCATGTCCCATGTTTTCAAATTTTCTTCTTTTTCTAATATTAGTACTTGTGCATATTCGGTTTAACCCTTGTTTTGTTTGTCTGGCATGTGTGTGAGTAGCATATATGAGAGAAACAGATCAAGGAAGCATCATTTACAAAAGATAAAAATCTAATAAGAATTGGAATAAACAAATTTGGGATTCAAGACCTGAGATTGTAAAGCCTCATTTGTCATCTAGGATTGGCCTGGCTTGGACAATTCACTAGATTCAATGAATGTTGAACAAAAATATGGATGCCAACTTGTATATTTGTCCAAGTGAAGGTAGAAGATGGAGAAATCATCAAGAAAACTTATCCCTCCTAATTCCCAAAAAAACTGGTAGGACTGAGAGGGACAATGTTTCTTCATAACTTCTCCATCTTCTACCTTCACTTGGACAAAATATGCAAGTCGGCATCCATATTTTTTTTCAACATTCATTGAATCTAGTAGATTATCCAAGCCAATCCTAGACAATAAATGAGCCTAAAGTGTATAAAACCATGTAATAATAACAATTACCTCACTTTCCATTTTGAAGGAAACTAGGCGTGCCATGACTACAGCAGCTGCTTCTTGGTCAAACCCAGCAATCAACTCCTATAGTATACAACAGTAGCTTCAGATTGCAATTTAAAAGAAAACAATGGATACTTGAGGGAAGTAAAACCAAATTCATGAAGCTGAAATAACAAGTAAGTAATCCCACATGGCATCAATACCCATACAAATCTATACAAAATAATACTTCCACTCATAATCATTAAAAAGTCAACAACTGATGCAATGAAACTAAGAAGCTAAAATGGGCAAATGGAGAGAGAGAGAGAGAGAGAGAGAGAGAGAGAGAGAGAGAGAGCAACATGGCCATCAGTTCAACCCCATAGTCTCTTCCAAATAGAATATACTCAAACAAAAAAATTGCAAGTGGTTGTGGAGGTTCAGTGAAAGCAAAGTTCATGCTATGTAATCAAAAGCAGGTATCACCTATGAGATACAGGAAGGAATTCTACATGTATAAATATATAGCAAGAAATCAATATCTTGCAACAGTCACTATAAAAAATACCTTCATATATCATATACTTATTAATTTATTAGAGACAGATGTATTAAATTAATAGTTTCTTTGCAACCAAAATAAATGATGCACCATATATTGAGGACATGCTGCACAGAAAAACTTGCCTGAAGGCTTCCAGGTCCAGCAACCCATCTTCTCGATAGGGTCGTAACACGAAGTCTCATTTGACCACTACTATGCTGATAACTGTAGCAAAATATCTATAATCAGTAAACATATTTCCTTCTATATTAGGCAAAAAACTAATATAACAACTCAAGAGTTTGTGAGCAAGGAGTTCGTACTAAGTGAGAAACTGGAAGTAAAATTGATTGCTAGTGGGTTGAACAGTAGCATCTGGGATTTCCTTCTTAACAATTTCAAATATTAGACATAAAGATGTCGCTTTGTCAAGGCCACACATCTTCCATGCACTAGTGCTCCCCTGACCAACAACCGTGTCCGAGCACAGAGGACCTTTCTGCACAGGGTCACCAGTATAAAGATTTAGGAACATGACCAGCTAAAAAGAGAGATCAATGAAATATTGTTAATTATACCTTCTCAAGCGATGCACAAGGACCAATAATGCCCTGAACTTTGACATCTTTTGAGAAGTTTATCTCAAATATACCACTGCATCAAAATAAAAATAAATCAGAACGCCAGTAAAGATTTGTCACAAGTTTAAACATCTACATAACAGACGCAGAAATGACGAAAATTATGCAGTGTTATGTCCACTGCAGTTTGGTACAATAAAAGGCCACTATTTTTAAGGAGCAATATATAAAAGCTTACTGGAGTTAATGCAACATTATAAAGCATTTTGTTATAACTCAAACTAATCCATTTGCTTTTCAGAGCAATTAAAACATTAAACCTTGCCACAAATAAAAGAAAAAACTAAAATGCAAAAGTAAATCTTATATTCCTAGGTTGTTGATCTGAAACTATGCTCAACAACAAAGCAACCACACTAGACCAGAAAATACCAGACAAAATAGTATCTGTACCACTCTACTGATATATAAGCAGTGCAAATGATTAATAGTAAAACAAACTGCCAGTTTAAGGCAACTGCAAAAATGTTTTGGGAATATGAAGGCCCCTGTCCTTTCGTATCACCGTGAGCTCTTCTTTCCACAGCTCAGCTATAGTGTTGCTCATATTCTGACCTTTAAACAAATGTTTTAAAAGGCGAAGGCGAAGTCACGGCGTTTCATGGATAGCCCCACCTAGACGAAAGCCTTGAGGTGTGAGGCAGGACCTAAAATTATTAACGTATAATATTATAATTATCTCCATTGTTATTCGCAAGTGCACAAGTCACAAACAAGTTTAACTCACAAACATACAAAAAAGAAATCATTCATCCAAATCCTCTTCATCTAAATCAAAGGTAATATCATCTTCTTCACTGCCAAGTCTACATTTAAAATTAAAAAAATAAATAAAAGGTCTAGTCGAACACCTCAATCGCGCCCCGACCACATCTAGGCGACTTTAAGCCTATTCCCACTGGGCTGAGGCATTTTCATCATCACCCTGCCTCCAAAACCGCCTAGGCGCACCTTTAAGGCATTCTTTTTTAAAACACTGCTTTAAACTAAACCTTTTGTTCTTTCGACTAAAACTCTTTCTTTTCCGCAAATGAAATTTACTTACTTCCTATACATGTCCAGAAAGCCAAAGTATAATATAAACAAAAATATTGACATTCCAAAAGTTACAAGCAAGCGAAAATTTCTAAATCTACTGGGAAAGGTTCATGATGAAATATGAAAATAAACAGGTGTAATTTCCCATTCTGAGATTGACCAAAGAAACCGTACTTTGATGACAAACCAAGCTCATAATCACCCGACTGAAAAACGCGTCTGAGTGAGTCCTTAAACACCGAATGGCCAAAACTTTCAGCAAGCACAACTAGTCCTCCAGTTCTCTCAACAGCAATTTTAAGTTCTGCGATCCCCACCTGAGAGGGAAAATAGCATGCAAAATAAACATGAAATAATTTTAAATTAACATAAACTGCCAACAAATAAGACGCCTTGAATTTAATCTGTGGAACCCATAATCTGTGGAACCCCAGTGTACAAGCTCAAGAAGCTTAATAAATTATTTAACTTCAATTCTTTTGGGATCAGGACTAGTCTCCAACATATAGAATCCTTCCGCTTCATATCAATTAACAATAACATAATACCTACACCCTCCGAAAAGAAAAGGAAAGAAAAAGTAACATAAATAGATTTGTAACAGGCACATTAAATGTCCGAAACCCAATGATGACTATGGTTAGCAAGGACTAAAAAGAAAAAACATCTAGTAACACTGGTGGTTCTATCTTGTTCCTGAGAAAGGGTAGTTAGCAGATAGACAACTTGGACAAATGAATGTCGCCATCATTCGTAAGTGGTAATGGAGATCCCTATTGGGAGGATTAAAAGAAAATAGCGACTTCGTGGGACTCTAATATTATGGTTAAAGGGCCGAGTCAAGGACATTGGAAACATATTTCACAGGGTACCTTTCCCTTCTCCATTATCTCTGTGCCATGATGGGGAGTGTAGAAGATTAGTGAGACTGTTGGTAGGGGAGCCTCCTTTGTATGCATCCTATCCGCATCATTACAGCCTATCTAACTCTCATAACATGTCAATGCAATATGTACATTTCTTCTCTTTTCCAATAAGTTGGAAATTTCATTTTTGTAGAAATTTGAAAAACTTTGAGGTTAGCGAGCTTTAATCTTTACTCTTCTTCTATTAAAGTAGTTCATTACAAGTTGTTAAACCATTTCGAATATGTTGGAAATTGAACCACTGGGGCTTTTTGTGCAATTCTTCTTTTAGAATTGGTACGAATACATATATACAGAAATGTATGGACAGATTCAAGATGAAGGGAAAGAAACAAAGTACTTAGATAATCATCGCCACAAAACAGTAGAGACAACTTAAAAATCACCTGGTCAAGGGCACAAGCAAAAAGATCAAGAACATGTCCTTGGTTAACAAGCTGCTTTGATAGTCCTTCATAGAACTTCATGGCTTTGTGGAAGTGTGGAGCAGAATCCTTATCCAGGTCCTTGTGAGAACGAATAGGCTCAGATAAGTTTTTCGACACAATCTACAGAAGATCGCAAGCAGAAAAGTCAGTACAGTGTGATTTACCATAACAAATTAGTAATTAAAAAGGTAAAGTAGAATTGCCACCATGCTACAGTAAAAGACACACCAAGCACTACATGGTTAAACTACATAATAATTACAATCTCAACCAGTTAAATTCAACTTTGGAGGAAAATAATTAAAAATCAAGAAACTTTGAAAACAAGGCATATAGAAGAGGCATCCCAAATATAAATACATTGTCAACAGTCTAACTATCACATGGTACTATTAGACCATATCCACGAAAGAAAGGGGAGGGAGAGAGGTGAGCAGTTGGGAAACGGAGGTCAAGGCAGTTCCACTTATAGTCAAGCACAGAACATTCACAGGGCTAACTGCGAAAACGATCAGGACACCTTTAGCACCACTTTCATTGGTCTTGTATGTTGAGCAAAACAGCCTATTACACAAGCCAAAATGCCATAGAACACACATATTACTGGAAAAAAAAAAGCTTTGCAAATTTCCATTCGATCCTAAGCATTTGAATGTACGTTGAGCCAAACAACCATTTGCAAAAGCCAAAATGTCAGAACACACGTATTGCCAAAAAGGCATTACAAACTGCCAATGTTCAACTACTAAGCTTTTAGTTTATCTTTGATTCTCTAATGACTTTGCATCAAAGACCCCTTTAAGGAATGCGGTAACAAAGTAACAACTCTAAAGCACCCAAAAGTGGGAAAAGAAGAAAAAGAAAACAATTGTGTAAAATATTCCCTTCTAATAAATTCTAGTGATCCCAAGTAGCAGGAAAGCTGCCTAAGAAGTTCCTTAGGAGGCAAACCATAGAAAATAGACCACAACCTTCCAACTACCAACCGGGGATAAAATTTCTACCCTTATATGTTTCGGCAGACCTATCAATTCTTGCTAACAGTGATCTTTGCAGCAAAAACATATTACTATCAATCAATGAGACTATATTTAAGTTTCAGTGCCAACAGAAAAATGGCTAAGAATCCTTACAGCACCCTGGCCTTCTGTAGACGGCCCACCAATAAATGCCATGATCCGAGCTCCAGAACCTGGCACGCAAGCTCCCAACAAGCTGGCAGCAACGCTAAGCGCGGTGCTGGTGCACCGGGTGGCCCTCTGATCCGCGGGCACCGGCCAAGGGTCCTTCTGCAACTCCTCCAACACTGAATTAAGCGCAAACTCACAATCTGATGCGGGCAACAAAAATCTGGCAATGCTCTCGGTGCTCAACCCGTCACGGGGGCCCGCAATAACCCCAGTAGCCGGCTTCGGCTTCTTGAGAAAGAAACTCATCTGTTCAAGCAATTGCTCCTTGTTGACGTCCTTGGATCCTTTGAAAATGTAAGTTTTGGGGACACTGGGGAAACCCAATTCGTGGACATGGACGAAGGTCCCGAAAGTGATGAGCCCCACGAGAGAGTGGTCCGGGAGGAGACCGAGAGCCTGAGACAGAGCGGACTTGAGAAACGAGAGCTCCTCCTCGAGCATGCAGGTGTCGACGACGAAAATAAAGACCGGAGGCGAGGTGGGTTTTTCGATGGAGGAGTCGTACTCGATGGTGGTGTACTGGGGAAAGAGCTCGGCAGGGAGGTTCTCGTCGGAGATGGAGGCGTAGTGGGGAGGGAAGTGGTTGCGGGTGAAGCAGAAAGGGCAGATCCAGATCTTGGCGGCGTAATCGACGGTGGAGAATGGGTTGAGGACGGAGCGGCAGGTGCGGCAGCGGAGGGGGGCGTAGGGGAGGACGGGCATGGAGGGGAATGGCTTGATCGGAGTGTAGATGGCGGAGACTGGGACTACGCTGTTGGTGGACTCTTGCTTCGTGCCTGGGATTACGTTCCATGGCATTCGAACCCCGTCTTGGGTTTCCAGGTCCATAAATTCACTCATTGTTTTCTGGACTTGGGGATTTTCAGGTGGATTACAAGGAGTGGGTGAGAGGAATTCTGGGTTCCTTTTTCTCTGTGTTGACGGAGAGGGAGAGAGAGGAAGAAGAAGAACTCGAGTCTCAGTGTCTCACTTTGTCCTAAAAAAAATAACTCAGTATTAAAATGGCTCAAGTATTATTGGTGAAATGTGTTTTAAATCTACTTGAAGTGTTTTTGATGTATCTTATCAAAAGCTTTTAAGTGTTTTTTTTAGTACGAATTGATTTCAAAAATTCCTTTTATTTTTTAAAAACATCTCCGAATGAACCATTAATTTTTCAAGAGTAAATTGTAGTCTGGACATGATGACATGATCCCTCACTTCCAACTGAGCCATTTTTAGTACGATTTACTCATTTTTTTCAAAGCTTAAATTTGTGTGTCGCTTTTCTGGGAGTCTTATGTTATGTTTGGTAATATAAAGGGGTATTTTCACCATTTTCTATGAAATTGTTAATACATACTTATAATATTTTGACAAGTTTTTATCACAAATTATTATTTGGTCTCTTAATTTAAAAATTGATCAATGTTGACCTTAAAATTAACAACCGCACATTAATTTGGTCCTTGCCGTCCCAAATTCGTCAAATTTTCTAGTAATTTATTAACGTAACACGTAAAAGGCCCACACAACCAATGATTAAATAATTTTAGAAATAAAGAAAACACAAAAAACAATGATTTGGCTATTGCTCTGGTCTGTGCGTTGGACCTGTGAAGAAAATAATGGGGCAATGCTCTCTCTTTCAATTTCGTAGTGTTTTCTGTTTCATCCTGTTCGGAGCCCTGATCGCTTCGATGACTTTCTGCGGAAATGGCAATTCAGATACGACTTGCCGGATTTGAACTTTAGGGGGTTAGGGTTTGCGAATTTTCCAAATCACGGATTTGTGTCAATTGGGTTTTCGATACATCACATAAACAGAATCTAAAGAAAATGATCAAAATTGATGTGTTAACACCAAATTTGAAGGACGACATTGATCGATTTTCAAATAGTTATAACATTGTTGTTTTGTTAAATCATTTTTTCAAGTAATATAACATTCTGAGTTTGCTGTAACTATAAATTAGCATAACATTTCGACCATCTAACATTCAAGTTAGGGGTGCAACTTGGGTTGGGTCAACCCGAACCCGTCCATGTTTAACCCAACTTTAAATCCGAACAAACGGATTTTTTTTTAGTTATAATTTGTCCGAACCCAACTCAATTTCAACCCATTTATTGATTGGGTTGAGTTTATCATTTGTCCAACTCAACTCAACCCAACCCAACCCGATTGGGTTGAGCTGTGCAACATGCTTCTCAATGACCTTTGCAACTTCGTGGAGGATTCACTAGTGACTTTTGATGGATTATGATAGAAAAGTGCATGGAGTTGCAGAAAGCAATTGTTTTCCTGACAGCCACACTTTGATTTTTGCTCGAAGGAGGCTTGTAATCCATGTCCGATTGGGTACTAGCTTTGTTTTTTCCGCAGGAGCTTCGAATGACAAGACTTGAGTTAAGTACTAGCTTTGGACAATGAAGTGTTGCTTTTTTTTTTTCTTGTTCTTTTTTTTCTTTTGGTACTAGCTTTGATATTTCTTGTATTTTAATTCAAACTTTGCATGAACCCGATTAAAATTTGAAAAAGTTGAGCAACCGAACCCAATCCAAATAAACCGCCCGAATAAACCCGATTAAAACCCAACCCAACCCGAACCCGATCCCAATTTGTAAAAGTTGGGTTATGATTAGGTTAACCTTCCAACACACCCAACCTGCCCGAGTTGCCACTAATTCCAGTGAACATAAACCAGCGAGTCTTGCTTCCATAAATTCACAAAACGCTACTTAACATTCATGCGAGTCAATGTCGATACAAAAATTCACAGAATCAAAACAACTTAAACGAAAAAAAAGAACTAAACTAGCTCTTGGGAATGTTCTTGCCCACAATTTTAGCAGGAGCAATGCGGAGAAGGTTTCCGGGCTTACCGGGCAGGGCACCTTTGATCATCACAACATTGAGCTCCTTATCGATCTTCACAATCTTCAGCTTCCTGATCTTGGTCTTGGTCCCTCCCATTCTCCCGGGCATCTTCTTCCCCTTGTACACCCTTCCCGGCGTCGTTCCGGCACCGATTGAACCCAGAGCTCTGTGGCTCTTGGACCCGTGGGTCATCAGCCCCCGCTTGAAATTGTGCCGCTTGATTCCTCCCTGAAACCCCTTTCCGATTGTGGTTCCGGAGACGTCGACGATGTCGCCCTCTTTGAAAAGCTCGTCGAAGGAGAGCTTCTGGTTCGGCTCGAATCCTTCGACGTCTTGCAGCCGGAACTCCTGGAGGTGGCGGAGGGGGATCGAGCCGGCTTTCTGGAGGTGACCCATTTCGGGCTTCGTCAGCTTCCGGTCACGGACCCGCCGGTAGCCGATTTGGACGGCGTCGTAGCCGTCGGTGGCCTGGGTTTTTACCTGGGTGACGATGTTGCCCTCCTTGAAACCCACGACGGTAACCGGGACGACTTTGCCGGTGGGCTCGAAGAAGCTCATCATGCCGAGCTTCGTGGCCATGACTCCGATGCCGGCCTCCATGCTCATGGTGACTCCCGTCGGTCGCTTTTTGTGGGATTTTGCGACGGCGATTTGGAGTGGCGGGGTGAGGAATGGGGAGGATTTGGAGGAGAAGGATACATTGGGGAGGAGAGCGGAGGAAGAAGAAGGTACAGAAATGGAAAGGATTGACATGGCTGTCTGGTTTCTGGGTTGAGAGAGAGGAAGAGGACTGCAAGGCGGGTGGCCTTGTTTCTTATCTACTATACTGTACTGATATGTGGGACCACCCAAACTACAGTTGGGCTGAAAAATAAAAATTGAGTAGAAGGGGATGGGTTTAAATCACTTTTACTTTTACCTCGAATCATATTTTTGTTAATATGTAGGGGAAATTAACATAAACGGATTCACCGTCATGTGGTGAGCTCAATATAATGTTACATTGAGAAAAACTCACTATAACATTACAACTTGACCTGGATGTCACGATGGCCATGAATCGTTTCATGAAAGTCAATATTTGCGTAAATTTCGTCAACTCTTTGTTAATTATTAACACGTGAGTCACATATATTAGGCTAAAACGAAAGTATCCGTTAATTATTAACACATGGGGCTACATGAGGCTAACTTTATCTTTTTAATCTCGCATATGAGCATTTATGTGCTAAAAATTAACGGAAAGTTGACAAAAAAATTTCAATTTTGGGCTTAAATCTTAACAGACTTACCAAAAAAGCTTAAATCCTAAATTTTTACCACATGAGTTATCTTCTAACTACCCTATTTCCAAATAATCCAATTTTGCCTAAGTATTTTCTTGATGCATTCATTGGGTCTAATCAGATAGGGGGTATAGAGAAAAGATTCTTTTGTTAATTTGGGTCACTACGCAAAATGTTGGTGGATTCTACACAGTGAAAAAGGTAAATAGGAAAACTGTGTCACCCATGTCGTACCATATGGTCAAGAACAGATAGCGGTGTGACGATTATACTAAAAAACTCTCCTATAACTGGAAGGTAACTAGCATTTACCTTCATAGAAGAAACTTGGAACGAGAACCACTTGATACACCAATTCCGTTACAGAGATTTAAGCTCCTTACGCAACACTGTTAACTACATTGTAATATTTGGGAATTGAAAGAAAATCAAGAAGAAAGATGAAGAGAAGAAAGATCAATACAAAGAGTTTGAGAGAGAGAGAGAGAGAGATTTAGAGAGACAAATATGCTTTTGTATTGATTGATAGAATGAAGGTTACACAACTGTTTTTATAAGAGAAAGTCTAACTACTCTAACCAACTTACTAACTGTATTGCTAACTGTATTGCTGACTTGTATGCTTAATAAGCACTTTAGAGCTAAAATCAGATTACACCTGAAAAAATCAATCAGTAAACTAACCAAATAGAACTATTCTACAACCTTTTGCTGTGATAATACCTCTTCCAATAAACAATTTAACACGAAGCTTATTTGGTCACGCAGACCTCTCTAATTCTCGGCCAAAATAAATAATGCACCGGTGGTGAAGAGCTACTCCGTATCTCTGTTTCTCAAAACAAATAATGGAATATTTAACGGAATCTGTAGCGGTGTCAAAGCATGCTGCTAGCTACAAGGACTCCAGAGGTAGATGTTCGGCAGGTTAACTCACATTTTCACTAACATTTTCTGAGCAACGCATCTCCTTGTCAAATGTCTGAAGGGTCATTGATGTCCTGGGCAGTGTAACAGAATACTTTAGCAGATAAAAGTGGAAAATCATAGAGGACCGATAAACAAAGAATAAATAAATAAAAGTGACGTACCTTATTCTCTATTACCAGTCCGTCTGGAATTTCCAATTTCACCCCGGGTTTTGCAACAATAGTTACTTTCCCCATGAGAAGTAAATCAACCATAAGAAAAGAAATGAGATATTGTTGGTGTTTAATCGACAAATAAACAGCGAGAAACAGTGGAAAGATTGATGGCGAAAATTAATTTTATATGAATGGATAAATGAATGAATGAACTTGAATGAATATGAGTCCAATGCATGGTGCATGTGTTCTGCTCTGATATCAATGCCCGAGTCATATGTATAATCATACATACTGCCAGAACTAGCAATTTGTTTTCCAGTAAGATTCTGAGGTCTTTTACCACCGATATCACAAAGTACATAAATAAACTCCATAAAGCTAAAAGGTTACAATTCAGAATATGCTTGGGCACAAAGTTCATACAAATTTGAAACAAATTCCGGGAGAACATTAACAATACCTTGAGAGTTATACCAGCTCCAAACCACACATCACCAGTCACCTTCAAGCTATCCAGGTCAATAATATCGGGTATGGACTTAAATCGACTTAGGAGGTCACTGACCTGAAGTAGATATGTTGTAAATTGAGAGATTCAATATTCATGCAACATCATAATTCTACAAGAGTCCTAGTCAGAATATATATACAAGAAGAAAGGAACTGAAACCTATGGCTCCTTGATTTACGCCTAGTCCTAGTCAGCTAGTTACAATCCCTTGAAATAAGGACAAAAGATAAAGCCTACATGCCTCCCACAAAGGTGCAGAAACCAGTGGTGGATTTACGATCAATGGAGTTGCAGCATCGGTGTATCCTGAAATCTGTGTATGTCCATTATTTTTCATCAATTTCGCATCCAACAGAACCCTTTAAATAACGAATGATGCGATGAACAATTTTGAAATGAGCCATAGTTGGAGAATGCATGAATTGACTAACAATACTCACGGCATAAGAGATGTCAGGACGTGTAATGGTAAGGTAGATGAGTTTGCCAACCATTCTCTGATAGTAGCTCAGATTAATGATTGGATCACCATCAAGTTCCAGTTCAAGATTGGTATCCAAAGGTGTTCGAGCTGGCTTGCAATCCGTCATTTCAGCTTCTTGAAGAAGATCAAGAACATACTTGCGCTGATTTAAGAAGAAACCTTTACGAGAGTGTGCCATTTCAATTCCCAAAAAATATTTGAGATTGCCAAGATCTTTGATGGCAAATTGGTTGTTGAGATATTGTTTGAGGAAGGTGATTTCTGAAACGTTATCTCCAGTCACAATAAGATCATCCACATATATGAGCACCACCAATTTTCCCGCTGAGTTAGTTCGAACAAACATTGAGGAATCAGCATGACTCCTACGAAACCCAACTTGTTCAAGAACAAAATTAAGCTTAGCGTACCAAGCTCGAGGAGACTGCTTTAGACCATAGATTGCTTTGTGGAGTTTGCACACCAAATCTGTGTCATTGGATTGAGAATAACCTGGAGAAAGTTTCATATAAACCTCTTCTTCAAGGTCACCATGCAAGAAGGCATTCTTGACGTCCATTTGAAAAAGAGGCCATGCATGATTAATTGCAACTGATAACAACACCCTAACTGTGTTCATTTTTGCAACCGGAGCAAATGTCTCCTTATAATCCACACCATAAGTTTGAGTGAACCAACGGGCAACCAAACGTGCTTTGCGTCTCTCAATGGTGCCATATGAGTTAAACTTGGTCTTATAGACCCAACGACTTCCCACTGCTTTCTTATCCTTGGGAAGTTTGACAACCGTCCACGTGTGGTTCTCGTGGAGAGCTTGAAGCTCGTCGGCCATGGCTTTTCTCCACTCAACATGAAGATTAGCCTCTTGAAAGGTTTGTGGCTCACGGACCCCAGTGATAGTACTTAGAAACGCAGCATAGGTAGATGAGAATTTGTTGTAATCAATGGCATTAGTCAAGGGATACCTGGCTGTATAGGTTACATAATCAAGTAACCTGGATGGTGGGTGCCTTTCTCGAGCAGGATTACGATGAACAACATCAGGTTGATCTAGGGAATGAACTATTGAAGAAGCCTCAGGATTTGAACTGGTGGTACTAGTAGGAGTGACTTGAACTTCAAGTGTTTCCTGTGCATTGGTGGCATATTGTTCAGTTTGCATTTGTTGGGATATTGACAATGCAGGATCGCTAGGAGAAAATGTTGGTTCATCACAACCAGAATATGACATAGGGAAGAGTTCACTTAGATGCTCCCCCTGCCGAGAATAATCCATAGGTCGTGAAAAATAAGGAGTGCATTCATCAAACTTAACATCCCTTGAAACCACCATTTTTTGAGTTGTGGGGTTGTAGTATCGATACCCCTTTTGCATGGATAAGTAGCCTAGGAAGACACATTTTGTAGCTCTAGGATCCAATTTGTCACGGTTTGGGGATTGAATATGAACAAAACATGTACACCCAAAAACCCTCAAATGCGTCAAATTGAGTTTTCTTCCTTTCAAGACTTCGTAGGGTGATTTGAAGTCCAAAACTTTACTAGGTAATCTATTAATGAGATAGGTGGTTGTGAGCACTCCTTGGGACCAAAACTTCTTTGGGACATTCATATTGAACATAAGTGCTCTAGTTTTCTCAAGAAGATCCCTATTCTTTCTCTCAGCTACCCCATTTTGTTGGGGTGTTCTAACACAACTTGTTTGATGTAGAATGCCATGCATGCTCAAGTACTGTGACATGTTATGGGACATATATTCGGTGCTATTGTCTGATCTTAAAACATGACTGTGTGAAGAAAATTGAGTGGTGACAAGTTTATGAAAATCTTTAAAAACATTCACAACTTCACTTTTAAGTTTCAAAAGATACAACCAAGTGATCCTTGTGAAATCATCCACAAAGGTTACAAAATATTTGTATCCATCAAAGGATTCCAAAATGGGTCCCCAAATATCGGAATGCACGATTTCAAAAGGATTACTAGCTCTTGACATAGAGGAAGTAAATGGTAATCTAGCAAACTTAGACAAGTGACAAACATCACAAGGATTTGTAATTTTACAGAAGCTTGGAAACAAAGTGGACAAAACTCTTCCAGAGGGATGCGCTAGTCGCTGGTGCCAAAGTTGTTGTTCTTGCACTAAACTTGAATTAACTTGAAAGACTTTGGGAACTTGGGTTTCCTTGGGTAAATAATAGAGACCATTTAAGAGGAAACACTCACCAATCGTCTTCTTGGTGGCTAGGTCCTGAAAAATAACATTGTGAGGAGAGAAGATAGCAAGACACTTTAGTGAATTTGTGATTTTTCCAACAGATAAAAGTTGGAAAGGAAATGAGGGGACGTAAAGAGCATCAGACTCTACGTTGTTAGAGATCAAATTCACTTTTCCCTTCCCTAGAATTGAGGCACCCTTGCCATTGGCAACTGATACATGAGAAGGAATTGGCATTTTTTGAAAATCATGCAAGGTTGTAAATTTATTTGTCATATGATCAGTGGCACCTGAATCTATAATCCAATAATCATACACACTACCAACTTTAAGAGCAGTTGAAAAAGAGTTCAAGATACCTGAGATGTCTTTTGAAGGTATGCGTTCATTTTCAGCCAAAAAGCCTGCAAATTTTCCAAGTAGTGTTGTCTCATTGTTGTCACAATGGTGGATTGTCCCTTCATAATCAGTACTTCCTTGTTTCTGATGAAGAAAAGCTGCAAATTCATTAATTAATGCAGTTTGGTTGGAAGTGAAACTTGAAACCCCTTTTGTAGACGAGGAGACATCATGATTTGCATGGTTGGCTTTGAAAGAAGAATGATTGGATTTGAAAGGAGAATTGTGAGAGAATTTTGAAGGGCCATTCTGATCCTTTGACAACTTTGGTTTTAATTCCGGATGTAAAATCCAACACCAGTCCCTTGAATGTCCACTCGCATTGCAATAACTGCACTTTAAGTCTCTTTTCCCCTTGTAGCTCTTTTCCTCGACACCCTTATGATTAGAAGCATAGGCTCTGACTTCTGGCATGTTTGGCTTGGCTTCTATGTTCATTACCTTTTTGCGTACCTCCTCTTGCTGAATAGTAGCACAAACACTGGAGAATGATGGCAGATCATGGTTCATCAAAATATGGCTTCGAAGGTCTTCGAACTCAGAACTGAGATTTGCCAAAAGCTGGAAGATTTTTTCTTCCTCAGCCCTTTTAATTAGCACCGCAGCATCAATGGTGTGAGGACGATAGAAATTCAATTCATTCCACATGGTTGTTAGCTTCCCAAGATGTTGCACGAATGATTGTCCTTCCTGCTGCAAGCCAGAAATATCTCTCTTTAGTTGGAAAACACGAGCTGAGTTGTTTTGGTTTCCATACATTTCTTTGAGATTCTTCCAAAGATGCATGGATGACTCAGCATAACTGAAAATCTCGACCATTTTTCACTCCATTGAGTTGAGCAACCACGACATGACTAGCTGGTCCTTGCACAACCAAGCATCGTAACTTGAAGAAGATATTTCAGGCATTTTAATGGCTTCATTGACATAGCCGAGTTTAGACCTTCCCCCTAGAGCTAATGTAACAGCCATTTCCCAAGGAAGATAATTAAACTCGTTTAAAAGCAGTGAACTAAGACGTTGGTTTGGGTTAACCTCAACATCAGAAAAAAACTGAAGGTGGAGAAACATGGGAACTCTCTCCTTCAAGACTTACAGAACTTTCTTCAGCCATAGTTGTGGGTTGAAGAACAGCTTAGAGAACTATCAGAAAAATATACAGAGACATGCCTGTTAGGGTCACTGCTCTGATACCAAGTTGTAAATTGAGAGATTCAATATTCATGCAACATCATAATTTTACAAGAGTCCTAGTCAGAATATATATACAAGAAGAAAGGAACCGAAACCTATGGCTTCTTGATTTACGCCTAGTCCTAGTCAGCTAGTTACAATCCCTTGAAATAAGGACAAAAGATAAAGCCTACATGCTGAAAAAACTGATGCCATGCTGCACAAGCTGATGCCATGATGCACAGTGCACAGTACTACTTTTTCTGCTGAAAAGCCTGCACAGACAGTACTACTTTTTCTTCCTGCTGAAAAGCTGCACAGACATTACTACTTTTTCTTCCAATAAGATAAAATAAATAAAGCTATTAAAGACAAATAGCAACAGATAAAGGAATGGAAATTGCCATGATGAAACAGATCTTTACCTTTTCAATTTCTGGTCCTAATTCAATTAGAGGATCTTTGGGATTAGTTCTAGCTATATTCCGAACTAGAACTCCTTCATCGCAGATGTAGATATCTGACTGTAGAAATACATAAATGAGATATAACAAAAACAAAAAATGTAAAGCTCTACATATGGTAATATTTCACTTGGTAATATTGAACGTATAGGTTAGAGAAGTGTTAACATCATCTTTAAAAGTAGTAGGTCTGATTTTTTATTGATTGAAAGAGATTGAGAATGGGGGACATTGATACCAATATCACGATCAAAGTGTTGTGCTAGGATAGCACCAAACCCGTTGGAACCAACTCAAGCTAACCCACAAGAAATATATCAAATGAAATGCAAGAACAAAATATTAAAGACACCAAGATTTTAACGAGGTTTCTCAACAGTCAGTTTAACTGGAGTACGTCCTCGGAGCAGTAGGAGCTCATCCAATAATCCACTATCAACCAAATGAGAGTTTACAAAGTGTTGACAAGCTCACAACCCAAAACCCCAATATAACCAATAGCTCTCTCACACCAAAGAAACAAATAGAGAAAGAAATATAGTGATTAATTTCTTCTCTATACAAAGCTCAAAGCTATTACAACAATAAAACTTTGATGGAGTAAGAACTAAACAATGAGAGGGCATACTTTCTTCTTTTCTCCAAAATGGAGCTACTGAAAAAACCAATATGTGCTTTCTATTTTCTGCTACTATGTGGTTGCCCTTGCTCTCTCAAAGATGGGCTACTAAAACAAATGGTGCTCTCCTTCTTCTCTCTCACATTCAGATGCTAAGCTTCATCATCCATAAAGTAGCTAAATAGAAAACCAATAATAAGGCTACTTGATAGCCTTTACCTTTTTTTCTACATCATGACCCTTTTTATCTTTTCAACAAACATAATGATGTTGTCTACCTCATTTTGTTTCTTTTATTTAGCCGAAAGTTGTTTTGTCATTTGGCCATAATTCAACAATCTCCACCTTGGCCAAATTCCGAAAGAGCCATGACGAGCCAAACCAACATAATCAACAATCAACACAAACCACTCCCAAAAGTAGCAAGAGAATAACTCAAGCCGAGCCAAAATGCTCCAAAACTCCTACTGCTCAACGCCTTCTTTATATAGGCAAAATGTGAGCCAAGTTCAAGCAATGAACAAACTTGGCTACACCAACAACCTTAGTCAATATATCAGCGGGGTTGTCTTTAGTTGGAATCTTCTAGAGAATAATCTCTCATTCACCAACTACTTCACGCACAAAGTGATAACGCACATCTATGTGCTTGGTCCTCGCATGATGAACCTGATACTTAGCCAAATAAATGGCACTGTGACTATCACAATGTACCTCCACCTGCTTCTGATCAATCCCCAAATCTCTAATCAGCCCATGTATCCAAATGGCCTCCTTTATAGCTTCAACAACTGCCATATATTCAACCTTTGTAGTAAACAAGGCAACATACGACTGCAAAATGGACCTCCAACAAACTGGCCCTCCAATAAACTGGCCCTTTAGCCATAGTAAACACATAGCCTGTAGTAGACTTCCTTCCATCCAGATCACCTACATAATCTGAATCAACATAACCAACTGCAAAATGACCAATACCAGAGTCATCTCTCTCAAAGCATAAACCAACATCTCGAGTACCATGGAGATACCTCAATATCCACTTAGCTGCTTGCCAATGCTATTTACCTGGATTATGCATATATCGACTCACCATGCCAACTGCATGAGCAATATCCGGTCTAGAGCATACCATTGCATACATCAAACTACCAACCAAATTTGCATATGGTATATTTTTCATTTGCAACTTCTCTTTATCAGTTTTAGAACATTGTAGATTGTTTGTACCATATTTAGGACCTCCGTATTTAGACCTCGTATAAATACTCGGGGGGACTCAAATGTAATTATGTAATAAATGAAGGGGCAAATATGTAATAAGTGAGGAGCCCTTATTCTATAAAAGGACTCCTCACTCTCTTCATTAGCAGAGATTAGTGTTTAGGCCATGGGAAGAGAGAAAACATCTTAGAGAGGGCAAACACATAAAATAGGCTAGAGAGCACACTGCCTCTAGCCTTCTTGTACATTCACCACTCAGAGTGAAACAATATCAACATCAGTGTGGACGTAGCCAAAACATTGAGGTGAACCACGATACATATTGTGTTCTTTACTTTCTTGCAGATTCACGGTCGGATTTATGTTGTTCCAAAACCCCTTCGGTTTTGTGCATCAACATTTGGCGCCGTCTGTGGGAAACGACACGAAAAACTATGTTGGTTCTCTTTCATTTTTTCATCTCACCACCGTGAAACCTCACCACAACCTCCACCGTGAATCTGCAGAAACCTAAGAACCAAACACCTGCAGAGTCACTGCAAAACCCATATCTCAAAAATGCAGAAATGAAAACTCATAAACTCAACCACAGTCCCTGCTCTCTCTCTCTCTCTTTTTCTATCCCTCTCTCTCTCTCTCTTCGTAGCCATCCACACATACAGTGGTGATCTGGTGTGGGAGAGTCGACCGTAAAAACCGTGCAAACCATACACACCATAGCCGTCAAATCACTTTTGGGTCTAACCGCGAGCCTGAGATGAAGAAGTGAAGACAGCAATCTCCCACCGCTTCGACGCTGTACGAACCTTTACCCACCACCCGCACCACCCACTCAAACCGGTAAGAAAATCAAACGTCGGCATCTTGGCCTTCGAGATTGCCGGCCTCATGTCGAAGTTTATCCACCTCTAGCAGGCCCTGTCCGACAAGAACATGATCCGCCTCCACAACGAGTCCATCTCCCTCGAAGGCGTCCGAAAAATAGTCTCAAACGACGACGATTTCCTTCTTGCCCTCGCCTGCGCCGAGCTCGTTGAGAATCTCCGTCTCATCGCCAACTCAATATCCCGACTCAGCACCAAATGCGAGGATTCCCACCTCCGCTCATTCGACTGCCTCTTCCTCGAGTTCGCCAACTCCGACCACGATCCGTACAATTGGGTGCTCGGATTTAAAGAAATGAATGCTAACAATGTCAAGAATCAACAATTTTGTGGTCACTGACAGAGGGGAAACCATTACAGAGACACTTCAGAGCTGCGTTGAATGAAGCAGGTAAACAACAATTTGACCTTGCAAAGCAACATAGGTGGGCAGAGAATAAGCGGGGAGATCAAGAAAAGCAAATGGGTGGTGTCGGAAAGGTTTTCACTTTGGCTCAAGTCTTCGAGCACTTGATCATTAAGATAAGAACTTTATCAGGACCAATGGCTTTTGTCGACCACCAAAGAAGATGCCCACACTCCATTGTCTAAAAAGATAAGTTTTTATTCCGTCTGCCATCTGCCATCTGCCATCATCCTATTATTAATTCTATCATTATTTCGTCTGCCATCTGACAAAAGAAAAAAAATAAAGAAAGCTTTACTTTTCCTTTTCAGCAAAATCATTATGTTTTCTCAATATCATTGTTTATTTAATATCTTATTATCTTATTTGTGTCATGATGACTAATTATAAAATAATAATTTTATTATTTTTATGTTATGATGACTTATGATTAAATAATATAATTTCTGATATCACATGATTACTACCACGTTATTGATTTATACAACATGTGATTTACCACACAACTGAATAAATCATTTATTCACAAAAGGCACATAATACAATATTTTGCCTTGACAAACTTTGTCAATTTGATTTATTCATTATACGGTCGTACTTATACTGTCATTTATTGTCAGGAATTATTGAGCAACTAGATCCACTGATCAACATTGTTGCTGATTAAAGAAGTCTACCAACTTATAGACTGATGAGCCATGTGCTCATGGTGATCTCTTGTCTGACCGGACACCCACTTGCTTATCACCAACCAGGTGATCAAAAGTATGTCCAGTACTCCAAAATTATTCGGCAGCCTGCCGCTATTATCACCAACTAGGTGATCAAAAGTACGTTCAATACTCTAAAATTATTCGGCAGCCTGTCGTTATTATCACCAACCAGGTGATCAAAAGTACAACCCGTCCTCCAAAAAATCATACATGAGCATCACTCATGACAATCACCATCATACATGAGCATCACTCATGTCAATTATACATAAACATTCATGAGCATCACTCATGTCAATCATACATAAACATTCATGAGCATCACTCATGTCAACATTCATGTGCATCACTCATGTCAACATTCATGAGCATCACTCATGTCAACATCCATGAGCATCACTCATGTCAACATCCATGAGCATCACTCATGTCAATCAACATAAACATTCATGAGCGTCACTCATGTTAATCAGCTTCGAAAGCTTCATTTACAGAGCTCTAGCTTCGAAAGCTTCATTTATAGAGCTCTAGCTTCGAAAGCTTCATTTACAGAGCTCCAGCTTCGAAAGTTTCATTTACATAGCTCTAGCTTCGAAAACTTCATTTATAGAGCTCCAGCTTCGAAAGCTTCATTTATAGAGCTCTAGCTTCGAAAGCTTCATTTACAGAGCTTCAGCTTCGAAAGCTTCATTTACAAAAGCTCCAGCTTCGAAAGCTTCATTTATAAAGCTCCGACTTCAAAGCTTTATTTACAAAGCTCCGACTTCAAAGCTTCATTTACAAAAGCTCCAGCTTCAAAGCTTCACTTTCAAAGCCTCACCTATAAAACTTCACTTTCAAAGCTTCACTTACAAAGCTTCAGTGCATGGTATACAAAGACCGCCTCCAAACAACCGCCACTTCGGCCCATACATGGATTGAATTTGAAGTCTCCAGCCAACAAACTCTATTGACTGAAGACTTGGGGGACTACACATATATTGGGCTTCCGCAACTGGGCCTCATGAAAAATACTTAGGGGACTTAGCTCATTATTTATGTACTGAGGAGCGAACCCTTATTCTATAAAAGGGACTCCCTCACTTTCATTATAGAGCATCCATTATTCATGTATTGAAGAGCGAACCCTTATTTTATAAAAGGAACTCCATCACCTTCATTAGAGAGAGTCTCTTAGCCCATCACTTATGTATTGAGGAGCGAACTCTTATTCTATAAAAGGGACTCCATCACCTTCATTAGAGAGCATCGCCACCAGCTGAGCAACCGCCTCGCCGCGAGCATCATTCCTAACCCATCACTTATGTATTGAGGAGCGAGCCCTTATTCTATAAAAGGGACTCCCTCACCATCATTAAAGAGTATCGCCGCCTGCTGAGCAACCGCATCGCCGCGAGCATCAACTATAGCCTATCATTTATGTATTGAGGAGCGAGCCCTTATTCTATAAAAGAGACTCCCTCACCTTCAACGCCACAAGCTGAGCCAACCAAGGCAACATAAGCCACAAGCCGAGTAGCCTCGCAACATGTGCTACTTCTAATTGAGCATCATTTCACATTGAGCACTGCCTCACATCGAGTATCAATTCTAGACGACATCTAGTTACTTCGGCCCACACATGGACTGAATTTCAAGTCTCCAGCCAAAAGACTCTCTTGACTGAAGACTTGGGGGACTACTGTTTGTACCATATTTAGGGCCTCCGTATTTAGACCTCGTATAAATACTCGGGGGACTCAAATGTAATTATGTAATAAATGAAGGGGCAAATATGTAATAAGTGAGGAGCCCTTATTCTATAAAATGACTCCTCACTCTCCTCATTAGCAGAGATCAGGGTTTAGGCCATGGGAAGAGAGAAAACATCTCAGAGAGGGCAAACACAGAAAATAGGCTAGAGAGCACACTGCCTCTAGCCTTCTTGTATATTCACAATTCAAAGTGAAACAATATCAACATCAGTGTGGACGTAGCCCAAACATTGGGGTGAACCACGATACATCTTGTGTTCTTTACTTTCTTGCAGATTCACGGTCGGATTTATGTTGTTCCAAGACCCCTCCGGTTTTGTGCATCAACATAGATAACTCAATTTAAAATGAGGAGTCAAAGGGGTACTAACTGGTTTGGTTGAATCATGAACTCCAAACTTCCGAATCAACTTCTCAAGGTATTGTCTTTGATTCAAATTGACCAAACTATTTTCTCTATCTCTAGTGATCTTCATGCCAATGATCTTCTTCGCTTCACCAAGATCCTTCATCTCAAACTCATTCTTCATTTGCTTCTTCAATTTCTCAATCTCTTCGACATTCTTTGAGGCAATCAACATATCATCAACATATATCAACAAATAAATGAAAGACCCATCTTGTAACTTCTTGACGTACACACAATGATCATATTGACTTCTAGAATAATTTTGGCCTCTCATAAATTTATCAAACCTCAAATACCATTGCCTTGGAGATTGCTTCAAGCCATAAAGTGATTTCTTCAATTTGCAAAACAAATTCTCCTTCCCTTTCACTATATACCCATCCGGTTGTCACATATAGATCTCTTCATTCAAATCACCATGTAGGAAAGCCGTCTTCACATCAAGTTGCACAAGCTCAAGATCATATTGTGCAACAAGAGTTAACATAATGCGAATTGAGGAGTGCTTCACAACCGGAGAAAAGATTTCATTGTAGTCAATGCCCTCCTTTTGTGCATACCCTTTAGCAACTAATCTTGCTTTGAATCTCACATTGCTTTTCTCATTAGCATCTTCCTTCTTGGCATACACCCATTTGCTAACGATAGCTTTCTTACCCTTAGGTAATTTAGCTAACTCCCAAGTCTTGTTCTTCAAGAGAGAATTCATCTCATCACCCATGGCATTGCACCACCTCTCATTCTCCTCACTCTTAATGGCTTCCTCGAAATTGGATGGAATATCATCAGTGATAATAGGAAGAGCAAAAGCAACATAGTCACTATACCGAGCTGGCTTGGTAATTTGTCTTTTTCCTCTATTCTTGGCAATAGACTCTTGAGGTGAAACTTGCTCTTCAACTTGAATAGAATCTTCAAGTTCAACTTCTTCAACATCCTCATGGTCTCCAACTTCTTCACTTGTGGTGGCTTCGACATCAGCGGAAATAGGATTTGAAGTACCAGGGCAACTTTCTCAAGCTCCACCTGTTGGACATCTTTCACATTCTTCTTAGAGTCTTTGTAGATACTTTCTTCATCAAATGTCACATCTCTGCTGATTACAAGTTTCTTCAACTTTGGGCACTACAACCTGTAACATTTAACACTACTACTAAAACCAAGAAAGATAGCCTTTTTGGCTCTAGGATCAAGTTTATTTTCAGTCACATGAAAATAAGCAGGTGAACCAAAAATACGGATATAGTCATAATCAGAAGAAGGTTTTCCAATCCATACCTCCATTGGTGTCTTGCCCTGAACAGCAGCTGAGGGTAACCGGTTGATGATGTGACATGCATAAGTATCTGCCTCTGCCCAAAATGACTTGCTCAAACCCGACTGAGACAACATACATCTAACCTTCTCAAGCAAGGTTCGATTCAATCTTTCTGCAACTCCATTTTGTTGTGGAGTTCCCCGAACACTAAAATGCCTCACAATCCCTTCCTCTTTGCAAACTTTAAAGAAAGGGTCGGATGTGTATTCACCACCATTATCCGATCTTAAAATCTTAATCTTTCTCTCAGTTTGGTTCTCAACCATTTTCTTCCAACCCAAGAAAATGCTCAATACCTCACTCTTGTGCTTCATAGTGTAGACCCAAGACCTTCTTGAATAATCATCAACAAAGGTCACGAACCAATGTCTACCACTCAAAAAGGAAGTCTTTGTAGGACCCTAAACATCTGAATGTACATAATCAAGAATGCTCTTCGTCTGATGTACTGCAGTACCAAACTTCACTCTAGTTTGCTTTCCCAAGACACAATGCTCCCATAAATCAAGCTTATAAGTCGTGGCACCTTTTATAAGACCTTTTTTCACAAGCCCTTGTAGAGTTTTCTCACCGGCATGGCCTAATCTCATATGCCACAGTCTAGTAGTATCTGAATCAGATGTGCCCATATTTTCTGAGACTATAGATGCTTCATTTGTCACGGTGCTTCCTTGCAATAGATACAAATGACCACATCGATGAGCTTTCATCATAACAAGTGCACCATAAGTAACTTTAAATGTCTACCCATCTTAATGAAACCTGAAGCCCTTGGATTCTAAAGTGCCCAAAGAAATAAGATTTTTCTTCAAATTCGGTACATACCGAACACATGTCAACTCTTTAACCATGCCATCATGCAACTTCAAACGAACTGTACCAATCCCTTTTGTAGTACAAGGATTGTCATATCCCATGAACACAACACCACCATCAAACTCTTTCAAGCTTGAAAACCAATCATTGTGATGAGTCATATGATGAGTACAACCCGTATCCAACACCCATTTATTAGCACAATCAAATGATGATGAAGTGGTTAAAGCAAAATCAAAAAAATCTGTTTCAACCTTAGCAACATTGGCTTCAGAACTTTCTTTTCGTTTGGTCTTCAACCTAGGACAATTTTTCTTCCAATGGTCCTTATTATGACAAAAGGCACATTCATCCCTTTCCAAGGTTTTTCTACCTTTAGAGTTTCCTCTAGGTCGAGAGTGTGATTTTTCTTACTAGAAGATGATCTCTTCTCCGATGATCTACCTCTAACAAATAAAACTTCAGATGTACTTTCATGATTTTTATCTCTATGCCTCATTTCATAATTCATTAAGGCATTTGACACATCTTCAAATTTCACAGTTTCTTTACCATGCATAATAGTGGTAACAAAATGCTCATAAGAGTCCGGCAAGGAATTCAACAATATTAAGGTCTTATCTTTATCCTTAATATCTTCATCTAAATTTAACAAGTCGGCAATCAACTTATTAAAAGCATCAAGGTGTCTAATCATTTTTGTACCTTCTTTGTATTGGAAGCGGTAGAGCTTTTTCTTCAAGTGTAGCCGGTTCTCTGCACTCTTCGTCATATATTTGTCTTCCAATTTTTGCCACAACACACTTGCTACTGTCTCCCGCATCACAAAATACTTCTAAGTTTTTGCAAGGCACAACCGAATTGAAGAGCAAGCCCACAAATTTAATTTCTCCCATTTCGGCTTCGACATAGCTTCCGGCTTCTCTCCTAAAGCGGCAAGTAGATCTTGTTGAGCCAACACATCTTTGACCTCACATTGCCACATCCCGAAGTTGTTTGTGCCATCAAACTTTTTCACTTTGAACTTTGCATTTTGCACCGTAGTTCTTGCAAACCCGGAGCTGCTTCCAAAAGGATTCTCATCTTGCCCGTCTGACATCTTTGGCAACTAGACAGTACCCAAGAGCAACCAGTGCTCTGATACCAATTGTTGTGCTAGGACAACACCAAACCTGTTGGAACCAACTCAAGCTAACCCACATGAAATATATCAAATGAAATGCAAGAACAAAATATTAAAGACACCAAGATTTTAACGAGGTTCCTCAACAGTCAGTTTAACTGGAGTACGTCCTCAGAGCAGTAGGAGCTCACTCAATAATCCAATATCAACCAAATGAGAGTTTACAAAGTGTTGACAAGCTCACAACCCAAAACTCCAATACAACCAATAGCTCTCACACACCAAAGAAACAAATAGAGAAAGAAATATAGTGATTAATTTCTTCTCTATACAAAGCTCAAAGCTATTACAACAATAAAATTTTGATGGAGTGAGAACTAAACAATGAAAGGGCACACTTTCTTCTTCTCTCCAAAATGGAGCTACTGAAAAAACCAATATGTGCTTTCTATTTTCTGCTACTATGTGGCTACCCTTGCTCTCTCAAAGATGGGCTACTAAAACAAATGGTGTTCTCCTTCTTCTCTCTCACATTCGGATGCTAAGCTTCATCATCCATAAAGTAGCTAAATACAAAACCAATAATAAGGCTACTTGCTAGCCTTTACCCTTTTTTCTACAAACATCATCATGACCCTTTTTATCTTTTCAATAAATATAATGATGTTGTCTACCTCCATTTGTTTATTTTATTTAACCGAAAGTTGTTTTGTCATTTGGTCATAATTCAACACAAACAACTGGTACATACATAAAAGTTACATTACATAAAAACATTGAAACAATAACTATTGAAAGAAATGACAAGCATTGATCATCGGACAAAAAATACCCGTATTGCTGAACCAGCTGCTGTTTCTTGCAAAGGAATTTCATCACTCTCCGTTCCCTGTTAAAAGGGAACAGTATTTTTAGTAATTACTAGTTAATATAGGGAAGTTCTACAGATTATGGGGTATGGTACATTTCATCATTATTCAGTTGCAGAAGCAATGTAAAAGACTTACTATTTCAACTTACAAGCTGCCCGTATCAACAAGTTTGAATTTGTCCATTGACTTGGATGCATCAACAAGCACATAACACAAAAGAGTCATTTAATAGAAATGATACTAAAATCAAGTTAATCATTAAAAAACAACAAGTGTAATCAGCACAAAATAGAATTTCAAACCGAGAAAGTGGGATATAAAACAAAACATAACCAAAAGAGGAGACCAAAAAGAAAAGGAATAAGTCACGACTTACATGTTTGACAAAATTCTGAGCTATTTCCGCAAGCTGCATTATATTATGGGAAGAAATATTAATTACCTATTTTTTAACGTATTAATAAAAAAATAAAATGGGGAGGGATCCATGACACCATATTTTGGACACAAGTTTAGACAAAACTATTATGCCATTGGATTAGCCCATTATGAACGGATGGGATTGAATTTCACATGCCAAGTTTAATTGATATTTTTTAAATAAATAAACTTTGAAATAATAAATCTGAAACATTTTAATTAATTTTATTTTTCACTCGTTCCTTGAAAATCGAAGAGATCAAATTCAACTCTCCTCCTCCTCTTCACGGAGAAACCCTAAGCTATTGGTTTCTGTTGGTCTCCTTCTCCCAGATTTTGGCTACCATTCTAAATTGTAATGGAAGTGTGTCTGATTGTTGTTGACATTGACCATATGAGTTACTTATACAATTGACTGGGTTCAATCATAGACTGTTCACAAACTAATCCATATACTGATGATGACGAAATTGAAGGCTCAAAACTTGTGTCTGAAATGTGGTGCCATGGATCCTTCCCCAAATAAAATCTATCCATCAATAGTTAACAAAAACAAAGCCAAGTTAACAAAAACAAGTTTACTTCAGCAAAACATAGAGCCTTTTGGATTAGGAATAAATCTGGATTTAAAAGTTCACTTCTAGAAATTATATAGTATATTATTCATTCGGTGAACATGGGTATAAAAACACCCCCAGACAACAACAATCAATTTCTCTCAGCAATAAAACGGGCCTAACAGATCCTCCATAACACACTGGACGGATCACAGCACAAATGGATGGAAGGTTTCCGCCATGATAATAACTTTTCAGTAGTTTAATCTAGAACCCCAGGTTATGGTCAATTACGGCACAACGTGCAGCTTTATGAACAGGTTTCCCAATTTATCTAAGCAGTTTCTTCCTTTCAAGGCTTCCCCTGAACTTGAATCTAACTACTTAAAATGAAAATAGGACCTATACAAGATGTGGAGTCATTAAAGAATTTCAAGTTTAACCTATCACTCAAAAGTTCAAATATTTATAAATTGCATCACAAAATTATAAGAAGTGAAAAACTAACCACCCTTGAAAATACTACCATTGAGCAGCCCAACCACAATTTTATTGGGTACCTTGATTGATAATATTATTGTTATGCCTCCATTAGGATAAAATTCTGGCTCCGTCACTGCACATCTGGATTGTAGAAGTTTGCCTTTGAAATGTTGGCAGAGGGGAAAACTGGACATAAGTCGGCATGTACTAATTCCTAAAATCCTCTTAGCATGGAACACGCATCTTCATTGGATCCAACAACCAATCTATGCCCAACAATGCATTACAAGTGGATGTGTTTTCCACAATAAAGAAAGCCACCATAAGTTTCTTTGATCCCAAGTAACACCATAGGTTTTGGTGATGCCCCCGGAAAAATTTGATGTTGTTAACTCTATAGAGATTAAATCAGCATGTAATAGGCTCAATTTTCTTAACACTTTCAGAGGCAAAACGTTCACAGATGCCTCTCCATCAACCATTACTTTTCCAAATGGCACTCCTCCTAGATGAGCAGCCATCTCATATGGGCTGCCACTCTCAGATTTGAGCTAAGAACAATCGATAGAACTTTTATCGGATTGGATATTAGACCATCAGATTTGGTTAAAGATGCTTCCTTGTAAAGAGTTACAATCAAAGAGACTAAGACCTAGTTTGGGAGTGAGGTGCTTAAAAAAAAAACACCCATGAAAAAAAGCTGTGAGGGTTTTAGGTGTTTGGTAAACTGAAAAAAAAGGGCTTATTTTGGAAGCTGCTGTGAGAATAAGCTGAAATCAAAGGAAAAAGCTGAAGCTGCTATTTGCAGCTTTGGAAAACTGGCCTTTTTTTCAAAGCACACGGAGCTACAATGCTTCTTTAATGAAAAGATCCACTATTAGACTGCTTTTTTTTCCAAAAGCACTTTTACAAAAAAGTTTACCAAACACTCTGCTGATTTATTTCACAGCCGCTTATTCTCACAGCACAGCCGCTTATTCTCACAACAGTTTTTTTTCAAAGCACAGCAATACCAAACCAGCCCTAATTGTCTTAAGGCTGGTAAATCGATACTACGCAAGAGAGTTGGTAATAGAGCAAATTCTAATTGATCTTAGAGTTTAAAGGAAAGTTCTTAAAGTTCTAAGGTCTTGGTTTTAAGTAGACTTGGCAGTTTTTGACACGACACGAAAACGACACGAAAATAACGGGTTTCGGGTCAACACGATAACTTATTGGGTCACTATCGGGTGACCCGTTAAGAACCCGTTAATAACGGGTTCTTAACAGGTATACACGCGGGTAACACGTGGGTAACCCGTTTCGACTCGTTAAGAAAAAAATTATTTTAATAATTTTAAAGTTTAATTACTAAAAGATTTATTATAAAATACAATAGTCATATTAATATATACAATATATTCTATATTAAATTAAATATATAGTTTTGTATTATCATTCTATATAAATTATAAAAAAAAAAAAAAAGTTTTAGTCATTATTTATTTTTATTATGAGAGTTCCTTATTATCATTACTAGGATAAATTTTACATAACATATTCTTGTCCAAAATTCAAATATACTAGTATAGTATTTGTATATGCAAGAACTAAGAAGACATACATACAAGTATGAAAAATGTGAAAGAATATATAAACACTTGTGATTTATCATTATTCCTCTACGAATAGATAATTGTTACACTTATATTATCGTTTAGATTTTTAAAATCATTCAAACCCTCATGAATAATGTTTTTTATTTGAGGGAAAAATTAATAAAATTAATAATAATTATTGTAGAAGTGTAAAAAATGTAAAAATATATATATACAATCACTCATATATAAAAAAATGTAAATGCTTTAAATTAAAGATCAAATTTATTCATTACATTCTTATAGGGTCGAAGAGTGTATATGTACAAAATCATCAAAATCGAAGCTAAAATAACCGTTAAATTGTAATTTTTCGTTTATAACCGTCGAAAACTTTTGTTCCGTTACGTAATCTCTGAATGTTTGTTTTTTACGATTTTTTAAGTTTGCAATCTCGGAATGTGTACAAATAAGTTTGACGGTTGGATCGTTGAAAAAAGTTTCGTAGAATGCATATTGCGTCAAAACGGTATATTAAACAAACACTTACAGTTAATATTATACTTCTATTAAGTATAAAATAAGTTTTTGTGGTATCCACTATTGTAAATACTTTAAATTAAAGATCAAATTTATTCATTACATTCTTATAGGGTCGAGGAGTGTATCTGTAAAAAATCATCAAAATCGGAGCTACAATAACCGTTAAATTGTGATTTTTCGTTTATAATCGTCGAAAACTTTTGTTCCATTATGTAATCTCTGAATGTTTGCTTTTTACGATTTTTTACATATGCAATCTTGGAATGTGTACAAATAAGTTTGATGGTTGGATCGTTGAAATTTTTTTTGTAGAATCCATATTGCGTCAAAACGATAGATTAAACAAACACTTGGAGTTAATATTATACTTTTATTAAGTATAAAATAAGTTTTTGTGGTATCCACTAGTGTAAATACTTTAAATTAAAGATCAAATTTATTCATTACATTCTTATAGGGTCGAGGAGTGTATCTGTAAAAAATCATCAAAATCGGAGCTAAAATAACCGTTAAATTGTGATTTTTCGTTTATAATCGTCGAAAACTTTTGTTCCATTACGTAATCTCTGAATGTTTGTTTTTTATGATTTTTTACGTATGCGATCTCGGAATGTGTACAAATAAGTTTGACGGTTGGATCATTGAAAAAAGTTTTGTAGAATGCATATTGCGTCAAAACAGTAAATTAAACAAACACTTAGAGTTAATATTATACTTCTATTAAGTATAAAATACGTTTTTGTGGTATCCACTAGTGTAAATACTTTAAATTAAAGATCAAATTTATTCATTACATTCTTATAGGTCGAAGAGTCTATCTGTAAAAAATCATCAAAATCGGAGCTAAAATAACCGTTAAATTGTGATTTTTCGTTTATAATCGTCGAAAACTTTTGGTCCATTACGTAATCTCTGAACGTTTTTTGTTTACGATTTTTTACGTATACGATCTCGGAATGTGTACAAATAAGTTTGACGGTTGGATCGTTGAAAAAAGTTTCGTAGAATGCATATTGCGTCAAAACGATAGATTAAACAAACACTTAGAGTTAATATTATACTTCTATTAAGTATAAAATAAGTTTTTGTAGTATCCACTAGTGTAAATATTTTAAATTAAAGATCAAATTTATTCATTACATTCTTATAGGGTCGAGGAGTGTATCCGTAAAAAATCATCAAAATCGGAGATAAAATAACCGTTAAATTGTGATTTTTCGTTTATAACCGTCGAAAACTTTTGTTCCATTACGTAATCTCTGAATGTTTGTTTTTTACGATTTTTTACGTATGCGATCTCGGAACGTGTACAAATAATTTTGACGGTTGGATCGTTGAAAAAAGTTTCGTAGAATGCATATTGCGTCAAAACGGTAGATTAAACAAACACTTAGAGTTAATATTATACTTCTATTAAGTATAAAATAAGTTTTTGTGGTATCCAGTAGTGTAAATACTTTAAATTAAAGATCAAATTTATTCATTACATTCTTATAGAGTCGAGGAGTGTATTTGTAAAAAATCTTCAAAATCGGAGCTAAAATAACCGTTAAATTGTGATTTTTCATTTATAACCGTCGAAAACTTTTGTTCTGTTACGTAATCTCTGAATGTTTGTTTTTTATGATTTTTTACGTATGCGATCTCGGAATGTGCACAAATAAGTTTGACGGTTGGATCGTTGAATTTTTTTTTGTAGAATGCATATTGCGTCAAAACAGTAAATTAAACAAACACTTAGAGTTAATATTATACTTCTATTAAGTATAAAATAAGTTTTTGTAGTATCCACTAGTGTAAATACTTTAAATTAAAGATCAAATTTATTCATTACATTCTTATAGGGTCGAGGAGTGTATCTGTAAAAAATCATCAAAATCGGAGATAAAATAACCGTTAAATTATGATTTTTCGTTAAAACCGTCGAAAACTTTTGTTCCATTACGTAATCTCTGAATGTTTGTTTTTTACGATTTTTTACGTATGCGATCTCGGAATGTGTACAAATAAGTTTGATGGTTGGATCGTTGAAAAAAGTTTCGTAGAATGCATATTGCGTCAAAACGGTAGATTAAACAAACACTTAGAGTTAATATTATACTTCTATTAAGTATAAAATAAGTTTTTGTGGTATCCACTAGTGTAAATACTTTAAATTAAAGATCAAATTTATTCATTACATTCTTATAGGGTCGAGGAGTGTATTTGTAAAAAATCATCAAAATCGGAGCTAAAATAACCGTTAAATTGTGATTTTTCATTTATAACCGTCGAAAACTTTTGTTCTGTTACGTAATCTCTAAATGTTTCTTTTTTATGATTTTTTACGTATGCGATCTCGGAATATGTACAAATAAGTTTGACGGTTGGATCGTTGAAATTTTTTTTGTAGAATGCATATTGCGTCAAAACAGTAAATTAAACAAACACTTGAGTTAATATTATACTTCTATTAAGTATAAAATAAGTTTTTGTGGTATTCACTAGTGTAAATACTTTAAATTAAAGATCAAATTTATTCATTACATTCTTATAGGTCAAGGAGTCTATCTGTAAAAAAGTATCAAAATCGGAGATAAAATAACCGTTAAATTGTGATTTTTCGTTTATAACCGTCGAAAACTTTTGTTCCATTACGTAATCTCTGAATGTTTGTTTTTTACAATTTTTACTTATGAGATCTCGGAATGTGTACAAATAAGTTTGACGGTTGGATCGTTGAATTTTTTTTCGTAGAATGCATATTGTGTCAAAACGGTAGATTAAACAAACACTTAGAGTTAATATTATACTTCTATTAAGTATAAAATAAGTTTTTGTGGTATCCACTATTGTAAATACTTTAAATTAAGGGAGTTTTAACGAAAAGCCCACGGTACTGTTCACTTTAATGAAAAACCACATTTTTACACTAAAAAGTCAAACCTGATACTATTCATTTTACCCTTTATTTTGTCCTTATCATTAAAACTCAAAGTTTTCAAACCCTTTTCATTAGTTTTCCTTTAAATTAAAGATCAAATTTATTCATTACATTCTTGTAGGGTTGAGGAGTGTATATGTTAAAATTCATCAAAATCGGAGCTAAAATAACCGTTAAATTGTGAATTTTCATTTATAACCGTCGAAAACTTTTGTTCCGTTACGTAATCTCTGAATGTTTGTTTTTTACGATTTTTTACGTATGCATTCTTGGAATGTGTACAAATAAGTTTGACGGTTGGATTGTTGAAAAAAGTTTTTGGACCGCCAGCAATAGATAATTTTGTAGTAGTGAAACCTTCAATTTATTTAACCGTCGATTGTCATTTACGCTTTATTCTTCTTACTGAATTTCATTTTTAAAATTTTATTTTTTGAAAACATGATCATCTGGCGGATGTAAGAAGATGATATCACGTTTCGATATTTACGGTTAACTGAAATATGAGTCAATGTCATATAATTTGTAGAAACTTTATAAATATCAAACAATATTTTCACTAACCGTAAAACTCTAAATATAATATCAATGATCCAAACCGTTCATCTACCTGCACCCTCTAATAGATCATATTTTCAAAAAAGAAAATCTAAAAAAACGAAATTTGATGAGAACAATGAAGTATAAATGTAAACAACAATCAACGGTTAAATTTTGATCTATGAATTATATGATTATAGTGGCGAATTTCGAAGTTAAACTCTTCATGAAAGTTATAAAGCTTGTCATTACGAGTGTTTATATATATTTTTCTATATTTTTTTACACTTCTACATTAATTAAAAAACTATTAAAGACTTTAGGTAAGCGAAAATATACTTAAAACAAAATTGTGTTTTTATGTTTTGGATGTGATAATATGGAATGTATATACTTATTTAGTATTATGTTTTTCATTTGATTATTTATTGGTTTAAAATATATTTTCCTTAACGGGTAACGGGTCGGGTCATATTACCTGTTAATATTATCGGGTCGATTTCGGGTCGGGTCATTTTACCAGTTTATTTTAACGGGTGTTACACGACACGACCCGTTAAGATATCAGGTATGACACGAAAACGACACGAACACAAAAAACACGACACGAATGCCAAGTCTAGTTTTAAGTGGTATTTTGCCTAAACCCGTGATTACCTTCCCTCCAGAAACACCAACATGCGTTGCACAACAGTTGAGAGGGAAGGCTGAGATTTTGGTATCTTTGACTAGTCAAAAACAATATAGGCCTACATTGTTCATTAGAGTAAATTAAAAGTCCAAATTTTATTTCCTTGTAAATCATCTTTTTAGGTCAAAATCAATGCTAGAGAGATTAGATTATTACTTAAGCGTTGATTAACATGCTTATTTTTTTAATGACACATCATTTAATATGCAAATGTAGCCTGTAAATGTAGTCTCCATAGAATTACTCTTATTTTTAGTGTAGACAACAACTCTTAACAAAAACACCATCAGTGTGCTAGAAATAAATGCACATACACCGACTATATCAGGTCCAAAAGGAATTATGTATGGAAAATTTGGAAAAACTGGATACATAATTCATAATACCTTGATTCCTGAATATAATTTCTACATTCCGAATCGGAAATATTTCATAAAAATTCGTAGTAAATTATATGATTTGACATTTGAGTTCTTCAGGCCCCCCTATGCAGAATAATAATCTTGAGGGTGGTGAGAGCTACGGCTATATTTGACTCTACAAAAAGATATATATCATGTGAAGAAGAGATGTTCAGCCCTTGGTCGTTGTCTTTTGGTTAACTTTGCCTAGCTGAACTCCCACGGAGGAACCAGAGGTAGATCCAGATCCGTCGACGCTGCTAGCCTTCCTTTTCTTTGCCTTCTGAGCCCAACCAATAAGTCCCGAGCGTATACCCTCGTCGAATATTGCTTTCTTGAATTTGGTTCCCATCTACATTGCATTGCAGAAACAGAAAAGAATGGAGAACTTTAAAGAATGCGCAACTTTGACAACCACCCCGAAAAAATTAGACAAAATTTAGTCATCCTAACGAAAACTAGCCATTTTTAGAAAGCTTTACGTTAGCCAAAGTTGATGACTATGGAAAATAGCATCAAAACTTGACTAAACTCACTATTTTGTTATCTGTTAATGACTCTTTCTCTTAAGCTGAAAATTTGCCAAATTTGATGATTGTGGACAAATAACACTCCTTTTTAACTTGAAGCCCCTTCAAGTATCGACTCTTCTAATCGTACTCAAACTGCCTTCGAGTCTTCCTCGAAGGGGGAAAATAGCATCAAAACTTGACTAAACTCACTATTTTGTTATCTGTTAATGACTCTTTCTCTTAAGCTGAAAATTTGCCAAATTTGATGATTGTGGACAAATAACACTCCTTTTTAACTTGAAGCCCCTTCAAGTATCGACTCTTCTAATCGTACTCAAACTGCCTTCGAGTCTTCCTCGAAGGGGCTTACGTGTAAGCTTTGAGTAAGGGGAGTTTTTTGTCCATCAGCATCAAATTTTTACTAAATTTGACAAACCCCCACTCACTAGAAAAGGGAAGGTAAGTTGTAGTTTTAAACTCGACTCACCTGCGTGACAATGGCATAAAGTGGTAGAGTACTGTAACTACAGAGCACCTGAATGAACACCCTAATGAAACAGAAAATTAAAAGGAGAGGGATTAGCAGCAAGAAATGTTAAATTGAATGTTCTTCGAGTGATTTTTGAACGAAGAATGAAAAAGGGAAAGGTCTTTGGAGTTTTACCCAATAACAAGCCTGGGGACAATGTATTTTACTTTTCCCATTATGCAAGATGTAAAACCATATTGAACCTGCAAAAGAATATAAGCAGATCAAAGATCAAGTCAGTCTCACTTAACAATTTAATTGTAATCGCATGGTATGAAGTGGATTGAAGAATCTGCATCTACCCATATCCAGAAAAAGAATGCCATTTCGAAAGCATTTTGGAAGAGGATGAGATGAATCAAGAAGAGAACAAATTTGGGCTTGCCAAACCAAAAGTGCTTGTCTGATGGTTGAACTATTAGTTCTCCTTCTACGGCGATATGCTTCTCAGCAACTTCATGAGCTAACTGGGTGATTACGTGCTGCAGCTTAGTTCCAACAGCAAGTAGAAGCTGGAGAAAGAGGATAAAAACGATTGATTACATTGCAAGGAACTGAAATCAGAACAATGATGATAGAGAACAATTAGTGTTCTGTATTATGCACAACTCAAACGACGCAGTGACTGAAATGTAATGGAAGGAGTTAGATTAAATGCTTGAATTTGCAAGCACAGCAGATGAAATGAAAATAATGCACATGAGAAATGAGTGACAAAACCCCAGCAAGGTTATGCGAAGACCACTTACAAAGAAAGGAATAAATGCAATCCAGAAGTATGCATGCCATCCTGCACGCGAAAAAGAAAAGAATGTCACTATTTATGGCGATAGTGTTCTTCTTGAAGGCGGGCAATGCAATATATGCCACAAGTGTAAAAACTGCATGAAAATGTCAAAGGGAGGTGGTTTCGTTTGAAACAAGAATCATACCATCGACATTCATAAGCATGAAGATGATCACAAATATCCAAAGATACCAACTGCAGCCAACGAAAACCATATGGTGAATCAAAACGAATCAAAACCATTTTACAGGGCAGCTTGGTCAGAGACATTAAACGTCTCAAAAATTACCCAATGAATTCACAAAGAACTTCCCTATGGCAAAATTATATCAGATAAAACTTGCCTGATACCGACGACTCTTTTAAAATCATCTTCAAGGGCGCGTACCATGTACGTGTAGAAATCAAACTTGGGGTTTCCCCTGCAATGGGTCTGCAGTGAGAAATAAAGAACACCAAAAATATAACTCAGGTTAGGAGCCAAGTAAGGCAATAAACACACTGAGAACTCATCAACCTTTTGTAAAGGTACCTTACCGAGATGAAACCGAGTCGCAAAGTCAAGTAGTCTGATCTGCACACTGATCCATAAAACTGGTTGAGGAAAGAATGCTGGACGTGTGCAGAATAACAAACCAAAAACGGCGTTAGCGTTATAGTATTTCCACTTGGAAAAACAATAAAATTGTACTGATTTCAAGTGAATATGAGGTCTAACTTCTTGGATTCCTTAACAGTTCCTATCCCAAGATTGTGCAAGACTCACCAAAATCGTTCATGGCCTCTTTGAAAAACAATAATAAGCATCAATTCTTTCCTTTTCTTAAAAGTAACGGAAATGCACTAAACTCAACTATTATTTTATCATCTGTGAGTTCTAGCCTTAGTTAAAAACTTAAAATTATATATGTGGATAGATTGCATTATAAATGGAAAAGTATCTTACCAGCCATCCCTTCACACGATAATTTTTACCGATACCCCAAAAGTGATCCTTGACAAAGTCATGCTCCTGAACATGGGTGATCTTTGTTTGAGCTGCACCAACACAAATCTCGAATTGGGGAAATATACAAGCAACAAGCAACAAGCAACAACAAGATCAATGGTGTGAAGCCTATCCAAATGAGAATGTAGTTCAGCAAGTCAGTCGACAGCTCATCTGAAAACTCTCAGTGCGTTCTCTAATGGAATTAAACCCCTGCTAGTTGTGTTGTTGAACGCATAAACATGCAATTGGGACATCACATGAATCTCATATTCAATAACAAATATCAAAAGAAAACACAGCAAGAATTCATACCTTCATCTACTTCACTAATCTCTTTTTCATTTTCCTCCTCCCATTGTTTCCATTGACGTATCTGAATCATGGTAATAAAAAAAAACCAAGGATGCTATGAACATACTGCGTATAAAACACCAACAATAAACGTCAAGTAAAAGGTTTATCAAAATAATTGGTGTTCTTAAGCTCACCTTTAAACCTCCGAAGACAATAGTGAGAGCACAGAAGGTCACATGGACAATCGCTAGGACAAAGATAAAGATGTGCAGGTGATGGAATGCCTCAACTGATAGCAATGGTACCTTATTCTGTGGGAGAAACAAAATGAAAATAGTCAGAGCACATAATTTTTATGCATCTGTGCATATACAATGAAAGTACCTATTCCGGAAAATGAATTTCGAAAATTATGTCTATCAATTTGCATTTTAGCTGTATCTCCTTTTGGTATGTCTATCTATCTATCTATCTATATATGGTCTTATCTCCCTGGAAAATTAGCATAGACAGCATCATGGCTTCAAGAAAAGTAGACCATTTATCCGTTAATTTGTTCTCAACTTCTCAGTTCATTAAATCATGATAAATAGGAAATGGTTCGTTTAATCCCAATTCACAAATGAGTTTTGGGTGCAAACTATCGAACCACTTTCATCTAAATTGAAGAGGCTTCGATTTTGCACCCAAAACCCCTTCGAACTCAATCAAAGGGTTCCAATTTGGTACGCTATTGAACCAGACTACAAGTTCATTAATTATTCTCCATTTGAGAAGAGAATTGTTATTGGCACTCCAAAAATCTCATTTGGTATTCCAAACTTTCTATAATTAGAAGAAAAAAAACACTTATGAGGAGTGTAGAATGAGATTTTTGGAGTGCTAATAACAATTCCCTTTGAGAAATATCAAAACACAAAAATAAATCAGACAAGTTACAAAGAAAATTTCAAAAATTAAAGCAGACGTAGAAAAATATCCCAAGCACTGCGGCGAAAGAATTGAAATAAGAACACACTTCCTTTGACACCAGATACCAATATTCTAATCAATATCATGTTGATATTTGCTCAAATGTTGATGAATAACAACACTTGGTAGCGTATGTAAACTGATTGATACCCGGTATAGCCATTCATCCGACACTAAAACATTGAGAGGATCATCATATATAGGAGCACAAATTAAAAAAAAAAAGCATAAATAAATAGGGAGTTGGGTTATGTTGAAGATACCTTTTTGCCACAGTAACCCTGTTGAGCCTTAGCCCCGGCAGCCAGCAGCCTCCTGGTAGGTCCAAAAATGCCGCCAAACACGGAGGTGGCGGAGTAATGGGCTGTTTCTTTGCCGTCCAGATGACCGTCATGGTGGAGTTTGCATGGCAGCCACTTGTCCATAATCTTAGGGTTCACGCAGATTTTGGTGATCCTGTTCTGAAAGACAGTGAGGAGGAGAGAGATAAACCCCAGCAGCATCAGCTCCTCCTTCACCTTGAGCAACGCCTCGTACAGCGGCTTCTGCTTCTTCTTTTTCAAGTACTTGCCGCCGGAGTGTAGGGCCCGCTCTACCGCGAGAGATATAGCCACGATGACCGTGCACACCACCGCCACCACCCATGTTGGCGTGAACTCTAGCGTTGGACCTTCTCCACCACCAGCCATTTTTTTACCTTTTTTATTTTTTATTTATTTTTTGGGACCTTTTCTCTTCTTCTTCTTCTTCTTCTTCTTCTTCTTTTTCTGGTTTTTCTGAGAGTATCCTCTCCTGCGTTTTTACAATCAGTGCTTGCTGTGAGTTAACATGTAAAGACAAACATTTTTAAGACAATAAATCGGCACGTAATATTGCACCAAAAATGTGATTTGTCCTTGTCACCCTCCAAAATGTACGCACAAATTAGTAAAATTACAGTGCTCAAATTGAACTAAGCGCGTTGCATTCAAACGGGATCTGATTTGTGATCAAAGAAAGGAAAAAAGCTTTTATTGAATACAATATCGAATCTCATGGATTTAATCGGATTAAATGCCAGTAATTTACATGTATCACTCTACTCACCTTGTTAACTCTAATGGCCTTAATTAAACAACAATAAATCTCTTTACCTGTAAGTGAGAAATCTTAACTTTAAACTTCGTAATGCCAAGATCAAAATTAATTTATTTCCCTCACCGTTTAGTGTTAATATATCCTTATTCCCCAAAAAATTGGGTCCTAATTACGACTTTGGTAGCGAAAGGCATGAAGACCAACCATTTTTCATCTGGTTTATTCATTAAATGAGGTCCGCCTAAGTTTAAAATCGAATAAATGATTGACTAACACGGTGCGTGCGTAACATTATTGCTTACTTAAGCCAACCACTAAATAAAAAAAATTCAAGACAAGGGTTATGTATACCCATGTTGTCTTGAACATAAGTCAAAATTGTATTTGGATGTAGGCACTAGCTAGGCAGTGCTTATGTTGGTGTATTGTTTAATTAAAACTGAAAACGAGTGGAGGAAAGTCACGATTTCATGTATTGTTTAACTGAAATAGGAAAGCAAAAATATATCAACTCTCTAAGTGAATGCTTTTCATGGCATAACATTATCTGATTAAAGTCTAAAGCTTGCTTAGTTATAAAATTCCTAAGCTACCTAAACTGTCATGTCATCACACGTACGTGTTGTTGAAAAGAAAACAAATACACCACCAGTCTCGATCTGAATTAAAGTATAGAAAAAAAGAGTTTTTCAGGAACATTTATTTGCACAAATGACGTATATTTTTGGCACATAAAACTGTTAATTTGGCGTCATCTAATATTTTCTTAGCCTCGATATGAATTAAAGTATAGGAGAAAGAACTCTCTCTCTCTCTCTCTCTCTCTCTCTTTTTCTCTGGTCAAAGAAAAAGGAACTCTTATTTGCACAAATGAGGACTCGTTTGGAAATATTTTTAAAATGATTGAAAACGTTTAGAAAATATGTTTCTGGATTCTAAAAGCACTTAAAGTACTTATTATAGAAAACATTTTAAGTATTTTTCCATGATTTACTTGCATTTTTTACTAAAGACTGATTCCGAAAACATTTTCATAAAAAGTGTTTTCAACCATTTTAAAAACCGTTCCTAACGAGCACATATATTTTGACCAAAAAAAAAAAAAACTGTTAATTTGGTGTCACATAATATTTCCTTAACCACTAACTGCACTTGGATGGATTCCAATCCATGATCTTAAACCCTATTTCCTCATTCTCCATAATACCAAAAGCTTGAACATTTGGTATTATATCCAACGTGTTCATACGTAGACACAATATATACGCACGCAAAGCAATTGAATCTTTAGATTTTATTAATCATTTTACTCAATTTCCTCACATGCATCATAATTTTAACCATTTGAGCTATAAAACACATAGGACATGCATAAAACATAAAATGATTAAATGGTCAAATGTTCTTAACAACGGAAGGGATTAGATAAACCTGGTTTCTGCCTCGTGAAACCAAGAGAGGCACCAAAATTGCTCACGAGCGAGACACGGCCTGATCGTTGTTGTTTTAAAGTCGCAGACGTCTTCTATCTGAATTTAACGATGGCCGCCTACGACTTTAGAAACAAGCCTACTTTACATAATTTTGATCCGGTATGAACGCTTTCCTTCTATTTATACTCCAGAAACCAATAAACATTCCCTCTTTTTCTCTCATATTGTAGTATAGTTCTTTTTATTTTTAGAAAATTTATCTTGTACTTATCTTTCGACAAGAAAAAAAAAAAAAAATATATATATATCGATTTGTATATGTACATTTATGTACGTATATGATAGTCCAAAGAAGAAAAAAGAGGATAGACATGTATATGCCAAGAACTTAATTTGCATGACATTTGTATACCAACTCATAAGTTTCGTTTGTTCACCATTTTTCTCGCATGCAAAAGCTTAAGTCGTCAAGTTGACAAGTTTACAAACGTTTCAAGGGGAAGAGGATTATTTCCAACCCAATAGGATGCTCTCCGGATCCTTTTGGTGACGATCTTGGGGATTCGTGAACCATGTACGTTCATCGTACATCGTGCGGTCAATTTTTGTCAATTACTATTTATGCTTATTTTTAAATAAAAAATTTTAAAATGATTTCTGACTGCACGATGTACGATGAACGGACACAATTCATGGATTCTCGGGATCCTCACAAAGAGGATCCGATGAGGATCCAAACTCAATAACAAAAAAAAAAGAGTAGACTAATCTAACTGATGCAATTGTTTCTTTAATTTCCCATTAATATAAGATAATTTCAGCTAATTTGGAAAAAAAAATTAAGCTAGGCTGAAAAGACAAGTATAACCCTCTAAAAACTTTGAATTACAACAAAAAACCTTACGAATGGGGATAAATAAGTCAAAGAATGGGGATAAATATGTCAAAGAAAGCAAAAACGAAAAATAAGCTGCCCCTTCATCCGCGACCCCGACACACCCAGCAACCACCATTTCCTGGCACTAGAATAACCTACAGCGTGGTTGTAGTCTGTGGGACGCTGTCACCAGGGGCGGAGGGACCATAGGACCACAGTAGTCCTAGGCCCATCCTGCTTTTGTTTATAAAAAAAAATTAGTACTACTTATTATTTTAATTATTTTTATCACTTTTTCATTACTCTTTCACTTAAACCATTCCAATTTTCTAGACAAAATATCCGGCCCTCTTTAAATATTTTAAGGATATTTATGTAATCTAGTCTAACCCTAAAGCCTACCTATTCCAACTTCCAACACTTCCATTCCTTTTCCCAATACTAAAAATTAGTATTTTTTTTACTCTTTAAATTTCTAGCCCTAGCCGACTGCTGCTAGTCTGAAAAAAAAATAGTCAGGAACAGTACATGAACTTTAAAGAGAGAGAGTCATGAACTTTCCATGATTCAATTTTTATGATCCTCAACGTCTGACTGATTTGTCTAATATCCTCAAAGGTTTTGTCTAATAGTCTATATCCTCAAAGGTTTTGTCTAATAGTCTTCAATGACTATTTTGTTCATCCTCAAAGTCAATAAAGTTCAATCTTCTATCAGTCTATTAATCTTCAATAATTCAATTTCCATGATCCTCAAAGGTATGAACTTCGAATCTCCAAAGTTGTCATTTTCAATTAATTCATATATGTTGTTATCTACAATTGTAAATTAATTTAACAAATAATTTTTTTTTTTTGCAGATTAAAGAATTCCATTATTCCATCATTCCATCAAAAAAAGACATTGAAGTTTAGTTAATTGGTCAACAACCCAAAGTATGTATTTTACTCTCAATTCCTGTTACAATTTTTTGTTTATAAATTATGATTAAATTGATGTCTTGCAATTTCTCTTAACTATTGCCTAATTTGTTTTAGTTTGTAAAATTAGCATATATGTTCATATTTCTTTTAATTTAAAGTTAGTAAATCTATGTTTTTTTACTTTTCAGTTATGGAAAGATATTTCAAAAGGAAAACACAACCTGAGATATTAGAACCGTCTCCAAAGAGTCCAAAGAACAATGAAAGTAGTTCAAAACAAACTTGTGTGGACTCTATGGAAATTAACTCGGAAACTCTCCAATATGATCCTGGATTGCGTAGACCGATTTTGAGTTATCATCCTAATGTTCGAGACCAAGTTCGAAGAGCCTATCTCCAAAATAAACCTTGTCAACCAAAAACCCATACATTTCCCTACACAAATTTTGGGACAAAGCCTAGAAGGTTCAATCCTGCTTGGTTTACTCAGTTTCCTAATTGGTTGGAGTATAGCACATCACAGGATGCTGCCTATTGTTTATGTTGTTATCTCTTCAAACCTGATATTGGAGATCAATCTGGTGGGGATACTTTTGTTGGAGTCGGATTCAAGAATTGGAAGTGCAAGAAGAAACTAGAAATTCATGTTGGATGACCTAATAGTTCTCATAATAATGCTTGGAGAAACTGTGAAGCCTTATTAAACCAAAAGCAACATATTGAAACAATTATCTCAAAACAATCTGACCAAGATCGAATTGATTATCGAACTCGATTAGGTGCATCAGTTGGTGTTAGTAGAATTCTCTTACAACAAGGTCTTCCATTTCGTGGGCATGATGAATCTGAAAATTCACTCAACCAAGGAAACTTTCTTGAAATTCTACGGTGGCTACGTCATTATAATGAGGGTATAAAGGCTGTCACGCTAGAAAATGCTCCTGAAAATTTGAAATTGACATCACCTGATATTCAGAAGGACATCTCAAGTGCTATTTCATATGAAATCATCAGTGCAATCACTAGTGATATTAATGATTCTTTATTTTCCATTCTTGTTGATGAATCACGAGACAAGTCTTCAAAGGAGCAAATGGCCATTGTATTGCGCTTTGTGGATAAAGGTCATGTGATAGAGCGCTTTGTAGGTATTGAGCATGTTGCAGATACTAAAGCTTCCTCACTCAAGTTAGCCATTGATGATTTCTTTTCTAGACATGGATTGAGCATATCAAAATTGCGTGGGCAAGGCTATGATGGGGCAAGTAATATGCAAGGTGAGTTCAATGGCCTTAAAGCACTCATTTTAAATGAGAATGAGTCTGCCTTTTATGTTCATTGTTTTGCTCATCAACTTCAATTAGCTCTAGTAGCAGTGGCAAAAAAAAAATTCAGAAATTGGAGATCTCTTTACTATGGTTTCTTCTGTGGTGAATGTTGTGGTGGCATCTTCTAAGCGTCGTGATATTCTTAGAGAGAAATATGCTCATGTAGTTTTGGAAGCACTAGAAAATAACGAGCTTTCAAGTGGACAAGGTTTGAATCAAGAAACTACTCTTAAGCGGGCTAGTGACACGCGATGGAGCTCTCACTATAATTGTTTAATCAGCTTGGCTCACATGTTCTCATCAACGATAGAAGTGCTTGAGATTGTAAGAAAAGATGGAACAAGTTCTGAACAAAAATTTGAAGCAAAGGTTCTATTGACTTTTATTCAATCTTTCAACTTTATTTTTGGTCTACACTTGATGAAAAAGGTTTTGGGGATCACAAACGATTTATCACAGGCATTGCAAAAGAAGGATCAAGATATTGTGAATGCAATGAACTTGGTCAATATATGCAAAGGAAGATTGCAAAGGATGCGAGAAAGTGGTTGGGAATCCTTATTTGATGAAGTTTCATCATTTTGTGACAAGAATCGTATTAAAATTCCTAGCATGGATGATATTTTTACGAGTGGAGAGCGACCAAACCGAAAAGCTCATCCCATCACAAACATGCACCATTATCGGGTTGATTTATTCACTGATGTCATAGATAAACAACTCACTGAGTTAAATGATCGATTTACTGAGAAGAATACTGAACTACTTCTTTGTGTGGCATGTTTAAGACCAAGTAATTCTTTCTCTGCCTTTGACAAAGAAAAATTGATGCGTCTTGCCCAATTTTATCCAAGTGATTTTTCAGAGCACGATCTTGAGTTACTCAAAGAACAGCTTGAGAATTATATTTGGGACATGACCTCTAATAGTGAGTTTGCAGATTTGAAAGGAATTAGTGATCTTGCACAAAAGATGGTTGGAACCAAGAAAGATCATACTTACCCGTTAGTGTACTTGCTTTTGACACTGGCACTCATCTTACCGGTTGCAACAACAAGTGTAGAGCGAGTCTTTTCTGCTATGAACATTGTTAAGAACACCTTACGCAATCGAATGAGTGATTTGTGGATGAACGATTGTTTGGTTGCTTATATTGAAAATGATATTTTTAATAGTATAGAGGACGAGGCTATCATGCAACGGTTTCAAAATATGAAAACTCGTCGAGGACAATTATTTTAATTATTGGGAATATGTCATATTATCAATGCTATGTTATTTTGAATTTTGGTTACTTTTCATATACATACTATGATGTTTTGGTTAACAGTTTTGTAACTACTATCGATTTAATTTTTTTTAATATTTGTGAGAGGCCCCTCCTAACTCGAAATCCTGGCTTCGCCACTGGCTGTCACCGTCCAAACTCGAGTTAAAAATTAAAACTGAACCCAATTACGCAACCCACCCTCTTGTTTTCCAGACGATAAAAGGTTGAAATATCATTTGAAAGAGGTAAGTGCATAGTTATATTTTCAGTTCAATTTGTTTGTCATTATTTCTTATGAGTAGGTTATAAGTTGATTGTGTATAATATATAAATTATGTTTCGATTTTAATGAGATTTTTGTTACTTGGGATGCGCTTAAAGTGTATGATAAAATGCCTCAATGGAAACAAAGCTTAGGAATTGTTGGGACTGTAGGTTCTACTTTGAGTTAAACTGAATGACTAGGTACTATACAACTAGAAGGAATGAAGTCAATGTGGAGCAAGTAGGCCAACATTATGACAAGTTGATTCAACTCGAACACCACCAAATTGAATTTTGAGGTAGCGGGATTCGGAAAGGGAAATACTTGGAGATATGTTATTTCATTTTTTAATTAGTTGTGAGTTATTTGGATTTGTTTCAAACTTTTATCAGGTGACCGTTTTCTTATTAGTAATGAGTAATGACAACGAAGGGTTGCTATTTTGCGCCATGAACTTATATCAGAACACTGTGGTAAAGAATATTTGATAATCATGTGCCCGAAAAGAATATCTGAAAATCAAAATAATCATGTTTTGAAAATTAAAAGAAAAAAAAAACTGTAGTCTTAGTCCACCCTTGAGTCAAACGCTGGCATGATAATACTTAGTCTAGCTTAAATCAAGCCAAGCTAGCTTTGTCCCTGAAATAGTCCAGTACAAGACAAAGGCTCAGGGCCAAGGGGTAGAGAAAGACCTAGGAAGACTTGGAAAGAGGCTCTAAGAAAAGACTTGGAGTACTTGGATCTAATGGAACACTTGGCACAAAACCAAGCGCTGTGGCATTCTAGGATTCATACAGCTGATCCCACTTGGTGAGATAATGCTTTGTTATTGTTGTTGTTGTTGTGGGGGGAGCGACTTCAAATCTCAATATGTAGTTGATATTTATAGCTAAACCCCTATATCTATATTTGAATGAAAGAAATAATAGATAAAAAAACATATGGATATCAAATATTTTGTACCTAAGTTATTTCAAGTACATGCTGCCTGAGTTTATAGTTTTTATTTTCAACAAATCAGATTTTAATCCTTTTATTGTAAAATACATCCGAAAAATTAGGTTTTACATTGGAAGTATTGCAATCGATTGAACTATGCTTGCATTCTTGGAAGATGAAATTAGTTGAGACCTGATAACCCAATGCACTGTTATTAGATTTACTTTAATTTTCATTTATATTTCAAATTGTGTGTAATGGTGCAGGGCTCTACACACAATATGCAGCGAAGAATAATATGGAAGCCTTGTCATTTTGCAAGAATTCGTTGCCTAGTTGATCAAAAGGCGTGTTTTACATATCCGAGGGAACCCTTACTTTAGGAGGAGAAACAGATGATCCTTTGTATGCTGATGTACCAAGACCTCCTAAAAAAAATGTCAGAAAGGAACTTACCCTACACCCATGAAGGTTTTGATTCGAAGAGCCAAGGAGGAGAAAGAAGCCCGGAAGGCTGAGCCTTGCAGGATGCTTGAAGAATCACCTGATAATGGATTTTTGGTCCCTGAATTGGTTGAGGTAGCTCATCAAGTTTACCAAGCTCGAAAGTCCCTCCTGTTTGGCTTGTCAAAACTTGTTCAAGTTGTTCCTGTCCAACGGTGCAGGTATCCAGAGGTTGCCTTTTGTTTAGTCAACCAAATTTGTACGTTCCTATACATTGAGGTTCCTCTTTTGTCCAAATTGCTTAGGATCGTGGATTTAGACTCATATACACTGGGAATCTGCTTTCATCTATCAGTTGGATTTAGATTTTTTTAAGGCGTTGAACAGTTAGTTATTGAGGTTGACTCGTATTGATCATGCAGGCGGGATATCGTTGCCTAACGTTTATATTCTCTTTCTGGCCTGTAATCTCTGTTGCAAAAATTAGATAACAAAAATTAAACTCATTAAGTCTCGAATTTTAGTGCTCGCAAATATACAAATCGGATGATTGTATAGCTTATAAGCACAGATATCGTCCCACAGAGATCGAATTGATTCTAAAATCTTAATAACTAAATCGAAACAAATTATAGTGGAGAAGCTTTAACTGAAAAGATAGAAGATTTGAATTAAACTAAAAATGAAAAATGACTTTAAAATAAAATACATGAAATTATAAAATTATAAATATAAGAAAATAAAACCTAGGGTATCCGAATTCACCGTAACCAATTCTACTTAATTCCCTTAATATGTTATGATGAAGTAGTTCTCCAATATTGATGATCGATTTTCCCTAAATTATTCGACGGTCATGGCATCTGATTGCATCAAAAGTATCCTTACATGTTAACCCTCTATGACATCTAGATGAATTTAAACAAGTAAGAACCCATTAAGCTCTATAGAAATCGTTGAAAAATCACACAAACCCTAATTGTATGGCATCTACAAATAGGTGGTTATGGTATCAATTGCAAGAAGCTAAACCCAAGTTAAGTATGGCATCTACTCTAACTTGCATCAAATCAACCTAATTTAAACCTAGATGGTGATCAAGCATCTAAATAAAAATCAAGCGCATTACGAATAACAAAAGATACTCAATAAAGAAGAAAAACATGATAATAACAATGCCACAAGGGAATTAAGTATTCATGATTTGGCTACATCGTAGCCCTATAAAAGAAAACCCCAAAGCTCTTCTCCCTTTTCACTTCTTGCCGCATCCTTATATGTTATAAGATGTGTTTTTTTTGTTGTTTGGTGGCTTTTTTCCTTTACAATGGAGAACCAATCTCCATATATAAAACCCACGGCAAGCATTGAAAAGACCAAGTAGAAATGGTCAAATAAATGACCACTAATCTTAGCTCTAATGGACCTTTAAGTCCTTATTAAATAAAATAAAAAATAACGGAAATAATAAAAACTAAAAATTAAGTTCTCTCCTAAATTCCATTAAATAGCATTCCCATCTCTATTTGATTCCAAAACTGCTCGGCTTCATCTTTTTGTTGTAATGCACATGTTTTCGCTCAGCTAGTTAGTCTCTTGTTCCACTGGAATTACTTTAGACACCTGAAAGGCTCATAAACCACTTCTTTTTTCACTTAAACTCCCGTATTGAATGCCTAGAAAATAAAAAATTATTCTCAGGTTTTGCTCTGAAGTTCACATTGGACATGTCGGCAGTTTTAGGAGTGGGACACATGTTTGGAGGAAGGGAGGAGTTCAACATGTGGTTTCCTTTCCTAAATGCTTCCATCTTTATGACCTTGTTGGAAAACCAAGAGTTGGGCATGATGAGAGGTTTGAAATCCCACGAATCCCTGCCATTTTGGAGCTCTGTATACAGGCTGGTTTAGAGATTGACAAGTACCCAACAAAGAGAAGAACGAGACCTGTATATAGTATCGAAGGAAGAATTGTAGATTTTGAGTCGGTTAACAAAATGGATGATGTGAATAGGAACTCATATTCTGGGATTATTGATCTCGTAGTACATTCTGATATTAAAACTGATGTTGAGGAGTTGAGAAATTCAGATTCACAGAGTGATACTAACCTTGTGGATAAAACATAACCGAGCGATAAAGTGGGGAAATCTTTGAGTGAGTTAAGTATTATTACAATGGACTCATGGTTTGAGATGATATCCGGAGCAAAGAAGATCATGGAGAAATACAGTGTGAAGACTTGTGGATATTGTTTAGAGGTTCAGGTAGGTCCCAAGGGGCACAAAGTGAGGATGTGCAAGGCTTCAAAGCATCAATCTCGTAATGGTTTGCATGCTTGGCAAGAAGCAACAATAGACGCTCTTGTGCGTCCGAATTATGTTTGGCATGTCCGCGACATAGATGGTCCTGCTCTGGATAACAACCTGAAGAGGTATTACGGAAAGGCTCCAGCTGTGGTGGAACTATGTGTGCAGGCAGGCGCACCTGTTAGTGTAAATGTAGAATTATGGAGAATAATTCGAATAATGACTTTGAGGTACGACTTGAATCGTTTCCTTAAAGTGTTATTTGCCCCTACTCGAATGAGTTTGCTAAAGGGTTCTTGGCAAATCACTTCCAGGATACAACAAAGTATGGAATATTCGATTAGCAAAACCGAATTATATTCCCTTAGAAATAACTAGAAAGAAATTGTATGAATGTGATGAAGAGAGAAAAGAGAGCAAAGAAATTATGTAGACAACAAATTTCTAAATGAATTCTCTTCTACTAATGTTACCAATATATATAGAGAGAATTACACCTTTTAGACATATCCTTTGGTTTTAGGTGTGCCCTTTCACCATGAGATACAACTAAACTAAACATTGCAGCAATGTTTCTAATGGATATGTCTGATACAAGAGGTCAATTACCAATAATCACTTCTTTTGGAAAGGGAATGCATCAGTTCAGGATGCATCATGTTTTTCCGTCAAACAATAAAAGGTGCAATGTTTACTGTCAAAGAATGTGATTGTTGGGTGAATGACCCAACTCCATCTTCTAACAAACAGCCCCATGTATATATATATATTACATTATATTATATTATTAAAATATTCAACAATCCTTCCCTATTTTAAGAATATATAATAAATAGTATTACAATACCTCTCTCTTTTAAATTAATCACAAACATACCGATATAATCATGCATACAATAAAGGTGTCTTTCGAATTAAACCTTTAATTAGTGTAAGTAATTCAAAGTTATAAAGAATGTGATGGTGACATAAGTTTAAACCACCTTTCTTATGTTAAAACTGGAATTACTACACACATGATTAGGTCTTATTTTCTTAAAGAAATTCCTGAACCAATTAAGCACTATTATGGCCTTGTGCTTCATCCTGGTTTCATAAACATTTACAAGAGAAAACCCAACTCTTGGCAGAAGCGGCACCACTTCTTATGTTCATATAGGTGAGGTTCATTCTCATGTCCCTGCTACTATAGACATAACTACAAATAACCTCATTAAGAGATAAAATTCATCCTCCTAAACGTAGCAGTCTTGCACTGATCATCCTGGAATGAGCTATATATTAATTTTCAGTGCTTTCACAACCACTTAACAATAACTTGTTATTACCCATTAAACTTTTAAACTAGTGATGTTCTAGACAAAGTCAGGTTACCATTATTGGTGGCTAATTTTCAGTAAAAGGTTTTAGCCCCATTCCACTAGATGTACTAACTACCAAAGCTCTTGAAAGTGCTTTCGTTAACGGATCCGCCAAGTTATTACATGATTTAACATAAACAATATTAATAACTCCATCAGTTATTAATTGCTTGACATATTCATGTCTCAAGCTAATATGTCTAGACTTTCCATTGTATACCTTATTGTATGCTCTAGACAAAGTAGCCTCACTATATCAGTATAAAGAAATGGATGGCATTGGTTGTGGCCACAACTCTATTTCCAATAACAAATTTCTAATCCATTCCGCTTCTTTACCTGATGCTACTAATGCTATAAATTCAGATTCCATAGTTGAATGTGCTATACATGTTTGCTTCTTCGAAGCCCAAGAAATTGCTCCTTTGGAGCTCTGTATACAGGCTGGTTTAGAGAGACAAGTACCCAACAAAGAGAAGAACGAGACCTGTATATAGTATCGAAGGAAGAATTGTAGATTTTGAGTCGGTTAACAAAATGGATGATGTGAATAGGAACTCATATTCTGGGATTGTTGATCTCGTAGTACATTCTGATATTAAAACTGATGTTGAGGAGTTGAGAAATTCAGATTCACAGAGTGATACTAACCTTGTGGATAAAACATTACCGAGCGATAAAGTGGGGAAATCTTTGAGTGAGTTAAGTATTATTACAATGGACTCATGGTTTGAGATGATATCCGGAGCAAAGAAGATCATGGAGAAATACAGTGTGAAGACTTGTGGATATTGTTTAGAGGTTCAGGTAGGTCCCAAGGGACACAAAGTGAGGATGTGCAAGGCTTCAAAGCATCAATCTCGTAATGGTTTGCATGCTTGGCAAGAAGCAACAATAGACGATCTTGTGCGTCCGAATTATGTTTGGCATGTCCGCGACATAGATGGTCCTGCTCTGGATAACAACCTGAAGAGGTATTACGGAAAGGCTCCAGCTGTGGTGGAGCTATGTGTGCAGGCAGGCGCACCTGTGCCAAATGAATATAGGAGTATGATGAGATTAGATGTAGCTTCTCCAGAGCGCAACGAGGTTGATCTGGTTGCTTGAGATAATGTTCCTCTGTGTAGATGAATCGGATGTAGTAAAAGAGATGTAAAATGGGTTCTGGTGCTCCTCCATGTTGTGACGCAACTGCTAGCAAGGGGAGAAGGTCTCTCACTAGAACTCCTGGTGTATTAGATCGAAGAAGCATCTACTTCCCTATTGTGGCTTATGAATGCGAGTGTTTTGTCTGCAGGGTTAGTAGTCCACAGGGCCAGTGTCTTCTCTAGATTCTGTTGCTCAAATTTGTCAAGTGAAAGAGAGCGATAGGATGAAGAAATAAAGAAATATGACTTGTGGGCTGATTATGCATGAAAAGGTTGTAGATATGAAAAACAAACTATATTCCTTATTTTGGAGGAAATGTTTGTATACGTAGATTGGGTAAATATTCCTTCCATCCCCTGGTATGGTGATTTTCTTAATGTCGACCTGCAACTTAGCGCAGTCGAACATTCAGTTGAATAGTAATCTTATCTTAGGCCCAAGACAAGTGATCCAACCCAAAGCCAATGTGTGCAAATGCTAGAAAATTCTAGCAATCTATGTAGGTAATGGTAGCTGGAAAATTCCAGCTATGTAAGTCGGTGGGATGTGCATGAATCATGCACTTGAAAGTTCTAGAAAATTATGAGGACATTATGAAAAACAATGTCGGTGTGCATGCTAGAAAGGTCTAGCTGATTGTAAACTTGTGTGGTTGAAAAGAAAAGCCCAAGGGCGGTGGGCGGTAGTAAGTCGGCAAAGTATGCCTATAAATATAGGTATGTGTGTGTGTTGTGAAGTAAGAACTAAGAAGAAGTGAGAGCAAGTAAGAGAGCAAGAAGTGTGAGAGTGTTTGAGTGTTTCCTCTTGTACTAAGTTTGTGTGAGAATAAAAATTTTTGTATAACACTTTGAGTGTTCTTTCTCTTGCCTATCAATTCCGCTGCATTTCATACTTCTTTGTGAGATAAACATCTCCAAAGTAGTGAAGCCTTTTTAAGTCCCAACAAAGTGGTACCAGAGCTATGGCTAGCAACGCTATGGCAACCTTCCAAGTTCCAGTGCTCGACAACAACAACTTCGATAATTGGAGTATCAAAATGAAGGCCCTTTTGGGAGCACATGATGTCTGGGAAGTCGTGGAGAAAGGCTACACTGAGCCAGAAGATGAAGCTACTCTGTCCCAACCCCAGAAAGAGAGTTTGAAAGATTCAAGAAAGAGAGACAAGAAGGCTCTCTACCTCATCTACCAAGCATTAGATGACAATGGCTTTGAGAAGGTCTCGAGTGCAACCTCTGCCAAGCAAGCATAGGAGAAGCTTCAAACATCTTACAAAGGAGCCGAACAAGTGAAAAAGGTTCGTCTTCAAGTATTAAGAGGTGAGTTCGAATCTCTACAAATGAAAGGGTCTGAATCAATCTCTGATTATTTCTCAAGAGTCTTAGCCGTTTCCAATCAATTAAAAAGAAACAGTGAAAAATTGGAAGATGTTAGAATTATGGAGAAGATATTACGTTCGTTGGACCCCAAATTCGAGCACATTGTCGTGACAATTGAAGAAACCAAAAACTTGGAAGAAATTAGTATAGAGCAATTAATGGGTTCGCTATAAGCATATGAAGAGAAACATAAGAAGATGCAAGGGAATGATGAGCAACTCCTCAATACGCATGTTCAGCCAAAGAAGAAAGAAGGAAGCTTCGACAACGAGATAAACTAATATGAAAGAAGTCGTGGCCAAGGTCGCGGACGTGGGCGTGGATATGGACGTGGACGTGGTTGGAACTTCAACAACCAAAACAACTACGAAAGAGGAGAAAGCTCAACAAAAGGTCGTGGAAGAGGACGCTCAAACTTGAGGTATGAAAAATCTCAAGTTCAATGCTACAATTGTCAAAAGTTCGGGCATTATGCTTGGGAATGTAGAGCTCCAAGCAACAGACCTGATGAGAAGGTCAATTATGTGAAAGAAGATAAAGAAGAGAATGGCGTTGTGCTACTAGCTTGCAAGAACAATGATGGAGACCAAGACTATACATGGTACCTTGACACTGGCGCCAGCAACCACATGTGTGGAAGAAGAAGCGTGTTCGTAGAGCTCAATGAATCAGTGAGTGGCAACATTTCTTTTGGAGACGAATCCAAAATACCTGTAAAAGGAAAAGGTAACATCCTTATTCCCTTGAAAAATGGCGGTCACCAATTAATTTCAAATGTCTACTACGTGCCCAATATGAAAAGCAACATTTTGAGTTTAGGTCAACTCTTAGAAAAAGGTTATGATTTTCATACGAAAAATTATATCCTTTTTCTTAGAGATAACAAAGGAAGATTAATTGCCAAGGCGAAAATGTCAAAGAATAGGATGTTTCCCATGAACATTCAAAACGATGTTGCAAAGTGTCTCAAGATATGTTCCAAAGACATATCTTGGCTCTGGCATCTTCGTTTTGGGCATCTTAACTTTGGGGGATTGGAGTTATTATCTAAGAAGGAGATGGTGAGAGGCTTATCGTGCATCAGCCACCCTGATCAAGTTTGTGAAGGATGTTTACTTGGGAAATAGTTCAGGAAAAGCTTTCCAAAGGAGTCGACCACAAGAGCCCAGAAGCCACTTGAGCTCATTCACACCGATGTGTGCGGCCCAATAAAACCAAGCTTTTTGGGTAAAAATAATTATTTCCTTCTCTTCATTGATGATTTTTCAAGGAAAACCTGGGTGTATTTCTTGAAGCAGAAATTAGAAGTCTTTGGAGCATTCAAGAAGTTCAAAGCCGCTGTAGAAAAAGAAAGTGGTTGCAAGATCAAAGCCATGAGATCTGATCGAGGAGGAGAATTCACTTCGAAGGAATTTCAAGAGTTTTGTGAAGCAAATGGAATTCGTCAACCTTTGACAGTTCCAAGATCCCCTCAACAAAATGGTGTGGCGGAAAGAAAAAATCGAACTATCCTCGACAAGGCTCGAAGTATGCTCAAAAGTAAGAGATTGCCTAAAGAGTTATGGGCAAAAGTTGTAGCATGTGATGTCTACCTATCCAATCGGTCTCCAACAAGAAGTGTGTGGGGAAAGACTCCACAAGAAGCATAGAGTGGAAGAAAGCCGGGTATCTCACATCTAAGAGTTTTTGGAAGCATAGCCCATGTACATGTACCAGACGAGAAGAGAACCAAACTCGACGACAAAAGTGAGAAGTTCATCTTCATCGGCTATGATTCAAATTCAAAAGGCTACAAGTTGTATAATCCAAACAATGGGAAGACAGTGATCAGTCGAGACGTGACGTTCGACGAAGAAGGAGAATGGGATTTTGGCTCTCATGCAAGTGATCTCAGCTTCTTTCCTCAATTTGAAGAAGAGAATGAACAAGGGACGATGGAGCAACCAAGAGAGGTTCAACAAGAATCCACTACTCCACATGCTTCACCAACATCAACCAATCATGACAATTCACCAGCATCAGCATCGTCAAGTGGGAGCCTAAATGAAAGAGAAGTACCACGCACAAGCAGTATACGAGATCTCTATGAGGTAGCTGAAAGACTTGATAATCCTACACTTTTCTGTCTCTTTGCTGATTGTGAACCAGTTGACTTCCAAGAAGCAGTGCAAGATACTAAGTGGAGGAAAGCAATGGATGAAGAAATCGAAGCAATCCAGAAAAATGATACTTGGGAACTCGCTATTCTTCCGAAATGACAGAAAGCCATCGGAGTCAAGTGGGTGTATAAGACAAAGAAGAATGCCAATAGAGAGGTCGAAAGATACAAGGCGAGATTAGTGGCGAAGGGCTATTGTCAAAGAGCCGGAATCGACTATGATGAGGTATTTGCACCCATTGCTCGTTTGGAAACTATACGATTACTAATTTCGTTGGCAGCTCAAAACAAATGGAAGATTCAACAAATGGATGTGAAGTCTGCTTTCCTAAATGGAATCCTTGAAGAAGAAGTCTACATTCAGCAACCGTCAGGCTATGAAATCAAAGGGCATGAAGACAAAGTTTTGAAGCTGAAGAAAGCCCTTTATGGGTTAAAACAAGCGCCACGAGCATGGAATAGTCGCATTGACAAGTACTTCCAAGAAAACAACTTCATCAAGTGCCCTCATGAACATGCTCTCTACGTCAAAGTCAAAGATGAAGATATTCTGATTGTGTGCTTATATGTGGATGATCTAGTCTTCATTGGAAGTGATCCAATCATGTATGAAGAGTTCAAGAGAGTGATGACCAAAGAATTCGAGATGACCGACATCGGGTTGATGGCATACTACCTAGGCATTGAAGTCAAGCAGAACGAATAAGGTATTTTCATCTCCCAAGAAAGCTACACAAAGGAGATACTGAAAAAATTCAAAATGGACGACTGCAAGCCCATAAGCACGCCAGTGGAGTGCGGAGTCAAACTAACCAAGCATGACGAAGGAGAAAGTATAGATCCAACATTTTTCAAGAGTTTAGTTGGAAGCTTGCGTTACTTGACTTACACAAGACCAAATATTCTCTATGCCGTTGGATTAGTCAGTCGCTACATGGAGAATCCCACAACTATACATTTGAAGACAGCCAAAAGAATTCTTCGATGCCTTAAAGGTAGTATTAACTTTGGCTTGCTCTATTCAAGTTCTAGTAACTACAAACTTGTTGGATATAGCGATAGTGACTGGGCAGGAGATTCCGATGATAGAAAAAGCACTACTAGATTTGTGTTCTTCATGGAAGACACTGCATTCACATGGATGTCGAAGAAGCAACCGATTGTCACACTATCTACATGTGAATCCGAATACGTAGCAGCTACCGCATGCGTCTGCCATGCAATTTGGCTGAGAAACTTGCTAAAAGAATTAAGCATGCCACAAGAAGAACCAACAGAGATCTATGTCGACAACAAGTCTGCAATAGCCCTAGCAAAGAATCCAGTATTCCATGACATGAGCAAGCACATAGATACTCGTTATCACTACATAAGAGAGTGCATTGCAAGAAAGGATGTGCAAGTGGAATATGTGAAGTCACAAGACCAAGTCGCCGACATATTTTCCAAACCACTCAGGCAAGAAGACTTTGTCAGACTGATAAACTCAATCGGCGTCACAAGACAAGATTAAGGAGGGATGTTGAATAGTAATATTGTGTTAGGCCGAAGACAAGTGATCCAACCCAAAGCCAATGTGTGCAAATGCTAGAAAATTCTAGCAATCTATGTAGGTAATAGTAGCTGGAAAATTCCAGCTATGTAAGTCAGTGGGATGTGCATGAATCATGCACTTGAAAGTTCTAGAAAATTATGAGGACATTATGAAAAACAATGTCGGTGTGCATGCTAGAAAGGTCTAGCTGATTGTAAACTTGTGTGGTTGAAAAGAAAAGCCCAAGGGCGGTGGGCGGTAGTAAGTCGGCAAAGTATGCCTATAAATATAGGTATGTGTGTGTGTTGTGAAGTAAGAACTAAGAAGAAGTGAGAGCAAGTAAGAGAGCAAGAAGTGTGAGAGTGTTTGAGTGTTTCCTCTTGTACTAAGTTTGTGTGAGAATAAAAAATTTTGTATAACACTTTGAGTGTTCTTTCTCTTGCCTATCAATTCCGCTGCATTTCATACTTCTTTGTGAGATAAACATCTCCAAAGTAGTGAAGCCTTTTTAAGTCCCAACACATTCGTCATATAGAAGTAGAAATTCAGATCTCTTGCCTTGGTTTGACATTATACTAACACTGGATAGATGTAGATAGAAATTATTAACTTTTTTTATTTTTTATTCTAGCGTTCGATAGATGACTTCACTGTAATTTTCTACTTTTCTTCTGATTTTGTCATTGTGCTATAGTTCATCCGGCAATGCATTCAATGGATATTACCAAGAAAGATGAACTTGCAGTTGCAGAGTATTAACACAGTGTCATGGATCCCTTCTCCAATAAACATATATAAGCATGTAAATATGCATATTGTTAAAATATTTAATTATAGGGTTAATCTCTGTTTACTACCCTCATGTTTCGTGGTTTTCAACATTTAGTACATCAAGTTTTTTTCGTCCCAGAGTCATACCTAAAGTGTAAATTTTGGGACAGTCTCATACATCCGTTAGTCAAACCATTAACTCTCCAGTTAACTGATGATGTGGCGCCCATTTGGACAATGAATGGGCGTCACGTGTGTCCACGTGGAAATTAAAAATTCAAAAAAAATTAAAAATTAATTAATTATAAATAAATATAAAAAAATAAAAAATAAAAACCTAAAAGCTTCGCGTATTCTACCTCCCCCATTTCTTTACTCTGCAATGCCAACCCCTCCCCTCCGGCCCACCCTCTCCCTTCCTCATCCCCCCGCACCCTTTCCCTCCCTTCTCTATTCTGCAACCCACACCCTTTCCCTTCCTTCTCTCCTCCATCCTCTTCTGCAATCCGTTCGCCAAGTCTCACTCCCGCTGTCGTGACCTCGGGTCCCCCTTCTTCTCAGGTAATTGTTATTTGGGTTCTCTTTTCTTTCCCCAATTCTAGAAGTGGTTCTATTTGTTCTTGATCAAATATTTGAAATTCTCAACTGGGTTTGGGTTTCGATCTCCTATCTTTTTTTTTTTCCTTCTTCTTCTAGGTTGGGGATGGAACTGCTTTTGGGTTGAGGGGGGAAGGATGAACTGGGTTTTGTTTTTTCCTTTTTCTACTTCTTCTAGGTTGGGGGAAGTTTTGGGTTGGGGGGGGGGGAGGACAAACTGGGTTTGTGTCTGTTTTTTTTTCCTTCTTCTTCTTCTTCTTCTTCTGGGTTGGGTGCAGGACTGGGTTTTTTTTTTTTTACTTCTTCTGGGTTGGGGGCGGGATTGGTTTTTTTTTTTGTTTCCTTCTTCTTCTTCTTCTTCTTCTTCTTCTTCTGGGTTGAGGGTGGAGGGAGAATGGATGGGGTTTTTTTTGTAACTTTTATTTAATTAATTATTTTAATATTTTTTAATGACATGTGGCGCCCAGTCATTGTCTACATGGGCGCCACATCATTACTTAACGGGAGAATTAACAGTTTGACTAACGGATGTATGAAACTGTCCCAAAATTAACATTTTAGGTATGACTCTGGGACGAAAAAAACTTGATGTACTAAATGTTGAAAACCACGAAACATGAGGGTAGTCAACAGAGATTAACCCTTAATTATAACCAAGGTATAAAATATCGATGATATCAGAAATATCGGTAGTCCAAAAATACGGAAATATCGATGGAAATATCAGGATATTATCGATATCAATAAAAATAATATGGAAACCACGGAAATTGTAAGAAAAACTTGGAAATTTTTATTGAAACTTTGCAGGATGTTTATTTAGTCAATTATCTATTAGTTTATCACAAAAAATTGGATGAATTATTTAGATGAATTATCGATGAATTATTTAGATGCTTTTGAATGAAACCACCATTATTTTTGTCCATGGTCTGAAATTGTCAAAAAGTAATTGTAAAAGTTGTCAGGAACCACACACACACACACAGACACGCCACCACACACGCACACAGAGATCACACACGCACACAACACACGCACACAGAGACCTCAGTCTCTCTCTCTCGATCATTCTCTCTTCTCTCCCTTCTCGATTCTCCCACACACACACACAGAGATCTCTCGATCTCTCTTCTCCCTTATCCCACACACACGCACAGAGACCTTAGTCTCTCGATCCTTCTCCCACATGGCATTCTGCTCCTCCCTCACCTTCCTCCTCGTTAGCGTCTTCCGCCTCGTCGGCGCCATCTCTCTCTCGAAACTCTCATCTCTTTCCTTTCTCTCTGCACCGAGACCCACATAAACACATGCACACCATCGCACCTGCTTCAGGAAGACACCCATCTTCATCAGCAACCTCGTCTTTCTCCCTCTCTTTCTCGTCTCTGCAACTCGGCGAACGCAGGAACCCTCCGGCGAGTTTCTTTAATTTCTCTGGTTAGGTAAGCTTCGGGTTTACCTCTTTTTGTTCTAGATTGAAGCTTAGATGTTAAATTTAAGTTCTATCTCGTGTTTTTGCAAGGTTTTTGGGACGAAATCGGCTCGGGAATAGGCACACCCATCTCCGGCGAGGCCGTGGGTATCGACGAACTTTCCGAACACCTCCGACCGTTTCACGGCAAACAGAAGTTATAAAAACATTCCTCTCGTCTTCTATTTCATTTTGATACCTAGATCGGAGTCTAGGGTGCTCTTTTACAGCCAGCCGGAGTTGTAGAAGCTCCGGCGTTCTTCTCTGATTCGTACAGATCCAAAATATCGCGATATTATCGGTAATATCGCGATATTATCAATAATATCGCTATATTTTGACGAAAACTCATTGGATAACCATTAAAATATCGGTAACTCAAAAAACCGATATTATCGGCGAAATATCGCCGATAATATCGGCATTTCAGACCTTGATTATAACACATGCATGATTGTGTAAACCACTATTAGATTGTATTCGGAATACTAGAAGATCAAATAGAATTTTACGGCTTAATTTTCATTGTATTGCATAACTGAAATATATATACAAGATACAATCCTTGTTCTATAAGGAAACAATAAGCAATAAAGGACACACACATATATCCTTCCTAATAAAGGATTCCTAATATTTACAACATATTTACATACCCTTTAATTACTACTCACGGCAACACTCCTCCTTAAGTTGGAGCATAGATATCACACATGCCCAGCTTGACAAGTGAGTCACCAAAAGATCTACTACACACGGCATAAGTGAGGATATCCGCAAGCTGCTCTTCCAAGTTCACAAACGGTATTGACATAATCTTCTTCTCAAGCTTTTCCTTAATAACATGACAATCAACCTCCACATGCTTTGTTCTGTTATGTTGTATCGGGTTTTCTGCAATCTCCCGTGCGGATTTATTATCACAATACAAGCTTATGGCCTCTTTTGCTTTGAAACCTAAACCCCCAAAGTAACTTATGTAACCAAAGAACCTCACATACTCCATGTGCCATACCTCTGAATTCGGCCTCAGCTGAAGACCTTGACACCACATTTTGCTTCTTGCTCCTCCAAGTAACTAAATTTCTACCAACAAACGTAAAGTATCCAGAAGTAGAGCGCCTATCAATCACATCACCTGCCCAATCAGCATCGATAAATCCCTCAATCCTTAAATGACCAGAATTTTTATACAAAATTCTTTTTCCCGAAGCTGACTTCAGATAAGCTAAAATCCGCATAACAGCTGCCATATGATCCACACTCGGTGAGCGCATAAATTGACTCACTACACCTACTGCATAGGCTATATCCGGACATGTATGAGCTAAATAAATTAGCCTTCCTACCAGCCTCTGATATTTGCCTTTATCTAGTGGTTCTTGATCCGGATAAATTCCCAAGTAATGTTTCTCCACAATTGGAGCATCCACAGGTTTACACCCAAGCATATCTGTTTCCTTCCATAAATCCAGAACATATTTTCGTTGAGACAAGAAAATACCTTCGGATGAACGAGCAACTTCAACTCCAAGAAAAAACTTTAAGTCACCTAAACTCTTCATCTCAAACTCGGCAGAAAGATTCTTCTCCAGTTTGACAATCTCATCTGAATCATCACCTGTTATTATCATATCATCTACATAAATAATCAAGGTTGTTACTTTACCATTTCTCCGCTTCACAAATAAAGTATGATTAGAAGGGCTCTGATAATACCCATTCTCTCTCATGGCTTGAGTGAACCTCCCAAACCATGCACGAGGTGACTGCTTAAGCCCATAAAGTGACTTTCACAATCGGCACACTCCTGATTTTTCTCCGTTACTATACCCTAGAAGGAAATCCATATACACTTCTTCCTCTAGATGTCCATGAAGAAACGCATTTTTTACATCAAACAGTTTCAGTGGCCAATTCAAATTTGCAGCTAATGAGATAAGGACTCGTACCGTATTCATCTTAGCCACGGGAGAGAAAGTTTCCTGATAATCAACTCCATATGTTTAAGTATACCCTTTCGCCACCAACCTTGCTTTATACCTGTCGAGTGATCCATCAGCCTTGTATTTAACTGTAAAAACCCATTGGCACCCAATTGGCTTTTTTCCTTTCGGCAGCTCAACTACTTCCCATGTATTATTCTTCTGCAATGCCCTCATCTCTTCATCCATTGCTTCGGTCCATTCTCAACTTTTCAAAGCGTCATTTACTCGAGTTGGTACTTGAATTGAATCCACATTATTCACCCAAGCTTGACGTTCGGATGAAAGGTTTTTACAGCTAACATAATTGGCTATGGGATACTTCACTTTTCCCTCCTGAGAGAACCTGTCAGGAGGTACACCACAATTTTGCCTTGGTGGCAATTTATATGTACTTATAACATCATTAGTTACATGAGTATCACTAGTGCTTACCTCAGGGATATCTAGAGAATATGTATTGAACAGCGGCACTGTTGAGCTAGAGATAGGAGATGAAGCTTCGGCAACAGCTGGCTGACCATCAGTGCACTCCTCTTTTGCAGCACCAACACACGGACTGGCAGCCTCTTCTTCGATGAGAAGTTGTTGACCACTTGCAACAAGTTCGGTGAAAAACTGCTGACCACTCACAACAAGCTCGGCAGGATGACACCAAGCATCAACTGCATCACTCGACACGGCACATTGCACTCTCCCTGAAACTGTTACCTTTTGTACATCCAATCATTCAAAATCACCATCAAGATCACAACTAGAACTCTCCCCCTTGTGATCGAAGGGTGGTGATACAAGAGCATAAAAATATTCTGACTCGGAGAAAGTCACATCCATAGTTATATACATGTGGCGAGTTGCAGGGTGCTAACACTTGTAACCTTTCTGGTAGGATGCAAAACCCACAAAGACACACCGAATAGCACAAGGATCCAATTTACTACGATGAATCTTGTGAATATGAGCATAAGCAACGTATCCAAACACTCGAGGAGTGAGAGTATTGGTAGAAACAACTAGAACATGTTACGTCAACACTTGGAGTGGAGTACGAAATTCTACAACCCGGGATGACATGCGATTTATAACATACACGGCATAGGTGATGGCGTCTGGCCAAAAACTCTTGGGCACCGACCCACCAATAAGCAATGCACAAGCAGTTTCTAAAATATGACGGTTTTTTCTCTCAGCTACTCCATTTTGTTGTGGGGTATACGAACACGTTGTCTCATGAAGAATTCCTTGATCACGGAAAAAAGTAGATAGCTTAGAGTTAACATATTCTCCCCCATTATCAGTATGAAGAACCTTACTAACGGAGGAATATTGTGTAGCCACCATCTGAGAGAAAGATCGAATAATCATACTAACATCACTTTTATGTTTCAACATATAAACCCATGTCATACGAGTGCAATCATCAACAAACGTAATAAACCATTTAATTTCCGAAGTAGTACTAATAGGGGAAGGCCCCTACACATCAGAGTGTACTAGCGCAAATGGAGAAGATATTCTATTCATACTTGGAAGGAATGAAGCACAATGACTTTTGGATAAAATATGTACTTCACATTTCAATTATGAGTCTTCAATACCACTGAACAAATCAGGTAATATATGTTTCAAATAACCAAACGATGCATGCCCCAAATGATGATGCAATAGCAATAACTTCTGTAGATTACTATTACGTGACGCATGGACCAAATTAGCTCTTCCAGGAACCACGTCATCCACATAATATAGCCCCTCTCTCTTAGTGTCACGTCCAATGATCTCCTTTGTCTGAATATCCTGAAGCAAGCAAAATGAAGGATACATTAATACAACACAATCCAATTATTCAGTGACTTGAGGTACATACAATAAGTGATAGGACAATGACGGAACCAATAAACAATTATGTAAGGGAAGAGAGGGTGTAAGAGACATTGTTCTCGCTCCAACAACAACAGCAGTAGAACCATTGACAGTTGCCACACACTTTCTATGAGGGCATTTTATAGATTGAAAAAAGGTTTTATCATACGTCATATGATCTATTGCACCGGAATCCAAAATCTAACTTGCATTCGTCCTTGTAATAACTCACGAGACAATAATACACGACAATCACAACACCACACCAATTACGGAACCACACGCTGCAAGAAACGCAGAGAGCAGCACTTGAAAACCAAATTACACTTCCAATCTCCTATTTTCCCTTTGTTATGATTAACAGCACACGTCATAAACAGAGGGGACAACCCCTTTTTCCACGCATCAATTTAGGAAGCAGCAAGAAAAGCACACTTGCAATTGTGCACGACACACGACGTTCCACGCTGATTGCATAACACAAAACAGCAAACAGAATTGATGCAGTACAGACACACGGCAAGTGCAGGAAAAAACACACTAGCACTGGTACGGCAAGAGCAAGAAATACAACCCTTGCAGATTTTTTTTTTTAACCTTATTTTCCTTAGCAGCAGAATACACCAGGCTCTTACACAGGCATATATCACAGCAATTTTGAGCTGCAATTACACGCAGCAACAATTGTTAAAACACACGGTACAATTGCAAAGCAACACAGCAGATCGCACATCACACTAGCACAATATGGCACCTTTGTCTTTCTACAGAAACGCAGCAAAGGAACAAGAGTGCAGACCCTCCAATACGAGCAGTAGCGCACAGTAGAGAAGTAGCACGGCAGTTTTGGCTTTTCTGCAATGAGGAAAAAAACAAACTGCAAAAAGAAAATCCCAGCAATACTTACAGCAAAGACACAAGCACAGAGCCGTTGCAATTTCACGGCAACACAGCGGCACGGGATGGGTATGTTTCTGGTTTAGAGTTACGGCAACCAGGCTCTGATACCAAATAGAATTTTATGGCTTAATTTTCATTGTATTAAATAACTGAAATATATATACAAGATATAATCCTTGTTCTATAAGGAAACAATAACCAATAAAGGACACACACATATATCCTTCCTAATAAAGGATTCCTAATATTTACAACATATTTACATACCCTTTAGCTACTACTCACGGCAACAGATCCCTTTATGATTGTATTGCATGCAAGGTAATGAACCTATCTAGTTTACTATAAATAAAGATACTAGGCATGAGGAAGAAAACATAATTACTCAAGCCTTTCTCCATACCTATTTATTTGTTCCTGAGGCTGAGCTAAGGAACTGAAGGATATTATGCTATAAACTTGTACACAAAATTCGTAATCGCAATCCACATTATTCTAAACACAAGAATTTAATGTTGATATTTTTTCAGCATAATTGCATGAAACATTCACCATTGAGCATGAGCCTTAATCTTCGGTTACCGAATTATATATTCTGCTCAAATTATTGTTCGCAATTATATTATATTACTCCTGTTATAATTGTGATGAATTTCATATGTGTGAACAAGCAAAGCAAAAGGAAGAAGAAAATGATCTTTTTTTTCAAACCCTAATATCATGTCGACTCGCCTAGCCAGGGCCTGAAGCGGTGTGATCTAAGTCGTCGAGCCGTTGTGCCGTGCCGTTGAGCCGAGCCAAACCTTTAGCCCTTCAATCAAAACGACATTGTTTCCCGATTTTCGTCTTCCTCTTCGATTTGTAGCGACCTCACTGTTTTTTGTGGTGATGTTCGTGATTTCACCGATGACCGGAAGTCATCTTGGACTTCAAAAGTTGTTTCCATACATAGAAACATTAGATTCTAGAATAATCTTGCTGGGATTTTGACGTAAAACCCGTGACCGAAGTCGAGACACCTACGTCGATAATGTGGACTTCCGATGACTTGAATGTCATCGTTTTCGAGGTCAGAATCGTTCCACTGGACGAATTTGATGAAATTCGATATATATTTCATTTTCCCCCTCCAATCCATACACCCATGCTCGTTATTGTCTCTCGAGACGTCACCGACCTTCAAGCAACTCGAACCTGTTGGAATTTATGATCAATGGGCTTGGGGAACCCCACTATAAAGACACTGATATTGTCCCCAACTTGATAATTACCATCCGCCTTATCTGTCAGGTGGGAGGTTTTACCATAAAAATCATCATTACTAGTTAGAGTAGGGTAATCCTATTTAAACTCCTCATTGTTGACTTCCCCCACCGATGTGGGATTTGCCAACACGCCCCTTCATATGGAACCCCCTTTAGTGGTTCACACGTGAAGATCCACACATCAGAAATTGAAACTCAGAGGTCGGCTCCAATGGAGTCCAGACTTGTTTTCAATCATTCTAGGAAGTGTATCTTAAGAACTCGGAGACCGGCTCTATGTTAAGAGTCCAAGCTTGTTTCCAAGCCCACACTTCTTGGTGACAAGCCTTTGGCTTGCACGGGCCCGTAACCGTGGGCTCTGATACATTGTTGGAATTTTTGATCGACGGGCCTAATCTGTTAGGTGTGGGATTTTACCACAAAAAAGCTCGGTATTAGTTAGAGTAGGGTAATCCTATTTAAAGTTTTCATTGTTGACTTCCCCCGCCGATGTGGGATTTGTCAATAGGGCTTGCCTCTGCAGCCATCATGCTTCGTGATTCCGAAGTCGAGCAATCCTCTATGTCGTGATTACGTGGGTTCTAGACAAACCATCGGCTCTGCCTCACCTGAGATCGTTTTCCTGACATTGTTTCCATGTATGTGCCATCATGCACCACACCATCTACAGCGATTCCACGCCATGGTTTTCTGGCAAAACTAACCCAGTTTTCACTCGGCCTTGATCTCAACTCAGACCCGCATCCCATTTGGGTTTGCACACCAGAAAGCCCAATCCAATTTTTTTTTTGGGCTTCTATTTTTTGTTTCTCTTTGGGCTTTTTAGGCCTTGAGCCTGAATTCTTTTTTTCTATAATGGATTTGCAGTTCAAAACGGACCTATTTACTTTGACCCATATGAAACCTTGAAACTATTTCTCGGGACTTAGTTTTCACTTTTCCTTACTTAGCCTAATATTTGGGCCTGGGTTTTGTCAATCCACCTATTTCTACTAGTTGGCCCGCAGCCCAGCAAATTAAAATAATAATTTATTTTCTTTTGGGCTTGAAGCTCCAAACGTTTTTTGGGTTGTGCCCTATATTTTTACGAAAAAGGTCGCGAGGCTACCCACATTCACTATATTTGTTTTCAATTACTTTATATATATATAATGCCATGAAACCAACTTGTATAAACAAATAGAAAGAATTGAACAAATGATTGATCGGTGTTTACCTTGAACTCGAGGTATTCAATGAATTGACTGTGAGTAAGAATTTTATGCCATTCAAAAACACTTGTTATGAAAATAATGAATTCAAAGTAGTGATACAGATATATTTGAAAAGTGAGTGGTAATTGAGTCATTATCTTTATAAGCATCTCATTTGTTTATCTTTCAGTTTCTAAGGCAGGTTATCTTGTTTGTTATCCTTCTGAGTTATTTGTTTCATTCCCAACCCAAATAGTAAGACATGTTCCAAATACTAAGTCCGTAGAATTGGCATGAGCGAAGAGGGAATTTAGCAAGCAATCGAGGAAGGTAAGCTAATAGGATTTCTATTTTGTAAGTCTGTATTTTGAGCAACATGAGTATATTATTTAGATCTAATTCAATGGCCAGCACAAGTTCTAGATCTAGTATAGGAACAATTCCAGACATAGTAAATGAAGAACAAAGGTTAGAATTTCAAACAGATGACAGTGTCGACTTTGGGGATTGGAATATTCCCAAAGTTTCATAAAAAATATTTATAAAAAGAAATGGTCAGTAGCCACTTTTAGAAGTGAACACCATGTAAAAATAGTTGAAAAGGCCTATGCTCTTAGTAAAGAACATGAAAGTTGTTAATTATTCACCCCAGATCAAATCAAAACCCACAAAAAAGATGTTTATAATTACATCCATATAGGATTAGTCCAAATAGCAGTCAAACCATTAACAAGAAAAGGCCTTAATACCTCTATTCTGTTATGTCTCTGAGATGCAAGATTCACTGACTTCAGTGATAGCATTCTTGGAATGATTGAGTCAAGTCTCTACAATGGACCAATTCATTTTGATTGTTTCCCAAATCTCACAATAAGTCTTTCAGATCCCCATATGCTGAAAGCACTCACATTAAACATTAAGACTTCAGGATACCAAGTCTTTGAAGGAGTCCAACCATTAGCCTTAATTTTTAGAGTTTATTACAAGGTCACGGGAACAAATATGAACTTCCAAGCCATAGTCAAATGTCCTAGAGACCACACACTTCTAATCCAAACCAACCAATAAAACACCAACATTAAAATACCCAGAACCATTAGGTGGTCGGATATCAGTCTGCCCTCAGATTGGTGTTTGATTAACCATAATAAAACTATTAGTATCCAGAACAGCTTAGTCAACCTAGACAACATAAAACAATACTTTGACTGAAGAGTTAAAATCAATTTTGACCGACCATCCAGAACATCAAACGTTAACCCACAAGAATTTGCTCACTCACATAAATCCTTAGCCCCCAGTAGAAATTCTTTTGTTGGATCCACATCTGCCAGCATGGTAGGTCAAGACCAAGATCTCATCAATTCTTTAATCAACAAAAAATTAAAGGTAGTAGAAACAAATTCAACTGTCACTCAGCAAGAATTACTCAATGACTTGATTAATATCAAATTAAAATCAATAGAAACTACTTCTCAAGTTTCCCATCCAGTTTACAAACCAAACACTCAAGATCAAGGAGAACAAACTTCTCCCACAGCATCTGACTTCGAAGCAAGTCAAATTAATCATCAATTACTTGTGTTAAATAAGTCATTTAAAATTCGACGGAAGAAGCTCCATGCTGACATAGAAGCCACAAAAAACATTCATCAGCGAAATATTTTCAGAAACAAATACACAAAAAGAACAAAAATTGGATATTAAAAATAAATGCACCAATTTCATGAACCATTACAAATTTGAAATATTTTTCTTTGACTTTGTTGAAAAATATTATGAGACTGAAAAGAAGCTAGAAGTCATTACCAAAGACAATTGGGTCAAAGAAGACAAAACCATAGTCTCTTCCAGTCACCCTCCACAAGAAACTATTTTAATTACAACTGCAAAAACACAAGTACCAGCTACTCCTTTCAAACTTCCAAAAGAAGCTGCAGGAGTCAAGCCAGTCATCGAACAAAACAATTTCACAAACCAGAGTCTACAAACCATAGGAAAACAATTAGACAAAATTGAAACCAAAATAGATAAACTTTCCCAAATAAAACCAACACATAGGGAAAAACCCTTGGTTAATTTTCCAGAATTTTCTTCTAGAACAATTGCCTTGAAAACAATTTCCACGAGTCAAAGAATAGACCACATGTTACAAGAATTAAAACAAGAAAAGACAGTTAATGTCTTGCAACATGCAAAGGAATCTCAAGTAGAAACAATTTCTACAATTTGGGATTTAGAAAACGAAACTGAAACAGATTCCATTAGGAAAGTAGAACAAGCCTTTCAAAATATTAAGCTCAAACGAATCACAAATAGAAGATTCAGCCCAACCACACTTACCAAGAATTGGTATCCAAGACCCACACCTCCTGACATTCAATTTGAAGAAAGAAACATTCAAAATCAATTCTCAGTTTCATTTGATAAACTCTATGAAAGGAATATAGATGGTTTATCTGAACAAGCTACAACACATCTCCATGGTTGCTAATAGTTATATTACCAATCATAATCTGAGTCAAACACAAGTTGTCGACCTCTTGGTCGCTGGATTTACAGGAATGCTTCATTCCTGGTGGGAAAAACACCTCACTGAACAATCAAGAAATGAAATAAAAATGCAGTTAAAAAGGATGAAGAAGGAATTCCAATTTTTTATGAGCATATAGGACAAGGAGTCCCAGATGCAGTTAACACATTACTCTTTACCATTATTGAACATTTTATAGAAACACCTAGTAATGTCACCTCTAGAATTCATGATCAACTTAGTAATCTACGATGTCCAACCTTAAGTGATTTTAGGTGGTACAAGGATGTTTTCATGTCTAGAGTCATGCTTAGAGAAGATAGTAATCAACCATTTTGGAAATAAAAATTTATTAATGGATTACCAAACCTTTTTGCCCATAAAATTAGAAATGTCATAGTTAATGAAGAATGTGTCATACCATATCATGCCCTTACTTATGGGAATATTATAAATATCATCCAGAAAGAAGGATTGAAAATGTGTATAGATATGAAAATCTCAAAACAAGTCAACAAAGACAAGTCAGTAGCCAAATACGAATTAGGAACATTTTGTGAACAATATGGATTACCTCTTATTGCTCCATCCAATAAAAAGAAAAAATCCGAAGTCTACAATAGGTATTCCAGTAGGAGACATTCCAAATATAACAAATTTAAAAATAAGAAATTTGAAACAAATATATTTTACGAAAAACCCAAGTCCAATAAGTGGAAGAGGAAACCCTCAGGAAAACTCCATTCCAAAAATCAAGAACAAAAAGGAAATTGCTACAAGTGTGGCAAATTCGGTCATTATGCAAACAAATGTCGAGCCAAGAAAACAATCAACCAATTGAAGATCTCTGAGGAAGAGAAAACTCAATTAATCCAAGTTCTAGAATTAAAAGATACAGACCATAGTCAATCTGAAGATGATTTAAGTTCTAATTCGTCTTCTTCCAACAAATCCTCAAGTAGTCTATCATCCCTAGATATTAGGATAAGATGTACTGATACTTGTTGTAATAAAATTCCAATCCTCAATAAACAAGAAGAACAAGAAGATCTTCTTATTGAATTAATTAGTAAAGTTGATGACCATGAGTTAAAATCATTTTACTTTAAAAAGCTCAAGAAACTAGTCTCTCAAGAAGAAGCCAGTACTAGTCAACCCTAGTCATCTCAAAAAATCAGTCTTAGCACAACATTAGAATGGTTCAATAAACCCAAGAAGGAAATCATAGTGAAGGATTTACAGAAAGAAGTTAATAAAATCAAAGAAGAAATTAGGTTCATAAAATCAGAAAACCTAGAAATATGTACACAACTCAATAGAGTTCAAACACAACAGATTACAAACATTCATGATGAAGAGCATAATAGTTCTTCTTCAAGTCATAACTCAGACTCCCAGTCTGAAGAAAAGTCCACAGAAAATTTAGTATTAAGTTTATTAGACAAAATAAGAATCCATAAATGGTATTCTAAAATCAAAATAATAATTGAAGATTTCCATATAGACACAATTGCTTTGATTGATTCAGGTGCAGACTTGAATTGTATTCAAGAAGGATTAATTCCTACTAAGTATTTTCATAAATCATCAGAAATACTTAGTGCTGCAAATTAGTCACCAATGCAGTTGAAATATGAAATTCTGAAAGCCCATGTTTGTCAAAATAATATTTGTTTTAAAACCCCATTTGTCTTGATTAAAAACATTTATGATCTAGTCATTTTAGGTCTCCCCTTTCTAGCCCTTCTATATTCTTTTAAGGTTCACCATAATCGCATAACCGCTGGGATGTTAGGACAAAAAATAACATTTGAATTCTGTACAGAGACAGACCTCAGAAAATTAAGACAACTCCAGAAAGATAGTATATCAAAATCCATCAATCTTATTACCAACAAATTAGTTTCTTAAAAGAAAAAATTAATTACAAACGAATTGAAGAACAATTAACAAACAAATCTTTGTTACAAAGCATTGACAATTTTCAAAAGAAACTTGTTAATGAAATTTGTACAAATATTCTCAACGCCTTTTGGCACAAAACACATTGTTAAACTTCCTTTCAATAAGGAATTTAATGAAAAGAAAATACCAACAAAAGCTAGACCAATCCAAATGAGTCAAGAAGTTATGGAATTCTGAAGAAAAAAAAAAGAAATCCAAGAACTTATCAATAAAGGAATCATTAGGAAGCAAATCACCCTGGTCTTGTTCTGCTTTTTATGTCTAGAAAAATGCTGAATTAGAAAGAGGAACTCCCAGGTTAGTTATTAATTACAAACCTCTTAATGAAGTCTTGGAATGGATATGGTATCCAATTCCCAACAAAAGAGATTTAATTAAGAGACTTAGTCAAGCTGTAGTCTTCTCAAAATTTGACATGAAGTCTGGATTTTGGCAAATCCAAATTCACAAGGAGGATAAATACAAAGCAACATTTGTTACTCCTTTTGGTCATTATGAATGGAATGTAATGTCATTCGGTCTTAAGAATGCACACAGTGAGTTTCAGAATATCATGAATGAAATATTTAATCAATACAGTCATTTCTCAATTGTTTACATTGATGATGTTCTCATTTGTTCCAAATCGATAAATGAGCATTGGAAACACTTAAACATGTTTGCTAGGATAATTAAGTCAAATGGATTAGTTGTCTCAGCAACTAAAATTAAGTTATTCCAAACCAAAATTAGGTTTTTAGGATATAATATCCACCATTCAACCAATATATAGAGTAATTCAATTTGCAGATAAGTTTCTGGATGAAATCACTGACAAAACCCAATTACAGAGATTTCTAGGATCCTTAAATTATGTTGCAGAATTTTATCCACATCTGATAAGCTCATATTTATACATATTTTACATCAAATTCTCTCGTCTTTTCTTAGTTAGTTTCTTATATTTTTGAGTTATTTACTTTGTTTTTGTGTTTTATCGAATTTATCTAGCTAAGAAAATAAAAATAGCATAAGTGTGATTTTATGTAATAAATTCGTTAAAACTGTCGATGTAGATTAGCTTTTAAATTAAATAAAAAAAAAATATATATATAATAATAATAATAATTCATGATGATGTTTGAAATATCATCATAGTTTCTTTTGTAAAAGAATACAGGTCACGGCTTGGAAGGAGAAAAGTCAGCATGTGAAGAAAAATAAATAAAGAAATATAAAGGGCAGCTCGTGATTATGAGGGCTGGAGGGAATACAAGGTTTTTGCTGACTTAGGAGGGACAGCGTGATGCTTTGTGGAGGAAAGAAAAGAATTAAAAAGGAAAAACATAAAAGGAGGGGAAAGACGTGCGGAGAGGGGGGAGAGGTGCTGCCTTGTCTTGGCAGCGAGCGAGAGTGAGAGACAGGCAGAGGGGGGACAGTTCGCAAGGAGAGACAGGAGGAAGGCAGTAAGCTGCCAGAGGTGCAGAGAAAGGAAGCAGCGCAAGAAGGGGGAGCTGACGTGCGGGAGAAGGAAAGAAGCTGCCTGCCTTGGCAGCGCTGAAAGGAGGAGACGCGAGGTGGGCAGCAGGTGGCGCACGCAGGGAGCTGACGCGAGGAACAGAAGGCAGCTGGCGAGCTGGGAGAGGTGAACAGCGAGAGAGTGACAGCCTGCAGAAACAGAGAAGCTGCCTTGAGGCAGCAAGGACAGCTGGCGAGAGGAATCACAGAAGCTGCCAGGTGCAGCTGTGGCTGACGCAACAGGAAGGCAGCATGCTGCCTTGAAGGAGACACGCAGGAAGGGGACGCTGCCTTGGGGAGCTTAAACACAGAGAAAAACACTCCTCGTTTGGTTTTATTTTTCTTAACTCATGTTTAATTTAATTTGCTTTTCAATTATATTAAACATGTGTAATTAATTTCTGTTTAGTTAGAGGTGAATTTGAAACCATGGATAAATGTTTATTATAATTTGATTTACTCCAGTTATGAATTCTTGAACGTTGGATGTGGTTTATTTTTCTGTGTTGATTAATAACTTGTTTATGTATGTGAGTTAAGGGTCGACACTTAATTTGCATGCTTAGACTTGATGCTAGAATATAAGGGAATTTCACCTAATCGTTATGAACTTATATTCATGAGTAGTGAAAATCGTTAGTCACGATTGTGTTTAGTAAATCCTAGGTTGGATTAACATGCGTATTCCATAGTTATGAATGCCTAGTCGATGCTTATGATTTCCACTGAACTTAATGATCTTTGATATGTCTCTCTATCATGCGTATTCCATAGTTAGGGAACTTGATAAGAATAATTTGGTTGTGATGCGTTTCCCGTCCAATTCAATGAATCTAGGGAAATCTGAAGGTTAATTTAAGCGGACCTAATTAACTTGGAGCGTTGTCATTTATTCGTTTGTTGAAGTCATAACTGGGAATTAAATTATATGCATTTGTTCATGTGTGGATAAGGACCCCTCTAACTAACGTTTCATCATTTTATTTCTATAAAATATATTTTCTTTGAAGTTTGTTTTTAAGTTCTGTTTTAAATTCAATTTCGTAAAAAAATCAATCCCCCATTTATTTGAAGTGTTAAATTTGTTAGAAATCAATTTAGTTTGTGTTTTCTAGAGTCTTGAATTATTTTGAGTCTTTTGATTTGTTTTAAATTATTTGTTAGTTTTGTTTTGAGTTATTCTAGTTAAGTGTTTTGAGTCTAGTTTAGTGTTTTAAATTTTGTTTTTAAGTTTTTAATTTAATTTTACTTTGGTTAGCATCCCTAGTTAATCCCCGGTTAGAACGATCCCTACTTATCCATACTACAACTGTCACAAATAGGGTTTAAATTTGTGCGTTAACTTATTTTCGCATCAAATTTTTGGCGCCGTTGCCGGGGATTAGCAAATTTGCTAATCCCTTGTTTATGTTTTTGTTTTTGTTTTACTTTTTATTTTATTTTATTTTATTTTATTTTATTTGTTTTTGTTTGTTATGTTTTTTTTTTAACTTTTGATATTTGATTTAGTTTTCTTTGATTTTAGGTACAATGGAGCGAGACATGGCACTCGAATCCATTCAAGCTCAATTGGCACAACTCACTGCTCAATTGACTCATAATGCCGAACGGACCACAATGCCAAGTGTCCCTACACTTGATGTGCCCTATGGGCAAGGATATCAAACTCATCAATATCCCCAATTTTCTGCAAATGAAGATGTTTGGGGATATCAAGGCCATAACCAATCAAGGGGCAACATGTTTTCCAACGCTTATAATTCGGATTGGAGAAGTAATTCAGAGTATATGTGGGATGAACCTCAACAATTTCAACAAGGTGGATATTGGCAGCAAGACGAGTTCTATTCAAGACCTATGCAGCCACCACAGCATCCCCCACAGCAATTTCAATCGAATTCAAGTATGCCCATTAATTATAATGAAATTCTTGATGGACTCATTTCTTTGGCGCAGGGTTCACAAAATCAAGCTGAGGAGACTCACCAAGCAGAATATTGGCAGCCATCGGAGGAGTACTATCAATGGCCATATGAACCACCACAGCCTCCACCACAATCTCCCCAACCAAATTCAGGTACGTCCTCGGATAATGACATTTTGAATAAGTTACTAACCTCTTTGACCCAGGACGTAGAAAATCGAAACATGGAGATGCAAAATAAAGCCAACAAGGTGGATGCTTTGGAGGAGCAAGTTGGGCAGATTATGGAATTCATGGCACAGATTCGAGATCAAGGTGACATGGAGGATGAAGTTGTCCCAGAACCATCCAAACAGAGCCCGAACATGGATGAATTGCCAATTCAAGAAGAAGATGAGGATGACGACTTGGGCAGTTTAGAAGAATTCTTATCGCAAACCCCCCAAGTCCTTATGTCATCCAACTCAGGTGAGGAGGTTCTAAGTTCAATTCATTCTAACATCGTTCCACCAAATGTCCTTTTTCCTTGCAGGTTTTTAAATCCCAAGGAAGAAGTGAATGAAAAATACGTTGTGAAAGATCTTCCCAAGGTGCAAAGTGATATCCAAATTCTTGGTGTACCAAATCAAGTTCCCGATGGTATTGAAACGTTCAAAGAGACTTGCACACCAAGAAGAATTATTCCAGAAAATGAGGTGGCCGAAGAATTTCAAGAATACATCCAGGAGGCTGTGCATGAGACAATCAAGCCCAAAGGAGTTAAGACTGAGGACACGGGACAAGCCATAACCATCATAGTAAACCTGGCTAAGTTCAAAGTCCCGGAAATGTTCAAAAATGTGGTGTTTGTCATTGAGTTTGAACGAGAAAGTAAGCCATCTTCTCCATTTTTAATTTTATGTTATACTAACAATTTAATTTTGATGATTCAGGCACCGTCATTAGAACTTAGACCGTTGTCGGATCATTTCAAGTACCACCGTCCATTCAATGATAAGCCCATGCATTTGAATAATGAAGGGAGGCCTAGGAATCACCCACAATCAGATTTGCATTCCTAATCCCTTCTCTTCTTTACTGCTTTCATTTTGTTTTGTTTATTTAGTTGTGATATTTGTTTGAGAGATTAAAAATAGTCTTTTTAATTTGATTTACATATTTTTACATTGATATTTTTATTTTTATTTTTTTTCTTGCTTTAAAAAAAAAAAAAAAAAAAACATAAACATTCATATAAATAAAAATACAAAAAAAAAATAATAAAAAAAAAATAAAAAAAAATACAAAAAAAAACAAAATAAAAATAAATAAATAAATAAAATAAAAAAAAAAAAAAAAAAAAAAAAAAACAAAACAAAACAGAAATACTTATATTTATATTTATAATTAAATAAATTTTAAAGCATAAATATTTTACAATAAATTAAACTAATAGTTTTCATTGGTCATTGGTAGGTGGTGCCTCGGAGGTCGATGGAGCCCCTGAAAGACGAAGCGCCAGAGCTGGATCATTCGGAGTCTCAATATTTGGTGCTGCTCCCGAGGACGAAGGCAACACAAACCTCGGGAGTAACGTCATAAACCGTTGATGATCACTCTGAATCCGCACTTCGGACTCCTGCAGCTGATCAAGCTTCCTCTTCATGCTTGTGGAGTAATTGGTTGCGAGCATGTGCAAATCCCTGTTCTCATGCCTGAGCACTCTGACCTCCTGCCGAAGACTAGCCACTTCAGCCATCAACGACTCCACCTGACGGGTTCGTGCAAGAAGGCGCTGGCCCATGTTTGATACTGAGCCTGCGCATCGGACGCTGTAGGCCATAGAGTCCTGGACAGCTAGTTCGTCGGACCGCCTAGAAAGTATCCTAGTGTCTCTAGGAGTGAGCAGATTTCTGGCCACCACCGATGCGGTTGTTTCATTCATCATCATGGAATCCCCAACTGTAAGAGGACCATTCGGGGATATGAAGGACGGCTGCCAAATGTTGGTTGGAGAAGATATATCACTATCTTCCCCAACATTCAAGTTAAGGCGACGGTCAGAAGGGCAAGACATATTTGAAGGTGTTGAGAATGAAGAGTCAGAATGATCAAGATTAAAAGAAATGCAAGGAGGAAGTGTTTACAGGAGGGAGTGTTTACAGGGGGAGCTTAAGTGTGTTGTGGAACAAAAATGAGCGTTCTTATAAGAAGAAGAAATCGTTGAGGCATCACTCAGCAGTCGAAGAGGCGCCTTCTCGCAAATCGAAGAGCCGGGCTCCTTTCTCAAAAGCCGGACTCTTTTCTCAAAAGCGACGTCGCCGTTCTCAAAAGTCGGACTCCGTCTCAAAAGTCGGTTCCTTTCTCAAAAGTCGGACGCCGCTCTCTCAAAAGTCGGGCGTCTCTCTCAAAAGCCGGAGCAGTCAGGAATCACGAGGCGTGCAGCTTTTCCATTTTTGTCGTCACTCGTCACGCGCGCTGTCAGCTTTGCGCAAATTACGGGTGGCTTTTTCAGAAAGCGCGTAACTTGTACTGTTCATCCATCCACCGGCTGCCGACAGGGGTAAAGGAATAGTTTCGGTTGTGAAGAAAAAATTCTATAAACGTCTGCCTTCGCCTTCAACAGCAAAGGCAAACTCTCTCAACACTTCTTCATCTCCGAAATTTTTCATCTCCGAAAATGCCTTTCCATCAAACCCTCTCGAGTTTCTCTGTGTTTCTCATTCCCTGGGATACCTTTACAAACAAGTCATCTAGAGCTAGAGTATTTCATATCATGAAGGTTGAAAGCAAGAGTATCTCATATCACGCTTTCTCCCTGTCCTTGTCCTTGTCTTTGTGATAAGGAGAAAGCGGGCAATCAGCCAGCACTCGGTGTCAATCTTCCAATCTAAGAACCGACTGCCTGGAAATCCTTCCTGATTGCTTACCTAGCATTGCTTACCTAGCATTGCTCTCGAGTGCTCATCTTCAACCGCTGATGTACCTCCGAAGAAGTCGCCACATCTGCCTGGAGAACAGCCAAGGCAAGTGAAAATGTTACTTGAAGCATGTGGAGACAAGGTGCTGCTTCATCTTCAAGATCAAGTCTCATTTTCCTTGCTAAGAAGTTCCCCAGCCCAGTTCAAGCATACACCTGTGGAACGATACTTCTTCAAAAGCAAAAGTATCCCATATCATCAGAGTCAGAGGCAAAGATTTCTCATGGCATGCTTTTCCTTTACCCTTGCTCTTGGCTACGGGGCAAGGTGAAAGAAAGGCAATCGGTCGGCACTTGGACAGATTGAACAAAGAAGCAGACCACCACCTATTCCTCGTGCCTACCTGCCATGCAGAAGAACAAAAAGAGAAGAATGTAGCCTGCAGACTCAATCAACCCGGCAGAAGGAGTCTGAGTTGAAACCAAGAGCTCGAGAAGCCTCAACAACACCACCAATCAAGTCTCATTTTCCTTGCTAAGAAGTTCCGAGGCCAGTTCAAGTTCAAAGCTGTGGAATGTCACCAAACAAGACCAATGATCACCTATTAGTTCTTTTCATTGTCTTTTATTTTCATTTTCAATTTTTTTGCTTGCATTTTTTACATTTTCTTGCGTGCTTAACTGATTTATTTCTTTTCTTTGCAGGAACTTTTGGTTATTTCCACCCTTGAAGTTGATTGCAAAATTTTAGCTTGGGGGTCATCGCTTGATTTTCTGCAAATTAGGGAAGTTTTCAGTCCTATTGCTTTATTTTGTTTCTTTGTATTTATTTATTTTATTTTTATTTGCATTTTATTATATTTTCTGACATTGGGGACAATGTCTAGTTTAAGTGTGGGGGTAAAGAGTATAAAAATGACCAAATTGAAAATTTTTGTACCTTCGACTTTGAACTGGTTTCATTTGTTTCCATGTTATTGCTTTGTTTTCTTAATTAGTTTTGTTTTATTAAAAAAAAAAAAAAAAAAAAAAAAAAAAAAATCGGAAAATTTAAAAAATCCAAAAATATTTCCTTGTTTTCCTTATTGATTTGAATTAGATTTTTGTTAGTTTCCCGACCCAATGATATAATTGGATAAAATTTGAACCATGATGATCAAGAACTTAGTTAACATGTGTTGTGTGAAATTCCTAATTCTCGTGTTAGTTTGTACATATTTGATCATCTTTGAAAAACTAAACGCACATAGCCTTGTTGATGTGAAACTAAAGCATGATTTAAAGATCCATATGTGAATTTAGTGACCATATACATCCTATGTGAGTTTTTGAGCCTATTGAAAGTGTGTGCATTTTTCATACACTCCTATTTTTTTCATGTGTGATGAACTTATGTGAGATATTTCTCTAGAACTTGCATAACGATCTTTCGAAATATTTGTCATTGATTGCATGAACTTGAAAATGATAGAGGCATTAGGTTTACCACCATGGCCCAAATAACCTTGTTTCCCAAAGAAAAATGATATCATTAGATTGCCAATTTGAGCCGTAAATGTGAGCCTTTTATTTCTTATCACCAGATATGTCTACCCTTATGCCTGAAATATTTTTCCTTACCCTTTCTAAGCGAGCTAATGAGCAATGCGAGATTGTCTTATGAGAAATGTTTGTGAAGTACTTTGAAGGTGTTTGGCAAAAGAATAAGTGTGGGGGTTTTTCATATTTGTTTCTTTTTTGAAATAAAAAAAAAAAAAAAAAAAAAAAAAAAAAAAAAAGAAAAGAAAAGGAAAAGAAAAAGAAAGATTGTATACAAAGAAAATAAAAAGTTTTTAAAGTTTCAGTTTATGGGTGTGGTTGGAGATGTCTGAAGAATCGTTGGAGAGCTTGAGTTCTTATAAATCTAAAGAAAAGAATTGCTTGCAATGTAGCTTGGAACTTGTGTTTTCCTATTCTTTCGTTTCAATAACCTTATCCCTAATCCTCATTACATCCAATAAAAGTCCTCTTGATTCAAGTTTTGCAATTATGACTGTGGAGAAGTGATCTTTATGCAAGCTTATGGTAGAACTTTCACATTTGTTTCTTTGAGCGAAACACATTAAAACTAAACACATGTGTGATTGAGAGTATATCCAGTGAGAAGGTCGCTAGTTTGCATATGGTGATTTTAAAAAATAAAAAATAAAAATTTGAAATTGCATTAGCATGGCTATCTCACACACTACACTTCAAGGATGTTTCAAAGATTACTGCTAATATTTGAGTAAGGAAAATGAACTTGGATTAGCTTGTTGGTGTTAGCTATAGTTCTTGATGATTTGTGTTCTCGAATGAAATTCTATGAGGGTCATATAAGGGGAAACTAATAATTTTCATGTTAGTACTTTTTCTGTTTTCGTTTGTTTTGCTCGAGGACTAGCAAAAGCTAAGTGTGGGGGTATTTGATAAGCTCATATTTATACATATTTTACATCAAATTCTCTCGTCTTTTCTTAGTTAGTTTCTTATATTTTTGAGTTATTTACTTTGTTTTTGTGTTTTATCGAATTTATCTAGCTAAGAAAATAAAAATAGCATAAGTGTGATTTTATGTAATAAATTCGTTAAAACTGTCGATGTAGATTAGCTTTTAAATTAAATAAAAAAAAAATATATATATAATAATAATAATAATTCATGATGATGTTTGAAATATCATCATAGTTTCTTTTGTAAAAGAATACAGGTCACGGCTTGGAAGGAGAAAAGTCAGCATGTGAAGAAAAATAAATAAAGAAATATAAAGGGCAGCTCGTGATTATGAGGGCTGGAGGGAATACAAGGTTTTTGCTGACTTAGGAGGGACAGCGTGATGCTTTGTGGAGGAAAGAAAAGAATTAAAAAGGAAAAACATAAAAGGAGGGGAAAGACGTGCGGAGAGGGGGGAGAGGTGCTGCCTTGTCTTGGCAGCGAGCGAGAGTGAGAGACAGGCAGAGGGGGGACAGTTCGCAAGGAGAGACAGGAGGAAGGCAGTAAGCTGCCAGAGGTGCAGAGAAAGGAAGCAGCGCAAGAAGGGGGAGCTGACGTGCGGGAGAAGGAAAGAAGCTGCCTGCCTTGGCAGCGCTGAAAGGAGGAGACGCGAGGTGGGCAGCAGGTGGCGCACGCAGGGAGCTGACGCGAGGAACAGAAGGCAGCTGGCGAGCTGGGAGAGGTGAACAGCGAGAGAGTGACAGCCTGCAGAAACAGAGAAGCTGCCTTGAGGCAGCAAGGACAGCTGGCGAGAGGAATCACAGAAGCTGCCAGGTGCAGCTGTGGCTGACGCAACAGGAAGGCAGCATGCTGCCTTGAAGGAGACACGCAGGAAGGGGACGCTGCCTTGGGGAGCTTAAACACAGAGAAAAACACTCCTCGTTTGGTTTTATTTTTCTTAACTCATGTTTAATTTAATTTGCTTTTCAATTATATTAAACATGTGTAATTAATTTCTGTTTAGTTAGAGGTGAATTTGAAACCATGGATAAATGTTTATTATAATTTGATTTACTCCAGTTATGAATTCTTGAACGTTGGATGTGGTTTATTTTTCTGTGTTGATTAATAACTTGTTTATGTATGTGAGTTAAGGGTCGACACTTAATTTGCATGCTTAGACTTGATGCTAGAATATAAGGGAATTTCACCTAATCGTTATGAACTTATATTCATGAGTAGTGAAAATCGTTAGTCACGATTGTGTTTAGTAAATCCTAGGTTGGATTAACATGCGTATTCCATAGTTATGAATGCCTAGTCGATGCTTATGATTTCCACTGAACTTAATGATCTTTGATATGTCTCTCTATCATGCGTATTCCATAGTTAGGGAACTTGATAAGAATAATTTGGTTGTGATGCGTTTCCCGTCCAATTCAATGAATCTAGGGAAATCTGAAGGTTAATTTAAGCGGACCTAATTAACTTGGAGCGTTGTCATTTATTCGTTTGTTGAAGTCATAACTGGGAATTAAATTATATGCATTTGTTCATGTGTGGATAAGGACCCCTCTAACTAACGTTTCATCATTTTATTTCTATAAAATATATTTTCTTTGAAGTTTGTTTTTAAGTTCTGTTTTAAATTCAATTTCGTAAAAAAATCAATCCCCCATTTATTTGAAGTGTTAAATTTGTTAGAAATCAATTTAGTTTGTGTTTTCTAGAGTCTTGAATTATTTTGAGTCTTTTGATTTGTTTTAAATTATTTGTTAGTTTTGTTTTGAGTTATTCTAGTTAAGTGTTTTGAGTCTAGTTTAGTGTTTTAAATTTTGTTTTTAAGTTTTTAATTTAATTTTACTTTGGTTAGCATCCCTAGTTAATCCCCGGTTAGAACGATCCCTACTTATCCATACTACAACTGTCACAAATAGGGTTTAAATTTGTGCGTTAACTTATTTTCGCATCAACATCTTAGACAACAATGCAAACCCTTGTTTGATCGTTTAAAAGAAAATCCCTCATCATGGTCCAATACTCATACTTCCATATTTAAACAAATCAAATCACATGTTAAGACTTTGCCCTGTCTTGGCATTCCAACTCCTAATTCCTTCAAAATTGTTGAAATTGATGCCTCTGAAATTGGTTAGGGGGTATTCTCAAACAGTCAATTTCTTCCGGACGTCCTGAACAAATTGTTCATTTCCATTCAGGAGTATGGAATCCAGCACAAAGTAATTATATTACTATTAAGAAAGAAATATTATCTATAGTATTATGCATTAGCAAATTTCAAGATGATTTATTAAATCAAAAGTTTTTAGTCAGAGTTGATTGCAAGTCTGCAAAACATGTTTTACAAAAAGATGTTCAAAACATTGCATCAAAACATATTTTTGCACGATGGCAAGCCATATTAAGTATTTTTTATTTTGACATTGAATATATTAAAGGCAGCCAAAATTGCATCCCTGATTTCCTAACCAGAGAATTTTTGCAGGGGAAGAATGACAGGAAAAAGAACTGATTAGAGGAGGCTTCCAGCTACTCTACCACCACCACCAGTAAAACAATAATCAAGCCCAGATTCTTCATCGGCCTTAGCCATTACCAACCATTTCACCCCCTTAGGTTCCACAATAGGAAACCTTAGACCAAATTATCAAACACCACATCCTAATTACCAAACAGCATTAGTCAGTCAATATGACCCTTATTCAACTCAGCCATATCATTCATCATCATCATCTCAATCAACTAGCTATACCAAAACATCCCCATATGTTAAGAAAAATCCAGATGAATATCTTTTTAGCATTCCCTTCACCATTCATCAAGAACAAGCCCCAGAAAAAAATAGCCAAAACAGTTTTTCCACCCAACTTTCATTATCAACCTACTGAATCTTACAAAAATCTCAAATATAATCAAGCCATCCTCAGTGAAACTGAGTTCATTTCAATCAAACCTCTCTACAACAAAACCCATGAAAACAAAATCCTTTACCATTCTCTTTACATTGGAAAGTTTTTAACTGAATCAGAATGGGGACTCCCCCTTCATCAAACCAAGCCTCTTCATTCACAGAATGTTCTTTTTCTCAATAATCATTATAATTATTTTGATTATATCCAAGCATGGATTAACATCTTTCTCCATCAGACAGAAGACTTTAGTCATTCATGGTTTATTAATTTTGACAAAGGTTATACACTAATTTTTCCTGCATGGTTCCCAAAATGGTGGTCCATTCACGGCCCAACAGCCAGTCTCCTCCCATACGAGCTTATGCAAGTCCTCTCAGCTAGTTTCTAGCAAAAATTTGACAGAAACCGATTCAACTACAGGATTACACTTCTCCCATTATTCATGGCCAAGTACAAAGTCCCGTGGATTATGAAATGGAATTATGAAGTCGAAACGGGTGAAGTTTACCATTCAAGATCAGTCAAATGGTGGGATAAGTTCAACCATCCGAAGATAATCAATTTGGTCATCTCGGAGTTTCCCATCACTCCAGCTCTAGCTATCCCAGCAACTCCAATTCCAGCTATTTCGGTTCAATAAAAAAGGGCATTGCCAATCATCCCAGAATAATCTCTATCAGACATTAGTCATTCATCATCTCTCAAAGGTACAGCCAAGTCATCCAAGTCATCAAGTTCAAAAAAGAAGGAAAAATCCACCCAGCTCAAAGACCTAGCCCAACAATTACTTGCAGAAGCAGCGATGCTCCACACAGAAGACTCAGACTCGGAATCTTCATATGCATCCTCACAGCAACCAGCCAACTTAGCAAGTCAGAAAGCTAAGTGGGCAGATTATCAAGATTCCCAGGACCCATTTAAATTGTAATCAACCCATGTGAACAAATAGTTACTCGGCATGTGATTCCAATAGGAAATACGTCAAAATCAACACCGAAAGCAGTAGCAATTATTAACAATCATTCCATACAAGACACCATTCATGAATAGTAAAATCACTTTTTACTATTCATCCATCATCCTGTTCCCCAATTATGGCCGCATGCTCCTACAGTAATCAGCTTTAGCATCTTTCCAGCTCACAATGCAACCGGATTTCCCGCTTTAATCATCAACAATCTTCAGTCTATTTAAGAAAAATCCTTCATCTGAAGAAGCAGGTTGAACCTTCTGCGTATTCACAAGAACATAAGATAATTTCAACTATCAATTTCCCAGTTAAAAATTATAAACACTTTTAGTTCTAAGATCAAGGATGCCTGCATGCACCAATGTCCTTACTTTTATTTCAATTTGCTGACTCAATCGTCAATAAATCAATTGTAAGTCATTGAATAAGTTTTTAATAAATATATATATAGTCTTGTATATATTGTGTTTGTTGCAGGTATTATGAACCTGGAGTTAATACTTTTAACACCTAACCTGAAGTTTCAGAAAAGTGCCATAGAAACCTAAATTTTCCTAATACTCACCACTCAGTAAAGACCCAAAGTTCTCCATGATTGATCCAGTAGACCAAACCATGTCTTAGAACCCGAATGTTCTAACTTTGATGCTTATGGAGTTTTTATTTCCCATAGCACCAACTACAATGTTGTTCCCTCCATTCAGCGAATTGTCAAACCGTAACAAGTTTGATTTCATTGATTTGGAAGTTTCTGAGGAAAACTACTTTTCGTTCGTACGAGACGTGAGCTCCACTTGACTACGAAAAAAGCTGAAATCCATTGAAGAGTGGCGTGGAAGAGCTGAATAAGAACCGCCATAATCTTCATGTGAAAACTTATGCCTGAAGCATTACAAAAAGAAGTACCTTGCTAAAGAGGATTCCATGGTTTTTAGCTCGCTCTACGGACCTTTCAATCATGAAAGATTGCCTGAAGCAAGAAATGATTGAAAATTTGACGTCCATGAATGGGTATAATTATGAAGTTTATGTAATCCGATCGAATTTTGACTGGATAAGATTTTTCTCATCCTTCCACGACTATAACATTCTCCTGAAGTAGTGGTGTAGAGAACGAAAGACTACTAGATTCTTGGATCCGATTACTACCATGTTGCTCATTGGAAAGCACAACAATTCCCTTGATGATAGCTCATCAGGTGCGCCCATACTCACTCAAAGACACTCCCTTTGCTCGAAGAAAATGCTAAGTGTTTCACAAAACCTAACTTGTTAGAATTCAAAAGGGGTCGTGACATGGTTATAAAATCCAAGCCCACTAAAAGTGGTAGAATCAGCGCTTACCAAGGGTGGCATCACGACCATAAATGTGATTCCTTGGCACCCAAAACCAAAAACTTCAAGAATAAGGGACAGTATTCTCGAACCTCAACTTGCAGAATCTACTTCCGTCTTGATGGAAGAGATCATTGCTTATGCATTTGATTGTGCCTCTATCAATGTTGTTAAGGAGTACCATTCATGTAGTCAATATGTGAGACTATTTTGCTCCACCTAACATATTTGGAAGAGCATAATTTTGACATGAAATGTCCATGCTGACTGAATCCCCTTTGTTAAATTTAGTTATTTTGTGAACAATTTCCTATGTTCTCGGATTCAAGTTTGGTATTTTTTTTTTCATTCTGAATTATGGATAGTGTCCTTGAATATGAGTTAATTGAATCATGCTTCTTGTATACATGTGACCGAATTCAATTAAACACGTGATTAGGAACAAATATGTGCTACTACACACTTCATACCTAAATCACCCCCTAACAAAAAATTAAGTCTATCTAACCTGATTAAGGGTATCGACATTGCTCATTGTTATATGAATGGTACTGAACTATCATTAAAGAGACCTTATATTCTCTCTGTTCTGGAAGAACGTCATTGAGTTTTAAGGATATTTGATAGAATAATGATCATTCCTGAAACCCCTGAGGAAATAGAGTAGAATATATTTGCATCACTTCCAGTGGCGGAGCCAGAATTCTGAATGAGGAGGGGCCTTTCACAAATATGTATATATGTGTGTGTGTGTGTGTGTGTGTGTGTGTGTGTATATATATGAGTGTGTAAAAAGTTGGAATTCATAACATGTTGACATATGCAATTTGTGTAATCCAAACAAAACTGAAAAAATTCTCTTAAATTCAATACTAAGAAGAAAAAAATGTAAAAACCCAGACAACCAAGTAAGAGGTAGGTTGTGGAAGGCTAAAGAAAATACAAAGAAGTAGAAAAATAAGGAAAAGGGGGAGAGGTATGCAAATAAAAAAGGTGGGTTGCTTTAGAAAATTATAGGGTGTATATTACTGTTAGGTGAGAGAATCGAACCAGAAGTGGGGTTGCCTTTTCCATTTAAAATTGCACATCTCTTTTAAAACTCTCCTGCCAAACTTATCGTTTCATTAGACAGCCGAAAAGATTTAAAATCAAAACAGCTTAACGACGTCGTTTGCTTCATCTTCTTTCATGAGTAAAATAAAAACAGTCAAACGGTATATGGGTAAAATCATTAATCATTTATTCTCTCTGAGAGTGGAGTATAAATAGGGTTTACAAAGAGTACTATACAAGTAAGTAAACTATACAGGTAAGTAAACTATACAGGGAAACAAATAAAACCCTAAATACGGCTAATTAATCTATACAAATCGCTACACTCCCCCTCAAGTGGGCGCGAAGATATCTCGCATGCCCAACTTGTCCAGCGAATTGGAGAAAACACTAACAGAGACAGCCTTAGTAAGGACGCCAGCTAACTGTTGCTCAGATGGTACGAAAGGAAAAGCAATAACTCCAGCATCCAACTTTTCCTTAATAAAATGCCGATCAATCTCCACATGTTTTGTACGGTCATGTTGTACAGGATTGTGAGCAATTTCAATCGCAGATTTATTGTCACAATGTAACACCAAGGCTTTCTCGGACTTGAAACCAAGGCCATTCAATAACTTTTGCAACCAAAGTAACTCACATACCCCATGCGCCATTCCACGAAATTCAGCCTCCGCACTCGATCGAGCAACAACCTTCTGTTTCTTACTTTTCCAGGTGACAAGATTGCCACCAACAAAAGTAAAGTAGCCAGACGTAGAGCGTCGATCTGTAACTGAACCAGCCCAATCCGCATCTGTGTAGCCTTCAATATTCAAATTACCATTCTTGGAAAATAGTAAACCCCTACCAGGAGCGGATTTAAGATACCTGAGAATACGTACAACAGCATCCATATGAGCCTCACTAGGCAGATGCATAAACTGACTCACAACGCTTACAGGATAGGCTATATTTGGACGCGTATGAGACAAATAAATTAATCTTCCCACCAGTCGCTGATAACGCTCTTTATTAGTAGGAACCTGATCAGGATATGACCCCAATTGATGATTTTGTTCCATAGGAGTGCTAATAGGCTTACAGTCTACCATACCAGTTTCAGCCAACAAGTCCAAAGAAAATACCATGCTTGGATCGAGCAACTTCAATCCCAAGAAAATACTTCAATTCACCCAACTCTTTCATTTCAAATTCAGAAGCAAGATATTGCTGTAAAGAGCTAATCTCTTCATGATCATCACCTGTCACTATCATATCATCAACATATATGATCAATGCCGTCACTTTACCCTTTTTCGTTTAAAAAATAAGGTATGATCCGAGTGACTTTGTATGTAACCAAACTTTTTCATGGATGCAGTAAACCTCCCAAACCATGCTCTAGGAGATTGTTTCAAGCCATATAAAGCTTTGCGTAACTTGCACACAACACCCTTATGGGAAGCAATGGACGTACCAGGTGGTAAATCCATATACACTTCTTCTTTGAGATCACCATGCAAGAAAGCATTTTTAACATCAAATTGCAACAAGGGCCAATCTAAATTAGCAGCAAGAGATATAAGGACACGAATCGTATTAAGCTTAGCAACGGGAGAAAAAGTCTCTTGGTAGTCCACTCCATATGTTTGTGTATAACCCTTCGCTACTAATCAGGCTTTGTAGCGATCAATTGAACCATCTGCTTTATGCTTCAAAGTAAACACCCGTCGACAACCAACCATCTTCTTTCCACTTGGTAAAGGCACCAAATCCCATGTGGAATTCTTATGCAAAGCCTGCATCTCAATGTCCATAGCTTCCACCCATTTAGGATCAGATAAAGCATCATGCAACTTAGTTGGTACACATACAGTAGATAATTGACATATATACGACTCATGTGACTTAGAAAGGCGATGAGTTGACAAATGATTACTAATGGGATATTTGGACTTTGTGTGTATATCAGGAGAATATTGGATTTTAGGTTTACCACGATTAACTCGTGGGGGCAACTCATAAGTAGATATAGGCACATTAGTAGACAATACCTCTGTGGCATCACTTTCATCTTCACAAGTCGATTGAGACAATGGTAGGGCAGAGGGGTTTGGAATACTATTATTCGGTACATCTTCATCAATATTTTCATGCACCACGTCACTGTCCAAGTATGTTGCTCCTTCACTAGTACACGGCAACTTTGCATTGAGTGAAGGGTGAGTACACATCAACTGCTCAGTGGATGAAGGGTGACACGGTGGATCAAGCAACCTCACAATATCACTATTTCCTGCACTCTCTGTTGCTCATTCACTAAACACTTCGCAAACTCTCTCCTCGGGAAGTGGAGGGATAGGAGACGATGAGGCAAAATACGGGACCTCTTCATGGAAAGTGACATCCATGGAGACATAAGTCTTTTGAGTAGGAGGATGATAACACTTGTAACCTTTTTGAGTATTTGAATACCCAATGAACACACATCGAAGAGCACAAGAATCTAGCTTACTCCGTTGATGAGAATAAATATGCACATACACAACACATCCAAACACCTTGGGAGGGAGCTTGGAGACAGCAATAGGTGAGATATGTTCTTGTAAAACTGCAACCGGTGTGCGGAAATCATGAACCCGGCTAGGAGTCCGATTGATCAAATAACATGTGGCTAAAACTGCATGTCCCCAAAGATAATTAGGGACCGACATTCCCAAGAGCAAAGCACGAGCAACTTCAAGTAAATGACGATTCTTCCGCTCAGACACACCATTTTGTTGGAGTGTAAACGGAGTAGTCGTCTGATGAATAATACCTTGTTCACGAAAGAAACAACTCAAGGCAGTGTTCACATATTCTCCTCCATTATCAGACCGAAGCACTTTGACTTTAGTCTGGAACTGAGTAGATACCATGGCAGTAAATTCTTGTACAATAGATGTCACGTCACTTTTATTCTTCATCAAGAAAACCCAAGTTAAGCGTGTGCAATCATCAATAAAAGTGATAAACCAACGAAATCCATTGGAAGTAATCTTAGCAGGACCCCATACATCGGAATGTACCAACGCAAATGGCTGAAGACCTTTATTATTACTTAAGGGAAAAACAGTACGATGGCTTTTGGCCAATACACATGTTTCACACTGAAAACAAGTCTCATCATATGAACGACATAGGGAAGGAAATAAATGTTTAAGATATCCAAAAGAAGGGTGTCCCAAGCGACGATGCCATAACCACAACTCATGCTTGTCCTTGTCACTGCCACTCTGAACTTTATTAGCAATACTACCATGAACCACGTATGTTGGTAGAGTCAAGTAGTATAACCCCCTCATCCTTTTACCACGTCCAATCGTCTCGTGAGTTTTAAGACCCTGAAACATACACCATGTAGGATAGAAAGTAGCATAGGCATTTAGTGAGTCCAGTAATCGTCCCACAGATAATAAATTACAATTAATATTGGGTACCAATAACGCATGTGTCAGGGACAAGGTAGGGGTAAGTGTGATTGTGCCTTCTCCAGTAATTGGAGACGGCATACCATTGGCAGACGTGATAAAAGGGTCACGAGTTTGGCTAGACAACTCATCAAAAACTTAGAATTATAAGTCACATGATCATTAGCACCAATGTCAATTATCCATGTATTGGAAACGTTACCTGGTACGGAATTTGTCACACTCAAATTCATGGAAGGACGAGGCGACTCAATTTCGCCTGCAGTCACGACATGAGCAGCTTTGGATCCAAACTTACGGGCTTTGTACTCAGGAAACCAATCTGGAACACCATGAAGCTCGAAACATTTTTCTACAAGATGATTACCTCCACAATGGGCACATTCACGAGAACCAGGTCGAGCCTTTGTTGCAGAAGGGCGGGAGACGGCAGACTTGGAGTTCGAAGAGCCTCTGGAACGTGCATTCACAAGGGACGACTGACGACCACCACCACCAGTTGAGGAAGCACCATTGGTCCGATGCTGGCTTGTACCAATCTTCAAAGCAGTAGCACCCCCAAGCATAGTGACTTGACGGGTGCTTTCTTCCACGACCAATGCATAGGCCTCCAAAATAGAAGGCACCGGAGTCATAGCCAAGATACGGCTACGAACACCATCAAACTGTGGATCAAGCCCTCCAAGAAAATCATACACCCTCTCAGATTCAATTTCCTTCTGTCCAAGAGCCACATCATTAGGGTTGGTATGTGGATTAGGACGAAGATTGTCAATCTCATCCCAGATAACATGAAGCTTCTCATAAAACATAGCAACAGATTCACCATCTTGGGTTATAGTCACGGACTGTCTTCGAAGTTGAAACAGCCGGGAGCTGTTTTGGGTGACTGTAAAAGTCTTCCTTGCAGCCTCCCACACATCATATGCTGAAGTACAACGCTCAAAGAGACTTCTCACACTCCGAGTCATAGAGTTTAGAAGCCATATTTGTACTAAACAATTATCCTCTTCCATTCGGAGTATTCCACAGAATCACCATCCTTAGGAGCAGGTTTTTTGCCATTGATAAACCCCGCCATACGTCCTCCAGTTATCGTAAGAAGGGCGTTACGAGACCAGGAGACATAGTTGGAGCCATCTAATTTCTCTTGTGCAATAGGAGCAGAATAATCACGGTAGGGTCGTTCATCCTTGGTACTAGACGAACCGGAGTTGGGTTTAACATCATCATCACCAGCCATGGTTGTAGAACACACACACCAAATAACAGCGGAAACAATCAACACAGCAAGACACGAACGCAGAAAATTTTCACAGAAAAATTTCTACAGCAACGGCAAGATTTAGATTTTCTCAGATTAGGGTTCACGGGTACCAGAACCTTACTTCTCTGATGCCAAGTCAAACAGTATATGGGTAAAATCATTAATCATTTATTCTCTCTGAGAGTGGAGTATAAATAGGGTTTACAAAGAGTACTATACAAGTAAGTAAACTATACAGGTAAGTAAACTATACAGGGAAACAAATAAAACCCTAAATACGGCTAATTAATCTATACAAATCGCTACAGTTCACACCTCAGATGAAGTCAGGATGGGCCAGGGACTACCCTAGTCCCTTAGTGGCTCCGCCCCTTATCACTTCCTATGAATACGGCTTGAAGCGTATTTAGGAGCCAATGCACCACCCCGTAAAGGGCAAATTAGGTAGCATGGTCCGCCAAAAGCCGGGTGATTCGAGTAGTTACTTGTTTTGACACGACCATTTGGGACACTTTGAGTGAGATATGATGCCATGTACTACACAACACATTGACTTACCTTTCGTAAGAATCTTGTGACTACAAGCACACTTTGCCAAGCTTGCTCGTTGGAGAATGTGAAACCCCTATACTTAAGTTATTATTATTTATTTTATTAGAACTTTAAGCTAAGTTTCGGAATATTTTTTTCTTCGTTAAGCCCTAGAACCTACTACCACCCTTTTGGGTTTTTATTTGGCCTTTTAGTTGCCAGCATGTATTCATACCAATTCATACTAAATAACCATACTTATGCTTAGTCATAAGTTTATAAGGTGGACGTGTGAAGCTTACCATTCGGCCTTATCTCCTATCCATTTTAAGATGCTTGTAAGCACGATGCTGACTTGGACGTGTCATCCTTTGCAGTTGTGCAATCGACACCTTGCATAACTAGCGACTAATACCTTGACACAACAATAGGTGTTCCTTAGTCCTTAAATGTTGGAGCCGACTCTTCCTACTATAAATAGGAGTAGTGGCTTATCATTTTTCCAAATGGGATTTGCACTAATAAGTTCGCATGCAATGCATGCAAATTGTTGGAGAGGGAAAAGGAAAGAGAAAGAAATAGAAGGGGACCTAGGGTTCGATATGTGGGGAAGGGTAAATGGGTTGTCTTGTCAAGATTTTAGCCATCAATCGAGGTGAGTGGTTTATGTAATGTGTTCAAAATGTTCTTATTTTCTGATAACTGAAAATCATGAGTTACCTTGCAATTTATCTATTTTCAAACATCTCTCTATTTCAAGTCAAGCATGTTGGATTTAATGAAATTGTTTGGATTAAAACTTGAACTTTGGGCTCAAGAAGGAGCTGGCCCAAAGGGAGGCCTAGAATGAGAGATGGCAGAAGCCCAGCCGAAGCCCAGAAAGCAGAAAAGGCCCTTTTCGACTTGGTGCAGCTCATTTGAACCATTTGCTCACCTACTTAGAGACCAAGTGGTGTAGACCAGCCAGCTAATCAACCCAAAAGCACTTTACAGTGGCAGTACAAGTAAATAGTTGTTGGGTCATTGCCCTTCAAGCTGCATTCGGGCAAGGCTACTGCTACAGGAGGCCAAGCCGAAGTGTCTATAAAAGAAGAAAGAGAAATCAGAGATGAGGACACTCAATCAAACAAACAAATACAAGCACAAACTCTGCTCAAAGCCAGATTTGCCTTCAAACGAAGCTGTAGTCAGCCTAAGCCTTCATCCCTCTCGGGATAAACCCTCACCAAAAGCCTTTGTAATAGCTCTGCTACCTTGTCAAAAACCTGCTGTAGTATCGATCTCTTTCTGTAAACTCATCTCTCTACCCCTCTTTCTCAGCTATCAAACCCCTTTGATAAAACCACAAAGATAGGAAGTTGCAAGACGATCAGCCTTGCCCGACAAGGTGAAACCTTGCCCGACCCTCTTTGTTTTTGTCTTTTCATTCATTAATCTAGCAGTATGTTGTATACTTCCAGTTGTATCCAAGTTATTTCTAGTAAGTTGACGATTAAAAGACTTCTCAGCTCTTGAATCCGATTTGAATATGTCTTCACAATTTAAATCAGATCTAAGTTCTAAGCCCTCGGGCATGTAAGATTGATCATTCAAAAGTCCTTGGTCTCAAGGCATAAAAAAGAACCTTATGTGGACTTAACCCATCCACGACAGTCTTTGATACACAAGAAGTCCGACCTTACTTGGGGCGCAAGTAATCGACCTATCTCTTAGTTTTATTTCTATTATATTATGATTATCGTAGAACGTTTGAGTATAGAAGGAATTATGATGGGAAGCCTCAAGGCCTATATCTAAGGCCCTACAAAGGCACCTATTTGGATTCATTATGCTATTCGGGCTCGAGTAATCAGAAGTATAATGGTTATAAGACTCTTGCAATCAATGGAACAAACATTATATGTTCGAGTACTGGGTTAGTTATTGACTGGAAGCCTCAAGGCGTACACCTAAGGCCCCACAAAGGCACCTGTCATAACTAACACGGTCTCTCGGGCATATATACAACTAAAACTCAACATCCGTTTTACATCTGCCATGTTGAAGATGGCAGTGGCACGCCTGAGCACATAAAAGTTAATCTTAATTGTGAGCCTTAAGGCCTACACCTAAGGCCCCACAAAGGCACCTTTCAAAGTTAACTTTGTCCTTCTCTTTCAGCCTTGCCCGACAAGCCTTGCCCGATAAGCCCGCCAGTGAAGCAGAAGCCTGACAGAAAGCATCAACCGGCGCCAACCTCTCGGGGAGCTGTGTGCTCGTCGGCTAGGAAACATCCCCAGCGGAAATTCTAGCCACGAACATAGTTTTGGCACGCCCAGTAGGACTCATTTGTTTTAATCACGCATGTCTAAAAAGAAAAGCCATAAACCTTGCAGAAAGAATACAAAGGACGATTCCTCTCAACCGTTGCTACAAATGGCAGATCAATCAGGAAATCCTTCTTCCCCATCAAGACAGGTGGTCTTGGAAAGCCCAACTTCATCCGGAAAGTCTGAAGTTAAAGGAACTAATGAAGAATTACAGGCTACTATGATACAAGTATTAAAGAGCATGGAAAAAATCTCTTTGGAAACTAAGGTGGAAGTAAGTAGACTGTGTACCTTAACAGGGAATCTACAGAGAAGATTAGATCTGGAGTTTTCCACTCCAAAAAGTGCTCAAGGAAGTGGGATGAGCCAGGTTACCATCATAAGTGAACCAGTCATTCCCTTATTTCCACTATTAGAAGAAGAAAATGATAGGGGAAAGAATAAGGTAGTTCTTGAAGGAAGTCAACCTGTGATAGAACTAGTTCTGAGAAAGAGTTTCCTAGCTTCCCATTATTATCATTTAATAATATGAGGCAGAGCGAGCAAGAAAGCACGAAGTATGGGATACCTATAACAACAGGAGAGTCCAGCGGAAAGGAAAGCTCCACATCTTCAGATAAACCTCTTCCTTATAGGCCACCCCCGTTGGCCAATAAGGGAGGATGAGCCAACTGGAGAAAGCCCGAGTCAAAGAAAGAAGCAGGCGTTGGCTGAATTAAGAAGGATGGTGGCTCAATAACTGAGGGAGGAGTTGGCTGAATTAAGAAGGACGGTGGCTCAAAATGCTTAACCACGGGCTCGCCCAGTGTTCAGGGTTACTTATCAAAAGCCTTATCACGAGTACGTTGATGAGCAAAATCAATTTCCCCTCAACTTCAAGATGCCTGCATTCCCAACGTTCACAGGTGAAGATAGCAGCGTGTCCTCCAGAAACCACATTTTCAAATTCTCCAATCATTGTGTGGCATATGAGGACAACCCAAACTACAAGTTAAGGTTGTTTGGGAATTCATTGGCAGGGTTAGCATCTCAGTGGTACTCTCTATTACCCCCTAACTCTATTGCCAACTAGGGGCAGATGGAGATGGCCTTCCATGAACAATTTTACAGAATAGAGCCAGAATTGACTATCAATGATCTTGTTGAAGTCAAACAATACGATCATGAGTCCACAGAGGATTTCATGATGAGGTTCAGAAAAACAAGGATGAGATGCTAATTCCCTGTTAACCAAGCTCAGCTCATATCAATTGCTCAAAGGTCTCTGAGATTACCTTTGAGGAAAAGATTTTATGATACACAATTCAATGAGCTGCAGGAATTGGTAATTGCTGCGACAAAGTATGAAAGGCTGTTGCTAGAAGAGCAACAAGTGAAGCATACTTCCAAAGCTCATCCCTTCTACAAAAACAAAGCTGCGATTCATCATGTGGAGGTAGGAGAAACCGGGCCAGAGCATGAAGATGGCCATGATAGAGAGGAAGTTTATGTGTGTGCTGTTGAGATGACCACGCCTTTCAAACCATTAATGGTGAAAGGGTTAGTTCAACCCATCAAAGACCAAAAAATTGTGATGAACGATGGAGGCTTCGTTCCTATGAAACCTCCCAAGTACCAGAGTTATTCGTTCGATCTGGCCAAGGCACCTGAGATCTATGAAGAACTGGTGCGGGCAAGAGTAATTTTGCCCGATAGTACTAAAAAAATGCCCAAGCCAGAAGAGCTGAGGGGGAAGAAGTATTGTAAGTTACATTATACCTTCAACCATTCTATAGCCAATTGTGTCCAGTTCAGAGATTGGATACAAGACCTTATAGTGAAGGGAAATGTGTTGTTTGACAAGCCCCAAGCTAGTATGATGGTTGATACAAACCCTTTCCCGGAGGCTCCTATCAATATGATCAACCTGATTTGGGTAGAGAAGCCAGGGTCATCAGTTGTTACAGCAGATGAGGGAGATAGATCCCAGGTTGTCCCAACACCCTCGCTTAAATAAAAATACCATAAGGGGGACCAAGAGATCATGATCAGGTCCCAAAATTGGTATTAGTGAGGGAAGCAGAAGAAAGAAGAAAATAAACAAGGGGCAAATAGTTGCCCGAAATAAGTTCAGACAAGAGCCAGAAGTAAAGCAAGCAGAGGCAAAATACATGTTCATTCTACCAAAAGGAAGGTTACAAATGATTCTAGTCTAACAGATTTAGATCTTCACTTAGCGCAATTATTCAAGAGTGATAAGTTTGCATAATCGCAAAAATCCTACCAGGTTCGGTCAGAACAGTGTGACTATTAACAAGTTGGGACCTAGTGTGTTCCAGTTCTGAGTTTGACTTCTTTACTTCTTCAAATTGATGTTCAAGGGTGCCAAGGAGAGTTATTTGCTCAGCTTTAAGAGCAACAAGTTGTTCTTCTAGCTTCTGGATTTCAGAAGTGACAACTCCAATCCTTTCCTTTGTCAGCAAGACCGCATACATCAATTGTTCAACCCGTGTAGAAGTACTTAATTCTTTCTCCTGGAAACATCTTACACGATTAGCTTGTCTCTCATCTCTCTGATGTTGATCCCGGAGAGCCCTCAAGTTCTCAAAGAAAGAAAGAAAAGAATCATGTTAAGCTTTGGATAGCTGTCTGGCTTTGAAAATCTCTATTGTAACCTTCTCTATATCATGGAGAGCCTTAAGGCTGAACGAAGCTGAGAAATCCTTCTTCACCCATTCTTGGAAAGCTCGACGTAGCTCTTGAAAGCCAGAAGGCTCAGAAGAACGCTTTGAAGATTTCAGCCTTGTTTCAAGTTGCTCGAATTCTTAAAAAAATGCGGGCAAATTAGCAGTTTTTGGAAATAAAGAAGAATGAGGAGGATTTCGTACTCCAGTTTCCTCTAATGGGGTAGTACCCACTGATGGGGCAATTTCTGTCTTCCCGATCTTCTCAATTCCAGGGTGGGGGAGCTCTGTCTTACGAACCAAGCGAGGAGGAGAAGCTTCTTCCAGAACTTGCTGCAAAGACCAAAGAAGACCAGATTAAGACAAGAATACAGTTTGAAGTAAAGGGAAGCTTTGGGAAGAAGAAATATACCTGACTGAGCCCTGGGGCTTCACAATGAAGAGTACCAACTTCTGGTTGAGGGGAAGACTCCCTATCACCGATAGGGGAAGAAAAGGCTGCACTTGAACCTTCGCTAATCCCCTAGAAGTATCCAGGGAAAGCAGCAATTGTTAGTAAGCAGATTATATGAGGAAAACAGGGAGAAAATACTCTCATACCTGGGTTTGACCCTGAGGAGAAGGATGAGGAGGTTCATCGATGGTAACTGTCAGGCAAGCCAACACCTGCAAAACCGCTGCCCCAAAGGTCACAGGAATTTCAGAAGCTATAGGTTCATTACATGTTACCACTGACGAACGGGGTGGCTCATATATTGGAGAAGGCTGCAGAAAATATGAATAGAAGTTAATATGAAAGCAATGTACAGGAACTCAATGCAAGAACAGTTGCTCACCAAGTTACTGCCCTCATCCACAAAGTGCAACATGACTCCTGTAGATGGATCAAACTGAGAAGATAGAGTTGCCTCCAGGGCAGAATGAGAAATCAGAGACTTCAAATGAGAACCTTGACTAGGCAATGAGGCAGATACCCCGACCTGGATGAAGATAGAAGAAGAGAAAGGTTCAGGCATTAGTTCCAGAGACTATAGAGTTACCCAATGTTCGAGAAGGAAGAAGATACACCTCTGAAGGATTAACCCATGGAGGAGAGAGGTTTGTTTCTCGGGCAAGTGGCGAAGAGGCCTCGGGCGGAAGGAGTTTTTCCTCTCTTGCGGCCTGACGCAAGTAATCATGCTTAGAGTTTTGTAGAAGCAATGGTTGGTTTCTTAGATAAAGAAGAAGGATGACAATCTGGTGAAGAAGAACAGGAACTCACTTAAAGATTTTTTTTCTTCTTTCTGCCTGCCTCAGAGGCTGGAGCAGATGAGGCTGAAGACTTGGGAGTTGGGACAGTTCTTGCTCTCTTACTATTTCTAGTAAGAATTGGTCGTTTAGTCTTGGGTAGAGATGCAGGATCAGAATATGAGGTCTCGATTACAACTACTTTCTTTCGTTTAGGTGCTTTGACAATCGCCCCAGGTACTTGTTCAGCTTCTGAATCTCCAAAAGATTCTGAAACATCTTCGCCTTCTCCAGCTTCTCGTCTTTCAGCCTCTGCTGCAGCTCCATGAAGAACTGCTGCATCAGCTGAGTCATCCTCGGACTCAATGGATGCCGATTCAACATCCACTTGGGCTGCAGGATCAAGCAAAGTAAGATTTAAAGGACTTCAGAAGGGAGACATAGTCAAGTTAAGAAGAAGAAATACCTATCAGAAGTAACCGATTCTTCTCTTGGATCATCTCCTTCCAGTTTTCAAGTTCGCCCGAACTGGGGTATGATTTGAGAGAAAGTTGACTAAAGAGGCGATCATGAGTCTCTCTCAAGTCTCCTCCATATTTCTTGGTCCATTTGTCTTCCCACCAAGAAGAGAAAAAGCAAGCAGTTCGGGCTTGGGAATAATGGAAGTTTTTTAGAGCATGATCAATTCATAAATACCATTATTCATCCATTTCTTCTTAAAAGTTGGCTCTAGTTCATCGATCCACTGAGCCCAAGCCGGATCGTTCATCAAAGGAAAGCCTCGACGATATGACGACCACTTGGATGAAGAAATGCCCGACTTAGCCAAAAAGGGATTTGGGGAAAACCAGTTATCCCTGGGCATATTGTTCTCTATCACTGAAGGGACCCGGGAAATCCATGTGGGACCCAACGATTGTGCCCCATGCACTTCAAAGAAAAACTCAGAATACAAACCTGCCCGAGGGCGATGCAGCCCGTTTAGTAGACGGCGCAAAGTGGCGATGCCTTCGCCATATTCATAGGATAGTTGGATTTGGCTGGATCCTGAAGCCATTTGATGAAGTTTGGAAGGGGAATGGCAAAGAAGACGACAAGGGTAAAAGATATCGGGCAAAGAGCAATAGAGAATCTAAAAGATTTAGAGAAGTAAAACGTCTGGGAAGTTAGGAAATTTTCAATTGCAGAGGGATTTCGTGCTAAGAACGCAGAGGATTCGTGGGTTAGTGAAATGATCGCAGGAAAGTGATGATTATCTTTAGAAAGTGTGCAAATCACGAGAGAGAGACGTGGGTTTTAATGGGGAGCTTTTCAATCAATATTGGCGCCTGGAGTTCCAGCCTAAATATCAATTGAAGGGAGCACTGTTTGGATTAAAACTTGAACTTTGGGCTCAAGAAGGAGCTGGCCCAAAGGGAGGCCTACAAGGAGAGATGGTTGAAGCCCAGCCGAAGCCCATAAAGCAGAAAAGGCCCTTTCCGACTTGGTGCAGCTCATTTGAACCACTTGCTCACCTACTTAGAGACCAAATGGTGTAGACCAGCCAGCTAATCAGCCCAAAAGCACTTTACAGTGGCAGTACAAGTAAATAGTTGTTGGGTCATTACCCTTCAAGCTGCATGCGGGCAAGGTTACTGCTACAGGAGGCCAAGCCGAAGTGTCTATGAAAGAAGAAAGAGAAATCAGAGATGAGGACACTCAATCAAACAAACAAATACAAGCACAAACTCTGCTCAAAGCCAGATTTGCCTTCAAACGAAGCTGTAGTCAGCCTAAGCCTTCATCCCTCTCGGGATAAACCCTCACCAAAAGCCTTTGTAATAGCTCTGCTACCTTGTCAAAAACCTGCTGTAGTATCGATCTCTTTCTGTACACTCATCTCCCTACCCCTCTTTCTCAGCTATCAAACCCCTTTGATAAAACCACAAAGATAGGAAGTTGCAAGACGATCAGCCTTGCCCGACCCTCTTTGTTTTTGTCTTTTCATTCATTAATCTAGCAGTATGTTGTATACTTCCAGTTGTATCCAAGTTATTTCTAGTAAGTTGACGATTAAAAGACTTCTCAGCTCTTGAATCCGATTTGAATATGTCTTCACAGTTTAAATCAGATCTAAGTTCTAAGCCCTCGGGCATGCAAGATTGATCATTCAAAAGTCATTGGTCTTAAGGCATAAAAAAGAACCTTATGTGGACTTAACCCATCCACGACAGTTTTTGATAAACAAGAAGTCTGAAGTTACTTGGGGCGCAAGTAATCGACCTATCTCTTAGTTTTATTTCTATTATATTATGATTATCGTAGAACATTTGTGTATAGAAGGAATTCTGATGGGAAGCCTCAAGGCCTATATGTAAGGCCCTACAAAGGCACCTATTTGGATTCATTCTGCTCTTCGAGCTCGAGTAATCAGAAGTATGATGGTTATAAGACTCTTGCAATCAATGGAACAAACATTATATGTTCGAGTACTGGGTTAGTTATTGACTGGAAGCCTCAAGGCCTACACCTAAGGCCCCACAAAGGCACCTGTCATAACTAACACGGTCTCAAGCCCTACAACTAAAACTCAACATCCGTTTTACATCTGCCATGCTGAAGATGGCAGTGGCACGCCTGAGCACATAAAAGTTAATCTTGATTGTGAGCCTCAAAGCCTACACCTAAGGCCCCATAAAGGCACATTTCAAAGTTAACTTGTCCTTTTCTTTCAGCCTTGCCCGACAAGCCTTGCCCAATAAGCCCGCCAGTGAAGCAGAAGCCCGACAGAAAGCATCAACCGGCGCCAACCTTTCGGGGAGCTGTGTGCTCGTTGGCTAGGAAACATCCCCAGCGGAAATTCTAGCCACGAACAGAAATGTTTTTATGTGTATATACACATATGTGGAATTACTTGAGATTGTTCATGGAGCATGAGAACTTTAGTGTCGCATTACTCCGAGGAATAAATGTAAACTGCACATGGGGACATTAAGCAGAATGGCCATTAGGGGTCACATGGTGAGTTACAATTTATGAAGGATATAATGAACACGTAAAGGGAGAATGTGATATGGAAAGGGACGGTAGTTGCCACTTACCCCTCACCCTATTGTTTTTCAGATGAGTGACTTGTCAAGACTGGTATTAAACGAGTTGTGGTGGTGTTACGGAAGAGATTTAAGAATTTGATTTAATTTGTACACCCTGTAAAGAATTTCGGAGTTATTTTATAAGAGAAGTTCGTTTTTTTTATTTTTTATTTTTATTTTTACTCGAGCGCCAAGCGCGGGGTATATATTTTCCGCTGACCTCAAGTCTGGGGCGTGACATAGAAAATCCATTTGTATCATCTCTAGCAAAGATACTTATAAATTTAGTTATGGACCAATCCAACCAAAATGCGAACCATGTAAATACTTATAGATTTAGTTGATGTACTGAGACTATTAATCTTCCATGAAGTAGCATTCAATCAAATTTCTCTTTTTTCTCTCATTGAAACTTTTACATGCATTGCATAAATAATATCATCTAACAATTATTATTTATAGTTTAACCTTTGGATCATATGCATCTTACATGAACTAAAGTTTTATGTATTTGTAATTGGTTAATTACATTTTGGTATTAGATTTTGTTGCTTTTGTCTTGTTTTGCTTTGGACATGATCAATCATTTCACCTATATATCCTAATCTTTTTATTTTGATGAAAACTAAAATAGTGAGCTTAATCTATTCAATTGAATGTTAAATACTTATCTACTAGTGTTTAATAAGGTACTTATAATTACCTTATTCTAAATCATTGGATCCAACGATTGATAAAATAAAATATAAAAAAATATAAAAAATATATATATAAAAAAAAAAGCTCAAAAGAATGAAATGAGAACTAAACATTACTTCCAAGTTCCCTCAAGTGTTGGGAATGGTGGGGAAATAGATTAGAATTAAAGTAGTATTCGATCTACTCTATTTTAATATAACTCGAGAGAGAGTAAGTGGTGAATTGCCTTGGTGGATAGAGTCTTCCTCTTTAATCCACTACGTCCCACGTTCAAACACTCCCGAATCCCCTTAGTCTAGCTTAGAGTAGTAATAATGCTTATAATAAGAGAGAGAGAGAGATGCATGAATGTGCTAACAAAAGCATATGCAATGATATTTATCATACAACACAAGCAAAGCTGTTGCTGGTCTCACACCAGATGATATAGAATAAGGAAGAGTACAAGTAGAAGAAACGATCCCATTCCAAACCCGAACCCGTCACCACCTTGTTCTGAGTCACTCGTGACGGGGGATGACATCCCAAACGATGGAAAAAATGAAGCTAGAAAGTGCAAAACCAGTAAAACTAAGAGAAGAAGAAGCATCACAAAGGCAAAGCTAATTCTTCGCTCTGTCTCTGCACCTACTTGGAACAAAGACACTGAGATTTCAAACAGGGATATTAAGGTAGGTCTGCAGACGATCAAACCCAATGCACCCACCAATAGAGAAGGGACAAGTGGCGACGGCCCTCTGCTCCCCATTGCAAAGCTCAGTTGGCAGTTTCTCAGCTTCTAGTGTGGGTGCAGAAAGCACTTTCCAGTGGGAGCAGAAAGCACTTTCCAGTGGGTGCAGAAAGCAAAAACTAGGTTACTGATCAGAGCAAAGGAGGGGAGTGATATATAAGAGGGGGAAAGGCTTGTTTGTTGATAATTGGAGATAACTTCTAAGCACAATCATTCTTTCTTTTTTGATGGTTTGTTGAGCGATGCCAACGTCTCTACTGGAATCTTTGTTCTTTTATTATTGTAATTTTCTCAGCGAGAGAGTTTTTGGTCTGATTATTATAGCGTCAGTTGATGTTTGCTAATATTCTCGCCTTATAACACATGTATCTACTTATTAATAACATGAAAATTTCTTCAATAGTATGTAGCATTAATAATAGAGGAATGAATGACTTCAGATTGAAAATGTTACAGGTGTTTTAACTGTTCTATTTTCAATGTAAACTAAATTCAACGGTTAAAACTATGAAGATATAAACAATTGTGAAAATAAATCTAACGACTAAAACGCTTGTAACACTGAATGATGATATCCTGCCCTACGTTTATAAAGTATCAACCAATTCATCAACCACATTATAAAACATATATTAATACCACAATGCAACGATGCGACTGGGAAGCCCAAAAACGTTTTATAATGTAGTGTAAAGGGATATAGCAAGGTCTCTAGGCAGCCAACCCACAGCCTTTTTCTGCACGAACATAAAATATTGATCTTCTGTGAAGAATATAGTCTCAGGAACAGCTTGTTAACATACATTTGTTTTTCCTGATTAGTCCAATTTTTAATTGAGTAAAATAATAGTGACAAAAGGACATGTTTTCCGATGCCTTCAAGAAAGGGTGCTTTCGTGATATAGACGATGACAACCCCCAACCAGACGTTCATGATTCATACAAAAATGAAATCGGAAAAAGGAGAGATAACTTGTTGCAGAAATACGTAAATATTTCTCAGATTTTTTGTATACTCCCTGAAGTATAGATTTTAACCGTCAAATCTTTGTCAAAAATACAATGTTTTTAATGGTTAAAAATTCCGGAGTATAAGAAGATCTAGATACTATTGACCAATAAAATAAAAAGATCCAGATACAAATCTCATAATATTTCCTAATACAGTAAACACTGTGGTCAATGAAGGATAGACGAGAGAGAAACAAGCCCATCAGCTACTGGTATATTGGCTGAGTTCACCAAACTTTTGAACTACGTTTGTTAACCTGCACTCTCATGCAAACTACAATTCCGAATTTCCGACACCGTGTACATCTGACAACAAAGATGATGCAGATCTACCTATCAATGTTGCATCCTCCATTTACGCCTCGAACTAAAATGTAGGGTTGTATCGGAGATGTTGCTCGTAAAAATCGATCAACTGGAAAAGGAGATAATAGATTAGCGGTAGTACAAATGACCATAGCAAAGACGAGTCAGTAACCATTAGCTACCAAAGCCACTGAAATGTTGTCAAGACAGAATGTTTATCGTTTTGAGCAATAATCACTTACCAGAAGCGGATGATTAACCTTGAGAGACTTGTTGTCCACTATCACTTCAGATCCGTCAGACCTATAACAAGGCGACCACGTATAAAAATGTTATAAAGCATGTGAAGAGAACCATGTGATCGACTTAGGTTGGTTTTGTAGCAACTGAAGAGCAGAATTGGTTACAAATTCCTATATTCATCGTGAAGAATCTAGACTTTCCACATTCCATTTATATAAAATTAACAATTAAATGTTATCAGGTCGGGTCCAACTGGCACAAAATATTTTGCCTACGCAATGACTCTATAGAACTGCTCAGACTCAGAAGCCATCAGAGATGGAGTTACACTGATGCCATGTAATACTGCTCCTAAGCAAATATATTACTCAAGAAATTTTATCAAGCAACCTAGAAAAATGTTCTCAATTCAACCACAAAGAGGTGATACCAGTCAAAGAACTCTTATTGACAAAATCAGAAGTGAACTGATGAACAACCATCGGGAATGTTCCAATCTAGCTCAAGGCACAATGACATTCCAACTAAAACAAATGAATCATGCTTGGCACACGTGTCATACACAGAAGGGTCGGGAAAGAGAAAAGAGGATTGAGTAATACTTGCAAGCACAGTGTAGCTTTGTCTAATATCCAATGAAGAATCTTAATTCCCTTAAAAAACTTTGCGCTTCCCAGGTGATCCTAATTCCAGAAGGAATGATGTTGAAGCATGAGAAAAAATTTGAAACCAAGCTCACGACTATGAAAATCCTTGAGGCTAGGTTTGGGTGAGGGATTTCCAAGTCCCAAGGGATTGAGGCCAAGTTAGTAAGAAATGGACTACAAATTGTTAGATAGAGGGGATCAAAAATGCCCTTCATCAACATTACAAAGGCATGTAAGAACCTGAGAGGGATTTGCAAATCCCTACTTGAAAGGAGTTATTTACAAATCCCTCTCACGTGCCTTTTTAATACTCATAAAGAGCATTTCCTAATCCCCTCTATCCAACTTTTTATGGTACATTCATTAGTTTGGCTTCAATCCCTTGAAACTTCCTTACCCAAACATAGCCTAAATGTTTGGGCGAGGGATTTCGAAGTCCGAAGGGGGGATTAGATACTCCACATGATTGTTTCAAAGGTATGTAAGAGGGATTTGCAAATGACAAATTCGAACTAGGGACTTGCAAACCCTCACACATGTTTCATATGGGATTTTCTAATCCTTCCTATCAACACTGTGTGACCTATTCCTTACTAGCTTGACCTCAATCCCTCACCCAAACATAGCCAAGGAAAAGGACAAATGTACAAGACGAATCCCTAAAAGAAATAAGAAGTTTCCAAAAAACAATCAAAATATTCTATGGACTAAGGCGCTTTCAATTTCGTGATAAGCCTGAATTGGCATGCCATACGCATGCTTTATGCTTTAACATAAATTTTGTGACCTAAGTATAAACCCTCACAGCTAGCATTTTCTAGCATGCTACACGCATACTTTAGGCATTTACATAAATTTAGTGCCCTAAGTTTAGACCCTCACAACTAGCTATGAGTCTACAGCCTTACCTAATTCAATAGTAATTTCCAAGTTCGTATATGTTCTATTTAGGACTATAATTGTGATTATTCTGGTAAATGACTGAAATCATGTCTAATCACCACATATGAGTTGGAAAGACCCCTGTAGTTTGCGTAGGAGGCATAAAGTACCTTTTCAGTTCTTATTAGGACAAGAAATGGATGTTCACAAGGGCATTTTCTCATGCCACATTTCTTATCAAATATCTAAAAGCATCAAGGTGTATAACATCAACAGCTACCAATTCCAAATTTACAGCTCTTGCTAGAAAAAGATGGTATTAATGATAAAAGCACTTCGAAAGATATCAAATCTTTTCAAATTCGTAGTTTTAAAATATTTTATGCACAGCATTCCTCCATCTAAAATATTTGAGAAAACTATATTCAAGGGGCACAGTTACAATTCATATAAACATATGAGAAGAAAAAACTATTTATAGATGATAGCCACAAAATTGTATGACTACACAAGAATCATTCCTTTAGCCGAATGCATGGCAACTTTAGATGAATCATATCTGAAGGAAAAAAAATTAGTTTACTGAAATTCCAATATTAACTAGCTAACTAACTAAAATGTAGCTTTGTTAGGAATAACCCAGTCGAAAGGTTATTCTATAATTTTATTTAACCTATTCCATGAAAATAATATTCATAAATCTGGTCAGGATATAATTTTAAATTTATTTTCAGCAATGGAATAGAAATGTAAGTTGAATTTCAAGACAAACCTCATTGCCTTAAAGGTGACTAACACATCCTGGACGTCATTTGATACAGAAGTTGAGTACCCTATAGGCTTTATTATCTTGGTGATACGCACTGCATTTCTAGATTCATCAATCTTATTCCTACGACTTGAATTTCCCCCAGCATAATCAAGATTTTCTGCCCCTGATTGATTAACTCTACTGCCATATCTAACACTGACTCTGGTTGTTGCATTTGTTGTAGCACCCAGTTCAGACACTTGTGTCTCTTGCTTAAACCTCTTCACAGAACCAGACTTCCTTCTCTTAGCTCCACGATTGCTCTGTACTGTTTCTGTACAATCAACCTTGGAAAGACCATCTGTAGGGCCATTAACTTCTGGAGCCCTTCCTTCTTGGAAAGGTACGGAAAGTTTATCCAAATTGACAACATTTGTAAATGTTGTTGCTTTGAGCTCACTAAGCTTTGGATCATACTCATTTTCCTCTCTCCTTTCACCATTTTGTTGGGAAATATTTGAACACCCATTCTCAGCATTAACTTTCTTGGTTGTTTCAGTATTGTTGACATTCCCGCCATTCTCTCCGACACGAGCTAAACCCACAGGCTGTTGAGGGGGAAGAAGATCAACAAGTTTCGAGCAGTTGAGTGCAGTGGAGGATAGAGCTTTATCGACGATGCCGATTTCCACATCTGTCATATTGTAAATAGGATCAGTAGAACGCTGCTGCCTCTTCTTGGGTTGAGAAAGAGGAGTCCCTTGCTTACGCTTGCGCTTCCGATGCTTTCCAGTACGCAAGCTTTATGAACGACATAAGAAAAACTTATATTAAATGATTAGTTTCTGCGAAAATGTAAGTTTTTGTAGCAGAAATAAGAATAACTACATAAAAGTATGAAGTTTTGTATTTTTGTGAATAAACTATTCGCAGAAAAAGACCCCAATCAACTCAACCACAATATTAAATGATTTAGTTTCTACAATCTTTGGAAACTACACTGTCAAAAGTTATGGTCCTTTTGCCGAAGTTTTCTGAAACCAAATGAATAGCTCGGGGAAAATAGAAAACCAAACAAAATAATACCTTTCTTCAAAGGCTTCAACAACATCAGCAATGGACTGGAGATTATCCAAAGGTTCCCATGTATTGGCCGTCTCTGGCCAACCGCGCCTGTATAAGTCAATAGCAATAAATACCCCAAATCAATTAACAGGCGAAGCAGATTACGCTTTTATTAAGTTTCCAAGTTTGAGATTTTAGATACACAAGTGCTTCGCGGTTTATTAGGTTATTACTATATAGGGTTGTTTATTGGGATAAGAATGTCTACTATACACAGATAGGCCTTAAACTTCTCCACTCCTCCTCTTGCCCAAACTATTTTCCATCTTCGACATCAACATAACTTTGATTTGATTCACCCAAACGGAGCAGTGTGTGCGTAAATTAAGTTAAACAACAACAAAAAAGAGGATACGAAGGAGGTTTACGCACCATTTGATGAGGTACTGGAGCTGACCCTAAATCATGGTTTTGCAACATACACAAATGAAAACACAAAGCACTCAGTAATCAGATTAAATAAGTAAGCAAACATAAAACACCCATCATTTCTTACCACAACTCAAATTAAACAGCCGAATGAAAATTACCCAAATCATTTCTCACTGGCAAAGTTCAATTGGTAACAAATTAGTATAAAAAAATTGTAAAAACAAAAAAAACTTGGGAGCAGAGAGGAGTACCTTCCGAACCCTTTTCCGGCGAATCGCTTCGATTTCGTAGAAGCCGTCATCAAGCTTGTTACGCTCTCTATTTTCGTCATCAACACCAGCCGCACCGTCGCCGTCGCCACCACCCTCATCATCACCGTCCTCTTCAGCTTCGCCGTCTCCGTCGCCATCGTCAGCTTCTTCGGTAGCCTGAGGTTCCTCCAGATGCTCTTGCTCATGAGAGGCGGCAGAAGCTTGCTGTTGGTGAAGAAGAGCAAAAGGGCCGTCGGGGTTGTTGTTGCCGGCGTCTCGAACAAGAAGCGCACCGGCAGCAGGCATTGCCTCCTTCCAATTGTTGTCCCAAATCTCCCTTCTTCCTACCTTGGTTCTCATTTGTGCTAGCTACTATACAGTGATGGAATTTCAAAGGATTTTCTCTCTCTCTCTCTCTTGTTTCTCTCTCTAGAGTGTTGAGCCCCAATTCCCCCCAAATATGTAAACCTGACTGCCACTTCCTTTTCAAGCGTTTTTCCTACCCTTTTTTCTCTCTCTCCTCTCGTCTTTCTCTGTTTCTCTCTCCCCTTCGTTTTCCTTTTCTTTCATTTTTCCCCCTCTATCCCGCCTTTTATTTTCTTATCAATTTCAATTTCTACCATTTAATTCCAAACCTGTTAATTAAAAATTCTATTGTTCTATAACGTGTCGATGTTTTATATTCAAATTTGAATTGTTTTTCAATTTAATTAGTAATCAATATGGTAATTATTGACTTACACATGATTCGATAAACATATCTCGGATAAATTTGGTGACTTAATATTATTTTTTAACTTGTTTAAATTTTGTTGTTGCTTAACTCAAAAGAGATAATCTTTGCTTCTCAATTTCTTTTCTAGAATAAATTACATTGTCACATTGGATTTCGTACTATAGTTGGTATTCTGATGCAATGATGCGTGCACGTCATGTGCCATAAGAGTTGAGAAAAAAGTTGTAATATTAAGCGTTTCTCATTCAGTATTTTAGATTATCGGTTTAGTGGTGGCGTATGTAATTCTAGTAGTTGACAAGTATACCGTTACCCATAAAGCCAAAGTTTGACTATGGCCTGTTTAGTACAACTTTCAAGAGCTGAGTTTGAATTGTATTAAAGTTTTTGAGAAAATTGGGTTGGACTAGCTTTGAGAAAATAAAGTGCTCGCGAAGACCGGTTGTTTGATGAAAGTTTCACTATGAACAAATAGGTTATATTACATCATTTCATGGCGGATAGGCAAATTATTGGAAGTTGTACTGGCAATGAATTTACAGTCCGTCCCCAATCTTTTGGATTTTATGAACAAAAGAGATACGACTTTGCATTATAGTTAGCTCAGCAGCAATCATAATCCCCAAGAAATCCCAATAGAAATATTTTTATTCTTTCAAGCTTTCATTTATGCTTATTTTGATCAAAGGAAAAAAACAAGGATTCTTAGGTTTGGATTTTTTGTCATTATTTATCTGTTCTACTTTATAGTAACCTCTTAAGTTTTGTTTTTTTTTTTTTCCAACTTCAAATAGATGAAAAGAGAAAGGCTTGAAGCCAACACGGTCACAATCGATAAAGGCTTGTGTTTGACTTCATCTATGTGAGAGAAGAAGTCGACTCCACAAGGTCACAAACTACCACACCTAGAATTTATAATGGAATTTTTGGGACACTATGTGTTAAACATTGAGAAAAGAGAAACGCTAAGGAGACTCTCTTAAAAATAGGACTCTCTGTAAACTTTCTATCATCTCATATTTTTGGCATAATATTTTAAAATATTAACACGAAAATTATCGTTAAATTATAAAGTGACAGAGACTATGAAAAGTCTCACTTTGTGATAGTTCTCTTAGCATTTCTCTTGGGAAAAACAAAACAAATATTTTTCTCCTAGGTTCAACTCTCGCCAAATGCGACTTTTGAACCAATTTATGCTAGCCCATTGTGAGGCTAAGCCCACCCCCCTCCCCTTAGTGTAGATAATATCGATTTGTTCAAAAACATGGGCTCCATGTTGATCCCGATCAAACCATTTTCCGATCTTCATACCTAAAAATACACTTACTTTAAAATAAAAAAATAAAAAAATAAAAAAACTCATATATTTTTATATAACGTTTGTTAATTCACGTGACATTGGTCTAGCATTGTTGGGTCAGTTAAGTAATCTTCAAAATATTGAAGGTTGCCTTTGCCATTATTTGACAGAGACCATTGATTTAAGGTTTTGTCACTTTAAGAGTTATTTATTACTAATTTATTGAAAATAAAGACCATATTGATATTGCTATATGACATACTAAAGGTGTGCAGAATGTTACCTAACTCCCTCTAATGCTCCAAACTAGCATACAGTTAGTTATGCTTTTTTTTTTTTTTTTTTTTTAACAAACAATATTATTTACACTAAGAGGTGAGGAAGTGGGCTAAGCCTCACAATGAGCTAGTAATAATGTGGTTCAAATTCGTCTTTGACGAAAATCAAACCTAAAACATTTCACTTACAAGTGAGGAAAAATATTACTATATTGTAGTATTAAACGACAGTTATGCTACTTAACTCCCTCTAATGCTCCAAACTCAATAGGTATAAAATTGATTATAATATACCATGATAAAAGAAAGAAAAAACCTGGAACTGATTGAGGCAAATGTTAGATATTTTTTTTGTTAAGAAAATTTACGCCTCGTTTAGATACTTATGGTTATTGACGCTTGTGTCTCAACATACAATGGCCACATCCAAAGTTATAATGTTCTCACACGTCGTTTAATGTTTATGAAAAGCATCGCTAATCTCTTCCAACTATTTTTTGGTCTATTTCTTATTATACGAGAGCTTAAAAGAAGCAACCAGTCAGGTCCATAAAGACCAAAGTCGGAAAACTAAACCACGGCAACCAAATGTGTTTTTTAGTCGAAGCACAGTGACAAAAAAATGTGTTTCACCAAAAAAAATCAAAATAACAACTTTATAAGAAAGCCCAAGTGTTTGAGCCTACGCTATATTCCTATCAGTGTCTAAAATATCGATATGAATTTAAATATCGATATACAAATTTGTGAAAATATCGATAAATATATCAAATATCGACATCGACATCAATTGCTTTCTATAAAAATGATGGAAATTTAAAATAAAAGTTTAGGAATTATCAAATATTGGTTTGAACGAAATATAATAATTTATCTAATATTTAACAAATGTGCCAGAAATATCAACGATATCTATCAATTTTAGACTAAACTTAGTTTCTCCAATATAAGGTGAAGTTTAGACTTCACTCCCCATTTTCATATTTTTCTTTGATTTTTTGGATATTTTTATAAAATATTGACCTTATCGAATAAATTTTAACATAGATACCAACTAGCACGACATTAATTCTAAATACACCCCAAATCATTTTTAGCGTATTATTTATCTTCTCAACTGTCAAAACCCTCTCACCCTCCATTGTTGAACAAAACCCTAACCAATGAAACTACAAACATGTTGATTGAGAAAAATTGTTTTTGATGAATGGAGAGACCTAAACTAGTGATCGTATCTAGAAACGGATCAAGAGCAAAACCAATGAGGACTTGTTGGTGGAAATGTATGAGAAAATTGGGCTTGAAGTTGAAGTTCTTAAACCTGATTCGAGCACCGGGTTGGCAAAGATTTATTGGGCTCTTAATTTGAGTGATGTCGGGATAGGGGTTCATGGTGCTACCATGACACAATTTTTGTTCATGAGACCTGGCTCTGTGTTGATCCAAGTGATTCCTCTTGGAACTAGTTGGGCAGCAGAGGCATAATTTGGGGAACCTGCAAGAAAGCTTGATTTAAACTTCATCGGCTACAAAATTCTTCCCACAGAGAGCTCGTTGTACGACACGTATGGTAATTAAAGATGATCCTGTTCTTAAAAATCCAGCAATGAAGCCATTATTGATGTTATCCTACTTAACGATGGTAGACAACTGTCAATGCAAACTATACTAAGATGATTTCAAATCATCATTTTGAAATCATTCGGCAAACTAAACATTCAGATGATTTGAAATCTTTTGGCAAACTAAACGTTCAAATGGTTAGATTCAGTCCCTGAAAATTAAAAATGAGTGTTATAAGATTTGAGAAATGTGGGGTGTATAGAAAATGTGGGGTGTATGTACAAAATATAAGATGTATATTGAGAATGTGGGGTGTGGGGGTATTATGGGAAAATATGTGGGGTGTATTAAAATAATTTTCAAGTGAAAAAGAAAATATGGGGTGTATTAAGTATGTGAGGTTTATTCAACAATTTGTGGGATGTTAATATAATAAGCCATATTTTTAATTTGACTAATATTTTGCAAAAATAATTTATGAAATAAAGAAGTTTAATGTGTGTAGAGCCCACAACCTATCCCAATATTTGTTGTCACTTAGTAGTACGGTTTAACGATATTCCTCTGCATTTGTAAGTAATATCTTAATTTTAATTTTTATCATAAACAATTTTGAATCATATTATTATTAGCTCATTATAAAACTAAACCTACATTTTTCTTAGCGTAAATAATATTATGTGTTAAAAAAAATCCCCATACTTGTTAAAAAATAGGATCCCTTCGCTTAAACTCTGAAATAAAACAGAGGGCTTTTATAGTACGGAGGAAGAGAGGGAGAGAAGAAGCGTTTGAAAATAGGCAAAAAGTGGGTCTTCTGAGTAATTAGGGCACAGAGATCAAAGGGTGTCGCTGTCACTTGTGTGTGAGAGAGAGCAATGGCGTCTTCCAGTTTGATTAGGGTTTCCAGGGCTATCATGGCGGCGACCAGATCCTCCAGTTCCACCGGCGGAGCTGCTCTCTTTTCCTCGAAGGCCGCCACCAGTGCTGTTCCGAAGCCAAAGGCGAAGGCTAAGCCCAAGGAAGCAGGTGATTCGACCAAGCCCAAAGCCACCCTCGGGATTATGAAGCCGACTCCGATCTCTCCAGCTCTGGGTAGCTTCCTCGGCGTCAAGGAATCCTCCCGCGCCGAAGCTGTCAAGCAGATCTGGGCCCACATCAAGCTCCACAATCTGCAGGTCCTCGTCTCTCTCGGCTCCACACTGTATTTATAAATATCTTCTAACTGTTTGATCTTTTTTTTTTGGGGGGGGGGGGTTTCTTTGATGGATTCTAATAAAATGCTTTGTTTTTTGTTTATTTATGTGGGTTTTGCTTAAATTTACTTTGTAAATTAGAATATTTTAGCCGGGAAAAAAAGTCTCAAAGCTCTAAAACCCTAAACCCTAAGCTCTAAATCCCCCCAAAAAAATAAAAATAAAAAATAGTAAAATAGGAACTAGCTGTTGTGGGGTGCAGAAAATGAGATATCTAGGCATTTTTTTTTTTCCGAAGTCAATTAAACCCCAAGAGATGCTGCTCTGCATTTCTGTTATTACTTCTATTTGATGGCCATGTGGTAGTATCTAGTGGTTGCATTTGAATTTGGTTGGTGTGAATGGGGTATCCAATGTTCCAAGATGAAGTACTAAATATCCCCAGTTTGTGATTTTTGTATTAACTGTCCTACTTGTGTTGTCTCACCTTCCTTGGCATCTGATGCATGCATCTTATGTGTATGGTCATCATGTTCAGGCGTCAAATTTACACGATTTTAAGCATATGTTGACATAATATTGGTTTTTTTGATGTGCAATTTGGATAATTCTTGGTTCTCATTTGTTGCTTGGATTCCATTTCATGTTTAGCATTTTTCATCAGCCTGGCATCACAATCTTATTCAGAATGCATTTGGCTTCAGTGTTGAGATATGGATTCATGCTTACTTTAATACTTTGAGATGTCTCTGCTGTTTGCAATTTGGGAAACTTTAATACTTTGAGATATCTCTGCTGTTTGTAATTCCGTAGTTTCCCAAAAAGTTGCAGGGATGCTATGATATAACTTTCTAATGTGATTATGGATCATGATTTATAGTTTTTAACTAGGATGGCTAGTGAGTAGCTATTACAGCTAAGAGATGTTATGCAAGGTCTTCTTTTATCGACATAAGTATTTCTTTGGGCAGATGAAGAAAGTTATGCTATATAAACTTCTGGCCCCCAAGATCTTCTCTGTCTTGTCTAAACAAGTGAAACATGATGATTGAAGACCCAATCTCTAGTCTCTGTATTGAGACAATGCTACATGTCAATTAGTATAGCCAATACAAAGAAACACGCAACAATGTAAGCCTTGGCAATTACCGAAAGGGTTGGAAGACTTTTTAAGTGTTATGTTTTGGACTTACATTGTTGCTTGTTTCTTTTGACGTGAGCACCTAGATGCAGATGGCACGAGACTGTGTGGCCTTGTGGCCTTAATACTTGGAATTTCTGTCCATGAAATTCAAATGAGTTGTGCCCTTACATGTCTGTGGGTTGGGTTTGTGTATCAAACTAGTTGGTCTGGGAAATTGTCACATATTGAAACCGTATGCTTTGGATACACCAAATTTGTGACTGCTACTTAATTCTAGGGTAGTTTAGGAAAGTGCAGCGGGGGTGTGGATCCTAACGTGTTTATGGAATGCTTGTTTTCATTTGAATTTTGTACGTGCTGTGCGTTATTAACCACGAAAGAGTAAAATACTTGCAAGGGGTGTGATATCCACACACCCCTTTTTACTTCTCCCACATCTTTTTAGTTTTTGGCCCTCAGATTGGATGAATTGAAGAAGATGAACGGACATAAATTAACAAGGGGTGTGTGAGAATTAAAAATGGGTGTGTGGATAGCACACCCCTACTTGCAATTGAGATGTGAAATTGAGTTGAGTAATAGTACTCAAATACGTCTGCTTTTGTGCCTGCAGAATCCTGCCAACAAGAGGGAGATTTGCTGTGATGACAAGCTAAAGGGGATTTTTGAAGGGAGGGAAAAAGTGGGCTTTCTGGAAATCGGGAAGCTGCTTTCGCGCCACTTTGTGAAGGCTGAATGAATGTCCATTCGTGTTGCTTTTGATTTGATGTAGTTTTATGTTCACCAACTTTCGTTTGTGACCTTATTATGTAGGAAGGGAAGGGGTTTCGTAATTGAAATTAGCTGGTCTGCCTTTTGGATGTATAGAAAGCACGTAGGAGAGAACATGTTCTGTTTTAATGGCGTGTTTTCCAAACGGGATAAGAGGAAAGAAACGGAATTGCACGCCTCTCGAAGCATTCCAGCGCTTACTAATATTAGTAATCGAATTCCTAAACTATTCGGAATTGAATTTTAGACTCTGGGAAGACGGCTCTGTTTGGAATCAAATATTTCTTTCCAAAATAAAGCTAAATTTGTTTAATAATTCCTTCCACCTCAGTACTCCCTCAACCAGATCCATTTCTCCGCCCTTTGTGGACTGCCTCGCGACTTCACTAGCAAGACCCTTTGCCAGTTTCTTCAGTTGGTGACGACCCAAATTAAATATTACTAAAATAATGAATTGGTGGGGAGAGAGAACAGGGGAAGTTGTGGCTACGGTGACAGGGACGGATCTATTTATGGACCCGGGTGTTTTTGGATCCTCCAGAAATTAGTTAATGAAATTTGTTCTGACATTCCCAACACTTTTTAGCACAGAAAACAACACATTGTTAAACTTCCCTACAATAAGGAGTTTGATGAGAAGAAAATGCCAAAGAAAGCTAGGCCAATTCAAATGAGTCAAGAAGTTATGGAATTCTGCAAAATAGAAATTCAAGAACTTCTCAATAAAAGAATCATCAGAAAGAGTAAATCACCTTGGTCTTGCCTTGCTTTCTATGTCCAGAAAAGCGTTGAATTAGAAAGGAGAACACCTAGGTTAGTCATTAATTATAGGAGTAATTAGGTTCACATCCTTCTTTTTGCTACTTCATTGATTAAAATTATATTCATTTTCAATTTTTGATCAAAGTCCTTCGGTATTAATAACATAATTAATTATTTGAATAATAAAATATTTTTATTTTTAAATATATTCCTTTAGTGTTAAAAATGTTACAATTAGTATATTTATATTTATGGCTAAATTTTGTATCATATATTTTTATTTTTAGTTTGTACCTATTTTTTTTTTCATTTTTAATTTGTACCCATATATTAGTTTCTTTTTGTGCCCATATTTTTTCAAGTTTTATTTGTGTTTGTACCCATGTGTATACCATCACGTGACATTGTATATTTAATCAATGATAGAAAAATTACATATGGTATATTTATGTTTTATGCCTAAACTTTGTATCATATATTTATATTTTTAGTTTGTACCCACTTTTAATTTGCAACATTTTTTTTAAATTTGTAGTATATTTATTTTTAGTTTTATTTTGTACCCATGTATAATTTCTTTTAGCGCCTATATTTTTTTAAAATTCATTTGTACTCATAATTTTTTAATCTTTTATATGTACCCTAATTTATTTACAATGTACCCATTCTTCTTTATTAATGTACCACTTTGTTATATGTGAAATGTACCAATTTTTTGGTAAAATGTACCATTTTTTTTTTAACACTATGGATACATTCTTTTGCCATTTATTATTTCTTATTTTTACATAGTTTTTATCCATTTATTCAATCAAAATGTTTGAATTTTTTTATTGTAACCGTTTCGAATAGTATTATAATGAGGGATTTTAAATTTATAGGATTATAAATCTCATAAAATATCAAACAATTAATGTCAAAACTATAAAAATATAAATATTAATTGTAATATAATGAGGTGCACAAGGGACTTTGATCAAACTTTGAATACCATTAAGGTTTTAGTCAAAGAATGTTAAAGATTAGGGACATCATCCAAAGTATCCCTTAATTATAAAACTCTTAATGAAGTCTTGGAATGGATATGATATCCAATTCCTAACAAAAGAGATTTAATTAAGAGACTCAGTCAAGAAGTAATCTTCTCAAAATTCGACATGAAGTCTGGATTTTGACAGATTCAAATTCATAAGGATGATAAATACAAAACATCATTTGTCACTCTTTTTTGTCATTATGAATGGAACGTAACATCATTCGGTCTTAAGAATGCACACAGTGTTTCAGAACATTATGAATGAAATATTTAATCAATATAGTCATTTCTCAATCGTTTACATCAACGATGTTCTCATTTATTCCAAATCGATAGATGAGCACTGAAAACACTTAAATATGTTTGCTAGGATAATTAAGTCAACTTGATTAGTTGTCTCAACACCCAAAATTAAGTTATTCCGAACCAAAATTATGTTTTTGGGATACAATATCCACCAGTCAACCATTCAACCAATAGATAGAGTAATTCAGTTTGCGGATAAGTTCCCAGAAGAAATCACTGACAAAACCCAATTACAAAGATTTCTAAAATCTTTAAATTATGTTGCAGAATTTTATCCACATCTTAGGCAACAATGAAATGTAACATCCCACATCGCCCAGGGGAGTGATCCTTAAATGTATATTCCAATTCCTACCTAGCACGAGGCCTTTTGGGAGCTCACTGGCTTCGGGTTCCATAGAAACTCTGAAGTTAAGCGAGAAGGAGGCCAAAGCACTCCTAGGATGGGTGACCCACTGGGAAGTTGCTCGTGAGTTCCCAAAAATAAAACTGTGAGGGAATGGTAAGCCCAAAGCGGACAATATCGTGCTACGATGGTGGAGCGGGCCCATGAAGTGGTCCGTCCCGGGCCGAGATGTGACAAATGGTATCAGAGCCAATCCCTGGCCGGAAGTGTGCCGACGAGAACGTCGGGCTCCTAAGGGAGGTGGATTGTAATATCCCACATTGCCCAGGATAGTAATCCTTAAATGTATATTCCCATCCCTACCTAGTACGAGGCATTTTGGGAGCTCACTGGCTTCGGGTTCCGTAGGAACTTCGAAGTTAAGCGAGAATGAGGCCAGGTCACTCCCATGATGGGTGACCCATTAGGAAGTTGCTCGTGAGTTACTAAAAACAAAACCGTGAGGGAATGGTAAGTCTAAAGCGGACAATATCGTGCTACAATGGTGGAGCAGGCCCGGGAAGTGGTCCGTCCCGGGCGGGGATGTGATAGAAACCTTTGTTTGATCGTCTAAAAAAAATCCTTCACCATGGTCCAATATTCATACTTCCATAGTCAAACAGATCAAGTCACATGTTAAGATATTGACCTGTCTTGGCATTCAAACTCCTAATTCATTCAAAATTGTTGAAACTGATGCCTCTGAATTTGGTTATGGAGGTATTCTCAAACAATCAACTTATTCCGAATCTGATGAATAAATTGTTCATTTCCATTCAAGAGTATGGAATCCAGCACAAAGTAATTATAGTACTAATAAAAAAGAAATATTATTTATAGTATTATGCATTAGTAAATTTCAAGATGATTTATTAAATCAAAAGTTTTTAGTCAGAGTCGATTGCAAATCCCGAACCAAACCGAAAAAATCTCGATCCCAAACCGAAAAATCCCAAACCGAAAAATCCCGAACCGATTCCTAAAATCCTGAACCGATCCCGAATCATTTGGTATGGGATTCAGGATTGCTCATTCTAAGATTGGGAATCCCAAAAATCCCAAATATATATATATATATATATTTAATTATATTTAGAATAATTGCAAGTTTGCAACCATTGGATTGTTTCAAAACAATCTGGGTCGTCCATTCTTTGTTAGGGGTCTCTCCAGCCCTACCCACTCTCTGTCTCATTTCATTTTGACAACCTTTTTCTCAAACCCTCTTTGAGTCTCTCCTTCTCGAATTAGAACTTCAGCAACCACCAACACACCCTCCCACAGTTTCACTCGAATTATTTCGACAAACTTTCTCTACTCCGGCCACCACCACACCTCACGACCACACAGTCTTCGACCCTTCACCCTCCCTCCACCACACACAGTCACACAACCAACCCTCTCTCTCATGATTCTCTGTCGCGATTTTCTCTCTAAGACTGTAACATCCCACATCGCCCAGGGGAGTGATCCTTAAATGTATATTCCCATCCCTACCTAACACGAGGCCCTTTGGGAGCTCACTGGCTTCGGGTTCCGTCGGAACTCCGAAGTTAAGCGAGAAGAATGCCAGAGCACTCACAGGATGGGTGACCCACTAAGAAGTTGCTCGTGAGTTCCCAAAAACAAAAACCGTGAGGGAATGGTAAGCCCAAAGCGGACAATATCGTGCTACGGTGGTGAAGATGGCCCGGGAAGTGATCCGCCCCGGGCCGGGATGTGACAAAGACTGTCACTGATTCTCTCTTTGTTTGTGGGGTTTCGAGTTAGGGTTCGGATTTCGATTTAGGGGTTCGAATTGGGGCTTTTGCAATGAGGTTTCGAATTAGGTTTCTGTGTGTGGGGTTTCGGATTAGGGTTAGGGTTTCGAAATAGGGCTTTGAATTGGGGCTTCTGCAATGGTGTATACGAAGTGAACGGCGGGTTTAGCGTCGGCGAAGCTCCGAGGAGATATTTACCTTACTTATATTTTTTTCAGTTTGATTTTCTTTTTGTTGTGTACCCTTTCATTTTTTTTCCTTGGCTATTTGAATGGGAACCGAAAGCATGAGACGGATGGGAACCAAAAATAGCCAATGGCCCACTAAATTTGGCCATAATTCATCTGCTGCTGCTGGGGTAAAGGAGGAAGAAGATAGGTGGAGTCTACTTTCTTTGCTCATCTGCTTTTCTGGGTTTATACCAATTTTGAATTTGCTGCAATTGGTATGAATTTTCTGGGTTTATACAAATCCCGAACACATCCCGAAATCTCGAAAAAATTTCGGGTATCCCGAAATTTCGGTTTGGTTTCAGGTTGTAAAATACCGTCTAAAAAATTATTGGGTTGGGAATCGGGCTTTGGGTTTCGGTACGGGATCCCGTCCCAAACCAGCCCTAAGAAAAACTAGTCAAAAATGTATTTCCACCAAACTTCCATTATCGTCCCACAGAGTCAAACAAAACATTGAAATTCTACCAAGCCATTCTTAGTAAAGCATAGTTAATTTCCATCAAACCACTTTACAGTAAAACTCATGAAAACAAAATCCTCTACCATTCCCTTTACATTGGTAGATTTTTAACCGAGTCAGATTGGGGAATACCTCTTTCCAAAAGTAAACCCATCACATCTAATACATCCAGTTACCCAATATTCATTACAATTATTTTGATGACATTGATGCCTGGACTAATATCTTTCTTCACCAAACGAAAGATTTCAGTCATTCATGGTTCATTAATTTTGACAAAAATTTTAAGCTAAAGTTTCCTGCATGGTTCCTAATGTGGTGTTCAATCCATGGCCCAACAACCAATCTCTTATAAGAAGAACTTATGTAGAAAATCTCTACTAATTTCTGGCCAAAATTGGATAGAAGAAAATTCAACTACAGGATTACACTTTTACCAATATTCATGGCCAAGTACACAGTCCTATGGATCTTGAAGTGGAATTAGGAAGTTGTTACCGGTGAAGTCTACAGAGTAAGATCAGTCAAGTGGTGGGATACATTCAATCAACAGAGGGTCATCAGCCAGGTCCTCTATGAATTTCCAATTACCACACTCCCAGTCTTTCTAACACAACCATTGCTGCCAGTCATTCTGGCACAATCATTATTGGACATTAGTCCATCCTCATCCCTTAAGGGAACAGTCAAGTCGTCCAAGTCAACATGTACAAAGAGCAAGGACAAAGTTGCCTAGCTCCAAGACCTAGCTTAGCAATTATTTGCAGAAGCAATGATGCTCCACACTGAAGATGAGGAAGCTTCAGACTCAAAGTCTTCAAATGCATCCTCACAACAACTAGTATATCCAAAAATCCAAATAGCTAGATGGACCAACTACCAGGATTCTCAAGACACATTTGCATAAAGCCATGTGAACACCATGTCAGTCACTGTGTGAAAATTTGAGTCATCATTTCAAGGCACCATGTGAAACAGCAAGTCAAGCCATGTGAACGCAGTAAGTCACCATGTAAAGCATTCAGTCATTATTCACATCAATCATTCCGACAAAGGAAGGACTCATTCAATCAGCAGAAATCACTCAACATGCTCCATAGTAAAAGCAACAATTATTTTGACAAATTCACTATTCATCAACAGTAAATGCAAATCATCTTCCATCATGTGCTTCAACAGTGAAGAAATCAATTATTAAGGTCTCATTTTCCATGTCTATAAGAGGAAGACTCGGAGAAAGAGAAAGCAAGTTAATTTTCCACATTTTTCCCAGTTAAAACTTTCTTTGAGTTCACATTGTATTCAAAGAAATAAAAAATTGTAAACACTTTCAATTTTCAAATGTCAAGGATGCATGCGTGCACCAATGTTCTTTTCATCAGTCAATTTCTTATTTGTTGACTCAATCGTCAGTAAATCAATTGTAAGTCTCACTGTAAGTTTTGCAATAAAACTTAGTTTCAAATTATATTTGCATCATTATTTTGAATTCATTATTTTCATTATGAATATTTTCATTATGAATATTTTCATAACAATTGATTTCAATTGGCATATAATTCTTACTCTCAGTCAATTTAGTGAATATCTCAAGTTCAAGGTAAACACATATCAATCTTTCATACATTTCTTTTTATTCATTATCACAAATTGGTTCCGTGCTTTGTTAGTTTGTTTAATCCCACATATGAACCTCATTTTCTCCCACTTCTGCCCCATTTGGTATCATATATATATATATATATATGTATGTATGTATGTATGTATCAATTCGTATATGTACATTTAATACGTATATGATAGTCCAAAGAAGAAAAAAGAGGATAGACATGTGTATGCCAGGTACTTGATTTGCATGACATTTGTATACCAACTCATAAGTTTCGTTGGTTCACCATTTTTCTCACATGCAAAAGCTTAAGTCGTTAGGTTGACAAGTTTACAAACGTTTCAAGGGGAAGAGGATTATTTCCAACAACAAAACAAAGAGTAGCCTAATCTAGCTGATGCAATTGTTTCTTTAATTTCCCACTAATATAAGTCCAAGTTATGGACTGTAGAACGTCCTAGAGGCTAAATTTGGTACCAAAAAGGAGAGAAACTACTAGAGAAAGAAAAAAGTGACATTTTCACTTTGTATGAACTAGGGTTTTTGGTTAGAATAATGGTAGGGAAATTATATTTTGGTAGATCATATATATTACTGGTTTATTATAAGTATAGGTGTGAATCGTGATCGACCAATAGAAGTAAGTCTCACACTATTAGAGAAATGGAATAATATGGATTATCAAAATACGGTAGGGATATTTTCTTTGAGTTAACCAAAACCGTTTAAATATGCATATATTTAGTTCAACATTTCTATATATTCTTAGCTGAAAGTAAGTGGATCGGATTTTCTTTTTATTTATGAAAGGCTTGGTGAACAAAGAAGGGTGATGAGAGAAAGGGGGAAAATAAGAAAAAAGAATGGAAACAAAATTTTGAAAGTGAAAACAAGTTGAAACAAATTATGAAGGCGTGAGCTAATATGTTAAACGTGGTTAATACTTTGCAAGAAGACATTCCTCTTGACATGATAATGTGACATTGTTATACAAACTTTATAATCCAAACCGTTCATTTCTTTATCATCATCTAAAGATCATTCATTTAACTTGGAGATTGTTTTGTCATTTGTATGTTTTGAACAAATCGATGTTTATGATAATAAGTAATATCTTATGATTAACCGTCAACTTAGCAGTTTTCATATTGAATGAAATTGTTTAGAGGTGACATTTGAATGATAATAAAGAAAATAAACAATTCAAATTATGACATTTACGATAAAACTATCATGTAAATAATTACTCATTAAACATGAAACCAAGCATTACATGTCATCAACCAATAAATAAAAAAGGAGATATTAGTCGAAGGCCTAACACATGAAAACACAAATCAATTGAATGGTCAATTTTTGGGACTTTGTCGATATATTGTTAATACTTGATGGATAAAGTGGTCAATACAATAGATAATTAAAATCCGGCTTTTTAGCCAAAATGATCCCTGAGATTTGCATAACACATAACTTTGGTCCCTGAGATTGAAAATCAATAGAAATGGTTCCTGAGATTGTCCACCATCCATTATTTTGGTCATTCCGTTAAAAACTATGTTAAGTGGTCTCGGAGCTCATAACGGAAGCTGAGATTTTTGGACGGAAGTTTGGGCAATTTTCAAAGCTTTGTAACTCAATCGTTTCTTAACCAAATTCGACCCATAAGATATCAAAATGAAGAAAGGAAAGTGTTGAACAAGATTATACCTATTTGGTAGCCCAATGGTTGCCGGAGATGGCCGGAAAATAGTCTGAAAGATGACTGGTCAGTTGGAAAACTGGAAAACTCGCCAAAAACTGGATAAACTTTAAACGTTCATAACTTCTTTAATACTCAACGAAATTAAGTGATTAAAAAACAAAATCTCGACTCGATGAAGAGAATAGTACATTTCTCAGTGGCTAACTCACATTTTTTTTTTCCGGAAAATAGCTTGAAAGGTGACGGATCAGCAGGAAAACTAGAAAACTCACCGGAAACTGGGTAAAATTTAAATGTTTATAACTTCTTCAATACTCAACGAAATCGAGTGATTCAAAAACGAAAATCATACTTCTTGAAGAGACGAAGAGAATATTCTTGATGGTTAACTCGCCATGGTTTGGCTGGAAAATAGCCAGAAAGGTGACTTGTCTGCGGGAAAACTGGAAAATTCGCCGGAAACTGGGTAAAATTTAACCGTTCATAACTTCTTCAATACTCAACGAAATCGAGTGATTCAAAAATGAAAATGATACTTCTCGACGATACAAGGAGAATGGTACCTTTCTTGATGGCTAATCCACTGTGATTTGGCTGAAAAATAGCCTGAAAGGTGACTGGTCCGCGGCAAAACTGGAAAACTTGCCGAAAACTGGGTAAACTTTAAATGTTCATAACTTCTTCAATGCTCAACGAAATCGAGTAATTCAAAACCAAAAATCATACTTCTCGATGAGAATAAGAGAATGATGGGTTTCTCGATGGCTAACTCACCGTGAGTTGGCCGAAAAATGGCTTGAAAGTGGTTGTTTTGGTCTCTAGTTAGCCGCTTTTGAGCAGTTTTTTGACCAAACCACGACGAGTGAGCCGTCGAGAAAGGTACCATTCTCTTTGTCTCATCGAGAAGTATGATTTTTGGTTATGAATCACTTGATTTTGTTGAGTATTGAAGAAGTTATGAACGTTTAAAGTTTACCCAATTTCCGGCGAGTTTCCCAATTTTTCCGCGGACCAATCACCTTTCAGGATATGTTCCGACCATCTTTGGCAACCATTGGGCTTCCAAATAGGTATAATCTTGTTCTACACTTTCCTATCTTCATTTTAATATATTATGGGTCGAATTTGGTTAAGAAACGATTGAGTTACGAAACTTTTAAAATTGCCCAAACTTCAAGCAAAAAATCTCAGTTTCCGGTATGAGCTTCGAGACCACTTAACAGAGTTTTTTAACGGAATGACCAAAATAATAGATTGTGGACAATCTCATGGACCATTTCTATTGATTTTCAATCTCAGGAACTAAAGTTATGTGTTATGCAAATCTCAGGGACAATTTTGGCTAAAAAACCTTAAAATCCTCAATTTAGCTAATTTGGAAATGAAAAATAAATTAGGCTGAAAAGACAACTATAACCCTCTAAAAACTCTGAATTACAACAAAAAACCTTACGAATGGGGATAAATATGTCAAAGAAAGCAAAAACGAAAAATAAGCAGCCTTTTCATCCCTGACCCCGACACACCCAGCCACCACCATTTCCTCGCACCAGAAGAACCTGCAGAGTGGTTGTAGTCTATAGGACGCTCTCATCGTCCAAATCTCAGTTAAAAGTAAAAACTGGACCCAATTATGCAACCCTCCTTTTTCTTTTTTGGACGTTAAAACTTAAAAGCTTAAAATATCATTTTGAAAGAGGTAAGTGCATAGTTGTATTTTCAGTTCAATTTGTTTGTCATTATTTCTTATGAGTAGGTTATAAGTTGATTGTGTATAATTATTTTTTTATATAAATTATGTTTCGATTTTAATGAGATTTTTGTCACTTGGGATACGCTTAAAGTGTTTGATAAAATGCCTCAATGGAAACAAAACTTAGAAATTGTTGAGACTGTATATTGGGATTGTATGTTCTACTTTGAGTTAAGCTGAATGACTATGTACCATACAACTAAAAGTTGGGGTGGGTTTAAAAAATCGAAAACCGAAAAAAATCAAGCCGAACCAAATTTGTTAATATTTAATTATGTAATATATATTAATTGTATAAATCATATACAAATACTCAAAATCTAGAGGGCAGAAGGTTCGAACCCCTTACCTCCAGGTTGAGAGTGTTTGCTTCAGCCAACTTGACAACAAGCTTTGTGTTGTTATAATTTTATTAGTAAAATATTTTGGGAATTGTTATTAGCACTCTAAAAATCTCATTTCGCACTCCAAACTTTCTATAATTAGAAAGAAAGTGTAGAATGAGATTTTTAGAGTGCTAATAACAATTCTCAATATTTACACTAATTCTGGATCTTTAATCTCTACTAATTAATAAAGGAAGTGTTATTGTCACTCCAAAAATCTCATTCTACACTCCTAACAAGTGTATTTTTCTTTCCCAATATAGAACTTTTGGAGTATAGAATGAGATTTTTGGAGTGCTAATAACAATTTCCATTAATAAAACACTCATTGTCAACCAAAATCCTATGAAATTACCAGTTTAACCTTTTAATTAAAATAGAACATGAATAAGAAATATAGAGTAGAAATGTAATTTCATACAACTAAATTTTGTTTGTTTTTTAAATATCACATACATGTAATCATAATATATCTCTATTAAGAAAAAAGAAAAAAGAAACTTTCCACTCCCACATTCTCTATTACTCTCTTCCTCTCTTCCTCTCTTCCTCTCTTCCTCTCTCCTATTTCAAAAACAAAAATAAAATATAAAGTAGAAATGTAATTTCATACAACTAAATTTTGTTTTTTTTAAAACATCACATACATGTAATCATAATATATCTTTATTAAGAAAAAAAAATAAAAAAAATTTCGACTTCCAAATTCTCTATTACTACCTTCCTCCTATTTCAAACAAAAATAAAAAAATTTCTCATACATAAATGTGTGCCCATATACGAGTTCTTTATAAGATTTCTAAACACAAAACCTCTTCCTCCAAATCAGACTCTCTCTCTCCCTCTTCTCCGGTTCTCCTCTCGAATTTCTTCAAGGGCGGTATCGGCCTCGGCGGCATCTTCCACAGCGCCGTTCAGGTTCCTCCTCCTCCTCTCTCTTTGTGTCTTCCTCTTGTGTACTCGCGGTTGCAGGTATATGTATGTAATCTGAAAGTGGACGTGTAATTGGTAGTTGGAGTGCTGTGAATTTGGGGGAGATTTAGGGCTTTAATCTGAAAGTAGACATCTAATTGCTAGTTGAAGTTAGTAATTTTCCTGATTGATTGTAAACCTTTGATTTGAGTTTGATCTGAATACTGAAAAAGTTTCAATTTTCGCTATGTTAGTTTGGATTTTCGGTATTTAAGTGCCGAGGGGTTGTTGAGTTTACCTTTATGATTTGCGTTTGCGGTTTATAATTTTCAGTAAACTGCTTTATGTTGCCTCAATAGATGTTTCAGATGCCTTTATGTTGAATTTTCGTTGCCAGTCAAGAAACTCTGATGATTCTTATATGGAGAATGACTAGAGTTTGCCTCAATAGATGTTTCAGATGCCTTTATGTTTAGGCAAAAAACCAAACCGTTTTGAACCGAACCCAGCCCTAACTAGAAGGAATGAAGTCAATGTGGAGCAAGTAGGCCAACATTTTGACAAGTTGATTGAACTCGAACACTACCGAATTGAATTTTGAGTTAGCGGGATTCGGAAAGGGAGATACTTGGAGATTTGTTATTGCATTTTTTAATTAGTTGCGAGTTATTTGGATTTGTTTCAAACTTTTATTAGGTGACCGTTTTCTTATTAGTAATGAGTAATGACAACGAGGGGTTGTTATTTCACGCCATGAACATATATCAAAACACTGTGGTAAAGAATATTTGATAATCATGTGCCCGAAAAGAATATCTGAAAATCAAAATAATCATGTTTTGAAAAATAAAAATAAACTGTAGTCTTAGTCCGGCCTTGTGCCAAACTTCGGCATGATAATACTTAGTCCAGCTTAAATCAAGCCAAGCTAGCTTAGTCCCTGAAATAGTCCAGTACACGACAGAGGCTCAGGGCCAAGAGGTAGAGGAAGACGTAGGAAGACTTGGAAAGAGACTCTAAGAAAAGACTTAGAGTACTTGGATCTAACGGAACACTTGGCACAAAACCGAGCGTTGTGGCGTTCTAGGATTCATACAGCTGACTCCACTTAGTGAGATAAGGCTTTGTTGTTGTTGTTGTTGTTGTGGGAGGAGCAACTTCAAATCTCAAGATTTAGCTGATATTTATAGCTAAACCCCTATATCTATATTTGAATGAAAGAAATAATAGATAAAAAAACATATGGATATCAAATATTTTGTACCTAAGTTATTTCAAGTACATGCTGCCTGAGTGTATAGTTTTTATTTTCAACAAATGTAGCCTAGCGATCAGATTTTAATCCTTTTATTGTAAAATACATCCGAAAAATTAGGTTTTACAATGGAAGTATTACAATCGATTGAACTATGCTTGCATTCTTGGAAGATGAAATTAGTTGAGACCTGATAACCCAATGCACTGTTATTAGATTGACTTTAATTTTCATTTCTATTTCAAATGGTGCAGGGCTCTACGCACAATATGCAGAGAAGAATAATATGGAAGCCTTGTCATTTTGCAAGAATTCGTTGCCTAGTTGATCAAAAGGCGTGTTTTACATCCGAGAGAGCCCTTACTTTAGGAGGAGAAACAGATGATCCTGTGTATGCTGATGTACCAAGACCTCCTAAAAAAATGTCAGAAAGGAAGCCTTACCCTACACCCATGAAGGTTTTGATTCGAAGAGCCAAGGAGGAGAAAGAAGCCCGGAAGGTTGAGCCTTGCAGGATGCTTGAAGAATCACCTGATAATGGATTGTTGGTCCCTGAATTGGTTGAGGTAGCTCATCAAGTTTACCAAGCTCGAAAGTCCCTCCTGTTTGGCTTGTCAAAACTTGTTCAAGTTGTTCCTGTCCAACGGTGCAGGTATCCACAGGTTGCCTTTTGTTTTTCTTTCCTTTTTTTCGTTCCTTGAGTTTGTTTACAAGTTTATGTGTCAACTCTTATTTGCCAATTTCACCATAGTGAACCAAATTTGTACGTTCCTATACATTGAGGTTCCTCTTTTGTCCAAATTGCTTAGGATCGTGGATTTAGACTCATATACACTGGGAATCTCCTTTCATCTGTTAGTTGGATTTAGAGTTTTTAAGGGGTTGAACGGTTAGTTATTGAGGTTGACTTGTATTGATCATGCATGTGGGATATCGTTGCCTAACGTTTAGATTCTCTTTCTGGCCTGTAATCTCAATATTGTATGTGTATTGCTTGGTGCTTTCAACTTGTCAAAGCAATTTCCTGTATGGATGGCAGGGCTTAGTGTAAAGCTAATTTAGGGAAGATAATTAGAGTCTATGGTAACACATGGAAACATTTCACTGAAAACTATTAAGTCAATGGCTAACAAAAATATGCAGGCTCTGAATCTACTTCCTGTAGTTGGTTGATTTACCGAATGCCATCCTGATCAGAAATATAATATCCTTATGCTTGTTAGTTCGTCGTCTAATTTAAATAATTATTCTCAGGTTTTGCTCTGAAGTTCACATTGGACATGTCGGTCATGAAATACGAACTTGTACGGGCCCAAACAGTGGTTTTAGGAGTGCGACACATGTTTGGAGGAAGGGAGGAGTTCAACATGTGGTTTCCTTTCCTAAATGCTTCCATCTTTATGACCGTGTTGGAAAACCAAGAGTTGGGCATGATGAGAGGTTTGAAATCCCACGAATCCCTGCCATTTTGGAGCTCTGCATACAGGCTGGTTTAGAGATTGACAAGTACCCAACAAAGAGAAGAACGAGACCTGTATATAGTATCGAAGGAAGAATTGTAGACTTTGAGTCGGTCAATAAAATGGATGATGTGAATAGGAACTCATATTCTGGGATTGTTGATCTCGTGGTACATTCTGATATTAAAACTGATGTTGAGGAGTTGAGGAATTCAGATTCACAGAGTGATACCAACCTTGTGGATAAAACATTACCGAGTGATAAAGTGGGGAAGTCTTTGAGCGAGTTAAGTATTATTACAATGGACTCATGGTTTGAGATGATATCGGGAGCAAAGAAGATCATGGAGAAATACAGTGTGAAGACTTGTGGATATTGTTTAGAGGTTCAGGTAGGTCCCAAGGGGCACAAAGTGAGGATGTGCAAGGCTTCAAAGCATCAATCTCGTAATGGTTTGCATGCTTGGCAAGAAGCAACAATAGAGGATCTTGTGGGTCCGAATTATGTTTGGCATGTCCGTGACATAGATGGTCCTGCTCTGGATAACAACCTGAAGAGGTATTACGGGAAAGCTCCAGCTGTGGTGGAGCTATGCGTGCAGGCAGGCGCACCTGTGCCAAATGAATATAGGAGTATGATGAGATTAGATGTAGCTTCTCCAGAGCGCGACGAGGTTGATCTGGTTGCTTGAGATAATGATCCTCTATGTAGATGAATCGGATGTAGTAAAAGAGATGTAAACCTCCATATTGTGACGCAACTGCTAGCAAGGGGAGGTCTCTCGCGGTTGAACTCCTGGTGTATTAGATCGAAGAAGTATTTACTTCGCTATTGTGGCTTATGAATGCGAGTGTTTTGTCTGCAGGGTTAGTAGTCCACAGGGCTGGTGTCTTACTTCTCTAGATTCTGTTGCTCGAATTTGTCAAGTGAAAGAGAGCGAAAGGATGAAGTTAAGAAATATGACTTGTGGGCTGATCATGCATGAAAAGGTTGTAGGTATGAAAAAAAAAGTCCACAGGGCTAAGAGATGTTATGCAAGGTCTTCTTTTATCGACATAAGTATTTCTTTGGGCAGATGAAGAAAGTTATGCTATATAAACTTCTGGCCCCCAAGATCTTCTCTGTCTTGTCTAAACAAGTGAAAAATGCTGATTGAAGACCCAATCTCTAGTCTCTGCATTGAGACAATGCTACGTGTCAATTAGTATAGCCAATACGAAGAAACTTGTCAATTAGTATTAAGTGGTTGAGGATCCAAATTAAATATTAATAAAATAAAATAAATAGTGGAGAGAGAGAGAGAGAGAGAGAATTAGAGGTGGCTAGGGGTGAGTGGAGGCTGTGGCTATGGAGGCAGGAGTAGATCTATTCATGGACCTTCGAGGACCACCCAACGGTCGGGCGATGGTGGAGGAGAGAAGACCACAATGGTTGTGCATATATTCTTCAAGAGAAGTTTTGAACAAAGCTAATAGGAGCAAAGCTTTGCTATTTTTTGAACCTTGTTCCAACAAAGAAGAAAGAGAAAATGACTTTCTTTATTCATTCCGATTCCCCTTTTTTTGTTGTCCAATCAGGTTGTGCCACTTAGTATTTTAGTTAATAAACAATGATGTATTACCCAACTAATACTTTTATTCTACATGTTTGACATCGGTATTTTTTAAAAATCAATTATACTTCATACGACCTCTAAAATATTTCGTAAAATACTACAGACTTGGAATCACTTGAAATTTCATTTCATACTATCAAATTTACTAAAATACTATCAAATTTCATTTCATACTATCAAATTTCATTTCATTTCATTTCATGAATGTACCTCAGAAATCGTTAGTTAAGGAGATGAGTTATCCATTGCTCTACGATGGCAGGAGACCCGTACCATGGTCTCAACATATCATCTGAACCAACTGGTGAGTGGTAAACACCGTCGAAGCTAATGTTGAGGGCACCCTCCAGATGGGCTGATGCTTCTGGTACAACCCCGTCTCCCCAAACATCTGCCTGCCCACATACCTGAAACCAAACGGTAGTCTCATTATCGGCATTCAGCCTGCAACTTTGATACTCGATCGGCTTACAAGAAATGTCAGAGGACATAACACCAAGAAGCATAACTATCATAAGATATCAATGCAAACTGTATTCTGTATTTCAATTGATATTCATAATTTTAATTTGATTGGAAGTGACTGTTTAAACTGCTGAGACAATGGGGAGTTTTACCTGCTTGTACCCTTGCCCGACAAAGCGCGCGCGCAAGGTGGTTGTGGTTGATGTTGGAGTGCTCACAGTCGCATCATTTATGAGAGCAGCATCTGATGAGGATTCTACACCCTCTATTGGGAGTGCAGAATCAATGGTTTCGTTTGAGTTGCCTAATAAACGAGCACCTTGAATATACCTGCAGTTTACATATACATGTCTCATATATATTTTGAGGATTTTTCGTTCAATCAACTACTATTGCATAGAAGGTCAAAATCGATAACAGTGACACAAACAGGTACGTGCCATTTCACACCTTTTAATTTGTCCCCAAAAAGAAAGGTTATTTAAAGTAATTTCATTCAGATAATAACAGAAGCAATCTGAACTAGGACAAAAATCAGAATCAAATTATGATTTTACCTCCCTGCGATACATACATATTTCAGTTCGGGAGTGTAAACAGCTTTCGAGCAATGCTTATTAACATAATCCAGGAGACCCCTCGTTTGATCAATGACCCCCGACACGCCTTTTGGTGGAGGCCTGAAACAACAGATAGGTCGTAGTTATGATGAAATTTGAAGTAATTAAGATTATACAGATGGAATAACAGAAGCACCTAAGGATGTCATCGCCAAATAAACCTTAGCTTTACATATGTAGTCATCAGCAAGAAATTATTAAGATAAGAGTTTGATAACATACTGGTGGGGGGTTCCAAGGGTCAATAATAACGAAATATCTGAAAACCCGAATTCTTCCATGTAAAGACGCGCAAGCCATCCTCCTGCTGAGTGTCCAACGAGGGATAAAGTCCCACCTACAACGAAGTATGTCCAACGGTTTTAGAACTACAACAAATGAAACAAACAATTATACTAGTGTACTTGCTGGAGAACTCGAGTATCCAGTCAAATTAAGTAAAGGTCTTCTAGCATAGCTTAATGGTTGCTTCATGGGGCGGTACTGGATGCCTTCTGGCGTAGAAAAGCTTGATATAAATTTCCATTTAAAGCATAAGCTAAGCTGCATTTCAAAAGCTCCTAAAGCATGAGAATTCTAAAATCAAGCAACGCCATTTAAGATCTAGCAGCACGCTAAGAGGTTGACAGAGATGAAATCAATTATCTTTTAGTATCATCTAAGATAGGACAAGGCAGCATGTAACAAATGATTCGATGCAGACCTTAATCTCAAATTCATCTCAACAACCCTCAAGGAAGCGTTAGATTTAGCTTTAGCGAGATTCACGGTGAATATAAGTATTCTGGATTCAAAAGAAGTAAACAGGAAGACGTACATAATAACATGTATTGCATAGCAGTAAGACAGAGTTGAGCAAGACCTTGTGACAGCTCCTTGGCCTCTTGTACCGCCTCGTCCACCCTCTTTAAATACCTGCCAACGCAACCTCAGTCGTTGTTAGTTCGAATTCAATCCAGTAATCCTAACCTATTGTATATTTATAATGTGAGTCAAATTCCGAAGGTTTACTCATAAAGAAACAGACATTAACAATTACTGGAGAGTGAGTCGACATACCAGTCAAGTACAGGCCGAGGACTGAGAGTTCCTCGCCAGTAATTGGGGTCAACCAAGCCGGCGGCATTCCTCAGCCAATCAATTCTTGATACCTTAGCAACCACTGTGCTCACTCCATACCCTCTCAGAGTCAGCTCCAACTTCTGGTAGTCAGCTGAATTGTTCCCCAAACCCTGAAACCAGACAACCACACAACACGAATTAAGCTTTGTACAAAATGCCATAATCCAAAGTGTGTGCATAAAATCTTAGTGCAAATTTGGAGATATTGGTTAGATCAGTTAGTTATGGCAGAGCGGCTGGCATGGAGTTCGGATCCGGCTCCCTGTAAATTAAAATAGTTTAAAATATCGCTGCCTTGTCAAAAAAGGAAATATTATTGCAGATTTTTATGGTAAGTGGAAACTCCTGATGAGGAAAAGAGAGAAATTATGAACTTAACTGGAAGAAGAACAGCAGGTCGGTATGACGAAGACGAAGACGACGACGACGATGTGTCCTGAGAGAATGCAGAGGTGGAGAAGGCCAGTGGCTTTAAAGGGGATAAAAGCATAGCCATTCCCATAGCCAGACCAGAACAAAGGGAAAGGGGATGTTGGGGTTGGCATTTTATAGTTTGTAGCAAAAATGGAGGGACTCACTCCACTGGCTTTCTTTGCAAGTTCGACGGTTGAGGTTAGGTTCAAGGACACGTGGCCTGCTGCAATCCTCTAGCCCCAATAGGTTTCTTTTACTCTTTTGATACTATGATATCTCAACAATAATAAAGAGGTGTACCCAAGGAGAAATCATTTCATTTCTCCCCTTAAAGACTTTGTAGGAATTTAGGGCTCGTACGGTAACGTTTTACAATCCGACTTCTGACGAATTATTTTGCAAAGCGAGACGATAAATATCATTTCAGAGAATGAGTTTGGCAGTCCAATTCGAGAATGATTTTTAAGAGAGAACATTGAAAACGTGCATGTTATCAATATCTATAATTGAATAAAACATTCGGGTTTGGTAGTAATGTTTTTGTAATATAAATTTTAAGATGATGACAGTGATAGTGATAATGATGATGGTTGTGAGAGGTGGTGGTCATTGATGAGTCAATTTCATATTATATATTTTACCTTATTCCTATGATGTTTTGGTAATTATTTTGGTAGAATTTTGATACTTTGATTTTTATATTCAATAAAGACCATCCGACTTCCTCTGGAGCAAAACATGATCAAATGGACGAATTTTGGAGTGATTCCAGCTGGAGGACGTTCGTGTGTCTCTTGGCGTGTTCATGTCAAAATTTAGGATTTTTCTAACAAGCGGTTATTTTCTGGCGATGGAATTAAAGAGCAGTGCACAGTGCTGGAAAATGACGTTTCTGGGATTAAATTGCATTTTTGGAGCCCAAGATGACCTCAGATGGGTTCGTGGCCTTCTGGAGAAGTGTTCAGAATATTCTAAACCTTAAATCTAGCTATATTGGGCCGGTTTTGGAGCAGCTTAAGGGTCCAAAACGTGGCTGCTCAGATTTTAGACGAATTTTACCATTTAATTTAGGATTATGTTTCCTATTTTATTTTAGTTATCTTAGTTTCCTAGTTGGAATAAAGGACCTATGTTTTAGGGTTTGTGTGATGGCTTAGAAAATATATTGCTTTGCCAGTTTTTCGCTACGCTTTCTTTTATGCAACTTTGGAGACAGAGAGAATTGCTAGGGTTCTTGAAGATTTTCTACTTTAAGGTGTTTTCATTCCTTTTATTCTTAATGATATTTTCTATGATTTTAATTATGATTATGCGTAACTAATTCTTTTTGCTAGGGCGAAGCCTTGAGCTTTAGCATGAATATGTTATTTTTATTTAATTACTTATGATTGATTGCATGCATACTTTGAATTATTGATCACCGAGATTAAAACTATCTAATTGTCTTAATGCCTGATCACCATTAGGATCCTTAGAAAAGTAATTTGATGCAATTTTGGTCGGAAGGGTTAACCCATTTGTTGGGTCATGACTCGCGAGTTGGCCAATATATACACTATGGGCTAGCAGCAATAATGTGGTTCTGATTCGTTTTTGGTAAGAATTGAACTAATACCTCTTACATACAAGTGAAGAATAATACCATTACACCGAAGTTCTGAGTGACACTTTATCCTCATCATTAAACTAAAACACTAAATTGTCTTCTTCTTTCCTATTTAATTTCCCAACGTCACTAAATATGACAATAGAAAAATGCATTTCCCCTACCCTTGGAAAAGTCAGGGAATTCCTTCTCAAGTACTTAACGCACCATTAGAGTAAAATCGAAAATTCTTAACAAAACTCATGAGTCTGTAATTTCCTAAACACATGTTTTTGGTTGTAACTATTTAAATCTATGTTTGTCTCTCGTATTCTCGATCACAAAGTATGTCAAATATTTTAGAAACATTCACCCAAGTAAGTGTGTCATATTTATATGCATTCATGTAGTTAGACGTTATTTGTTATTTGGGGCTTTATTTTTTTTATTTATTTTTTCGTTGAAGTTATTTGGGTTTAATAATATTCATTCGGAATTTATTTATTTGATAATTTAGTTTGCCATGTTTGATATTTTTTCAAATATTTTCAATATTACAGACGGACCTGCATGGCATGTTTGCACACGGAGGAAAATTGATTATGAGACAAATAGGGTGCATCACAACATCTTGTTTTTTTCAGAGAAATAGTATTCTTTTCATGCTGGTTTTATTTGGTCTTTAATTCAAAATCAATTATGGAAATGTTCCTTGATTTTTGTAATTGGTTGATTTTCAAAAAATTATGTCATTCCATACATTCTGTATAATCGCCGTTAGTATTTTACAAAGTTATGAGAAGAAGTTGATCGATAACTGTGTTAGTATCGTGCCATTTCTACTTGAAGGCTGAAGAGAGTTTGAGTAGCAAAGCGTGGAGATAAAATTGCCTACTAGTTGATGAGTTTTGTAAGTCTTTCCATCCTCATTTGTCATGACTTGGGAGGGAGCCTGAGGATTTTCCTACGTCCGCGTGTACTTTTTATTTGTTTATTATGTAGGATATTTCATATGATGCGGATGTGAAAATTAATTCGAAAATCAAAATTGACTTTAAATTTATAAATTGGAACCTTTTCACCTCCCTTAAACTTGTACCATCCTTCATTGAAACATAACCCTTCTCCTTTCACACCATGGTGGATTTTGCGGATTTCTCAACCACCAATCTCTTTCTTGCAAAGTAATTCTATGACAGTGATACATGTAGGATATATTTTTCTGTGGCCGGCACATAAGGTGGTACATCATGTGTCACTATACAAATGGTAGAATATGTGTCTTAAAAAGTTAATAACTTAAAAAATAAAATTTCTCACCACTTATATAAAAACACATGATGTACTCACCACCCATGTTCTCGTCACAATCAAAATTTTCTACCAGAGTCTCAAGGCAATGAAACAATTATAACTCATAAGTTTTTCCTCACGTGATATCATGCCATTAGCACGAAACGCGATAAAGAGGAACACCATGTTCAAACTCATTTGAAGACAGATAAGGACCCAAAGGAAGAGACAAATAAAACCATCACAAACCCACCACTTAAAACCCAAAACCGAAACCATAAAGAATTCGCGCTCCCTCACTCTTTCGACAGCCAACAATGGCGAACCTGAGGACGGCAATGGACTCAGCCTTCTGGGACTTGAACGTTTCTTCGCCTCAGACCCTTGAGGACTCCGCCAAGGCCGTTCCCGGTGACCCATTTCCTCTCGACGGTGCTCGAGCCAGCCGAGCCCTTAGGATTCAGTAACTCTCTCTTCTGGGAAATGGGTTCCCTTTGGGTGTTATACCTTCCTACAACCCCAATTCTAACAGGGACTTGGGTTCTTTCTCTCTCCAGTCCCTCTTGCTCAGACCAGCTACCTCTAACTGGTACACTGCTACAACTTCTTTGCTTAGCTATTGCCTATTGGGTTTTCTCAAATTTATTTTATTTTTCATTTAATGGATATTCTTTTTCGTTTTACGTGTTTCGGTGGATTGGTTTGTGGTTTGTATGGTTACTGAGAAAATGATGGGAAATGGGTGTGATTCGTTTGTTGTTTGTCTGGTTGCCGGGAAAGTTTGGAGAGGAGCAATTAAAATTGTTGTTATGGGGTTGAATTGGGCAAAGGAGGAAGGTCAGGAAAGATAATTTGTCTCCTGTTTCCTGAGAAATGAACATTTTTTTTGTTCTCCAAATTCGTATTTTTGTAAACGATTTTTATGTTACTAATTGCTAAGGAGCCTCTGCTTCTAGGTTTGTTTTGGTTCTTTGTTTGATATTTAGGAAGATATTGGTATATTGTATAAACTTTGGGTTATTGGTGAATTACTTCATGTGAGAAAGAGAGCTTGAGTGGAAAGCTTGACAGCCGAACAAAGCTTGTTTGCCTAGTTCTAGTGGTATAGCACATACAGCATGAATTTTTTGTTGCCTTGCTATTTTCCTGATTTGCAAGCGGGTTCTTATGTTTTTCGAGAGCATCAAAGATTTATCAGGTTTATCAGAGCACTGGTTGGGATTATCCAATTTTTTTTGTGGGATTTCTTAGGTGAAAAAGTTTGTTTCGATGTTTTGAAATCTGAACAATATCCTCGCTAATGAATGTACTGTGTAAATGCATTTGTATTTTTGAAATTACTGATCCAAATGTGTTGAGTTTAATGTCCTAATTCCTTGAGCATGTTTTCTGTTGGAGGAGTGAATCAAGAGTTACTATGCTTAGACCAAAGTCATCTCACATTAATCAAATCTGGTTATCATTCTTAGTTGTCCGACATGCTAATTTCCTTGTTGCATGATCTGCGTGAAAACAGGTGGCTTGGATTAATTGGGCAGTTCCGCCCGAAGAAACTTTTTTCTTCTATTAAAGCTGAATTTACCAATGATGAGATGGAGGTCCCTACATTGAAAGATTTGGTGAAGCATGTCTTGGACAAGTCACTTTATTCGTTTGGATTATGCACACAGCTTCTTTTGTCTCTGTCATCCTCCATAACGTTGAGCACAGAAGGGCATGGTGAGAAAAAAGGACGCCGCAACAAATTGATGCTCTGTCACAAGGCACACATTTGCTTTCCTAGTTTTGACCTTTAATCAATTTGTTTAAACAGTAAGAACTCCTGTTATCTTTTGTTTGCTGGGTTCGGAAACGAGTTTGAGTGATTTATGGGTGTAGGTGGATGATAGGTTTACTGATTGCAGTTTTTAGGTACTTAGGTTTAATGTTCTTCCTGGGGTTTGTTCATGCCAGGTTGCAGTATCATCCTACTGCGATTTTTTTTCTTTCGTATGACAAATCTTTTCTTATAGGAATTAAAGTTAAGCATAAGTAATTCTAGGGATGTATCTATATGAGCTATTAATCACTTGAACATATACCAGATTCAGTCAGCTTGTATAATCTTATAGTATTATTTCCTAATTTCTTAATAGTTGAAAAGCAAGGCCACGTTTGGTCTCTAGGATTGGAATGGAATGGTAAACTACTATATTCAGGGTATATTAAAGATAGAGGTGAATGATTTTTCATATTGAGGTGATTAGAAGGGGGATAAGACAAGATGGAAAATAATCCCTTCTGATCCTTACCATTTTGGCGGATTGGAATGGAAAATAATCCATCTCCTACCTTCAAGTAAGCCACAATTTTTTCATACTTTCGTCAACATACCTTGAATATAGAGGGTTTTCCATTTCAATCCAATCTTAGAGACCAAATGAGGCCACAATTTTTTCATTTCTTTCCTGAACATACCTTGGATATAGGTTCATATATATCAACATGCTTCAAACATCTTAATTTACAAGTTTCTTCTGTTTACCACTTTTATTTATAGGTTACATGACTCGATAACATTGCACATATGCACTGCACGGAACATAGATAATATTGGAAAGTTTCATGTCTATAAATTAAGAGCCATGTACTGAAAAAGTTAATATCCGTACCTTTAACATTGCACATGTGCTGCCTAAGCTGTTTTAGTGAAAAAGTTAATGTCTGTACCTTTATTTATCTTCCTGTTTAAATTATGAGCCATGTATTAAATTTTCTCAACCTTTAAGATGTTTGCAGCTTCCTTACCATGATATTACACTTGAGGCTGCATGGCCTGAACTGTTCGTTGACCATAAAGGAAAGTACTGGGATGTGCTTGAGTCAATTTCCTTAGATATGTCATCAGTTGTCTCCGAATCTGGATTGCGGTACCGCATTGGTGTACATAAAAACAGTGGTCATCCCCAGGCAGTTAGTTCCATAGATGATGAGGCACCTACTTCTCTAATGCCTGGATTCTGCGCAAAGGCTGAGTTTTCTTATGAAAAAATCCAAGAGGCAAAATGAGACAGGAAAAGACATCATGATACAGAAAGAAAATGGTTGGTTTTGGCGGCCATCTTATGATATGTGTCTTAAAGAACCTCATGCCGCAGTATCTGGAATTTTTGGTAATTTTACACATTACTCATATTTTCTGTGATAACTTGTATTATCTCGTTACAGTTTTTTGGAAGTTTCATACCAATACTCAGGTGTATCTTATACAACAACAACAACAACAACAACAAAGCCTTTTCCCACTAAGTGGGGTCGGCTATATGAATCCTAGAACGCCATTGCGCTCGGTTTTGTGTCATGTCCTCCGTTAGATCCAAGTACTCTAAGCTTTTTTGTGTCATGTCCTAGGTCTTCCTCTACCCCTTCGGCCCTGAACCTCTGTCCTGTAGTCACATCTTCGAACCGGAGCGTCAGTAGGCCTTCTTTGCACATGTCCAACCCATCGTAACCGATTTTCTCTCATCTTTCCTTCAATTTCGGCTACTCCTACTTTACCTCGGATATCCTCATTCCTAATCTTATCCTTTCTCGTGAGCCCATACATCCAACGAAGCATCCTCATCTCCGCTACACCCATTTTGTGTATGTGTTGATGCTTCACCGCCCAACATTTTGTGCCATACAGCATCGCCGACCTTATTGCCGTTCTATAAAATTTTCCCTTGAGCTTCAGTGACATACGACGGTCACACAACACACCGGATGCACTCTTCCACTTCATCCATCCAGCTTGTATTCCATATATTCTGTCTTTGATCGGCTTAGGCGAAGACCTTTAGATTCCAACACTTCTCTCCAAAGGTTAAGCTTCGCATTTACCCCTTCCTGAGTTTCATCTATCAACACTATATCGTATGCGAAAAGCATACACCAAGGAATATCATCTTGAATATGTCCTGTTAACTCATCCATTACCAATGCAAAAAGGTAAGGACTTAAGGATTGTTGATGCACAAAATCAGTGAGGACTTTGGTACAACATAAATTATTAAGTTTGTGACCTTCGCTAGATTGCTCCGGTCATTAGTGTGGATAAATATGTAAATGGATAGAGATAGGAAAGCAAACACAAGATGTACGTGGTTCACTCAGATTGGCTACGTCCACGGAGTAGAGGAGTTCTCATTAATTGTGAAGGGTTTACACAAGTACATAGGTTCAAGCTCTCCTTTAGTGAGTACAAGTGAATGATTTAGTACAAATGACATTAGGAAATATTGTGGGAGAATGATCTCCTTTTATAGAAGAGAGTTTCTAGCCTTGTTCTGACATTGACACGTGTCGTGTTGTGATTGGCTTTCGATGTTGACAAGTGTCGCGCTATGATTGGCTTCTGATGTCGACACGTGTCGCTCTGTGATTGGCCTCCTGGTTGGAGGGAAACTCTTCTAGGTCATTGACGGTATAACGTTGACCGGTGCTCGGTAGTTTCGGGATTGGTCAAGTATGGTACAAACAATGTTCCCCTAAGTTCCCGAGTGAGGGAAGCTCCTCGGTTGTGTACTTGCAAGATCCAAGCCGCTGAGTAATCACGAAACTTATAAGTACCGAAGTGTGGTATCGTCTTCACTTGCCTTATCTGTCTTATAGGTAGGTGTGACATCTTCTCTGGAGGTACTCTTCCTCTATCCAGGGGTGGTATCTTTAACCGGTGGAGATGCACAAGGTAATGTATCAATTTCACTTGAAGCTTATTTGTAGTTTCAGGCTTGGTCAAGCGCGATACAAACCATGTAGTAGGAGTCCCCCAAGTCGCCGAGCTAGGGGATCTGCTGAAAGTGGTGACAGACAAGGTAAGCAATCAGAGCTCCAAGCAATCAGTCACAGATCAGAAGTTTGATTTCGAGTTCCAGCTGATTGTTCTCATTCTCCCTATCTTGTAGGCAGCATGAAGGATAAAGAGAAAAAAAAGGAGAAGAGATGATATGAGATACTTTTGCTTTTGGAGAAGTAACTTTCCACATGCTTATTCTTGAACTAGGCTGGAGGGTTTTTTGGTTTCCTTTAGAGTATAAGGCCGACTGAAGAATTTGAGGGTCAAAACAAGTCCATTAAATCTAGAGTACGTTCGACCCTGCTGATATGAGATACTTTTGCTGTTGACAAAGTAGTGGATGTATCGGCACGTGTTCTGTTACGCTTGTCTCCACATGCTTCCTTGTATCCTTCTCACTTGCCCTATCTGTTCGTTATGCAGATGTGGTATCTTCTCTGGAAGCATAAGATGTTGAAGATGAGTACTCGAGAGCAATGTCAGGTAAGTAATCAGGTAAGGGGTTCCAGGCAGTCAGTTCCTGATTGGAAGCTTGATTCCAAGTGCCGACTGATTGCTCTCTTTCTCCTTGTCTTGCAGGTAAGAACAAGGCCAAAGGAAAAGACAGGGAAAAAGCATGATATGGGATACTCTTGCTTTTAACCCTGATGATATGAGATATTCTTGCCCTGGTGTAGCTTGTTTGCAGAGGTATTATCGGGGGGAAAGAAAGCTGAGTATTTCGAGAGGCTTCGTTGGGAGTGCCCTCTCAGATATGAGGAAGGGTTGAGTATTTTTGCAGGTCTGCCTGTCCGTTGAGGATGGAGGTCGACATATATAGGAATCTCCCTAACAACAAGTAGTAATGCTATTCTTTTACCCTTCTTGGTCATAGCAATGTAGTGGGAGCTGCAAGCTTCACGTGTTTTAACTTTGTCATAGCACTTTGAAAAAGTGGTCTGTTGTATCTGGAAAGCTGATGTTGCGTGTGAAGATTACATACAAGCTTTATCCAAGGAGATCTGGCTCTCGAAGTTGAGAAAGCGGTGCCTCTTCGGTTTTCGAACAAGCAATCCTGTCGGGGATCTGGCTCTCGAGATTCGGAGAACGGTGCCTCTTCGATTTTTGAGAAAGCAATCCTGCTGGGAGTGTCTTTTCGATTTTTGAGAAAGTAATCCTGTTGGGAGTCTGGCTCTCGAGATTCGAAAGGCGGTGCCTCTTCGATTTTGGAGCAAGCAATCTTGTTGGGAGTGTTTTCTCGAATGTGAGTAAAGGTTGGGCATTTTTGCTAGTCTACCTTGCCATGGAGCACAGAGGTTGACACACAGGGACTTTCCAGTTATCAAGCAGTGGTGCTGTTCCTTTACCCTTGTGGGTAATAATATGGTAGCTAGACCTTTAAAATTTATGTGTCTAAACTTTGTCAGAGATCTTTGGCAAAGTTATCTGTGGTACCCGAGGAGCTGATGTTGTGTGTGGAAAGTGGCGCCTCTTCGAAATCCGGAGAGTGGTGCCTTTTCGATTTTTGGACCAACGGCCATGTTGCTCTTTCTTTGCTATTCTTTTACCCTTCTTGGTCATACCGATGTAGTGGGAGCTGCAAGATTCACATGTCTAAACTTTGTCAGAGATCTTTGGCAAAGTTATCTGTGGTACCCATGAGCTGATGTTGCGTGTGGAAAGTGGTGCCTCTTCGAAATCCGGAGAGTGGTGCCTTTTCGATTTTTGAACCAACGTCCATGTTGCCCTTGCTTAGCTATTCCTTTACCCTTCTTGGTCATAGCAATGTAGTGGGAGCTGCAAGCTTCACGTGTCTAAACTTTGTCAGAGAACTTTGGCAAAGTTATCTGTGGTACCCGAGGAGCTGATGTTGCGTGTGGAAAATGGTGCCTCTTCGAAATCCGGAGAGTGGTGTCTCTTCGATTTTTGAACAAACGGCCATGTTGCCCTTTCTTTTATGAGGGCACCAATTGTGTGCAAGAAGTACATTCAGAGAGTTATTGCTTGTAGGAATTTTCCCCTTATTTTGTATTTCAGAGATTTATTAGACCTCATTTCTCCTTCATCATTTCTGAAAATGTCTGGCCCATCCGACCGTCGTTTTGACTTGAACTTTGGTGAAGAGGCAGCTATGTCTCCTCAGGACAACATATGGCGCCCATCCTTCTTATCCTCTACTGGTCCTCTTACCGTTGGAGACTATGTGATGAAGAATGATATGACCGCTGCGGTGGTGGCCATGAACCTTCTCACTCCCAAAGATAACAGACTACTTTCCAAACGGTCTGATGAGTTGGCTGTGATGCGAAATATATAAGCACACAAATTAAACCCTTTTTTTATCAATTGTAGCAAAGTATGTAAGTAGGGATCGTTCTAGGCCGGGGATTATGAGAGATTGCCAAATCACTTGAAACTGACTCAAAACGTAAAAACAAAGTTTAAAACACTAAACTAGACTCAAAGAATGCAAAACTAAACTATAAAACACCAAACCAAACCAAAAGACTCAAAACAGCAAATAAACACTCAAAACTGCCTTAAAAACACTTTCTGGGCAGTTTTGAACACCTAACACTAAATTGGACGAAATTGGGTTATGACTTGACTCAAGACACTTAAAAACACAAACTAAATTGATTTCTAACTAATCTAACACTTCAAAATAAATGGGGATTGAATTTTGACGAAAATTGAAAACAAGAACAAACTTTGTAAATTGAACAGATTCTAAAACGAATTTGATAAAAGTGAATGGATGGAAAGCTAGCTAAGGGGTTCTTCTCCACACATGTCACACTTGCATACACAACGATTTCCAATTGCTTCTCAATAAATCATGAATTCCCAACATCCCAAATTAACCGTGAATTGCACTAATTAACCCTCAGATTTTCCTAAAGTTATCGAATTGGATGAATTGCATACGACAACCCAAAGCATTCCTCACAAGTTCCCTGCATGAATTGCATAACAAAGATACAAGCAAAGATCATTAAATTCTATGAAAATCATAAGCATTGGCGAGACACTCGTTACTATGAATTGCATGAAACTTATGCCAATAATTTACTTAACACGATTGTGATCAACAACCTTTACTACTTTTGAATATAAGTTCATAACGATTAGGTGAAATTCCCTTATATCCTAGCATCAAACTTATGCATGAAAATTAAGCGTGCACTCTCAACCAACACACACAAATCAGTTTTAATTCATGTAGATAAGTAAATTGAATTCACAACTTATGAAACGCAATTGAAAGTAATCAAATCATATAGCAAGCATAAACATGGTTTCGAATCCCCCTTAGCCAAGGGGGGGGGGTGTTTAGTTCCTCATACGTACAAAACAAAGAGTAGAGAATTTAAACATTGAAATCAAAAGAAAGAAAACACCTAAACGCTCCAACGATCCTAACTTGAATGGCATGCACGTCCAAGGCTTCTCCTCCTTCCTCTTTGATGCGGCACAAGGTTTTGGGGACAGGTTTGGATGATATTTGTATGGAGGAGTGGATGGGAGATGGTATGGTGGTGTTTAGGATGGATGTGGGGTGTGGCAAAAGAGAGAAAGATGGTTGAAAATGTGTTTGTGACGTAGTGTATGAATGTGTAGATGGGTTTGGCTAAAAGAATGGATGGAAAATGGGTGGTGTGGCTGATTGTGTTTTTTATGTAGTGTAATCTCTAGTGTTCAAACCTTCACTCCCTATTTATAGAAGCTCCAAAGCAAAGAATCACTCAAGTGACTTCAATAAACAATACAAACAAAGACCAAAATGATGCAAAAACAGCTAGTTTACATGCTCTTTTATCATTGTGTCTTGCCTTTAACAAAAGACAATCATTCCTCTTTTGCTAATTCAACTCATTTGTAGCTGTCCATCTGCCTTCATTCTTCAATTTCTGATGCATTTGCCTTGTATTCCATCCCTTTTCCACATGTACTAGCTGTTAGACAACTTTCACACACATGTTTTGCATCATTTCATCTTGCAAACATCAACTTTCGGCCACTTTACACCTCTACACACATGCTATGCATCATTTCAGCTTGCAATTATGTTTGTAGTTGCTGAAAATGTGAATACATCTTGTAAAGCAATCCAACAAATGACATCTTTCACTTCTTTTCCTTTCAAATTGTTCCTTAAGTGTATGTATCTGTACACTTCCACACTTCAACTTTATTATTCAGATTTTTGCATGTGTTGAAACCCTTTTTAAAACACCAAAAACGTCCATCCCACTTGCCCCATATGCATGCAATCCATTTTGGCCGAAAATTGCTCCAAATTGCACCAAAATGCATTTTCTTTCCAACTTTGTTATTAGGACCTACAAACACACGAAAATAGCTTAAAACACTCTTATAAGAAATAACTAACTAAGTAAATGCAAGAAAACATGTTAACTAAGTTGCATAAATATGCTCCTATCAGGCTGTTAAGGATTCCCTGGCTTTCAGTGTTCAGTGTGCAGGTTCTGTGTCTAATATGGCCCAACGCCTATTTGCTCGAACCCGCCAAGTTGAATCATTGGCGGCTGAAGTGATAAGTCTCAAACAAGAGATTAGATGGCTCAAGCATGAGAATAAACAGTTGCACAGGCTTGCACATGACTATGCTACAAACATGAAGAAGAAGCTTGACCAGATGAAGGAATCTGATGGTCAGATTTTACTTGATCATCAGAGGTTTGTGGGTTTGTTCCAAAGGCATTTATTGCCTTTATCTACCGCGTAATGAAGCTCCAAATGATCAACCTCCGATGCCTCCTCCTTTTAAGGTTTTGTCCAGTACTAAGGCTCCGAATGATCACCCTCTGGTGCCTTCTCTTTCTGGGGCTCTACCGACTGCTGAGACTTCTCCTAAGCAACCTTTGTGAAGGCTCCCTCTTGTTTGTTTATTTTGACTCATGTATATGTACATATTTGTAACTTATCGGAGATATCAATAAATAAGCTTTGCTTCATTTCAACGTATTGTGTTAAATACACCAAAGCCTTCTTCACTAAGTTCTTTGAATTTTTTCTTTTGTTAAAGCTTGTATGTTGAAGTTTTGTGAGTGAAGCATGTAGGTTGAGGTAGTGCTTTCTTAATTTCCCGAGTGAGGAAAACTTCTCGGTTGGAGACTTGAAAAATCCAAGTCACTGAGTGGGGTCGGCTATATGAATCCTAGAACGCCATTGTGCTCGGTCCTGTGTCATGTCCTCCGTTAGATCCAAGTACTCTAAGTCTTTTCTTAGAGTCTCTTCCAAAGTTTTCCTAGGTCTTCCTCTACCCCTTCGGCCCTGAACCTCTGTCCCGTAGTCGCATCTTCTAACCGGAGCGTCAGTAGGTCTTCTTTGCACATGTCCAAATCACCGTAACCGATTTTCTCTCAGCTTTCCTACAATTTCAGCTACTCCTACTTTACCTCGGATATCCTCATTCCTAATCTTATCCTTTCTCGTGTGCCCATACATCCAACGAAACATCCCCATCTCCGCTACACCCATTTTGTGTACGTGTTGATGCTTCACCGCCCAACATTCTGTGCCATACAACATCGCCGACCTTATTGTCGTCCTATAAAATTTTCCCTTGAGCTTCAGTGGCATACGGCGGTCACACAACACGCCGGATGCACTCTTCCACGTCATCCATCCAGCTTGTATTCTATGGTTGAGATCTTCATCTAATTCTCCGTTCTTTTGCAAGATAGATCCTAGGAAGCGAAAGCAATCGCTCTTTGGTATATACTGATCTCCGATCCTCACCCCTAACTCATTTTGGCCTCCATTTGCACTGAACTTACACTCCATATATTCTGTCTTTGATCGGCTTAGACGAAGACCTTTAGATTCCAACACTTCTCTCCAAAGGTTAAGCTTCGCATTTACCTATTCCTGAGTTTCATCTATCAACACTATATCGTCTGCGAAAAGCATACACCAAGGAATATCATCTTGAATATGTCCTGTTAACTCATCCATTACCAACGCAAAAAGGTAAGGACTTAAGGATGAGCCTTGATGTAATCCTACAGTTATGGGGAAACTTTCGGTTTGTCCTTCATGAGTTCTTACGGCAATCTTTGTTCCTTCATACATATCCTTTATAGCTTGGATATATGCTACTCGTACTCTTTTCTTCTCTAAAATCCTCCAAAGAATGTCTCTTGCGACCCTATCATACGCTTTTTCCAAATCTATAAAGACCATGTGTAAATCCTTTTTCCCATCTCTATATTTTTCCATCAATCTTCGGAAGAGATAGATTGCCTCCATGGTTAAGCGCCCTGGCATGAACCCGAATTGGTTGTTTGAAACCCGTGTCTCTTGCCTCAATCTATGCTCAATGACTCTCTCCCAGAGCTTCATTGTATGACTCATTAGCTTAATACCGCTATAGTTCATGCAATTTTGTACGTCGCCCTTATTCTTGTAGATAGGCACCAAAGTGCTCTTTCGCCACTCATTTGGCATCTTTTTCGTTTTCAAAATCCTATTGAAAAGGTCAGTGAGCCTTGTTATACCTGTCTCTCCCAAGACTTTCCACACTTCGATCAGTATATCATCTGGGCCCACTGCTTTTCTATGCTTCATCTTCTTCAAAGCTACAACCACTTCTTCCTTCCTGATTCGACGATAAAAGGAGTAGTTTCTACACTCTTCTGAGTTACTCAACTCCCCTAAAGAAGTAATCCTTTCATGTCCTTCATTGAAAAGATTATGAAAATAACCTCTCCATATGTCTTTGACCGCGTTCTCTGTAGCAAGAACATTTCCATCCTCATCCTTGATGCACCTCACTTGGTTTAGGTCCCTTGTCTTCTTTTCCCTTGCTCTAGCTAGTTTATAGATATCCAACTCTCTTTCTTTGGTATCTAGTCGCTTATGCATATCGTCATAAGCCGCTAACTTAGCTTCTCTCACAGCTTTCTTCGCCTCTTGCTTCGCTCATCTATACCTTTCACCATTTTCATCGGTCCTATCCTTGTATAAGGTTTTACAACATTCCCTCTTAGCCTTCACCTTTGTTTGTACCTCCTCATTCCACCACCAAGATTCCTTTTGGTGTGGAGCAAAGCCCTTGGACTTTCCTAATACCTCTTTTGCTACTTTTCGGATACAACTAGCCTGGACTCTCCTATACATTTGCATGTTTTTATACATGTATACGTGTTTTGGTACCTCTTAGTTTCATTTATATTGTATGTGTGTAGTTTTCTACTTTATTATATTAAAAGCCAGTAGACTTAAGGAGCATGTCACCTCCTTTCATGGTGTTCCGTGGTGGTAGGTGTGACTGCAGTAAAAGAAAATAATAGTAATAAAAAATAATTCTAGAGACAAATTGTAACAGAACAATTCAATATTTTATTTTGCGTTTGAGTCCAGATCCATTCCCGACAGTATGCAGTATTTTTAGGTTTTTATTTTAACTATTTCCCGATGTTTTCCCCAGGGAAGGCCAGATACGAAATACTATAATTGTCAAAATTAATCATTGTTAGTGATCTAGTTCCCTTTTGTTTGCAAAATGAAATTGTAATGCCATTCTCACTTCTTATGGCCCATTCAGTGCTGATTTTTTCGGCTCTCTCTGCTGTACTTTCCAGCACGGAAAATTTAGAGAGCTCTACGGTGATCTGACCAGGATTCATGCTCGCCTGGATATTTGTTCAGCTTCAGCTTTGGCTAAAAGGGTGATTAACGGTTTGAAGAGTTCCTCAGCTAATAGTGCAAAGGATCCATTGTCCTCCCCTAGGATCAATCTAATCTTTCAGCCAAAGTTGTAAGAGATCTTAAATGCAGTTATGCACAATGTGTTACAAAAGCTGCATGGTCATTTGCTAATTGGTACTTGTGGAAACATGTCTTCTTTTCGATAATCTGCAGTCATTTTTCTGCTGATGTATCTGTACGTTGTTTCACTGCTCATGTGCGTAGAACTTTAAAATGAGAGGATGAAAAGCTGAGGTGAATGTTTTGGTTACTGGGATGAAAATCCAATTGTTATGACACATTACCTTTCCTTTGTAGATTTATGGGCCAATTGTCTTTAGAGCGGATTCCAGGGTTGCACTTGACTCTGCACGGGAAACATGCCCCACTTATTGAGGATTTCATATACAGTTTGAGCTACTCCTCGAGACTTTTACGATCACGGAAGGTCGTTGCTTGGTATTCCCTAAAAAGAAAAGAAGGGATGATTGAGTTGCGCTTATTTGAGAGCTGATTTTCATTTACATGTTGGAAATGTATGTTTTGATGTGTATCACATTTAGGTAATTTAGCTAGACAGTAGAAAACGCGAAGGTTACTGTTTTTATTGCTCGGAGGGAACAAATTGTCATCTGCGAGCAAATAGTAATTCCGTGTTTATTGATCAAATAAAATACGATGGAAAAGTTTGTTTTACATAAGAAACATTACTAACTTGACATGCCAATTGTGTCGCGTCACTAGTGTCCAGCCTCTTTCTAGGCAACTTTGTAGAGCAGGCAACGTCGATTTTTAAAGTCGAAACAATGATTTCTTCAAATTATATGCCAATGCTGGTGACATACTCGTTAATGTGATGATTAGCATTCATCTGATCACCCTCATCATTTTCTTGAACAAGCGAGAGATTGACAATATCTACTAGATGCCTTAACAAAGTTATGCAGGTTTGAAGATCCTTGAAACATGTTTTCTGTTGGTCCTAATAAGAGAATGCCGTAGAACTTTGACAGCTTTGGCTGCACAAAAGGGATGGAGTTTGTTTTAGCTAGATGTGATGTATGCTTGCCTGAATGAAAGAAGAGGTGTTCCGCCATCACCTAAACAATCCTACGTAGTTCTTCCAATTACTTATGAATTACCATGCATATTTCAAAGGTCAGGTTTTCCTAATATATGTCATGCTTGGAACCTCCAACATAGAATGTATGTCTAACATGTAACTCGTCCAGACGTTCGAATCAAATATGAACATGAAAAACTCATTAAGCTTTATGAAAACCCTTTGAAAAACCATGCAACCCTTAAGATGTGATGTTCATCCTAAATGAAATTACAATTATTAATCACAAGAAGCATTCCTTAATTTCAGAGTGACATTCCTACATAAATTGCATCTGATTACTTATCTAAACATCCTAGTGGTCGCGAATCATTAAGACACATATACAATTTAAACACAGTGATTAATAATTCAAAGCACGCATGCATAATATCATAAGCAATTAAATAAAGACTACATATTCATGCTAAGGCTCAATGACACACCCCGACCGAGATCAAGGCATGCTGGCCGTCACGTGAGAGTGACGTAGCCATGTGCACAGTGCGGAAGCGATAATGATAAGAATTATACGAATAATTGAAAACCAAATTACTAGAGTGCACTACTAAACAGAAAGTGATAGGAGTTAGTTACAACAGTAAACACTCCTAATCAGAGCATAAAAGTCTAGGTACAGTCCAGTAGGACAAGTACTAGTTATACAGTACCAGGAATGTCCTACTATTATTTAGATAAGTCAGAACTGCCGACGTCCTTAAGCCACCAACAACGAGCTTACTTAAAACCTGGAGGGGCGCAAAACAGAAAACGTGAGTGGGCAAAAACAAATGTTTTACAAATTCATTTCATTTATCAACATAACTAACCCCTCGCTGTAAAACATGTATAATTTTCCCAGAGTCAAGATATAAGCGTATACATGTATATATATATATATATATATATCTGAAATCATAATAATTCAATTCATGCTTCACATAATCATATTCATATGTATGCCATGCCAAAATATAACAAAGTAAACAATCCAGGTAAGAATGATTTCATAGAAATATGATGTGTTAGCCGAAACCCTTGTGGTAGTCTGTATGGCTGAATTCATAGCTCAAAAGTCAATCTAGCCGGAGTCACTACAATGACCTATACGACAATATACTGTCGGAACCACCAAAAAAGGGTATGTACGACAAGATTGGATGTAATATAATTATGCTCAATTATATTCTCTCATAATAGGCGGGAGATAAATCGCTAGTCACCTACGAGTCGGAATCATAAATAAGGTCTGTACGACAAGACTGTGCACTTAAGTTAAATCCAATATGAGCATATAGTGCGGGAGGTGAAGTAAATAAACAGGCCTGTACTTCACATCTCTGGCTAAATCACAATCACCTTAGGTGCAATTTTATGAGCTCAACATTATTTAATCACATATCATATCATCGATGATTCACATAACCAAACATAACTTACCTGAACTTACATGTGCCTCCACAGCACCACATATATATATATATATATATATATATATATATGCAACCATGAAATGCATATTCAGAATGTAAAAGCATTTGGCATACTATTTCAAAGCATACTTTCCTTAAAAATGCATTTCTGGGAAATATATCAAGTATATAAATATATACTGAAAACAAAAGCCCACTCACTTGGTATGTCGACGGGTCGTAACCCCCGAGTCGTCCGTGGATACGCTCGTCCTCGGGATAAGTGTCACCTATATGCGAATTAACTATAAAAACGTTATTTTAAAGCACATAGACAAAACTAGCTAATAACTTCTCCTACAAAGCTCAATTTTGGTATTTGAATATACCAACGTGACCTTCACAACCTCACGAACATCGTGATATTTTTAAAATAATTTTTCTGTGGCTCACGCGCTGGGGAGGGCACGGCCTCACGCGCATCACCTTCAACCTCCAGACGCCGGAACAGGGTCGCCGGCGCCGGATTCTGGGCAGACCTGCAACTGCCTATTTCTCGCTCATTTTTGCACCATTTTTCACGCACTTTTATACCAAAATGAAGCTCTTAACTTGTAGAACACAATCATACTAATTTAAAGTTCTAAAAGTCACGGGATCTCACCGGAGAATTCCAAGAAAAACCGGCCAAACTTCGTCCACACGATCCCGACGTCCAAAACCTTCAAACGAAGCACTCTGAGCTTTCTTAGGACCTCACTAAGCTTCCTACAAGCTTCAAATTCCCAAAAACATCCATAACTACGTGTGCATGAACAGTACACAAATCGGGGGCTATGAAAAACTAGGGTTTTCGAAGGTATCCTTACCTGAAATGGGTACCAATCGACTCGTCTGAGCTTCACGAACACAATGGTACCAACTTTGACCACGATCCGTGAAGTTTCAAGGGTTTTGGGTGATTGTCCGTACAAGTTCGAAGGAGAGAGAGAGGGTGAAACCGAGAGAGAGTACGGGAGTGAGAGAGAGAAGGTGATGTGGATGTGTGTGTGGTCCTATCTGCACACCCACCAATCAAACGAATATTTTCCTTACTTGTAATTGGGTCCAATATGCTAGGGATTCATCAAATTGGTCCTTAAACCAAAACTTAGTCACACCACGCCATCAACGCTCAAGGGCAATTCCGTCTTTTCACATCATCGAGAATAAAATAATGTACATCTCTGGGACGGGCTGTGACACTCAAGGCATCGCCCTTGTAAAATAAATTAGTTACAAACAATCATAAAACAAAATATTGTTAAGAACATGGATAGAAAACAATTTGTAGGTAAAAAATCTGAAATTCTCCAAAAATAATGTGTGTGTAACCCTAATGGCTAAAAAGCCTTATTTATACTACTACAAAATAAAACCCTACCTAGAAAAGGTCTTAGAATAAAACTAGGAAACATAATAAAATAATAAACTAGCAAATAAAAGGTTTCAATTCCTTTTTGAACTGAAATTCGGACTTCACAGAAAATCAAACTTTTGACCTACCAAATCAACTCCGATTTGGTCCCAATAGATTTCTTTTGAAAACTTAAGTCTTCCCCATCAAATCCCCAAAAGGAATCTTCCTCAAAGTATTCCATCTTGACCTCCAAAATACCCAAAACGTTCAAAAACGTTAATATGGGAAAGCTGCGCGCTGAACCTTCTTTTCTTTGCCATGGTCAAATAGCTTGGTAGAAAAATTTGGAATTTTGATACAATTATCTTGAAAGACTCACAAACATCCTTCAATTAGAATCGCTCTAAAATTCATCCGTTTGGTTACTTTTTGCTCAAGAGGAAGTCGCATGCCCTACATTTAAAATACATAACAAAATATCAAAATTTTACCAAAATAACCAATAAACTATAACTAAGAATAGTAAAATATATGGTATAATATGGACTCATCAAATACCCCCAAACTTAGCTTTCTGCTTGTCCTCAAGCAAAACAAAACTCAAAAACAAAAAATAAAAAATAAAAACTAAAAACTTTTAACAAAACTTGACAAAGACAATTTTCACCTTTAAGTTCCAATCCATAGAAAATGTTAAAATTGGAACATCTTTTCAAAAGTTCCAACCAATACAACCACATAGTCTAAGCCATTTAGAATTAATTACAAAAAAAGAACTCATGAACTTCATTTTGTGTAAAGTGAACTAACATGGTTAAAGAGACTCGACTAAAACCCTTACCACTCGTCATTTTTATTTAATACTTACTAACTTCAAACATAACTTCTTCTTTTTTTCTTCTTTTCAAATTTTCAATTTTTTTTTATAGTAATAGTAGTGGTTGTGCAATGTTAGTTCACTTAAGCTTTTCAATCCAACTTATGTAATGAGTTTTAGGTCAATAACTCTCAAATCACTAGGGCACTAGGTGTAGAACACCCCTAAGGACTTATTAACTCAAGCTGAAAAGGCTACGAAACCAACTAAGCAGCTTGCCCCATGCCAAGACTCAACTGTTTGACGCGAGAATCACTGCTGATCAGGCAGGACTAGTCGGTTACTAAGCAAAGTTTCGAGTGAAACAATTATTACTTTATTTATAACAGTAACTAAACTTTACTTTTTTTAGAACCCAAAAAAAAAAAAAAAATTAACTCAGACTAAAAGCAAGTGCTTCAATCTCACCCCCACAAATCAAGCTAGTGTGAATGTGCTAATTATGAAAGGATAACTCATGAATTAGTGCCTAAACAACAATAAATAGAAAAGACTTTGCTGTGGGATTAATTTCCATCATGTCCATTTGTTCTAACGTTTAAAATAATCTATGAATATTAACTTAAAAATAATGCAAAATTTTAGCATACTTAAAAATTAAAAATCTAAAAATTTTACTTTCCCACCCCAAACTTAAATCACACATTGTTCTCAAAGTGCGGAAAAAATAAAGAAAGAAAACAAAAGTATTAAAACCTTAAAAACTGAAAAAAAAAAACTAACAAAGAAAAAAGAAAATAAACTAGGAAAATAGAAATATAAAATAAAAGAAAATATAAAATAACAAAGGAAACAGAACCAGAAATAAATGAAAAACAAGGAAACTGACACACCTGAGATTCGAAATGGTGACCTGGTGACAAGAAACAGATGCGCTGGAAAGTATTGGAAAAAGAGGCCCATTTTAGCGACCAGATGCCCATTTCCTCATCTCTCCTAGCTAGCGCTGTTTGAGAACCTCTCTCTCTCACTGCCCACGAGCCCAGAGCCGTGAAAGCTATCTCCTTCATTTCCTCTCTCTCTTCATTTCTCATGAAACTGAAACCCTAGCTTCTATCTTCAACCCAGAACGTCAAAGCATGAATCCATCTCCATCTCTGTCAAAAAGGGAACCCAGCCATGGCGATCTTTGGTTCTAGCCCAGATTGTCACCATTGTGCATTCCTCTGCCAAACCCGAGGTAAAGTAAAGAGCTCTCATTCTCTCTGCGATTATGGTCTCCACTTGGCGATATCTGAAATAAAAATGCATCCAACCATTTTTCCCTTTCGTTTTCATGACCGAAGGTCAAATGAAAACGAAATTCTGACTAATGCATGTATGTTTTATGTATGTAAACTTGGGGATCCGAGTAAGGCCAAGGGGAATAGGAACTGCAAGGAGCAACGGCTCACACATGGAGCTGCTGTACACACAGCAAATATGGCTGCAAGAACTCGGATCTACAAAATGAAAGGTAAATCAAATCCCTCCACTGCGTTAAAATTAAGCATGGTTTAATATCTCTGAAAGTCATACGGATTTGTGAAATGTTTCTGTCATGCATTCATAGACCTAAAATTTCGTCAATGCTCATGGAATTTTATGTGTGCTTGCATGCCTCCATGTGACAAATATTGACCAAAAACTGTGCGTCATACTGAATCTGTGACATGGCTTTGATGAATGTCCACCTCTGTGTTGCCTGGACCACCCCCAAACTTATATGTAAAACAATATTTTAATGAAATATGAGAGTGAGCTAGTGAGAGGGATTTCCAAGCAATAAGTATGACTGAACTCAGCCTCAAATTCTTTTCTGCATTCGTGTAGATGATGAATGCTCAGATAAATGTTGATGAATGGATGACTGATGAATGCACATTTTTGTATCTTTATCGTTTCGTTTATAGAAGAGTAAGGTTTATGTTCACCTTCATTTTCATGTGTTTTTTTATTCTTTTTTCTTGTATTACGAGGAGTTAGGTTTATGTTCTTTGACTAGATGTAATTTATTTTTTGTTATTAATAAAAAAAAATTTCGTACCGTCGATGTTTTCTGGAAAAAAAAAAAAAAAACCTACTATGGAACGCTTCCCATTTTGAACTGGGGATAAACCTCTCAACATAGAGCAGGAATTCCAAGTTCGGTTTGAAATTTGATGAATACCTTCCACAACTTTGTTTTTTAATATTAATTTTTAATGAGTATTCGTCCAGTACTGTTTGGCAAAGCTAGAATGTCATTGATCAAGCATAATTCGATGCAAATAAGTTTGTTTGGCAAGCATTGATCAACTAGCCATTTGTATTGCATTTTTTTATCTAACAAATAAGAGAACGCTTTCACATAACATCAATACTATTACATGCTATACCACATATTAACAATAAGCTTCTATTCACATATACCATTTACTCGAAGTTTGTTTCTTATCCAACACATATGTCCCACAACATCACAGATGTTCAATCTTTCTCTAGGCAACTCCGCTGAGCAAGCAACACCAATTTCTAAAACAGAGATTAAACTTTCTATGATTAGGAAGTGATTCCTTGCCCTCCCCTCATTAGCATGATTGCTCTCTTGAACCAGAACGGGATCCAAAACCTCTTCCATTTGCTCAGGCAAAGTTGCCTTCACAAAGCTATAAAGGTTTGAAGTTCCCTGAAACATGTCATTGGTAGGTCTTTTTCCTGTAAATATTTCCAACAGGAGTATGCCAAAGCTGTACACATCACCTTGTGTCCACACTTCATGCCCCATGCCATATTCTGCATTCCACAATTCAGAACATTAGATTCTAATTTTCTAGTAAAGTCCTAAAAGCCCATTTCATATTTGAAAAATTTATAATAAATACTGCACAATTGTAAAACACTAGCTAGGAAAAAATAAACTACCAAGTGTATTTACCTGGAGGAGCATAACCAATAGTTCCCTTGATCCCTAAAGAACTTGATTGATTTCCCGAACAATTTTCATTAGCTTTTGGTAGGAACCTCACCAACCCGAAGTCACCTACATGTGCAGTCATGTCCTCATTGAGAAGAATATTGCTGGGTTTGAGGTCGCAATGAACTATTGGCGTCTCACAATTATGATGGAGATAATCCAATGCCATAGCAACATCAATAACAATATTCAACCTCTGAGAAATTGTTAAGCTCCTTGGGCTCTCATTTGTCTCACCAATTGTATGAATTGGATACAGCCATTCCTCCAAGCTCCCGTTAACCATGAACTCATAAATTAAGGCCTTGAAGTCGTGACTGCAGTAATCAAAACCAGAACATGCCGAGAGTACCTTGACAAGATTACGGTGTCTAATATTTTTGAAAGCCTCGCACTCAACAATAAAACTTTTGTAAGCTTCGTGACGAACGAGGTTGAGTACCTTGATGGCAACTGTAGTTTCACCTTGCCCAAGTACTCCTTTATAAACGGACCCAAAACTGCCCATACCGACCAAGTTGGTTGGGGAGAATCCATTTGTTGCCTTTAGAAGACGTTGGTAAGACACCTGGGGAAATTTGTCCGAATCACTAGCAACTTAACCCTTTTTGTCCCTCCGTGAGCAATAAATGTACAAAAAGGTTAGTGCAGAAATGACTCCAAGAATCCCACAAACGAGGGAGAGAACCAATTTCATGGTTAAACTCAATCCTTCCTTTTTTGCATGCTGGAATTTGCACTTTGGCAAATGAAACTCAGGTATGCCCCCACAAAGCTTACTATTTTCTTCAACTGATGTCGCCGTTGCATTCTTCAACACTCCTTTGATCGGCAACATGCCCTCAAAATTGTTATAAGATAGATTCAGAGATTGCAAAAGTTTAAAACTTTCTAAGAATTCTGGAATGGTGTTTGACAAGTTGTTGTGAGAAAGATACAATTCTGAAAGACCTCTTAGTGAACTCAAAGTTGATGGAATTGTCCCATTGAAGAAATTTCCATGCATGTCTAAGTACTCTAATTTTATACAACTAACAAGACTTGCCGGAATTTCACCGAATAACATGTTATTAGAGATATCCAAATACGCTAGATTTATTAAAATTCTTATGTTCTCTGGCAGGGAGCCTGTAAAATGATTTTGAGGTAAACTCAATCTATACAAGTTCAACAGACCAACGATTTATTGCGATATGATACCGCTAAAATTGTTGGCATCAAGAGATAAGATCCTCAAATTCTGACACTCTATTAAACTTGGAGGGATATTGCCTTGAAGTTTGTTGCCTTGTAAGTATAAGTCATTTAATTGACTTAAATTTCCGAAAGAGGATGGAAGATTACCAGAGAGAGAGTTTGTACTCAAATTTAATTGATATAACTTGTGAAGCTTTCCTACACCAGGGGGAATGTGACCAGAAAATTGGTTCTTAGACATCCACAAAACCTCCAAGTTAGCCAGATTTGCAATCTCATTCGGGATACTTCCAAATATTTTATTTTGAGCAATTTGGAACTTTTGAAGAGAAAAAGACGGGTTTCCTATGCATTGAGGTAACGTGCCCCCAAAATTGTTGGTAAACATTTCGAGAAGTTCTAAATGGGTGGCATTGCTCAAATCGCAGAGAAAGGTCAAGTCATCAATTCCCCCACTTCCGAGATGGTTGACAGCAAGGATTAACCGCTTAAGCTTATGCAAATTCATCAAATGAGGGACCTTTCTATGCAGTTGGTTACCTCCCATTGAAAATTCATTTAGATTTGACGCATTGGATAAGGAAACAGGAATAGATCCACTGAATTGGTTAGTGGAAATGGAAAATGTTTGGAGACTCGGAAAGACCATACCTAAGTTTGAGGGTAGACTCCCTTGGATTTTGTTGTATGCCATAGAAAGGAGTGTTAGAGAAGAGAGAATAAAGATTGAGGGAGGAAGCATACCCGAAAAGCTATTTTCACCAAAAGAAAGCTAAGATTGGCCATTCGGCCAAAAATATCCGGGACAGTGCCACCCAAATTATTAGAAGATGCGGAGAACGTTGCAAGAGATGATAAATTGCTGAAAGAATGAGGGACTCCCCCTGTAAAGTGGTTAAGGTGGATGGCAAAAACTCTTAACTTTGACAAGAGGCCAAGCTCACTTGGAATCTTTCCCTTCAGCACATTGGAACCAACATCGAGCTAGATGAGCTGAGAGCAACGAGACAAGTGGGTGAGAATTTCTCCACTCAGTGAATTGTTGTTTAACCGTAGGTGTTGCAATCCGTGCAGGCGGCCGAATTTCATGGCCTAAGCTGTTTGCTTGGAGATCAATGACTAAAAAAACTCAAGTTCCCAACATGCGGCGATATAGATCCTCCAAGTTTCAAGGACGGCATGCTCAAGCTTGTGACCCTCTTATGACGACGACCACATGTAGCACCATGCCAAGAGCAAAAGTGGATGGTTTCATTCCATGAAGTCAGGACTTCAAAAGGGTCATGAGTTATGCAAGCCTTGATTTCAAGCAAAACGAGTCTATCTGTCTCATATCCCGAAAGGGCGAAACAAGGAAGGCAAGAGTGAAGAATGAAAGCATGCATAAAAAAGATGACAAAAACACTGCAGAAATGGAGTTGTAAAACCCCATCCCCATGATGATGATATTTGTTTTGTGCGGAAGTTAAAACTCAATTTATAGAAGAGCATAACAGGAATGATGGTTTGTCTAGCAGTTTTAGCAGAATCCAATTTATAAGCATAACTAGAGTGCTCTGTACGCATGCAGTGGATCTACAGCCACCGATATCGCAGTCGATAGACTTCAATGGGCATATATGGATCAACTATTTTGTTTCTAGTATTTATTGTACGGTGCCGTGGTGGATCTAGCTAGCATTCATCAATTATCACTGGCCTACCAGCTTTAAATTATCTGATTCTAGATTATGGAATATTTGGACTTGAATGGGCATATATGGGTCAACTATTTTGTCATTACGAAAACCTAACCTTCAAAGCATGTGGAAATTCATAAGTATTTGATAGAATTGCATAGGATTGCGACGGTGACGGCTAAACCCTAGTTTTCTCTAGATTATTAATTTTATAAAACGTTTTTAATCCGTGCTGCCATTATTTCTAAAATTTTCAATTCCTTTTATTGTTAATATAGTTTTTTTTTTTTAAGTTCATAAATCTCAAATCTTTGGTAAAATCTGTTTTAATCAGGCTCAGGGTCAAATTGAACAAGCTGTGCAGATTGTGATCTGGTGCTAACCGTGCACAGATTTCAGCAATTTGATAAAAAAATGAAAAAAAATTAATTTTTTTGTTTTTTTTTACGAAAATAATTAATTAAGAATATGATAAAAACAAATTAATTAAAACAATCCCCGACGTCGGCGCCAATTTCTTGGTAGGATTTTTAGTACCTGCGCAAAAAAGGTTAAAATCGTTGAAAATACTTGCAAGAATACAAGGTAATTGTAGTATATTTGCTCATGCAAGGTCGTTGTCCCCAAAGATTGACTAATTTGTAATTAAACTAACTCTTAATTAATTATTAAAACAGATTTTACCAAAGATTTGAGATTTATGAACTTAAAAAAAAACTAAATTAACAATAAAAGGAATCTAAAATTTTGGAAATAATGGCAGCAAGGATTAAAAACATTTTATAAAATTAATAATCTAGAGAAAACTAGGGTTTAGCCGTCTCCGTCGCAATCCTATGCAATTCTATCAAATACTTATGAATTTCCACATGCTTTGAAGGTTAGGTTTTCGTAATGACAAAATAGTTGACCCATATATGCCCATTCAAGTCCAAATATTCCATAATCTAGAATTAGATAATTTAAAGCTGGTAGGCCAGTAATAATTGATGAATGTCAGCTAGATCTACCATGGCACCGTACAATAAATACTAGAGACAAAATAGTTGATCCATATATGCCCATTCAAGTCTATTGACTGCGATATCGGTGGCTGTAGATCCACTGCATGCGTACAGAGCACTCTAGTTATGCTTATAAATTGGATTATGCTAAAACTGCTAGACAAACCATCATTCCTGCTATGCTTTTCTATAAATTGAGTTTTAACTTCCGCACAAAACAAATATCATCATCATGGGGATGTGGTTTGACAACTCCATTTCTGCAGTGTTTTTGTCATCCTTTTTTATGCATGCTTTCATTCTTCACTCTTGCCTTCTTTGTTTCGCCCTTTCGGGATATGAGATAGATAGACTCGCTTTGCTTGAAATCAAGGCTAGCATAACTCATGACCCTTTTGAAGTCTTGACTTTATGGAATGAAACCATCCACTTTTGCTTTTGGCATGGTGTTACTTGTGGTCGGCGTCATAAAAGGGTCACAAGCTTGAGCCTGCCGTCCTTGAAACTTGGAGGATCTATATCGCCGCATGTTGGGAACTTGAGTTTTTTTTGAGTCATTGATCTCCAAGTAAACAGCTTAGGCCATGAAATTCCTCCAGAATTCGGCCGCCTGCACAGATTACAACACCTACGGTTAAACAACAATTCACTGAGTGGAGAAATTCCCACCAACTTGTCTCGTTGCTCTCAGCTCCTCTGGCTCGATGTTGGTTCCAATGTGCTGAAGGGAAAGATTCCAAGTAGGCCTCTTGTCAAAGTTAAGAGTTTTTGCCATCCACCTTAACCACTTTACAGGGGGAGTCCCTCATTCTTTCAGCAATTTATCATCTCTTCTTTATCTTCTAATAATTTGGGTGGCACTGTCCCGGATATTTTTGGCTGAATGACCAATCTTAGCTTTATTTCTTTTGGTGAAAATAGCTTTTCGGGTATGCAACGAAATCCAAGGGAGTCTACCCTCAAACTTAGGTATGGTCTTTCCGAGTCTCCAAACATTTTCCATTTCCACTAACCAATTCAGTGGATCTATTCATGTTTCCTTATCCAATGCGTCAAATCTAAATGAATTTTCAATGGGAGGTAACCAACTGCATGGAAAGGTCCCTCCTTTGATGAATTTGCATAAGCTTAAGCGGTTAATCCTTGCTGTCAACCATCTCGGAAGTGGGGGAATTGATGACTTGACCTTTCTCTGCGATTTGAGCAATGCCACCCATTTAGAACTTCTCGAAATGTTTACCAACAATTTTGGGGGCACGTTACCTCAATGCATAGGAAACCCGTCTTCTTCTCTTCAAAAGTTCCAAATTGCTCAAAATAAAATATTTGGAAGTATCCCGAATGAGATTGCAAATCTGGCTAACTTGGAGGTTTTGTAGATGTCTAAGAACCAATTTTTTGGTCACATTCCCCTTGGTGTAGGAAAGCTTCACACGTTATATCAATTAAATTTGAGTACGAACTCTCTCTGGTAATCTTTCATCCTCTTTCGGAAATTTAAGTCAATTAAATGAGTTATACTTACAAGGCAACAAACTTCAAGGCAATATCCCTCCAAGTTTAATAGAGTGTCAGAATTTGAGGATCTTATCTCTTGATGCCAACAATTTTAGCGGTATCATACCGCAAGAAATCGTTGGTCTGTTGAACTTGCATAGATTGAGTTTACCTCAAAATCATTTTACAGGCTCCCTGCCAGAGAACATAGGAATTTTAATAAATCTAGCGTATTTGGATATCTCTGATAAAATGTTATTCGGTGAAATTCCGGCAAGTCTTGGTAGTTGTATAAAATTAGAGTACCTAGACATGCATGGAAATTTCTTCAATGGGACAATTCCATCAACTTTGAGTTCACCAAGAGGTCTTTTAGAATTGTATCTTTCTAACAACTTGTCGGGCACCATTCCAGAATTCCTAGAAAGGTTTACCTCGGGTTTGGCAGGGGAATTGTAGTAAAATAATTTTTCATTGAAAAAGCAAATGTGGGGTGTATTAAGTATATCTCTTCACAGAGAAATTCTCAACCAATACAAAGAACTCAGTAGGTACTGATGAATGAAATAATTCATAATTATTTTTATTATTTTCTAATTTTTCACAAAGCCAAATTGAACCAATATGCTTAAAAAAATTGATACCTATAAGGCCGGAGACGGCTGTCAACACCTTTTGCTTTTCTTTGTTATGTAAATCCGATTTCAGCACAACTTTCAGTAGAAAGAAAACAATTTTCAATTAACAAATTGTTTTGGGAGAGAAGGAAATCCATTAATTTAAATGCCAATACTGATTTCTGGGATTTTAGGGTTCTTTGTTACCCTTGCAACTGAAAGTCTATAATCCCAGAAAAATTAGCAAGAAGCTTAAGCAGAAAAAATCATATTAATACTTCCAACTGGTCCTTCGGCTTCAGCCCATATTGGATGTGGAGGTTTCAAACCAAACAGAGAACTTAAAAGTTGACTCCAAATGTCATGTTTCAGAAGAATATCCAAAGACTGTTTAGCATGTCCAAATACTTGTTAACCCAACACTCTTGTAAAATGTTCTAAAGAATCCAATTACAATAAACCCAATACACAAAAGCACCAGAAAACTACACCACACTCAAAATCCAAACGCAGGAACAAAAATAAACAGTTTACAGAAAACAGAACAGATAACTTTTTGATCCAGGTAACTGTTGTAGATCAGACTTCTAATTGCAATTTGCTTTCTTTATGAATTTTTAATTGTAAGTTTACCCTATGGCTTTTGAAATTTTGGTTGAAATTGTGAATGTTGTTATGTTAATTAAATGTTGAATGGATTTTGTAAAAACAATTTATATATGTTTTCTAATAAAAACAGAGATGACCATCACATTGGCAACAGAAATTCCACATTTCACATTACATCCTACAACAAAAACCCAAAAGCATGTTAACTTCGAAAGTTCGAAACATAAATTCTAAGAACAAAAAAAATATAATAATAGTAACTTGAAATGAATCGTCAGGTCAGAACCTCTTGCTTTGCAAGCTGAAACAAACGAAAGAAATCAAAACCGACGAACCCATAATCAGATCAAAACAATTTTCCAGGAAAAACAAAACCAAGATTGGTAAGAGCACATATACTTGGTGATATTGACGCACTCTCGGGAGTACTTCACTCGGAAAAATAAATGAAAACCCACAAAAAAAAAAAAACCCAACAAAAAAAAGCAGCTGCTCTTTAAACAAAGAATAAACAGACAGATTAGAGAGATGAATCCCCCAAAACCTGACCTAACGCACTAAAAAATTCAAAAATAATTCGCACCAAAAAGGCAGAAATGGTGACAATCTAAGCTAACAATAAATAATCGAATTAAAAAAAACGAACTTATCTTTGGAAATCCAGGCATGCAGGGCGAGATCCGGACGATCCCTATGGTTTTCTCTGACCATCCCCACTCTCCCACTTGTGAAATCAATCACCCTTACCCTCTCTCTCTCTCTCTCTCTCTCTGAGCTTCCATCCCCGAAACCCTCATTGAACGAGGACGACAAATGAAAACCTATCCGGCTACCCCCTAATTCGCTGAAAACCGAGAGCACAAAATTGTCCTTCCAAATACACCATCGGATTGTAATCTTTGATGGGCAGAACTTTAATTAAATCATTGAGGGCCTGACTGAGGGTTGGGCTTCTTAGTGAAAACCAACACAAAGCTCATGAAGAGAGATGGGGAGCCCAAACCCTAGCCCAACACAGATTTGGTAGCAGCATTGTGTAAATAAAGCAAAATCAAGGGACAAAATTTTGACCGTAACCTCCTCAAATTTAGAATAGATAATATGAGAAAATATGCCCGCGCGTTGCTGCGGGACTTGAATGCACCCGTCTTAACTGCATCAATAAATTAAGACACATGCACCATGCACTCGTCTCTCACAGAGATAAACAAAGATACAAAAAACAGAGAAACTAAATCTTAAATAAATAGAGCTATTCAATTATATTAAACTACGGAGGGGGAAAGAGAGAAAAGAGAGAAAAGAGAGACCTGGATACCTCCATCGTGTACTGAAAGAAGCCAAATTCTATCACCAAGGAGAACAAACTTTTTCAAATGCGCGCACACACACACACACACCCACACCCTAAAAGTAAGTGTAAAATCTATGCTAAAATAAACAACAAAGTATGAGCAGGACCTCGTAAAAAGTAGGTGATCATATGTGTTCTTCAACTTTCTGTCGAACCTGCAATCAACGAAAGTGATTCACCGTGAAAAACATGGTTAACCACCATGTATTGAAGCTATATATAATCATTGAAGAAAAACCTTTTACATCCAGCACAAAGCAAACTATAATCAAAATTTCAACAAACCAAAATAACATGCAGATAAATAAATAGAAAAAAAAATAGTCGAAATTTCTTTTATGTCCAGCAATGGAACCATTAGAGATTGTGTAGAAACAATGCAGTAAACATCACCAGAGAATGGGGATAAACAGAATAGTAATACACACATACCTATCAGGATAGTAAAACGAAAACAACTAAACATGTAAATTCAAAGGTCACTCGGAACATGCTAAAAGTAGAAATTAAATTGCATAGATTGGCATCTAGATTTACCTTTAAAATGGCCTGTGATATGTCATTAATAAAAGCCCTGAATTCTTGGTTCACTCCGCTAAATTGGTAGGAGCTTTTGCTTTATCCATCAGAACCTTAAAACAAAACCTGTAATAGTATGATAAGCGATGAAGATCTGGTAAGTTTATTAGACATTGTTTCAAATACAAATTGAGACTCGTGGGAAAAAAGAGAAAGAATCAAATATCATATTATATTGTGACAATACTCTGAGATGGTATGAAGCCACCTCATCTAATTTTATGACAAAATGGGTGAGACTCGTTAAAGAAACTCAATAACAGGTAGAATGTTTAAATCTATCTGATGAAAGAAGTGATAACGTTGTAGTTATTTTATCAGGAGGCGTTACAACCATGAATCAAGAGGATTATAGACCAAGGATTTCAAATATCCAAGGTCTGTTAATCTAATCACCCAATAAAATAAAACAGAGATTAAGCACAACAATATCAAAATTAAAACGAAGGAATAATATGAAATCTTGTGCATAGAACGTTCATGAGAATGAATCACACAACAATCAAGGGTGGACAAATCACAAAAGTGACAATTAAAGGGACCCAACGGACACCCCCATCTCTCTCTCTGCAATCGCAGAAATCCCTCGGGTTTGAGGAAGCAAATGGAAAACGAAATGCTTTTCCATCCCCTACCCATACCCATACCTCCCTTACCCGTTCCCTTTACCCTCGCAGAAAATCCTCCCATCTCTCTCTCTCACCCTTGTCCGATTTCTCTTGTCTGCAAATCGCAGAAAAGAAACCCTAAACAAATCCCTGAAATCCCTCACCTAAATCCTCCCACATTTCTCTCGGACACCCCCTATCTCTCGCTCTCTTTGCAAAACCTAAACCAGATCTCCTAAATCCTATCTCAAACACCCACAAACAGCAAAGAAGCCAAGATATTAAAGCAATCTCTACATAATACTTTGGAACAATGAAGCAAAATGGTACTTACTTGTTCCTTGTCCAAAACCGTTGGTGCCACCACACATTGTTATCAATTGTGGGTTTATCAAATCCTTCATGGCTTAAGACTGCATGAAGAATTATAAACTAAAAGATGAATATATGCAGTGAATCATCATATAAATGTAACTGCACTAAAAAAAAAAAAAAAGGGAATGAAAAAAATTGAATTCTATTTCATCAGTATGTAACTGCATGAAAAGTTACATTGAATGCAGAGTCAATCAATTTCCCCAAAGTCATTGTTAACTGAAAATCAATACCAAACCCATAAATACCACCATTGAATTTGGCAAAACCCAAAAACAAAGTACAAAAATTTACTCATATAATCACAGAAAAACATGAAAATTGAGCACCCATTTTGTCAAGTTAAAGGATAAAGGCACTCACATCATCATAGTACTCTTTGGGAAGATCTAATTCTGGTTCTTCCTTTTTCTTGCTCTTCCTCAGAACTACCATAAAAAAACCCAGAGAAGCACACAAATTCAGAAAAGAAAAGGTCCAAAACTACCATAAAAAATCCAGAAGGCATACAAATTTATCAGAAAGAAAAGTTCAAATTACAAAAACCAACTGATGTGAGTGAGTAGTGAGAGGTTGTGTTAGGCACCTGAAACACGTTTTGGTTTCAATTGAGAGGGCCAGAGCCTTGCATGCGAGGAAGATGACGATAGGATTCCAGAGACAGAAAGGAGGAGTAAGACGACGGAGGTGAGAGAAGGGAGACGGCGGCGAGAGGAGGATATGACGGAGGCGAGACCGTCTGTGGTGCGACACACGGTGGGTTTCATAGCTATTAATCAAAATACGCAACATGAAAGCTTGTTTGATCACTGCACCAGAGTTTCTGCTTGTCTGCAAAATTTGCAAAATTGGCAAAATTGGCACACAGGTTCACAACTCGTCGTCTTCCCTTTATCAACGGCTCCTTTAAATATCCAAATGATCAAGGTCGATCGTGCTCGCAAAATACTTGATGAGCTCCTTTTGGTAATCCACCTAAAACAAATAAGCACAATATCTATGTAAACTGGCATTTCACTCACTTATACATTAGTAATGGCATCTTTGGAACTAAATGACTTCAACCTTAATATCCTATAAGCAGTATGTTTCTATATTTTAAATCCTGTTATGATAACAGGTAAATATAGACGATACAAAAGTAACTTAGTTCCATCATGCATAAAGGTGCAACCTCCAACTTAAGCTTCATATATTTCTTTTAATTTTAATGAGCAAAACTCTATTCATGTTATCATCAACATCTCACAGAGCGAAGCAACATATTGGAAATGCGTATCCGATTAACAGCCCTTTCATTCAAGTAATTAAATAAATCCATAACACGGATTAGAAAAATGGGCAAACAACCGAAAAACCTGTCATTTACTAGCAAAACTCCTGCCTAACCCCACAGTCTTTGCAATTAAATATAAACTAACACTTCCTCACACTTCCTCAGTGTGCTCTCTTTGTATAAAAATATACGCTATCATTTAAAACCTGAAATGTAGAATTTGATGCCAAGAACAAATCCTCAGCATCCACGCTATACAATATAGTAACTAATGAACTTACTATTGTGTTGGAAAACACAAACTCCAGCTCCAGATTCTCTTGTGCCATTGACAATGGAGCTGTGGTTCAAAGAATCGCTAACAATCAAGCCTCCCTGTAAAGTCAAATGGCACATATTCAGATAAGGAATGTAAACACAAAATTAGAAGTCATACACTTGAGAAAAGATGCAAACCTTCCCCATCAGAACAGGAAGGATAGCAGAGCTTGTTACATAACCCATTTCGAAAACTATAGCAGCAGGTTTCCCAACAAAATTTGCAACACACTTTTCCAGCTCATTATGCAAATCTGCGGTGCCTGATGATAGAATCGTATCATGGTAAATTTATTTAGAAAAATAGTTCAAACTAAATTTCCTTGCAAAGTAGTATTAGTATAACAACCGCCGTCAACTCGGCTACTACAAGTACTGGGAGAATATTTTTTCAATGTCTCAATAGCGTGAGGTGTGCAGTACTCATCAGATGCAGCAAAGCCAAGGTAATTGTAAGATCCCAAGTTAAGGTATCTACTGGTTTTTTTGGTTAGCCTGCATCAGCCGAGTTACACAATGAGAATATAAATCAAGAAAACATAACAAAAGGCGTGAAATATACATGAAATTGCGAAATTGGAGGAAATTTGTAATCGTTACTTGAGTGTTTTGTTGTAGTCATTGGAGCAGCATTCAACCACATCAAACCAAGCATGAGGAGCACTTGCAATAGGCCTATTGAAACAGTACTGACCAGTCAAAACTTTAAAAAATTAACCAGAGTTATCAATAATTATGTTTATGGGACTCCATGGAATTCAAGCTTAATTGCAGGGCCAGCTGCATCCATTTCATACAGCTCAAGAAATATAACACAATCAAATCAATGACAAAATACCTGAATTCGAAGATAAGGCCGGCGAATATAGAAATCTTCAAGTCCTAAACAGATTGGAGCATAACCCTGATTTTTGCAACAAAGCAATGCTTTTTTTTTTACATAAAATTACAGGAAAAACTAAACAATAGAAACAAAATTATGTACAATGATTATGGAACCTGCAAATTGCTAGCACTCCACCAGTCGATGATTTTGCGGAAGAAATATATGACTTGGCCAAAAACGAAGAGCAATCCATAGCTGAAGTACGTGGTTAACGCAGTTAAATAAGGGATCACAATAATTTTTACGGTGGGACGATTGTATGATCCGAAAGCTCCAGGATTTGGGAATTATTGTCTCCACCACATTTTCTTGCAATGAAATTAACAATTGTAACAAAAATCAGATATTTGGATTGAAGGTAAGATTCTAGCATTTTTTCCGTGTCACAATCATGCAGAGCTTTTACCTCAATCGAATCAAATCCAACACCAACCCATCACAGCTCAATGATCACTCAGAACACTGAACGCAAAAATCAACAAAATTTCACCATTTTAAATTATAATTCGTTTCATATTCTTTAATCCAGTAAAAAAGCAAAAAATTAAAATTAAATTAAAAGTGAACCTGGTGGTCGTGGGTGTCGTCACCGATGAGGAGGTCGAAAGGGGTTGATTTTAGCTTTTTCGTTGAAAAGCTGGCTTTCTTCTTTTCCTTGTGAATCAGATTCTATTATGTGTAGGTCTTCTTCTTTTTGTTCCTTCAAAACTTTGTTCGGCATTCGCCTGAGGAGAGGGGAAATGGTTCAGAGCGAGGTGTCTCCATTGCTGCGACCCTGTCCATTGAACTTGCTGCAGTTGCTTTTAAGCTTATCCCTCGCTCCCTCGCCCGCTCCCTCCCTCCCTCCCTCCTCTCTGCAAGTCGCATGCCTTCCCCTCACCAAACCCGTCTCTCTCTCTCCCTCCCCTCCCTCCTTCCCTCTCTCTCCTCTTCTCTGAGCATGGCGTCCCACCAAATCCCACACTGAGCCATCGATCCCACCGAATGCAACCTTAACTGACAACAATGCCCACCCAACTTTTACCCCCAACCGTGCGATGTTAACCCTAGACGGGCATTGCCGTCATTCGAACCGATGACGTCTTCGTAAAAAGCTAAAAGCATCCGAGTGGCAATCTTGTAAATAAACTGAAATGCGGTCCAAAACACTGTTCACATGAATAGTGCAATTTCCCCTCCTACTTTAGACTAAAGTAATTAATAAATACATCAAGCATTGTAAAGTTGCAGATTGATAACAACAGTGGTAGCTACCTCAAATATGTCGATCCAAACCAATGGTTTGGATTAGTTTTGAATAAAAAGTTAAGCAATTACTTTTGAATAAAAAGTATAGCACAAGTGTCTCACTACTTATACAATGATACGTATATATTACCTTGTGTTTCGAGTACACTGAAAATATCTCCTACTTATCCTAGAAAAATCACATGTCATTAAGTGGTAGTGGTTGACCAAAAAAAGAAAAGTGTTAGTACTTAGTAGTACTTTACTATAGGGCATAAAATAAAGGGAAATGCAAGTTGAAGAAAGACGGTGCATCAACTATAAGGAATCTATCTATCATTATAACCAAGGAAGAAAATATCGGTAATATCGGAAATATTGGTAGTCCGAAAACACGGAAATATCGATGCAAATATCGGGATAATATCGATATCGATAAAAATTACATGGAAACCACGGAAATTGTAAGAAAAACTTAGAAATTTTTATTGAAACTTTGCAGGATGTTTATTTAGTCAATTATCTATTAGTTTATCACAAAAAATTGGAAGGAAATGCATTGCATGATGGATTTAACTGATTTAAGTTGATTATATAGCGAGCTGGCAAATTTTTCACTCTTTCCCTGAAATTATATATTTTCATTTTTTCCCTGAAATTGAGTCCTTTATCCTAATCTAATCTGGACCGCAGATTAATTTATATTTTCACTCTTTTTCTGAAATTATATAAATTGTGCAATTGAGTCCTTTATCCTAATCTAATCTAGACCTTCCATCTTGATTCTCACTCTCTGTCACGCTGCCACGTGGCAGCCCACTAACCCTCACCTTATCTCTCTCTCTTTTCCCGAGTCCCTCTCGGACCCCTCACTCTCTCTCAGTTCTCAACTTTATCTCTCTCTCGAACTCTCGTTCTCTCACTCTATTTCCCCGATTGCACCCACACCCAGGCACACCCAAATCCGTCCACCACGATGCCAGCGCAATATCTCCACCACCCTTCTGAACTCTCCCTCCCTCTCCTCCGTCTCTGGGAAGCACGACGACGCGCAGAGGAAGCTCCATTTCCCCAATCGCACCCACACCCAGGCACACCCAAATCCGTCCACCCCGATGCCAGCGCAACATCTCCACCACCCTCATGAGCAAGGAGGTTGTTGACAAATTTCGAACAATTTCTCCGGCGATCTATCCACTTCTCTGTCAAACAGTTCGTGACTCTCTGGTTCGTCTTCAACTCGAAGATAACAAGTTTTCAGGTGAGATTCCATTGAAATTTAGCACTCTGACCGACATCACATATGTTGATTACCTCTTGCATGCGTGAAATTTGAACCTTATATGTGAAATTTAAGTTCAAAATCGTGTTTTTGCAAGGTTTTTATATAAGCTATATTCTATCGATATGATTTCTGAGGCATGTCTTGATGATTATTCTAAGCGCCGATCGTTATGACGCCTTGATGTGTTGTGCTAGGGAGTTGAAGGGCAAACTCCAGGTGAGTGGGTAGTTTTGTTTTCCGTATATACCTATATAAATGAGATTTTTCCCAGAAAATCAATTTAAGTGAAATGTGATATAAAATGCGTTATGAAATGCCATGCAAAATATATATCTATTTTATTTATCCATTAGTAATTGCATACATGCATGATTGGTGATGCGGACGCACATGTAAGTGTCAGGTAAATTCATAAATTAAAATTATGAGATTGTTGAGTTGATGTGATTGAAAGCTCATAAATCTGCACTAGGGTGATTATGATTTAGCAAAGATGTGATTCAGGCCTGTAAATGTATTTAGTCACCCCCGCACCATATGCTCACATTACATCCAATTTAGGTGCCCAATCTTGTCGTACAGACCACTCGTAGGTGGTTCCGACTCGTAGGTGACTAACGATTTATCGCATAGCTATCAGGAGAGGATAGCATGAGCATAACTATATTACACCCAGTTCTGTCGTACAGACCATTTCAGTGGCTCCGACTCATGTGCAGTGTAGTGCCGTACAGGTCACTTGTGGTGACTCCGGCTAGATTGATTGATGAGATTGATTATGAGCTATAGTTTCAGCCGGGCTGATCACTCGGTTGGCATGTTATTATTTATGATGAACTTACTTCATTGATATACTTATATGATATGATGAAATATATTTTGACATAGCATGTACTTTACATATCAATATTTCTGAGCTGGTTTTGAGATAAGTAATTATATTTTTTATATTCCTGGGAAACTATACAGGTTTTACGGAGAAGGGTTACCACGTTTTGAGAAATGTTTTGTCTTTGAAAAGATTTGTTTTACTGACCCACTCAACTTTGTTTTTCACCCCTCCAGGTTCTAATTAGCTGAGTTTGGTGGCCACGAGAAATTCAACGGTGTCCTGACAGAATTCACCAAAGTAGGATTTACCTACGGGTGTTATATCTTAGTAATTGTCATACTCGACTGCAACTAGACGTTCTTTTTACTCTGAATGTGTATTTATACACTGAGTTTCGCACTAGCATCATTTCTTAGCTAGTATTACTAGTGTTTCGGCTTTTATTTATTTGTAATTCTATTTATCTTTTTAGCTTCCGCACTGTGCAAATGGTTACGTTACTCGCGCGTGACGGCCAGCACGCCCTCCTTCGGGACGGGGTGTGTCACCAACCCCAAAGGTGAGCCCAATTTTATTCTCCAAGTCCATCACTCCAATCATTTTCTATAAGGGACAAAACCTTATAAAGTGTTGAAGCTTTTTGGGAATGGCCAATGTGGGACAATGAATGAAATTTTCACTTAAACATTTCAAAATTTCCAACAAAATTCATAAGAACATATGCTTACTTACTTTATGATCCCTATATATACGTACTTCTTTTTTTCAAGTTTCACACACACGTTTGTTTGAGTAGTGTTGAGGGCAAACTTAAGAGTCCCAGCACAACTGTTTGTGAGCCATCTCTCTCTCTATAATCTCTAGTTGTCTTCTGTTTCTGCATTAACATATAGGCTTTATCTATCCTCTTTGTGGGGATTCTAGGGATTCTTACATTCTAACCGTTCATTGTACGTGCGGTTAGTTTCATTAGGTATTATTTGTGTTTAATTTTAAATAAAAAATTTCAAAAGATTTCTGACAGCACGATGTACGATGAATGACTAAGATGTAAGGATCCCTAGGATCTTCCCAATTTGAATCCGGATGGAATCCAAATCCTATAAACATGTCTTATTATTTGTAGCTTCATATATAGCTGGTTAGTTACATAAGATCGTGAGATATATAAGATGCACACACAAATGTTTTGAGATTTACGTCCTGCTTAATTGGAAATAATTTTCTTTGTCTAGGGTTCTGAAGATTAGTCCCATCTGAGTAATATATCTTTTATTATTTAAAGCTGATCAGCATAACAATTGTTGCAAAGTATATATCAACTCTCCACTATCTCATCTTTATGACACAATATCAGTGCCAATATTATAAAACAATATGTCAAAAAAATAAGATGGTGGAGAATCGTTAGAGAATCTTATTTTAAGAGAGTTTCCTTAGCATTTATTGCTTGTTACAGTTATCTATGATATGTTACAACAAAATTCTCTAACATGGTGCCTCCCATTTGATAAGTAGATGTTCATTCATTTTGAATAATGATATGCAGCTAGGTATCAACCTTACGCAGTTGATAAGATGGGAGGTGGAAAGGACGAGAAACATGAGACAACTGAGAAAGCACTATTTTCATATGGTAGTGGGTATGGATCATACCCTCCACAAGGATATGGATACCCCCCCCCGCAAGCACATCAAGCATACCCTTCTCCTGGGAGGTATCCTCCAGTTGCCTATCCTTCTTATGGGGGATATCCACCAACCTCCTATCCAGCGGCTGGTTATCCAGGTACATCAGCGTCTTTATCATTCTGCATGCAATCGAATCACATCACGGTCGTCCCTGTTATGATCCCACATCGACTACACTTATGGGGGTGTAGGGGTTTTTAAGTCCTTGGGATCATCCCACCTATTGGACTAGTCTTTTGGGTTGGGCTCTTCCCTTGGGTTTGAGTACCTAACATTGGTATCAGAGCCTAGGTTCCCTACGCTGCGGAGGGGGCGACCTGGAAAGGGCTACCTTAACGGGACGACCAAAGGGTGCGCCGCCGTTAAGAGTGAAAGCCACCAGAGTAAGGGCCATCATGGGCGTCGGCTTCCGAAGGGTGGCGTAATGTTATGATCCCACATCGACTACACTTATGGGGGTGTAGGGGTTCTTACGTCCTTGGGATCCTCCCACCTATTGGACTAGTCTTTTGGGTTTGGCTCTTCCCTTGGGCTTGAGTACCTAACAGTCCCTAACCATTTTTTGTAACTTTAGTTTTCTGGGTTACAATTATTCTGAAATATATACATGGGCACTACAAAATTATAGGGCCAATAATATTCATGGGTATATTAATCAAGACCAAATTCAAAATTTTATTGAAGGATGGCAATCTGATTTTTTTTCCCCTTTTTTTTTTCAATGGAAGCGATAGAGAAGAGATAATATAAAAGAAAATACTGTGGATATACAACATTTTTGTAAGACATGACAATAAATTAGACACGAAAATGAAAAATGTTATTGGCACTTCAAAATTCTCATTGTACGTATTTCCCACGTGTGTATTTTCTTTCTAAATAAAGAAAGTATGAAGTGCACAATGAGTATTTTAGAGTGTCAATAACAATTACGTTTTGAAAATATATTTTCTCATTTCGCATCGACATCTATCAAGTGATGTTCTTAATTTTCTTCCAGCTAGTGATCATCATATATGAAAAACCAATTGAAATGACATTAAAGTAGAATATTATTTTCGTTTTCTTGGTGACCGATGAAAGATTATCACGTACAGTGCATGGAGCTGCTGGCATGGGAATGGGAGGAATGTTAGCTGGGGTTCCTGTCGCAGCTGCTCCTGCGTATGGAGCTACACATCTTATGCATGAAGGTGGGCCCCACCATGGCTATGGTGCTTACCATGACTATGGTGGTTCCCACGGCTATGGGGTGAACACGGCCCACGGCTACGGTCATGGTAAATTTCAGCATGGGAAGTTTGGCAAGCCCTTTTGGGGCAAGTTCAACAAATGGCATTAAAACATATATGATATGGTGGATCTAAGGCAAATATCATGGTCGCTTCATCAAGATCCAAATCTAGTCTAAAATAATCTTCTTACGAGTTACGCCCTTTCTAATAATTACTTTATAAATAAATAAAGACGTATTTGTATTTTGTACTGTATTTCTGTACAAAAAATAAATAAAGATGTATTTATATTTTTGTATTTTTCTCTTTCCAAGAGCCCATAAATAAAGACGTATTTATATTTTTGTATCACCAAATTAATATCAATGATGTCGTGAATTCCAGTATTGAATGCAATCTTAAGCTTCGACCAATGCCATATGTACAAACATTATAGTGAGAGAGTCCCAATCAAGACTACTTGTTCTTAAATCTTAATTGTTTATTTCTTATTTTGATTGCAAAAATTCCAATAAGATCGGCATGCAACAAGCCAAAGGAAAGTTCCTTCTCGGACCGGGTTTGTTATTTTGAAGCTTTCTTCGCATAGATGACAACCCTTTCGTCGCTAACAATACCTTCGCCGCTGACGTCATTTTTGACCACCAGGTTCAACTCGACTAGAGAAAATATCTAATCATTTTATGTTTTTAGTTCTTAAGGGTGTATTAGTATTTTTATATCAAATTTTGGTTCTAATTATCATAAATTTAAAAAAGTGGTTATAATTCAGTATGAGACTCAACATTTGATTATTTTTCTAAATTTCCCTAGCGATTTTAGCTCATGAAGCCAAAAATATTGGAATGGATTGAACTTAGACAAGGATATCTATAAATCAGCGGTGATTGAGCTGACCAAGTTTAATCTCCCCTCATAAGTAAAAATTTTTGCTTGACTTTTTGTTTAAGAGACGGGCTAAAATCTCGAACTAGACTTGCTTGACATATTAACTATGTTGATTTGATCCCACATGCCCTCTATGCTTCATTCTTTCCGTGAAATAGTGGATCAGTTATTTAACACTTGTCCCTTCACTCAATTTAATTGGACTGTCCTTGCACTACAAGAAATCGAATAAATATTGGCCTCTAAAAACTCCCAATAGGGGCAAATATGTTGAAAAATTGCCCCTAATGAAAAGGAGGGACGTATAGTAGATTCGCCCCTAAAAGAGCTGTTGCTATTGTTCTTAGAGGCAAAAAATGTCAAACATCCACCCCTACCTAATATACGTTGGCAAGTTTTATAAATACACATCATTACAGGCAGAAACATCAGCCCCTAATACTTTTTAATTATATATTAAAAAAAATCGAGCATATATTTACATCTGCTCCTATTACTTTCAATTATATAAAAAAAATCCACAATATAATAAATGCATTATCCACCCACACGTCAGTTATTTGTTTTGAATCATTCAAAAGATTCAAACCCAGCATGATTCATCTTCTTCTTTCCAAATCTCAAAATCTTCTCCTTTCTCTTTCAGTCTCTCAAGCTTTGCACATTAGATCTCTAAGTTCATCTTCTTATTTTGCAGCAGCACACGAATCTTTCTCAATTAACAACTGCTCATAAACAAATACAAAAAGAAAAAAAATCAAACGTAACAAACAACAAAGCCAAATTACAAAGTTTACTAATTGGTACGAACAAACAGAAAAAATAAATCCCGAATTTTACAAATCAATTAAATGTATAAGAAAAATCAATAAACAAAGATTAACACAAGGTAATTACCTCTGAAAGTTCTACCTCCTTCTCCCTATCAATCAAATGATATTTTTATGAAATTCTCTTCCACTCTAAATTATTCAAAACCCCCTCAAGTATACTTGCAAAACAAAAAATTCAGGATGAAAAAATCCCTTCGATCAAACCAAATGAAACGAGTTTTATCATCTCTCGAGAAAGGGAAGGGAAGAAAAATGCACAAGCGAAAGGGATGGGAAGAAAAATGAAGGACACGGGAAAAATGAAGAACTGTGCGGCAGCGGAAGAGAGAAAAGAGAAAAATGAGGGTAGTGGGCATGTATTCGAACTAGGGTTTAGATAATTGATGGTTTTTTTTTGGGTAAATAGTAATATCCTTCATTTTTATTTTTTGTAAGAATTAATTAGTAGTTAAACATATTCATCTTAAATAGAATTTTTTTAAATAAATAAGTACAAACATCCACCTCTAATGAAAAAATAATCAAATTTAAATAATTATTAGTTCAATTAGGAGCTAATTGAATTCGCCTCTAATAACTAAATTTAGTAAAGGCAGTTTTTTCCGCCCCTAAATGTGATAAAATTAGCAGAGGCAGTTTATTGTTTGTCCCTATTACTTTAATAGAGACAATTGCATGTTTTTACCCCTAATGAATAATCTGAAAATATGACTTTAGCCCTTGAAATTTAATTTTCTCCACATAAAACCCGTCATAAGTTTTTTACTCAAATAAAACTCATTAACTAGATTCCACATCAACAAATTCATTAATTATATTTGACTTTACACATTAAAAAAATTTTGATGCCCAAAACACCCCTATTTGAATGTTTGATGTACACAATTAGTTCCATATAAATTGTAAGGGAGAATTAATGATTTTACGAAAATAATAAATAATAAATTTATTGCCTAATATATAATAACAACAAAACATGCCTAACATATGTAACAATACATGCTTAGTAAAGTCAACAAATTATATTTTACATATAAATGTAGGTAAATTATTTCTCACACATATATATAACAAAATAAAAAAAAATAATGCCTGGTATACGTAAAAATTCATGCAAAATAATTTACCTACAAAAAATGTTATTTGATTCAGTGCACCTACTATTCAAATTTTAAAATGTTAGATTGCTTAAAAAAAAGCTAAATAATTTCCCCACTATATGTAAAATACATGCAAAATAATTTACCTACATAATAAAGCAAACCCAATGTATGCAAAATACATGCAAAATAATGTACCTACATAAAAAAAAATTATTATTTTATTCAATACTATTTTACCTATTATTTTGTACATATAATAATAAAATGTGTCCAATATATATGATGATACAAAATAATATACGTACAAAATATATGTTATTTGCTCATCATAAATTTACATATAGGTAGATTAATTAGTATAATATGTTTGATCATATATGTAGTATTGTGCATACATACGTACATATATATATATATATATATATATATATATATATATTGAGCTTGTGGTAGTACTAGATACATTTGAACGTGTGTATATATATATATGTGTGTGTGTGTGTGTGTGTGTGTGTGTGTGTGTGTGTTAGGGGTAATAATACGCAATAAATTATTTGTTCATTGTAATTAAGGTGAGTAATAATATTTATTGATTTATTTTGAATGTTGTGGTACAAATTGTAAATATTTTGTATTAATAGGTCAAATGCTTTCCTACATGGCAATCACTTTTAAATTTGGGTTTTATTTGAATGTTTATAATTAGGTGAGTTTTTATATAGGAAATAAGAGTTACAAGGGTCTATATCTAAAGAACCCAATGAATAATACTAGAGACAAAATTTTGTTTCTGCATCTAATATTACACCCCTAATACTCACTTTACCTGTAGTGTTGGGGGCTTAAAACTGTCCTAAAAGATATCAAAGAGTTTAAATGTTAATTCTGTTTCAATTAGGGGCCGTTTAATAAACATTTTGTTTTCATTTTAAATCTAAAAGTTGAAATCTTGTTTGATAACTATTTTATTTTTAGTTAAAAAAATTGAAATCTGAGAACCAAAAATGGAAAACTAAATTTGGACATGGCCAAAACTCTGGTTGTACTTGGATTGATGTCTCTTCCATTCTATTGGAAATTCTCTTCATCTTGAAGCTGCTTGTATTGGTTGACCGCATAGCTTTTTCCCATTCACACTACAAATATCTGTGCACTCCTACTAAGTTTTTTTTCTTCTAAATATAGAAAGTTTGAAGTGCTAATAGCGCTACCCATGATTTATTCTCCTTTCAAAATCTTTTTTTTTTTGCTCTTTTTTCATTTCAATTCACCTACAAGTGATAGATTGCTCTGATGGTTAAAAGCTTAAAGACATTCTTTTTAATCCACCGTGTCTCGAGTTCAAACTCTTCATTTCTTTTTTAGCATACAATGTCACTTGTATAATTGGATATAACATGAATTTTTTATTCTCATAATTTGCCCAATTTGTTTGGGGTGTATAGTTGGTATGACTTGGCACTTTAGAATAAAACAACTCAAGTTTCTATTTAGGCCAACCATAAACATAGGGGGGTGCTATCCACACGTCATTTTTTACCTTTCACATACCATTTTCAATTTCTATCCATCGGATTGAATGGATTGAAGAAATTAAAGGATGGAAATTAACAACAAGCATGTGGAAACTAAAATGAGTGTATAGATAGCACTACCCTAAACTTATAATAGTTGGTGTGCATTCAGCTAGCTCTGAACACTGCAAGAAAAAGGCACTTTAACGACACTTTATTTGCGACAGAGCACACGACCATTGTAAATTCTCAATAATATAGCGCACATGGTGTTTATGATGAAACTTTTGCACTCTAATTTAAGGGGGTGTATTCAATTAAGAATTTGAGAGACTTTAATGGATTTATAAATCCATGAATTTTTATGGAGTTTTATTGATTTGTAGAGATTCCATATAAAATTTTGATTCAATTCCCTCGAAATCTCATGGGGGGAGAGGTGAGATTTGTGGATGCTTAAAATACACTACGAAATCTCTCCAATTCCCTCTAATTCCTCAACTTTCTCAAATCCTTTAAAATCAATTTCTAATTGAATACACCTAGAATGTTATAAACTTCTGTAAAATTCTAATTGAATACACCCAAATTTCTAAGGATTTTAATAAACTATCTTAAAATTCTAATTGAATACACATTGAATTTTAGAGAATCACTTAAAATTCTGATTGAATACTCCTAGATTCATTTTTTTTTTGAAAAAGTACGATATTGATTGAATAGAGAAATACGTACATAAATGAGGATAGGGTGCTAACAATGGGCCTCAATAAAAACCTTGCCGGGGTTTTCAACCCGATCGAAGGAAAAAAGAGTGTCCCGCACCAATTAAATTTGAAGGCTATCCTCAATTAACAAATCATTAATAACATCAGGAGGTTCTTCGAACCAGGAAATAGGATGATCTAGCATAAGACTCCACCTTGCAAGACGATGTGCCACTCTATTGGACTCTCTCGGTCCGAAAGAAACCCTCCAATGCTCAAAACGCTGCAAAAGCCGTCTTGTGTCCTGAAACAGGTTCCCCAGATGACCGTGTAATGCCGATCCTTCATTCTGAATAGCCGCAACCACCAATAACGCATCACCTTCTAAATGAACCTGAGCCTCACTCCATTGCTGCAGAAACATAGCTGCTGTCCTTGCCGCAACAGCTTCAGCATGCATTGCCGAGCCAATACCCTCCTCCCTACTCACTAGAGCAGCCAAGAAACCCCCTGTTGCGTTACGAACTACAACCCCACAGCCTCCGCATGCACTATTCTCCTCCCAAGCCGCACCAAAATTACACTTTATCCACCCAAAATCTGGATGTTTCCAGTTAACCTCCTGAACCAAGACCGCCGGTGCTTTAGCTACATTCCATTTCTTAAATTCTGCTAACCACGTCTGAGCTTTAAGATGAACATCCATTGGAGAACAATCAATTCCGTTCCATAACACATCATTGCGAACCTTCCACACACTCCACACTAACACCAGAAGCAATTCAAAACTTTCCGAAGAAACATGTTTTGCCATATTAATCAACCACCCACTGAAACCATCCTCAATCCCCTGAAATGTGCGAATACCCAAAGGACTACCAAACCAGATGGTAGCTGAACGTGGGCATTGCAACAAAGCATGCTTAACTGTTTCGGCCTCTTTATAACAAAAACCACAAATATCCTTCAGAATAACACGACGAGTCTTCAAATTCACCATCGATGGCATAGCATTCATACACCCCCGCCAAACACAAAGTTTAACTTTCCCCGGTACCTTTGCACGCCACAAAGCTTTCCACAGAAATTTCTTGTCCTCATTTGGTGTGGAACCAGTCGGCTCCTCTCCACCCAACCCATGACAAGTACGTGCCACAAAATAAGCACTATTCGTTGTAAAATTACCGTTCGACTCTTTAGTCAAGATCAATGAATCCATTGGGTGAAACAGACTCAACGGTATACTTAAAATCAAACGCACTTCCTCCTCCATAAACCAGCTTTGGATAAGATTAGTATTCCAACGTAGTCCCTTGTTACCCACCATCAAAGAAGCCGCGGTCAGTGAAGGATGGACACCATACGGTATTGGACTCAAAACCTTAAAAAAATTGTCCCTAGGCAACCAGCTATCCCCCCACACATTGATACTCAACCCGTCACCCACCTCCACCGAGCCTCCTTTTGAATAATCAATCTTGAAGCCGCCACACTTTTCCAACAATGAGAGGAATTAGGAGAAACATGAGCCTGCAAAAAATCTGTGTAGGGATAATATTAGCTTTAAAAATCCTAGCAACCAACGAATTAGGATATTGAAGTAATCTCCACCCTTGCTTAGCCAGTAACGCCAAATTAAACGCATACAAATCCTTAAATCCTAAGCCACCCTCACTCTTCGGGTTACACAATTTTTTCCACGACATCCAATGAATCCGCCTCTTGCCCGCTGCACTACCCCACCAAAACTGAGCTACCATTTGATTGAGCTCATCACAAAATGTTTTGGGCAACAAGAACGTCTGCATCGTATACAATGGAATTGCTTGAGCAACTGATTTTATCAAAATTTCTTTACCCGCACTACTCAACAATAATCCCCGCTATCCATTCAACTTCTTCCAAAGCCGATCCTTAATATAGGCAAAGGTTACTTTCTTGGACCGACCCACCAGTACAGGAAGACCAAGATACCGTTCATGAAAATCCACTATTTCCATTCCAAGACAATCAGCAAGCAACTGCGCATCAAACACCGTGAGGTTGCTACTAAAAGCCACACTACTTTTTGTAAGATTCACAGCCTGCCCAGACGCGTGTTCATAATATCGTAACAATCCTTTTACCTGTAAGCATTCCTGAAGCGTACTCCTAAGAAAGATGAAGCTGTCATCCGTAAACAAAAGATGATGAACACTAGAGGCCTCCTTACAAATCTTAACTCCTTGAATGCGCCCTTGTGCTTCCCAAGAATCAAGCAACGCCGACAAACCCTCTGTACATAACACAAATAAAAACGGAGATAACGGGTCACCCTACCGTATACCGCGTTTTGGTTTAACAAACCCCACAAGTTCCCCATTGAGCTTAAAGGAATAGGAAACTGTAGTAATACACATCATAATCCAGTTAATCCATTCCTCGGCAAAACCTAATTTCTGTAACATTTGCTCCAAAAACCTCCACTCAATACGATCATAAGCTTTACTGATATCCAATTTCAACGCCATCACCCCGTTTCACCCATTATTCTTCCTATGCATATAATGAGCAATCTCTGCAGCTACCAAACAATTATCAGAAATTAATCTCCCAGGAATGAAAGCACTTTGCGACGGCGACACCACCTTCGGTAATATGAACTTCAATCTGTTGGTGGGAACCTTTGAACAAATCTTGTAAAGCACATTGCATAAACTGATCGGACGCAGTTGAGACATGGAAGTAGGGTCACTCTTCTTCGGTATCAGCGTAACATGCGTATAATTAATTTTTCGGAGCATGTTCCCAGATGATAAAAGGTACCTAACCCCATCACACACATCATTGCTGACTACCTCCCAATGCTTCTGATAAAATCCAGGTGACATCCCATCAGGGCCTGGCGCCTTAGACGAATGCATTTGGAAAATGGCCACCTTAATTTCCTCGTTCGAGATTGGCCGAATAAGGTCTAAATTCATTTCTGCCATCACCTTCGGCTTAACCGTAGCCAAAATATCCTCCGCATTTATCTCCCCCACAGAATCAAATAACTTTGAGAAATAGTCAACAATAATCTTCTCCATACCAGTCTTATCATTATGCCAAACCCCCGCCTCATCGAACAACCCGTGTAGCTCATTTCTTCTCCGTCTGCGGCTTGCCTTCTGATGAAAATACCTAGTATTTTGGTCCCTGAGCTGTAACCAATTTTCCTTTGAACGTTGACGCCAAAAGGCTTCTTCCTGTGCTAGTAAAGAATGTAACCTGGTATAAAGTTCATGTCGTTGAGCGATAAAAGTCTCAGTGAAAGGTCGCCGAAATAAAGAGTTCAATTGATCTTCTGTTTCTGTAATCTCTCTAATAATAGACCGCTTCGTAGCATTAGCCCAATTCGTAAGCTGCATCCTTGTTGCCTTGATTTTTTCCGTGACCCGGAATATAGGAGACCCGTGAAATTCTGTCCCCCACCCTAGTTGAACCGCCTCCCTACAGCCGTCCTTTACCTCCCAGCCATCTTCATAACGAAACATTTTTTTTAACTTGACACGTTTCTTTGGACTCCACTCCAATAAAATTGGAATGTGATCGGACGAAGTAGGTTTCAGGTGGGTGACTTTGAAGGAAGAAAACAAATCCACCCACCTAGGCGTTGCTACAGCCTAATCCAATCGAACTTTTATACCTCCACCCCTAGTAGTAACCTAAGTGAATTTATTACCGACAAACCCCAAGTCATTGAGTTGGCAACTATCTAGTGCATTTCTGAAACCCTCCACTTGTCGTGCACTCCTCAAATCACCCCCTTCTTGCTCCTCCGCACGCAATACCTCGTTAAAATCCCCCATGCAACACCACGGCAAGCTAGAATTATCTCTCAGTTTCTGCAGTAAACTCCGAGATTTGTGTCTGTCCACCTCAGCCGGGTACCCATAAAAGAACGTAAGTCGCCAGTGAAAGTCGTCTCATATCCCTCCCACCTCCAAATCAATGTGGTTAGAAGAGAAAGACCGTAGCCCAATATTCACGTCATTCTTCCACATCGCACACAACCCACCTGATCTACCTGAACTAGGAACTGCAAACATAAACTCAAACTTTAACTGTGATTTAACCTCTCCATATATTCCTTGGAGCTTTTAGTTTCACACAAAAAAACCACCATGGGATCTTGCAAGAGGACTAGTCTCTTGAGTGTCCTAATTGCCCGAAGGTTCCCAAGCCCCCGGCAATTCCATCCTATACAACTCATTGGGCTCGGCGGGACTGAACTCCGTCAGCCTCCGCCGTTGTAACAGTGATCAATCCCAGAACAAGACGTCTCTTCAACCCTGGTACCTCCCCCACCTGCTCTAACCCCCACGAACTTCTCTTACCAAGCTCCGGTGGGACAAACCCACTCCGACGTGACCTCTTATGCTTTCTTCTTCGACCCCTCCCATTACGACAGAGAACACCACACCCATCCCCTACCCCAAGTGTAAAGGGTGCAATAGAAACAACACCAGATTTCCATTCCCCCATATAACCTTCGGCCCCCACCCTCATTCCAACCCCATCACCGGAAATCATCGACTCCAAAGCCCCAGAAAGAACCTTCACCGCAAGTGGCTCAGGAATCACAGTCGACCTCTGCTGAGAACTCTCCGTACCAACCTGCAACCAACTATGTGGTGTATCTATCTCCATATCGTTACCTGGGCATTCTAATGATTGCGTAATAGAACCCCGAACATCCATTGAAAGACAAGGAATAAGAGCCCTATCATCCACACACACCTGGTCATCATTTGTTACTTTAGTAATAGGTAACCCAGATCCAGTTGGATCACCCTCCCCCCTTGTCGACCCTGCAACCCTTCCACCCTCCATAGTAACATCCCAATCCTCCTCATGCGATACGGACATCACCCATCCTCCTTGAGAATCCAGCCCAAACCTACGCCCTACAGGTCGAACATAATCTTTCTCCACCACGTCAGTTTGAAACCACATCCCATAAGGTTTATCTCGATCATCAACCTGTGCACCAGAGAAGCATTCACAATGATCTTCCACATGGTCCATCATACCGCAAAGGAAACAAGTTAATGGTAACTTCTCGTATCGTGCATCGACCTTCAGCAACCTACCTTCCAGTTGTACCGTTATAAACCTTCGTAATGGTTTCCTCACATCCAATCTTACCCTAACTCGTAAAATACTTCCAAACTGCTCATTCGTCCTACTTTGATCCGTAATCACATATTCCCCCAAGATGTTTCCTAAGAATTTTCCCATTGGGCGAGTCATAAAACCAATAGGAATACCCTTGAATTGGACCCAAAATTCTTGGAACATCAGTGGAACTCCCTCAGGGAACGCCAAGTTGTCCACCTCGCCAAGCACTAATAAATACTGCTTATTGTATAGCCACGGTCCCCCTCTAAGAATGGTAGTACGCTCCTGTATGGAATTAAATCCGAAGACAAACCGATTACCTTCCAACGCAGACACGACCACGTTCGCTTTTGGGCGCCATAAGTTTCTCATCTGTCTCTTAAACCCTTCTTTGTTCACTGGTTTATTTGACAAAACCCTGCCTACTAAGAACACACGGGAAGACATATACGCCAACGCCTCCTTCCTATCCACCACCACAATTTCCTTCTCTTCCTCTGTTAGAGCAAACCGTGCTACAACCTTGGTCACCATAACCTCCAAGAACAACAGCCCTAGCACCAGCCAATTCCAAAGGATAACACACCCTTGTCCGCCAAGCACAGCAACCCTAAGAAAACTATCCCAAACCATGAAACAAAAAAAGAGTAACAGACTCCAAACCCCACCCCCACCACTGCAATAACAAGAACCCCCCGATCGCTGCCTATTCAATATTAGCAGCCAAAATCCACGTAAACCTCGATTCCTGCCAGCCGCCAATCGCCCTCCTAGGGTTCGTGAGAAACCTAGAGAGCCTTTTTTTTTTTAACTAAGTTCCTCCTAGATTCATTAAAAGAATTAAAATCCATCAAAATTCCAATTGAATACACCCCTAAGTAACGTCGCAAATGATGTATTTGATACGACACCCTTCCAAAAAATTTCATCTAGCGCCTGATTTTTCATTTAGCGCACCCCATCTTTAGAAGAAGAGGTATTCATCAATTCCCCCCCCCCCCCGAACTTGTGACCATTGGCCAAGTTCCCCTCTCAACTTTAATTTTGGCCAATTCCCCCCCCTCAACTCTCATAATTAGTCAATTTCCCCCCTCAACTTTAATTTGGCAAATTTCCCCTCTCAACTCTCATAATTAGTCAATTTGCACCCTACTGTTAATTTTTTTTAATTTTCCATCTATTCTTTTTTTTTCTTTCAATCTTTCTAATAACTTCCAACAAAGTACTAAAATTAACATAAACTCACCTGCATAATATAAGGTAAAATGTACAAAAACATAATACAATTAATACCTAGTAACCGGGCCAGTCCTGCCTGATCAACAATGATTCTCGCGTCAAACGGTAGAGTTTTGGCATGGGGCAGGGTGGTTTGTTGGTTTCGTAGCCTTTTTAGCTCGAGTTAGTAAGTCCTTAGGGGTGTTCTAGACCTAGTGCCCTAAAGCCTTTGTGGTTTGTGAGTCATTGACCTAAAGCTCGCTACATGGGTTAGATAGAAAGTTTAAGGGACTGACATTGCACGACCACTACTATTACTGAAAAAATTGAATAAGAAGAAGAGAAAAAGAGAAAAAATATATAAAGTTAGTATGTGTGGAATAAAAGGACGAAAGGTAGGGATTTTAGTTGAGTCTCCTTAACTATGTTGGTTCACTTTACACCAAAGGAAGTTCATGAATTTTTTTCTAATTGATTCTAAATGGCTTAGACTATGTGATGGGATTAGTTGGAACTTTTGAAAAGATATTCTAATTTTTAACGTTTTTTATGGATTGCAACTTGAAAGTGAAATTTTTGTGTCTTAGTTAATTTTTGTCTATGTTTATAGTTTGTTAGTTTTTATATTTGTTTTTCAGTTTTGTTTTGCTTGAGGACAAGCAAAAGGCTAAGTTTGGCGGTATTTGATGAGTCGCATTTATACTATATATTTTACCCTATTCTTAATATTAATTTATTGGTTATTTTGATGGAATTTTGATACTTTGTTATATATTTTCAATGTAGGACATTCGACTTCCTCTGGAGTAAAAAGTGAACAAATGTATGAATTTTGGAGTTTCCAATTGAAGGATGTTCGTGATTCATTCAAGATGATTGTATCAAAATTCTATATTTTTCTACCAAGCCGTTTGACCGTAACGATGAAAAGAAGGCCCAGCGTGCAGCTTTTCCAGATTGACATTTTTGGACATTGTAGGTGTTTTGGAAGTCTAGATGGCATATTTTGAGGAAGATTTCTTTTGAGGATTTGTACGGGACGTCTTTAGCTTTCAAAAGAGACCTTTTAGGATTGATTTGGTCAGTCAAAAGTGTGATTTTCTGAAAAGTCCGAACTTTAGTTTAAATAGGAAACCTTTTATTTTCTGTTTTATTATTTTATCATCTTTCCTAGTTTTATTCTAAGACCTTTTAGGGTTTTATTTTGTATTAGTATAAATAAGATATTTAGCCATTAGGGTAAAAGAGGAGGAAACGTACGCACTATTGAGGGTTTTTGAAGTTTATTTTCTAGGTGTTTTCTATCCTTTTTCTATTTCAATAAAATTCCTTTTGTTTTATGGTTGTTCGTAGCTAATTTTCGTTTGCTAGGGCGATGCCTTGAGCCTTAGCATGAATATGTAGTTTTTATTTAATTGCTTATGATATTATACATGCATACTTTGAATTATTATTCAAAGTGCTTTAAATTGTCTTTATATCTTAATGCTTAGCTACCATTAGGATGTTTAGATAAGTAATCGGATGCAATTCGGTCGGAATACCACAGGGGAATTGAGTATTGCTTCTTGTGATTGATAATTGTAATTTCACCTAGGATGAATACCACGTCTTATGGGTTGTATGGTTTTTCAAAGGGTTTTCACATTTGATCTGAATACAACAGACGGATTGCATATTTGATATACGTTCTAGCTTGAACTTTAATCCCATGCACCATTCCACGAAAATCAACCTCCGCACTCGATCGAGCAACAACCTTCTGTTTCTTACTTTTATAGGTGACGAGAATACCACCAACATAAGTACAGTAGCCAGAAGTAGAACATCAATTCGTAACTGAACCAACGCAATCTGCATCTGTGTATCCTTCAATATTCAAATTACCATTCCTGGAAAACAGTAAACCTCTACTACGAGCCGATTTAAGATACCTGAGAATACGGACGACAACATCCATACTAGTCTCACTAGGCAAATGCATAAACTGACTCACAAGGCTTACAACATAGGTTATATCTGGATGCGTATGAGACAAATAAATTAATCTTCCCACATGTTGATAACGCTCCTTATTAGTAGGAACCTAATCAGGATATAATCCCAATTTATGATTTTGTTCCATAGGGGTGTCAATAGGTTTACAGTCTACCATACAGGTTTCAGGTAACAGTTTCAAAATATACTTTTGTTGTGAGAGACATATACCATGCTTGGATCGAGAGACTTCAATCCCAAGAAAATACTTCAACTCTCCCAACTCTTTCATTTCAAACTCAGAAGCAAGATATTGCTGTAAAGAACTAATCTCTTCGTGATCATCACCTGTCACTATCATATCATCAACATATATGATCAATGCCGTTACTTTACCTTTCTTCCGTTTAAAAAATAAGGTATGATTCGAGTGACTTTGCATGTAACCAAACCTTTTCATGGACGTAATAAACCTCCCAAACCATGCTCTAGGAGATTGCTTCAAGCCATATAAAGCTTTTCGTAACTTGCACACAACACACTTATGAGAAGCAATAAAAGTACCAGGGGGTAAATCCATATACACTTCTTCTTTGAGATCACCATGCAAAAGAACATTTTTAACATCAAATTGCAACAAGGGCCAGTCCAAGTTAGCAGCAAGAGATATAAGGAGACGAACCATATTAAGCTTAGCAACTGAAGCAAAGGTCTCTTGGTAGTCCACTCCATATGTTTATGTATAACCCTTTGCTACTAATTGAGCTTTGTAGCGATCAATTGAACCATCTCCTTTATGCTTCAAAGTAAACACCATTGACAACCAACCATCTTCTTTCCACTTGGCAAGGCTCCAAATCCCATGTGGAATTCTTGTTCAAAGCCTTCATCTCAATGTCTATGGCTTCCACCCATTTAGGCTCAGATAAGGCATCCTGCAACTTAGTCGGTACACATAGTGTAGATGATTGACATATATATGACTCATGTGACTTAGAAAGGTGATGAGTTGACACATGATTACTAATGGGATATTTGGATTTTGTATGTATATCAGGAGAATATTGGATTTTAGGTTTGCCACGATTAACTCGTGGGGGCAACTCATAAGTAGATATAGGCACGTTAGTATAAACTACCTCATTTGCATCACTTTCATCTTCACAAGTTGATTGAGATAATGGTAGGGCAGAAAGGGTGGAATACTACTGCTTGGCATATCTTCATCAACATTTCCATGCACAATTTCACTATTAAGGCATATTATTTCTTCACTAGTGCATGGCGACTGCTCATCAACATTTCCATGCACAATTTCACTATCAAAGCATGTTACTTCTTCACTAGTACATGGCGACTGCTTGGTGGAAGAAGGGCGGCGAGTCAGCTCGAGGTGGCGAGTCAGCTCGCGGCTCGATCAGATTCGCAATATCACTATTTTCTATCCTCTCTTTTTCTCCTTGACTTAACACTTCACAAACCCTTTTCTCTGGAAGTGGAGAGACAGGAGAAGATAAGGCAAAATACGAGACCTCTTCATGGAAGGTGACATCTATGGAAACATAAGTCTTCTGAATAGGAGGATGATAACACTTGTAACCTTTTTGAGTATTCGAATACACAATGAACACACATCAAAGAGCACATGGATATAGCTTACTCCATTGATGGGAATAAATATGTACATACACAACACATCCAAACACCTTAGGAAGAAGTTTGGAGACAGTAATAGGTGAGACATGTTCTTGTAAAACTTCAAAAGGAGTGCGGAAATCATGGACTCGGCTAGGAGTCCGATTGATCAAATAACGTGTGGCTAAAATTGCATGTCCCTAAAGGTAATTAGGAATTGACATTCCTGAGAGCAAAACACGAGCAACTTCAAGTAAATGACGATTCTTCTGCTCAGGTACACCATTTTGTTGGGGTGTAAACGGAATAGTCATTTGATGAATAGAACCTTTTTCACAAAAGAAACAACTCAAGGTAGTATTCACATATTCTCCTCTGTTATCAGACCGGAACACTTTGACTTTCGTTTGAAACTGAGTACATACCATTACAGTAAATTCGTGTACAATAGATGTCACATCACTTTTATTCTTCATCAGGAAAACCCAAGTTAAATGTGTGCAATCGTCAATAAATGTGATAAACCAATGAAACCCATTTGAAGTAATCTTAGTAGGACCCCATACATTGGAATGTACCAAATCAAATTGCTGAATAGCTTTATTATCACTTAAGGGAAAAATAGTACGATGACTTTTGGCCAAAACACATGTTTCACACTTAAAACCAAGTCTCATCATATGAACGACATAGTGAAGGAAATAAATGTCTAAGATATCCAAAAGAAGGGTGTCTCAAGTGACGATGCCATAGCCACAGCTGATGCTTATCTTTGTCATTGCCACTCTGAAATTTGTTAGCAATACAACCACAAACTGCTTTTGTTGGTAGAGTCAAGTAGTATAACCCCTCTATCCATTTACCACGTCCAATCGTCTCGTGAGTTTTGAGATCTTGAAAAATACACCATGTAGGATAAAAAGTAGCATAGGCATTAAGTGAGTCAAGTAATCGTCCCACAGATAATAAATTACAATTATTATTGGGTACCAATAATGCATGTGCTACGGACAAGGCATGAGTAAGTGTGATTGTGCCTTCTCCAGTAATTGGAAAAGCCAAACCATTTGCAGATCTCATAAATGGGTCACAGGTTTGACTAGACAACTCATCAAAAACCTTAGAATTAGAAGTCACATGATCAGTAGCACCAGAGTCAATTATCCATGTATTGGAACCGTACATAATTTGTCACACTCAAATTCATGGAAGGAAAAGACCGCTCAATCTTGCCTGAAGCCACAGTATGAGTAGCCTTAGGTCTGTACTTACGGGTTTTGTACTCAGGAAACCAGTCTGGAACACCATTGAGCTGAAAACAGTTCTCTAACAGGTGGTCACCTCCACAATGAGCACACTCACGAGAACCAGAAGGAACCTTCGCTGCAGGAGAGCAGGAGACAAAAAATTTGGAGTTCAAAGACCCTCTGGAACGCGAACTCACAAAAGACGATTGACGACCGCTATTCGGGGAGGAAGCACTTGGTCGACGTTGGGCTATAACAGTCTTCAAAGCAGCAACACCCCCGAGCATAGAGACTTGATGGGTGCTTTCTTCCACGACTAGAGCATACGCCTCCAAGACACAGGGCACCAGAGTCATAGCCAAGATACGGCTACGAACACCATCAAATTAAGGATTAAGCCCTCCAAGAAAATGATAAACCCTTTCAGATTCAATTTCCTTTTGCCATAGAGCCACATCCTTAGGATTGGTATGTGGATTAGGGTGAAGATTATCAATCTCCTCCCAAATAACATGAAGTTTCTCATAAAATACAGCAACAGGTTCACCATTTTGGGTTGTAGTCACCGATTGTCTTCGAAGTTGAAACAAATGAGAACTATTTTAGGTGACTGTAAAAGTCTTTCTTGCAGCTTCCCACACATCATACGCTGAAGTACAACGCTGAAAGAGACTTCTCACACTCCGAGTCATAGTGTTGAGAAGCCATATTTGCACCAAACAATTAACATCCTTAGGAGCAGGTTTTTGCCATTGATGAATCCCGCCATACTTCGTCCAGTTTTCGTAAGAAGAGCATTACGAGACCAGGAGACATAGTTGGAGCCATCCAATTTTTCTTGTGTAATAGGAGCAAAGTAATCACGATAGGGTCGTTCATCCTTGGTACCGGATGAACCGAAGTTGGGTTTGACATCTTCATCACCAGCCATGGTTGTAGAATACACACAACAAATTACAACGGAAACAAATAACACACCCAAATTTAATTTGGCAACGCACGTACACAGAAAAATTTTCACCCAGAAAAATTTTCACAGCAAGGTTAGGGTTTCTCATGGATAGGGGTATTTTGGTTTTGGTGGGCACTCAAGGTCACTAGATTTTTAATTTTTTGATGCCAAGTCAAATTGTATATGGGCAAATAATGTATCTTTATTCCTCTATGAATGGAGTATATATAGGTTTACAAGGAGTACTATACAAGTAAATCAACTATACAAGGAAACAAATAAAATCCCTAATATAGTGCTAATCAAATACAATTGCTATAATCAACACAAATAGCTACACTCTAAAAATAAATACAGACTCATTTGTATTTTATATTGTATTTCTATACATAAAAATAAATAAAGACGTATTTGTATATTGTATTTTTCTCTCTTCCAAGAGCTCCTATCTTAATATTTGCGATTTTAAATCTCGTTTTCCTATGATTAGGGCTTAAGCCATTTTAGCTAATGAAACCAAATTAACCGGTCTGGTCAGTACGAACTAGTGCGTTTTTTTTTTTTGAAAAAAAAAAAAATCATTATGTTATGTCGAAAAATATTGAATGAATTTAACTCAGACAAGGATATTTGTAAATCAGCGGCGACAAAACTTACTGACTTTAACCTCTCCCCGGAAGTTAAATTCTCGAGGTAGACTTGCTTGACATATTCCACTATGTTGATTTGATCCCACACACCCTCTGTGAGTTGCTCTTCCCCTGAAATAGTGAATCAATTATTTTTGTTGACTTTTTGTGTATATTCTTGTAATCTTGGAATTCTTAGTTTAATATGATTTTATGTAAATTATTTATTTCCTTATTGATAAGATTGTAATATCTTATAAATCACTCCTTGAGAGATGAATAGAACACACCATTATTCCAAAAGAGCATTCTCTTCTTGGCACCAGAGCCTAGGTTAGAAAAAAGGAAAAAAATCGCGCGTTGTGCGTAGAACCAATGAGCGCACCATCACACAAGCGAGCGACGCTGTCGTTGCTGATCCGAGTTCACCGAGCTGACCCCCGCATCCATCCAGACCTGCGAGCGACGCTGTCATTGCTGACTTGAGTGGACTGAGCCAATCCCTGCAGTCACCCACTACTATCCGCTGCTGCATCGCATACCAACGAACCGAGATCCTAATCTAGAAACCTTACTGTTGCAAATCCCGGTTGACAACCACAATCTTTGTCTACCATTTGGTCTGCACCAGAAACCGACCTGTCTTTTCCTCGCGTCTACCCACTTGACTCATCGTACAAATCTGCAGCCCAACCCCTTATTATGTGAAACTGATTTGGTCTAATCTGCATTTATTTTGCCTTGCCGTGTCTTGAAGGAATTCCCCAGGAGTAAGTAAAGGAAAAAAAGAAAAAAAAGAAAAAGAAAAAAGAAAAAAAAGAAAAAAAGGAAAAAAAAAGGGAAAAAGGAAAAAAAAGAAGAAGAAGGGAAATAGTTTGTCATTTTTGTTACTGCTTGTTTGTTTTTCTTTTCCAGGGGTCTCACATTGTTGACCTAGTTGGTTTGGAATCTTGGCCTTATCAATCACCTCAGACGTTGCACTCAACTCACGCTGAGCAATGACACGCTAGACTCGTCATCCCTACTGTAACGAGTCGTGTGCATTGATTGCCAAAGCTAAGGTAGCTTCTGAACATACAAACAACGATGGTAAAGCTTTAAAGGTTTCTGCATCTGTTATGAATAATACATGGATAATTGATTCCGGTGCTACTGAACACATGACTTGTGATTCTAGACAGGTATAAACCCTAAAACCATCTACCAAAACTATTGTCTTGTTATTTTTTAGCCTTATTTTTGTGTTTTTAAGGATATTCGAACTCGCAAGACGATTGGTTATGGTATAAAAAAAGGGAGGCTTTACTACTTGGAGTTGACATAGAACAGTACCCAGATGTTGACTCAAGCTCTTACTGTGAAAGGATCTCATGGAGAGCGGAATAAAGCTTCGGAGGTTTGGTTGTGGCATCGTCGACTTGGACATGCTTTTTTCGGTTATTTACAGAGGTTGTTTCCTAGCCTATTTGTTAAGAATGATGTTTCTAGCTTTAAATGTGGTGTTTTTGAACTAGCTAAAAGTCATCGTACTTCGTTTTTGTCCAGTTTGACAAAAAGTTCTGTTCCATTTATGATAATCCATTCTGATGTTTAGGGACCATCTAAAACTGCTACATTTGGTGGTGCTTATTGGTTCGTTAGTTTTGTTGATGATTGCACACGTATGACTTGGGTTTGTTTGATGAAGTCAAAAAGTGAAGTTACTTCCTTGTTCCAGCAATTTTACAAAATGGTGCAAGTACAGTATAAGTCACAAATACAGGTTCTCATGAGTGATAATGGTGGTGAGTATGTGTATTCTGAACTTCGTGCCTTTCTGGATCATCATGGTATTGTTCATCAAACTACATGTCCATACACTCGACAACAAAATGGGGTTGGCAGAGCGTAAGAACCGTCACCTTCTGGAGGTTGTCCGTGCTTCCTTACTCGAAGGGCGTCTCCTGTTATCCTATTGGGGAGAAGATTTCACATCAACTGCGTATCTCATTAATCGTGTTCCATCCTGATCAGTTGATTTTCAGACACCTCTTCAGGCTCTCTCCTCACATTTTGATGCTCATGCAGTTCCAAATCTTCCACCTCACGTGTTTGGTTGTGTGGCTTTCGTTCATCTCCATAAATAGCAGATGAGTAAACTTGAACCTCGAGCCTTACGGTGCGTATTTGTGGGGTATGCCTCTAATCAGAGAGGATACCGCTGCTATCATCCTCCGAGGAAAAAGTTATTTGTCACTGTGGATGTTGCATTTCATGAAAACGATATGTACTTTGCCCATTCCAAGTCTTCACTTCAGGGGGAGAATCAGACAGAAGTTCAAACTCTTGAGTATATTATTCCTGATGTGAATCGTTTGGATTTAAGTGGTGATGTATTGGAAACAAGTGGTGATGATTCACAAGAAAATAATGATGTGAATGACTTGGAATTAAGTGGTAATGTCTTGGAGTTAAGTGGTGATCATTCACATGAAAACAATGTTGATGAGTCGACACCGCCGAAAAATTCACTGCCAGCCTCCTTACCATTGGATAGCTCATTGTTGCCAGCTACCTCACAGTCGGTCTCACCACCCTTGAGCCCGGATGCACCACCACCACATTGTTCCCTAACCGTGTCAACCGAGGTATTCCTAAACTTACTTACAAAGCTGACCCTAAATGCAAAACAAGGTGCCCGGTGAATAGACCCAACCAATAATCTAATGTGTTATACCTGTTAGGTAATTATGTGTCTACCAGCCACCTATCAGAATCAAATAAGTCATTCGTGTTTCACTTATCTACTGTATATTCCTAACAGTGTGCAAGAGGCTTTAGCTTATCCACGTTGGCAAGCAGCAATGAATGAAGAATTGAAGTCGTTGAAGAAGAATGCTACTTGGGAGATCACGAACTTGTCAGCTGGCAAGAAACCTGTGGGATGCAAATGGGTCTATAGTGTTAAGTACAAAGCTGATGGGATAGTGGATCATTTCAAGGCAAGACTGGTAGCGAAAGGGTACACTCAAAAATATGGAATCGATTATACAGATACATTTGCTCATGTGGCAAATATCAACACAGTTCGTGTTTTGTTGTCCTTGGCTGCAAATCTTAATTAACCCTTACAGCAGTTTGATGTGAAGAATGCCTTCTTACATGGAGATTTGACAAAAGAAACTTATATGGATCTTCCACAAGGATGTAGTGCTCTGGATAAATACAAAAGAAAGGTACGTAGGTTGAAGAAATCCTTGTATGGTTTGAAGCAGTCCATTCGAGCATGGTTTGGAAGATTCACAAAATCTATGGGAGCATTTGGTTACACACAAAGTAATTCCGATCATACTCAGTTTTTGAAAAGATGAAATGGGAAGCTTACTACACTCATTGTGCATGTAGATGATATGGTTGTAACAAGGAATGATCTAGAATAATGTGCAGCCTTGCAAGGATACTTGTTTGCAGAATTTGAGATGAAAGACCTTGGATCCTTAAAATATTTTCTAGGGATTAAGGTGTCGAGAAGCAATTCTGGAATTTACTTGTCTCAGATGAAGTATATTATTGATTTGCTACACGAAACTAGTAGCTACACCATTAGAGGAAGGATTGAAGCTCAATGTTGATCCTAATCAAGTACCAGTTGACAAAGGGAGATACCAAAGGTTAGTAGGCCGCTTAATGTACTTGGCATACACAAGACCAGACCTTGCCCATGCCTTGAGTGTAGTGAGTCAATACATGCATGATCCTAGAGAACACCATATGAATGCAATGATGAGGATTTTGAGATATTTGAAGGGAAGCCCAGGCAAAGGAATTTTGTTTAAAAAGAATAATCATCTTAGAGTTGAAGGTTATACTGATGCAGATTGGGCAGAATCAGTGGATGACAGGCGCTCAACATCAGGTTACTTTACATTCATCGGGGGCAACTTGGTTACATGGAAGAGTAAGAAACAAAATATGGTTGCCCGGTCTAGTGCAAAAACTGAATACAGAGGTATGGCCTTAGGGATTTGTGAAATTTTATGGCTTAAGCTTTTGCTAAGGAATTTAGGTATAAAACATGATCAGCCTATGAAACTTGTTTGTACCATACTTAGGGCCTCCGTATTTAGATCTCGTATAAATACTCGGGGGACTCAAATGTAATTATGTAATAAATGAAAGGGCAAATATGTGTAATAAGTGAGGAGCTCTCTTACCCTCAGAAGCTCTCACCCTCTCATCCTCAATCCTCTCAGAGAAATACAATATCAGTGTGGACGTAGTCCAAACATTGGGGGTGAACCACGATACATCTTGTGTTATTTACTTTCATGCAGATTCACGGTCGGATTTACGTTGTTCTAAGACCCCTCCGATTTTGTGCATCAACATTTGGCGCCGTCTGTGAGAATCGACACGAAAAACTATGTCGGCTCTCTTTCATTTTTTCACCTCCACCGTGAATCTGCAAAATCACAAAAACCCAGAAAACCTTCGCATACTCCCTCTTTACTGAAAATCTCTCCAAATAAACACTTCACTAAGTCGGCCATCACTCCATACAAAAAGCCAGAGCAATTACTTATCCAATAGGTTATTGAAGAAGATGAACTCTCAAAGCGTCAAACATATATCAAAGTGTTTTATCATTCCACACCATGTCTCAGAGCAATCATAGCAGCCTTTGTACTTGGCACCCACCGACCTCGCCATGCTCTCTATCCACTATATCCAGAAAGGCCTCCTTGTTCATTTTAGACAAGCTCAAGCACTCTCTTTCCCTCACCCTTGTTCACTTTGGCATTAATTCCACCGATGTCATCCTTGAGATCGGTCCCGGTACTGGTAATCTCACCAAGAAGCTTCTAGAAGCTGGTAAGAGGACGAAGTCGTTTCGCTTTCCGTCACCTCTGCGCCCCTAGGAAAAAGTACAGGGTTGAAAAATATTACAAGAAACAAGAAAGGCTTCTTGAAGGGTTCAGTGAGATAGAGACCATGACTGAAGAGGGTTGGTTGCCCGCAAGTCTTACATAGCAGAATCCGCAGCAATGAGCGACGGCGACAAGACGATGACGATGACTCCAAGTCAGACCGACAGCTCTCCGACTCGGTGGGGCCACTCCGGCTCCGGCTCCGTCTTCTTCTTGCTAGGGACTCCCTCACCTGCGTCTCCGGCTCCGTCTTCTTCTTGCTTCAGATCTCCGCCGAACTCGGCGTCTCTGGACGAGGCCCGGCACCGAGTCTTCGATTTCTTCAAGACCGCCTGCAGATCCATCCCCACCATCATGGAATTCTGCAACCTCGACAATAACAACACCTACCCTGCTTTGCGCCTCCCCCCACGTAACTCCACCTCCTCCTCGCCACCCTCTTCACCCTTCCAACCACCACTGCCCAAGGACCAGATCCGCCACCTAATCCACCGCTTGGACGCCTATACCGAACCACCTTCCTCATTCGATTCCCTTTCTAAGATTGCCCAGTTCGCAAGAGAGTGAAGGTTAGATTGGTCCATTTAGGAGCAGTGAAGCTGCTATCCAAGTTGTTGAGGGACCCGAATTCCGCGACAGCAACGGTAGATGAGGCGTTGAAATTGCTGGAAACGGTGTCGCTGGCGAAAGAGGGGCGGGGAAAGATATGCGAGGACGACAAGTACGTGTCAAGGATCGTGCAGATGCTGCTGAAGGTGTCGAGTGCACGTGAGGGAGGTGAGCATGCATGTGGAGGCAGCGAGGAGAATCATTTGAACGGGAGGGAGAATCATGAGGGAACACATGGGGGACAACGCAAAAGAAAAAGAAAAAGAAAAGGGAGACCACCAGTAAAGCTACAGGAAAAGAAACAAAAGCAGAAAAGAGAAAGTAAAAGCAAAAGAAAGCAGAAAAGGAAAAGCCGAAAAGAAGATGCTCCACTATTCCACTATCCCACGAGATAACATGATTAAAGATAAGAAGATCCCCACTAAGGTTCCCCGTCTGCACTTTCTGTTGGACCAGAAGATGCCCATCAATATGCTGAAAACATGTAATTTATTTTTCTTATCTTTCAGAGACATCTGTATAACCCCATCAGAGGGTAATAATAAAAAAAAAAACAAAAACGGCAAGCCCAAAGTAATGGGCTGGAAGGTTATGTGGGGGGCGAATGCCCATATGCCTAAAAGAGCCAGGCCCTATGACTTCAAATTTATTCGGTACCCTGCCGCTATTATCACCAACCAGGTGATCAAAAGTACGCCCAGTACTTCAAATTTATTCGGCACCCTGCCGATATTATCGCTAACCAGATGATCAAAAGTACGCCCAGTACTCCAAAATTATTCGGCAGCCTGCCGTTATTATCACCAACCAAGTGATCAAAAGTACGGCCAGTACTCCAAAATTATTCGGCAGCCTGCCGCTATTATCACCAACCAGGTGATCAAAAGTACGTCTAGTACTCCAAAATTATTCGGCAGCCTGCTGCTATTATCACCCACTAGGTGATCAAAAGTACGTCCAGTACTCCAAAATTATTCGGCACCCTGCCGCTATTATCACCCACTAGGTGATCAAAAGTACGTCCAGTACTCCAAAATTATACATGAGCATTACTCATGTCAATCATACATAAACATTCATGAGCATCACTCATGTCAATCATACATAAACATTCATGACCATCATTCATGTCAACATTCATGAGCATCACTCATGTCAACATTCATGAGCATCACTCATGTCAAATCAACATAAACATTCATGAGCATCACTCATGTCAATCAGCTTCGAAAGCTTTAGTTACAGAGCTCCAGCTTCGAGAGCTCTAGCTTCAAAAGCTTCATTTACAAAAGCTCTAGCTTCAAAGCTTCACTTGTAAAGCTTCACCTACAAAGCTTCAGAGCAGGGTATACAAATACCGCATCCGAACAACCGCCACTTCGGCCCATACATGGATTCAATTTGAAGTCTCCAGCCAACAGACTCTATTGACCGAAGACTTGGGGGACTACATTATGTACCATATATTGGGCCTCAACTGGGCCTCATGAAAAATACTTGGGGGACTTAGCCCATTATTTATGTATTGAGGAGCGAGCCCTTATTCTATAAAATGGACTCCCTCACTTTCATTAGAGAGCATCCATTATTCATGTACTAAGGAGCGAGCCCTTATTTTATAAATGGGACTCCCTCACCTTCATTAGAGAGCATTGCCGCCAGCTGAGCAACCGCCTCGCCGTGAGCATCACTCCTAACCCATTATTCATGTACTGAGGAGCGAGCCCTTATTTTATAAAAGGGACTCCCTCACCTTCATTAGAGAGCATCGCCGCCAGCTGAGCAACCGACTCGCCGCGAGCATCACTCCTAACCCATTATTCATGTACTGAGGAGCGATCCCTTATTTTATAAAAGGGACTCCCTCACCTTCATTAGAGAGCATCGCCGCCAACTGAGCAACCGCCTCGCCGTGAGCATCAACTCTAGCCCATCATTTATGTATTGAGGAGTGAGCCCTTATTCTATAAAAGGGACTCCCTCACCTTCAACGCCACAAGCCTAGCCAACCAAAGCAATATAAGCCACAAACCGAGCAGCCTTGCAACATGTGCTACTTCTAGTTGAGCATCACTTCAGATTGAGCACCGCCTCATATCGAGCATCAGTTCAAGACAACATCTAGTTACTTCGGCCCACACATAGACTGAATTTCAAGTCTCCAGCCAAAAGACTCTCTTGACTGAAGACTTGGGGGACTACTGTTTGTACCATACTTAGGGCCTCCGTATTTAGATCTCGTATAAATACTCAGGGGACTCAAATGTAATTATGTAATAAATGAAGGGGCAAATATGTAATAAGTGAGGAGCCCTTATTCTATAAAATGACCCCTCACTCTCGTCATTAGAGGAGGCCAATTCTTAGGCCATGGGAAGAGCTCTCTCACCCTCAGAAGCTCTCACCCTCTCATCCTCAATCCTCTAAGAGAAATACAATCTCAGTGTGGATGTAGCCCAAACATTTGGGTGAACCACGATACATCTTGTGTTATTTACTTTCATGCAGATTCACGGTCGGATTTACGTTGTTCCAAGACCCCTCCGGTTTTGTGTATCAACAAAACTATTTTGTGATAATAAAGCTGCCCATGACATTGCACATAATCCAGTACAGCACGACATAACAAAGCATGTTGAAGTTGACCGGTTCTTCATCAAAGAGAAATTGGAAGGGAAGATAATTGAGGTACGAGCGATAAGAACGGAAGATTAGTTGGCAGATATCCTCACATAAGCTGTTTCAAGTCATAAGTTTTCAAGTTTCCTACACAAGTTGGGCATGTGTGACATATATGCACCAACTGAGGGGAAGTGTTGATTTTTTGTGTATATTCCTGTAATCTTGGGATTGTTAGTTTAATATGATTTTATGTAAATTATTTCTTTCCTTATTGATAGGATTGTAATATCTTAGAAATCCCTCCTTGAGAGATGAATAGAACACACCATTATTCTAAAAGAGCATTCTCTTCTATGTTAACACTTGCAGTCAATTTAATTAAATTGTCTTTGGAGGCATAACAAAAATATGCATCCCCAAACTTAATTCATTACGCACAGGTCAATGAGGTAGGCACATGGTAGTTAGGCCTTATAAATTATAATTACCAATTTACTCCTCAACCCTTAATAGTCAAGCATCTCCAAGTTTTTCTACAATTTATTTCCCTCCCCAAACTTAATAAATAAAATAAAAAGGATTGAGTAATTATCTGGATTTTGGAATAACGTTGTTCATTGTTTTGGGTAATTACAAAAAGTAACCCGTCCAAGTACTCCCCACCATCTTCTTGCATCTCCATCAGATGTCATCCCTCGTCTTCCATGATGGCAATTATCCATCAATTCTTTAAAAGGAAAACTAATGAAAAATAACTTGTAAACTTTTAGTTTTAATCAAAATGACAAAAAAATGTTGTAAGTGAATAGTACCAATAATGACTTTTTAGAACAAAAATATCATTTTTTCGTTTAAATGAACAGTACCCGGAATGTTTCGTTAAAACACATTCTTTAAATATTATTTCACCTGAAAATTAAAGCTTTATTTCAAAGACATGGAATCTACCTTGGATTTCTCCACCTGGGTTTAATTCTCAAGTTATGCAATGATCTACCCATTCTTTAAGTAGGAGCAACACCAGCCATCAACAAATTCTTGATGAGATCGAGATTGTCGGATCTCATGAGCTAGAATTGCGAAGTCACGTTGCGTAGACGTTCTCGGCTTCCGCTCTATTTGGATCCATGGTTCTCCGATGCTGACGAAGATGTTTGCTAGTATTAGAATTAGGGAAAAGAAAATGCCAAAAATCGAAATGGGAAAATTGAAAATGGAAATATTTCTTCCTCATACCAAAGAGAGAGATCATCCCCGATTCGAGCGGTCCGCGGATGAGGAGCTGCCCCGGATCAGACAGTACATTGCAGTTTCTGTTGTAGTGTTGTAAATTCAGACTCTGCATTGTAGTTTCTGTTCTTTTATAGTCAAATTATTCACATTTAATATTAGATTTAATTAAGTCGTATATAAAGGAGTCAAATCACTCATACTAAAACCCCAATACCCGATATGACTAATTGGACTTCCATAAAATAGAAATTGTATCGCATAGTCTGAATTCACAAAATTGTAAAACAAAAACAGCAATGAAGTGTTTAATGTCAGGTTGACCTACTCCTAAATTTTAAAAAAAATATAAGAAGAGGGCTGCCAACTGTATTGCCCGCTGTGATGTAATGGTATAATTGGTAATTTTGTTTGATTTAAGTGCAACAATATACATTAAAGTCTTATTTACATGTTTATAATTAACATATTGTTGTAGGCATAATTTACTGAACAATTATGGATGCCATATAGAGAGAGAGGGTGTGGCAATAGTAGAGAAGAAGAGAGATGTGTAATTGTGAGTGTGTTATATTTCACCCCATTGTGCCTTTATTTATAGTAGTAGGAAGGGTAAAACATTTCCCTTTATGATTACAACATTTAATAGGTAATCTACTCATAATAGGAATATAAGATACATTCTCATATCTACTAGGATTTACACAATAACATTCCTATTCCAATAGGACTACAACATTCCCCCTTGAGTGTGTAAATACTCAAGTAAATGACGCATCAAGTCTTCAGTGATGAAGCAAGTATAGTTGATGAAGTCATCGGCACAATGACCGAATGCGAGTCTCAGATCAATGAAAGAATTCATAAAAAGTAAAACACACAAAACCTCGCTATGATAAAACCCAAGGTGGGAGAAAAACCCATAGTCTAAGGAGAAACGTGAGAAGTTGCATTAAGTCAAAATTATACGTCTTTTGGACGCAAGTAGAATAGCTCGTAAGGGTATGATCAGCCTAGGATGGGTGCCTTGTTAAAACCTAGTTAGGTAGCAAAAACCCAGTGGAAAAAATGCTCCTTATTGTAGGGAAAAAGAGTACATTAAGATCAAGTGAGTATACTTCTGGATACTCCTCCTGAGTTTGACATAACTTCCAAATGAGAACTACAAGCATTGCATTGGATAGTTAGGCATACCAATTCCTCGGACAAGCTTCTGGAAGGTTGACTTCGGCAGTGACATCGTGTAGAGGTCGACAAGGTTGTCTGGGATCGGCTTGCATGACTTCAATCTCCTGATGCTTTGCTGATGTAAATGTAGACGCAATATGTCTTGGCGTTGACTTCGTTGATGTATCATGTCTTGGTTGGGTTGATACATGCGGCATAATCTTCATGAATCGTCGTTGGGACTCAACGATTAAAACACAACAAGTACTTCGAATATGCTCAACAAGAACTCCTAACCATGTCTCACTTATGGTATAGTGAAGTAAGGTGAGTCTTGGAACGATTCTAAGATTTCGCAACTAAGGTCATATCATGGACCTCCAAGATATTGCGATATCCCTAACGGTAAAGACATAACCATTTGGGGATTTTGCCTTGTGCGGGTTTGATAAGTAACATGCGTCAGCATAACAAACAAGGCAAGCATCATTTCGAGGATCAGGGGGGTTGGATCCACTAAGATGCGTTGGGATTTGCCCATGTAGTACCTTCAGGGTAGTCTTTAATACCAATTCAGTGGTTGCGTGTAGGCGCGGTGCTGCATCTTTACCAAGATCAACAGCGAAGGAGATGTCATGTCTAAATACAATGAGCTAAGTACAACGAAGCGCAAAGTCGAACTTAGATATGAAATTTCAGATTCCATAACCTCTTCAAGGGTCTCATTTGCATATAACGTATGGACGATCAATGATATACTCAAAGGTGACACATTCAGGGTGTAGTTTGACTGGTAGACCAAAATACAGTCAGAACAATGCTTCAACTTCAGGTCAAGGCATAAACGAGTTTTCCCAAGATCTTCATCTCAAATTCCATCTTCAGGTGCAAGGCAGTTTTCTCAAGCTCTTCCGGAGTCTTAGTGAGATTCGTGTCAACGACATAAACTGTAACTCTAGCAATTTGGAATAAGACTTCATATTTTAACACGCAAGGGCATAATTCATATCCCTGACTAATCAAATAATCACTTAGATAGGTATACCACATCCGTCGGATTTTTCAATCCATAAGTGAACGCCTCAAAACGAGTTAAGAGGGTGTTCCGTGGTTTTGGAACTATTTGAACTAGTCCATGTAATTCTTCGGGAACTTACATGTAAATCTTCGTATCTATATCCCCATGGAGAAAACACTAACCACATTTCATAATGCTGCTATCAATCACAGGACGTTTGAGAAAAACCTTGCATCGTAAGACGTGCATCATATTGCACTATTTCATTCATCTCATAACGCTTCTTTTCTCACTTGGAACACAACAGGGTTACCTTGGGCAGTGTAGGAACGACAGGTCCAATACACACTTTGGTAAGGAATTTGACCTGGATTGTAACTTCAGTTGTCCAATCAGTTCTACGTTGTCACTTAATCAACGGAACACGGTTCGATATCGTCGCTTTTCATTTATGTCGGTAGCTACCATATAAGTGAAAACATCATCGATGATAATCTCATTCCAATTCCATTTAGCTCATCCAAACTAGTATACTGGACCAAGAACTTTAAGTCTTGGGAGAAATCCGAATTAATCTCATGAGATGGAAATGATTTGAGACAGCGATCAAGTTTAGATTCATTGTTGTGCCGTGTCTTCTTCTTCTAGGGAAGTGAATCCTACGAACCGAATGATCTTTCGTGCTCCAGGGCAAGACAGGTTGATTGGCTATCCGCTGGTGTACCAGACCGTCCAATAGGGGCGTCCAAACCGTCAAACAAGGGCGGCACACCCTCTAGGGATGTTGACTCGACATCCGTTAAGTATGTCTATCCTTGCAGGCATGTTTGCAGCTGGTATATGATCTCGTCACTTTAGCTAGATTAGAGGAATGCGTCTGGAGCAACATTCTGAAATCTAAAAGTCATCGCACTTGCTTATCACACTTGTGCGGTATGGGGATCGAGATGAGACATAGTGGGCAACGTCTACGCAACTTCGCGCCGTTCTACAGGAACATGGATGTTCTTATCTCCCCCTAACGGTGGGAAGATTGTCTCATTAAAGTGACAACCCATAAATGAGCGTAAAGAGATTGCGTGCAAGGGCTCTAAGAGAGCTAGTGTGAAGGAGAATCATGATCGATAAAATATACACATCTTTCTTTGAGGACCCATGGTGGTATGTTGCGGCGGCGCAACTTGGCACATGGAATGCACACCCAAATACGTAAATACGAAAAGCGTCAGGTTCGTACCCAGTAACCAACTGTAACGTCATATAGGTTGGGTGGCAATGGGCCTCAAGGCGGACCAACATAACTGCGTACAAGGATTGCATAGCCCTAGGTAGAAACCGAAAACTTGGTACGTTTACCAAAATTCGGGCGATCATTTAAATTGCGCTTTATGATGACAAGGCGAGGCTCTTTGGGGTGAACATGAGAATTCAATGTTCAATTATAAACCCAAAATACATGCAATACTTTATCAAAAACCGTCGATATAAACTCTCCGGCATTATCCAGTCTCCCGGACTTTAAGGGATAAGTAGGGTGGTGAACCCTTAATCGGCCAAGAGGTTTAGCAGTAATGTGTGTGGACAAACAGGTGATCAGTTTGTCGATTCATCAACCAAAACCATAAGTATTTATATGGTCCGCATTTTGGTTGGATTAGTCCACATATATTCCCTTGAATCCACTGTGAAAAGAGAGTCATGTCGTATCTTTGCGAGGAATGATGTAGAAAATCAATTTCCCTAATGAGCATGCTTGGCAAAGTGTGCTTATAGGCACAAGATCCTTACTTCGGGTAAGGAGATGCGTCGTAGCATCATTGTTCGACCTAAGTGTCCCAAATGGTCGTGCCAAAACAAGTAAACTACTCAATCACCCAGCTCCAGGCCCGCCACATGTGGCATGTTTCCAGTTGGGAGACAACCCATTGGCCCCCAGTCGAAGCGTCAGGCTCATTTTTTGAGGTGGTGCAAAGATATTCCACTCTATTTTCTTTAGTAGTTCATTTATGATCATTGTCATCTCGAATATCCTTAAAAACTCAACGTCAGGGAGAATTTAAGGTCCCTTAAATGGTGATGCAGTACCATTCATATAACGAGGAGCGTGCCAATGCTCTAAATCAGGTTGGATAGACCTGAAGTCGTTGTTAGAGATGTGATTTAGGTGTAAAGTTAGTGTGCGTAGTATGCAGTCAACCAGACAACTAACTTTCCCACATTCCTACCTAATCACGTGTTTAATTGAATCGGTCACATGTATTAAGAAACATGATTCAATTAACTCATATTCGAGGACAATATCAATAAGATTATCCATAAGTAAAACATACACCAAACTTGAATCCAAGAACATGAAAAAATGTTCACAAAGTACATGGTTTACTAAGGGGATTCGGCCAACAAGGCCATCCATGTCAAAATTCTGCTCTTCCAACAATGTTTGGTGGAGCAAAATTAGTCTCACATATTGACTATGAGAATGGTACTCTTTAACAACATTGGTAGGGGCACGAACAGGTGCATAACCAATGATCTATTCCATCGAGACGGAAATAGATTCTGCAGGGGTTAAAGTTCAGGAATATTTGCCCTCATTCTTGAAGTTTTAGGTCTTAGGTACCAAGGATCATGCTTCGGGCATGATGCCACACCTTGGCAGACCTTAATTTTACCATATGTTGTAAAAACAAACTCGAAATTGGATTGTGAGAGAATATGTCATTCGGTGTATCCCTGCTCAAGCAGTACATCACCATTCGATAGGCTTTGATCGAACTGGGTCGAGCAATTCGGTAGACGCCTGCTGAACTGGGTCTATACATTTCTCTCACATTTGTGGTAGTAATTAGATTCGAGAATTTGGTAAACTTCCCCTATCTACACTGCTGCTTCAAGGGCGAGTTAGAAACAAGGAAGGACGAGAAAAGTATTCTCTAGTCAAAATTCGATCGGATTTATAAATTTCGTAATTGTACGCATTCATGGACGTAATCATGGTGTGCTGCAGGCAATGTCTTTCATGATTAGACAGTTCGTAGGAGCGAGCCAAAAAGCCATAGAATCCTCGATCGGGAGGTATTTCCATTTGTAATGCTTTGAGCATAAGTCTTCGAATGAAGATCATGGCGGAGGCTGATTCAGCTCCTCCATGCCATTGTTGGCGTCAATGGTTTCTCAACTTTTTAATAGTCAAGTGGAGATTCACGTCTTGTATCTCACATAAAGTGGTTTCTCTTAGAAAATGTCCAAATCAGGAAAATCGAACTTGTGACGGTTCGACAATCCATTGAATTTGAGGGAACAATGTTGTGATTGGTGCTATGGGAATGAATCATCCATAAGCATCAAAGTTAGAACATTCAAGTTCTAAGACATGGTTTTCATGAAAAACGTCGGGTTTTCATGGGTGTATTGTTTTATGAAAACTTCAGGTTCAATTTAGTTTATGAACATTTAGTTCATAAAGGAAGGTTCCTGCAAGAACACAGAATGCAATATACTGATTTAAGTGTAGTGGATATGAGGTTCTTCGGGAACTCAAGTGTGAGCGCTTCGGGACTACGAAAGGAAGTCAACGGTTCAAAGTATAAAAATAAATTATTGAATCGTTAATGTCCAAAAGTGATCTTCAAGTCAATAATTTTGGATTCATTATCAAATTAATGGATTGCAGGTCACTTTTAATTAATTCAATAGATTGGGACCATACGGGGTCGATTGTAGAAGCAAAATAATTATAACATTCTGGTTAAAATTATTTAGAATGCTACTAAAAATTAGCATTTGATTCGAAAAATATAGCCCAAAAAGGTTTGGGCATGGGTGTCGTGACTAGGGCAAGTCCCTATAGGGTTTATTGGGTTAAGGTGGCTGCAGGCCATAGGTCCAATTTGGAAGCCCAGCCGTGAAGGCTGGCGTGTTGGGATCGAGATAGGCACACGGGACAAGGCCTAAAAGGGCATGGGTGTAAAGCAAAAAAAAAAAACGAGCAGCAAGGCTGCTGGTTTTGCTCTTCAAAAAGGGCGGAGGAACTTGGGCCCAGCACTAGGCTGGCCTGAGTGTGGCGCAGGAAGCCCAGTCGTGGGCTAGCTTCTTGGTTGGGTCGGGGCAGTGAAAACCCATCAACCTAAGCTGCTGGCAAGTTGGGCCATGGCAGGGAATCAGTCCAGCATGCTTCTTGCATGCAGAATGGGTCTGGTTTTGGACTAGAGGCTTCAGGCCCGTGTAATTGTCATCCCAGGCCGAGGCCTGATCGAGTTCTGAGGGAATGCAGTAAGCCCAGAGAGCTGCGCAAGGTCCAAATCAACGTCCCAAGTCTGTCACACGGTGGTGCAGCAAGAAAATTACCCAATTTTGTTGTTGTTTTTTTTTTTCGAATGTAGGGTTGAAAAACCCTAATTGCTTCTAAATTAATTTTGATTCTTTGATTCACAATTCCACATAGCATATATGCGTAATGCATGAAACAAATATATATATTGACAAATATATGAACATATACAATATATATATCGGAAGGAAAATATAAACATAGGGGGTTCATGCATCATGGGGAATGTTTTCATACTTCATGGTCGATTCAAATATCTTACTTTATTTTAAGCGTACTTGATTGGAAGAAAACAACAAAAGCCTTTGAATTTGTAGAAGTTCCTTCTTGGAAAGCCAGAATTGCATCTCCAATGCGTTGTATCACGTTCAACACAAAAAAATTAAATTGAATCAATAACATGTAGATCAATTTAATAAAATAAATTAATCATAAAAAGAATGATTAAAACGTAATACTCCCTTGATTGAAGAATAAATTCTCTTTAGCGCAGCGTCGAGAGCGTGCTGATAACGTGTTGTAGGCATAATTTACTGAACAATTATGGAGGCCATATAGAGAGAGATGGTGCAACAATAGTAGAGAAGAAGAGAGATGTGTAATTGTGGGTGTGTTATATTCCACCCCATTGTGCCTTTATTTATAGTAGTAGGAAGGGTAAAACCTTTCCCTTTAGGATTACAACATTTAATAGGTAATCTACTCCTAATACGAATATAAGATACATTCTCATATCTACTAGGATTTACACAATCACATTCCTATTCCAATAGGACTGCAACACATATATATTATTGACATATTCTCAACATATAACTTTTTCTTGTTTTTAAAGAAATCACCCTTTTAAAAAATTACGAACTGAGATATATTAAATCATTAACACATTAATATTAGGAACTTGCAAAATCTGAAAACCAATAATGTCTTAATAAAAAAATATTAGTAGCTAGAGACCAAATACCAAAGTTTCCTAAAATAAAATGCTTTGCTTAGGCTCCAAAGCCTAAACTGGTTTAACAAAACAGCATAACAATGGTTTGTTTGGGTGGGCTTCACCTGTAATTTTAATTAAAATCAATCCAATATGTTATACAATAATTAGTTTAACTATATTTTGAGTGTTAGAGCGAATCAAACCGAACTGTATCCCCTACTTATAATGGATTTCATTATATCATATTCATTGGTTTGGGATCATATTGACAAGAATATATACTTGTTTATCATTGTATTATTCATTGGGATCAAATTAACAAGAATATATACTTGTTTACTTTATGATCCCTATATGTACGCACTTAATTTCTTCAAGTTTCACACACACGTTTGTTTGAGAAGTGTTGAGGGCAAACTTAAGAGTCCCCACAAAGCTGTTTGTGAGCCATCTCTATCTCTCTAATCTCTAGTTCTTGTCTTCTGTTTCTGCATTAATAGATATGCTTTATTTTAATTTTTTTGGTCCAACAATATGTATGCATGCTAACATGGATTTCTTATTATTTGTAGCTTAATAAGCTCGTGACATGTATAAACTGTTTTGAGATTTACGTCCCGCTTAATTGGAAAGGATTATCTTTGTCTAGGGTTCTGAAGATTGATCCCAACTGGGTAATATATATCTTTTATTAGTTAAATCCGATCAGCATAACAATTGTTTGTAATTATGTATGATACGTTACGACAAAACTCTCTAACATGTTATGTTCTTTGAACCATGAATTAAGTCGTGCCTCCCATTTGGATAATGATATGCAGCTAGGTGTCAATCTTACCTACTTGATAACATGGGAGGCGGAAAGCACGAGAAACATGAGACAACTGAGAAAGCACTATCAGAAGAGAAGGTTTTTGGAATAGTATTGTGTGTCTATTCATCTCTCAAGGAGGAATTTATAGGATGTTACAATCATATCAATAAGGAAAGAAATAATTACAGGAAATCATACTATGCTAAGAATCCAAAGATTATAGGAATATATACAAAAGTCAAGACTCCCCCTCAAGTTTGTGCATACATGTCACAAATGCCCAACTTGTGTAAGAAACTTGAAAACTTTTGACTTGAAACAACATTTGTGAGGATATCTGCCAATTGATCTTCTGTTTTTATTGCCGGTACCTCAATTATTTTCTCCTCCAATTTTTCTTTAATAAAGAATCGATCAACTTCAACATGCTTTGTTCTATCATGTTGTACTGGATTATGTGCAATGTCCCGGGCAGCTTTATTATCACAAAATAAATTCATGGGCTGATCATGCTTTATACCCAAATCACTTAACAGAAGCTTAAGCCACAAAATTTCACAAATCCCCAAGACCATACCTCTGTATTCAGCTTCTGCACTGGAACGAGCAACCACATTCTGTTTCTTACTTCTCCATATAACCAAGTTACCTCCAACAAGTGTAAAATAACCTGATGTTGAGCGCCTATTGTTAACTGAACCTGCCCAATCAACATCAGTATAACCGTCAACTCTAAAATGGTTATTCCTTTTAAACAAGATTCCTTTGCCCAGACCTCCTTTCAAATATCACAAAATCCTCATGAACGCATTCATCTGTTGTTCTCCAGGGTCATGCATATATTGACTTACCACACTCAAGGCATAAGCAAGGTCTGGTCTTGTGTGTGCCAAGTACATTAAACGACCTACTAATCTTTGGTATCTCCCTTTGTCAACTGGTACTTGATTAGGCTCAATAGAAAGCTTCAACCTTTCCTCTAATGGTGTAGCTACTAGCTGACAAGCTGACATGCCAGTTTCGTGCAACAAATCAATAATATACTTCCTCTGTGACAAGAAAATTCCAAAACTGCTTCTTGATACCTCAATCCCTAGAAAATATTTTAGGGATCCAAGATCTTTCATCTCAAATTTTGTAGACAAGTATATTTGCAAGGCCACACGTTCTTTCGAATCATTCCTTGTTACCACCATATCATTTACATACACAATAAGTGCAGTCAACTTTCCATTTTTTCTTTTCAGAAACAGAGTATGATCATAATTACTTTGCTTGTAACCAAACACTCTCAGAGATTTTGTGAATCTTCCAAACCATGCTCGAGGGGACTACTTCAAGCCACATAAGGATTTCTTCAACCTACAAACTTTTCTTTTGTATTTATCTGGAGCATTACATCCTGGTGGAAGATCCAAATAAATCTTTTCTGCCAAATTTTCTGGCAAGCACCGCCCCTTTTGAGGCAATTTTCGGCTAGACCACGTCGAGTTGGCCAACGTGCAAGGTATCAATCTCTTCGTCTCGTTGAGTACTACAACTTTCCTTTTTGAATCATCCAATTTCATTGAGTATTGAAGAAGTTATGTTCATTTGAATCTTACCCAGTTTCCGGTGACCTCCGAGGCTTTCGAGACATTTGCCGGACAAACCACGGTGAGTTAGCCGTTGTACGAGGTACTATTCTCTTCGTCTCGTTGAGAACTATGACTTTCGAATCACTCGATTTGGTTGAGTAACAAAGAAGTTATGAGCCTTGGAAAATCAACTTAGAAACCAGCCAAAAACTTCGCTTGAAAACTGATCAACCCGACCCATTAACACCAAAGCCCTTAACCCAATTATTAAAACTCATCAGAAAACCTTAGGAGCCCAGCCCATTTTTCCCTAACCCCAAACCCTTTTAGTTTAGGCATTTGGGCCTTGGAACCCAGCCACCTTTAGGACCATAACCCAAGCCCAAACCTGGTTGGAACCTTCCAAGAATATTCTTGGAATATTTCAAGGAATATTCTCATGTTGACTTTTGTTGACTTCTTCGAAATTTACTCGAGACCCCTCTCAAAGTAATTCAACGTCCTGAGTCCGTTTTTGATGTCTGTTTTTCCAAATTAAATCGTTTCAAGATCGCATACGCCAAAAATCGCAAAAAACAAACATTCAGATATCAAGAAACGCGACAAACCTTTTCGACGACTATAAACGAAAAACCACGATATAACGGTTATTTTAACTCCCAATTTGATGATTTTTTACAGCTACACTCCTTGATCCTATATGAATACAATAAACTAATTCGATCGTCAATTTAAAATATTTACACAAGTGGATACCACAAAATCTTATGTTATACTTAATGAAAGTATTAATAAACTCCAAGTGTTAAGTGAATCTATTGTGTTGATGGGATACACATTGTATGAAACTAGTTTCAAAGATCCAACCGTCAAACTTGTTTGTATATGCTTCGAGATCGTATACGCCAAAACTTGCAAAAAACAAACATTCAAAGATTATGTAACGGGACAAACCTTTTCGACGGCTATAAACGAAAAATCACGATTTAACGGTTATTTTAACTCTGATTTTGATGATTTTTTACAGCTACACTCTTTAAACCTATATGAACACAATGAACTAATTCAATCGTCAATTTAAAACATTTACACAAGTGGATACCACAAAAGAAAAAGGCAATGCAAGAACCCCAAAAGAAAAGCTTGTACGAAATTAGTTTCAACGATCCAACCGTCAAACTCGTTTGTATATACTTCGAGCAGTGTTCTAAAAATCGGCCTAGGCGGCCGCCTAGGCGCTGGGCGGCGGAGCTCCGACCTGATTTAGACCAAAACGTTCAGTTAGGCGGGGAGGACTTCGGCGGCCACCTAGGCACTCGCTAGGCACCTTAGGCGGCCTAGGCGGCAGTCTAGGCGGTGTGAATCTCGCTGCAAATCCCAAACTCGCTACAATTTTACAGAGACCAGGTGAATTTTTGCAGCTTCTCTGTGAAGATGAGGGAAGAGAGAGTGCGAAGAGGAAGAGAGAGTGGGAAGAGAAAGAGAGAGAGACTATTAAACATTTCATTATGTGGTGGCGCAAGTTGGATTTGAGATCCAATTTTGGAGGTTCTGATTTTTCTAAAAGGGCGAAGAAGAAGAACGAAGATGAGGGAAGAGAGTGTGAACGGAGAGAGAGAGAGAGAGAGAGAGAGAGAGAGAGAGAGAGAGAGAGAGAGAAAGAGAAAGAGAGACTAAAAGATCCAATTTCTGAAAAGGCACGGAAGAAGAAATGAATAGATTATAGACATTTCACTTTCTAAGGCAAAAAGTTGGTGATGACTTGGGTGATGTGAAATAGGGTGGACAGCTACTACCTGGGTGATCAGATGGTTTTAATTATGAAAACCACCCACTTGCGTGGGCTTTTAAATGTTATGTGTAATCACCCACTTACAAGTTTGGGATATATATTATATATAAATGTTAAATTATTTAGATAATATTTTGTTTTTTTCCCCTAGGCAAGCATATTATATATCTACATAAAACATTCACATATGTATGTTCTTCTATAAGAAATAACATATTATTCAATAATTATTTACATATGATATAGTAAATTTAATTAATTCATATAATATATAAGAAATTTACCTAAATCCGCCTAGATGCCCACCTAGACCCCGCCTAGCCGCCTAGGCGCTAGGCGCTAGCCCACCGCCCGACTCTCGCCTAGCATTTTTTAGAGCCTTGACTTCGAGATCGCATACGCCAAAAATCGCAAAAAAAAAATATTCAGAGATCAAGTAACAAGACAAAACTTTTCGACGGTTATAAACAAAAAATCATGATTTAACGGTTATTTTAACTCTGATTTTGATGATTTTTTTACAGCTACACTCTTTAAACCTATATGAACACAATGAACTAATTCGATCGTCAATTTAAAACATTTACACAAGTGGATACCACAAAAGAAAAAGGCAATGCAAGAATCCCAAAAGAAAAGCGAAAGGAAAAAAGATAAAAAATTTTGTACGATGTAGGTGCAACTGTGTCGTGCAAAACAGCTTTGCGTGACGCAGTTGCACCTACGTCGTGCAAAGTTTTTTTTTTTTTTACTTGCCCTTTTGCTTATGAGTACAAAATAAATAAATTAAAATCTACTTAGTAAATATATATATACCATTGAACTTGATGGGAAACACATTGTACGAAATTAGTTTCAACGATCCAACCGTCAAACTTGTTTGTATATACTTCGAGATCGCATATGCCAAAAATTACAAAAAACAAACATTCAGAGATCAAGTAATGAGACAAAACTTTTCGACGGTTATAAACGAAAAATCATGATTTAACGGTTATTTTAACTCTGATTTTCATGATTTTTGTACAGCTACACTCCTTGACCCTATATGAATATAACGAACAGATTCGATCGTCAATTTAAATTATTTACACAAGTGGATACCACAAAATCTTATGTTATACTTAATGAAAGTGCAAATAAACTCTTAAGTGTTAGTGAACCTATCATTTTGATGGGAAACGCATTGTACGAAACTAGTTTCAACGATCCAACCGTCAAACTTGTTTGTATATGCTTCGAGATCGCATACGCCAAAAATCGCAAAAAACAAACATTCAAATATCAAGTAACGACACAAACCTTTTCGACGGCTATAAACGAAAAATCACGATTTAACTGTTATTTTAACTCCGATTTTGATGATTTTTTACAACTACACTCCTTCATCCTATATGAATACAATAAACTAATTGGATCATCAATTTAAAATATTTACACAAGTGGATACCACAAAATCTTATGTTATACTTAATGAAAGTGCAAATAAACTCTTAAGTGTTAGTGAACCTATCATTTTGATGGGAAACGCATTGTACGAAACTAGTTTCAACGATCCAACCGTCAAACTTGTTTGTATATGCTTCGAGATCGCATACGCCAAAAATCGCAAAAAACAAACATTCAAATATCAAGTAACGACACAAACCTTTTCGACGGCTATAAACGAAAAATCACGATTTAACTGTTATTTTAACTCCGATTTTGATGATTTTTTACAACTACACTCCTTCATCCTATATGAATACAATAAACTAATTGGATCATCAATTTAAAATATTTACACAAGTGGATACCACAAAATCTTATGTTATACTTAATGAAAGTATAAATAAACTCTAAGTGTTAGTGAATATATTGTTTTGATGGGATACGCATTGTATGAAGCTAGTTTCAACTATCCAACCGTCAAACTTGTTTGTATATGCTTCGAGATCGCATACTCCAAAAATCGCAAAAAATAAACATTCAGAGATTATGTAACGAGACAAACCTTTTCGACGGCTATAAACCAAAAATCACGATTTAACGGTTATTTAAACTCTGATTTTGACGATTTTTTTACAACTATACTCTTTAAACCTATATGAACACAATGAACTAATTCGATCATCAATTTAAAACATTTACACAAGTGGATACCACAAAGAAAAAGGCAATGCAAGAACCCCAAAAGCAAAGCAAAAGGAAAAAAAAAACTATTGCACGACGTAGGTGTTGCGTCGCGGAAAACAGCTCTGTGCGACGCAGTTGCACCTACGTCGCGCAAAGCTGTTTTGCGCGACGCCAACCTTCGTCGCGCAAACATACTTTGCGCGACAGAATTCGCTCCGTCACACAAGTTGCCGTCATGCAAACATGTTTTTCTACTAGTGTGGAATGGGAGGGATGTTAGCTTGAGGTGATGTCGCATGTGTTCCTGCGTATGGCTGTGGTGCTTACCATGGCTATGGTGGTTCCCATGGCTATGGGGGTGCCCTCGGCTATGGTCATGGCAAATTTCAGCATGGGAAGTTTGGCAAACGATTTGGGGGCAAGTTCAACAAATGGAATTCAAACATATGATATGGTGGATCTAAGGCAAATAGCATGGTCGCTTCATCAAGATCCAAATCCAATCTAAAATAATCTACTTACAAGTTACGCCCTTCTAATAGTTACTTTATAATAAAGACGTATTTGTATTTTTTACTATATAAATACACAAAAAATAAATAGACCTATTTGTATTTTGTTTTTTTTTTCTCTTTCCAAGAGCCCATATATTAATGTTTGGGACTTTAATTCTCGTTTTTCCTATGAAAATTAGAGCAGTTCTACCATTGACAGCCACCCCTAGCCTATAAGCAACTCAACCCCCTTAATGAACAATAACTACCCAAGTGCATCTCCACTTCTAAATTGAATAATATTAAAATAAGAAAAGTTATGAAAATGACTTCAAAACTTTGAATTTTAACCAAAAGTTTATAAAATTGTAAAAAAAAAAAATCTATAAATGTTGCAGTCCTATTAGATTAGGAATGTGATTGTGTAAATCCTAGTAGATATGAGAATGTATCTTATATTCCTATTAGGAGTAGATTACCTATTAAATGTTGTAATCCTAAAAGGTAAGGAATTAACCTTTCCTACTACTATAAATAAAAGCACAATGGGGTGGAATAACACACACCCACAATTACACATCTCTCTCTTCTTCTTCTCGATTGCCGCACATTTCTCTCTCTCTCTCTATGGCCTCCATAATTGTTTAGTAAATTATGCCTACAACACGTTATCAGCACGCTCTTGACGCTGCGCTAACAAGAGAGTTTTATCTTTCATCAGGGAAGTATTACATTTTAATCATTCCTTTTATGATTAATTTATTATTTTATTGAATTGATCTACATGCTATTGATTCAATTTAAATTTTTTCTGTGTTGAACGTGATACAATGCATTGGAGATGCAATTCCGGCTTTATGAGAATGATCTTTTACAAATTCAAAGGCTCTTATTGTTTTCTGCCAATCAGGTGCCCTTAAAATGAAGTAAGATATTTGAAACGACCTTGAAGCATGATAACATTCCCCATGATGCATGAAACCCCCTATGTTTATATTTTCCTTCCAATATATATATATATATATATATATATATATATATATATATATATATTGTATATGTTCATATATTTGTTTCATGCATTACTCAATTAAATCGCTATGTGGAATTTGTGAGTCAAAGTATATTCATAAATTAGAAGCATATTAGGGTTTCTACAACCCTAGAAATTTCGGAAAAAAAAAGAAGAAAGAATGGATATTGGGATTATGCGGCACCACAGCCGTGGCACGACCACAAGGACCACCATGCTGGCTTGAAGCCAGCCGTGTGGAGACCCTCCTTAGGATGACATCGTTTTGACGTCTGGACCTTGGCAGCAGCCCTCTGGGCTTTGCTGCGGAGCACATGGATAGTTTGCTGGTTTGACTCGAGCCCGTAGCCTAACTCCATAAAGGAAGCCTGCAACATTCCTTTAGACCTATCCCAAGCTCTCGGCACCATCGGCCAGCAGCAATAGGCTGCTGGGCCTTGTCCTATACCACGGCCCGCTTCTAGCAGCCCTATCTGCTAGGTTGCACTTGCCCCGAACCCAAAACCAGGCCCTAGCTTAGGCTGTGCCTCGTATGCACCAACCCGTAGGCCAGCAATCTGCTGGACTTGCACTTGTGCCCAATTTCCTAGCCCAAATGCCAGTAGCTACTGCTACTAGGCTCCCAGTCTCGACCCGTGGCCTGTAGCCACCCATGGGCTACCTTTTGTACCCAACCCGTGCCTAATTATTTTTTTGGGGTAATTTTTCGACCCCATGATATTATTTTAGCATTCTAAATAATTTTAACCCGTCTGTTCATATTATTTTGCTTCTACAATCGACCTCGTATGACCCGATTTATTATATTAATTAAAAGTGACATGCAGTCCATTAATCTGATAATGAATCTAAAATTATTGACCTAAAGATCATTTTTTGGACATTAACGATTCAATAATTTATTTTTATACTTTGAACAGTTGACATACTTTCATTCGAAGACTTATCCTCAAAGCATTATAAATGTAAATACTTCCCGATCGAGGATTCCATGGCTCTTTGGCTCGCTCCTACAGACTGTCTAATCATGAAAGACATTGCCTAAAGCACACCATGATTACGTCCATGAATGAGTACAATTATGAAGTTTATAAATCCGATCGAATTTTGACTAGAGAATACTTTTCTCGTCCTTCCATGTTTCTAACTCGCCCATGACGCAACAGTGTAGAAAACAGAAGTTTACCAAATTCTCGGATCTGATTACTACCACACACGTGAGAGAAAGGTATGGACCCAGTTCGGCTGGAGTCTACCGAATAACTCGACCCAGTTCGGTCAAAGCCTACCGAATGGTGATGCATGTTGGAAATGTGCCCTAAAACCAATCATATGATGATACTTTACGGACATTTCACATGTTAAACTAATCTAGTTTAATATCAAGGGCAAAGATTATTGTTTGAAGCCGTCTAATATAAATGTTGTATGCTTAAACGATAAAGTCCAAGGAATATGCAATAGGGAGAATGTGATCTAAAGAAGTTAGATTCATGAGACCATTCTCTTTCGTATACATATCCTAAATGTTCCTGATCATAGGATTGCCAATTGGGCATTGACAGTCCGATAAGATCAGTACGTACTGTGTCTTCTCTCAGGGAGAGTGACTGGTCTCGAGTCATTGGTGTGATTGACACCAAGACAAGCATGTAGGTGCTCAATAGCGAATGAGTCCACTGAACACGATCAACGAAGAGTTCTCATACTCATGTCACATGAGAACTCATGGTTGAGATAATGCAAAGTAGTCCTTTGACCTGAGGCATCATAGTTGTCTTGTGGTTAGGTCCTTGATCTTTGACTATGTCAAAGTCACTCCATCAGAGGGTGTCCACGACATAGTTGGGGTTAAGCTACTTAGCCATTGAGGCAAGTGAATGCACAACAAGGGATCTCTAACCTTCAAATCGTTTGAGGGAGAATACTCTATGATATGATTAAGAATCTCTGGCCAGAGTAAGAATGAGATTTAGGAAGTCGTTCCAAATCACATTCAAGGTAATCATATAAGTAAATGAATCACATTAGATAGTAGACATGATTAAACTATCCATCCAAACAATGTGGTCAAGAGTATTGTATTAGAGAAAGACCGTATTGTAGTGTAATCCTAAACTGAATAGGTTCTCCACCTCTTCTGATTAGCTTGGGTAACCATGACATACTGCTAGGTGTCACTCATGGTTTGTGGAAGCCCTAAACGTGTATAATCGCTAAAGGGAGAATTGAAAGAAAGTTTCAATTCACAATCGATCGTTAAGAGTAACAATCGCCCACTGCCTCGCTAAAAGGAACCTAATGGATCGTACACCGTGTAAGGTAAAGATTGAAGAAACAGCGGAGATGAGTAAGGATAATTAAATGGTTGAATTATTTATGGCAAGGATTAATTATATGTTAATTAATCAAACGAATAAAGTTCGTTAAAGACCTCGGGTTAGTTTTGGGCCACAAGACCCAATGGGATTTGAATGTCAAGCCCATTAACTCAAGTTGTATGACAACTTGAAAACACAAAGGGCTTGAAAGCCCAATAAACCCTTAAGGCCGGCCAAATAGAGGAGGGTAGTGAACTTGCTTTAATTGCAAGTTTGCCACTCCATTGTGAGGTGGTATAAAGACAACTTTATAGCCATTTCATCCTTAGGGTTTCTTTTGGGAGAAAAGATGAGAACAAAAGCTCTCTTTGCTCTCTAAGAGGCCGGCCACCCTAGAGGAACATAGCTAGCAATCTTACTTCCTCTAGGTCACTCATTTCTTCATCAATCCTTACTTGGTGTGGAGACTTAGAGGTTCTCAACTTTGAGAACTTGGAGAAACCAAATCTTCCATCCAAATCCATGGAGCTAAGAAGCAAGGAATGAAGGCCCTATCTCTTGGGTGATTATCCTTTGCTTATGCAAAGAGGAATCAACAAAGGTATAAATTTCTCAACTCACTTTGTTTTGAGTTGAGTCTTGGTTTACCCATCTACTAGGCTTTGAATTTCATGGTTGATGTTCTGTTTTTGAGTGCATACAAGCATGATTCCGCCTTTAATTGTTAATTGCATGCTATAGATGTTGCTCAAATGAACATGTTTTTCACAAAATTTCCTTCAAGTGGTATCAGAGCCTAGGTCTAGTAGTTGGTGAATCCTTTTGGGTTTTGTATTTTCATAGTTTATGATTTGAATGTTGTAATTGTTACAAGCTTTATTCTTGCTTCTTTGAATGTAAATTTTGTTAGAAAATTTGCCATCTCAAATGTTGTAGATGTAGTTCACATGAGCATGAATTTTGGAGCTAAAATTTGGTGCCATGTTTTTGGGGATTTTCGGCCAAATCCAAAGGGTAGATTTTTGGGTTCTTGTTTGTCTTGTTAAAAGTGTTTTAAGGTGACTTTTGGAACCCCTAAGTACCCTAGGATGTTAACCCCATTTTGAGTAGTGAAAATTTGAGTTTTATTGAGTGAAAATGTTCATGGAACTCTTATGGGTTTTCATGGATGTTCTTCATTGTTCTTGATGTTCTTACCAAGAACAAAAAGTTTGGTGTTTTGATTCAAAGTTTTGGTTGATTTCATAAAGTCTTTGTTTTGTGTTGGTTGGTGTGACATTTCTATCAACAAGACATTTATTTAAAAGGTGATTGAAATGTTGATAGAGTGTTTGAATTTTTTGTACATAATTGGTACTTTATTTCACACACTTATTTCACACCAACCCATTTCCACTTGCATGGCTCCACTTGCATGGCTTTATGACTTTGTTGAAAATTTCAAAATTTTGTGACTTAACTCTCTCCAAAACCGGTCACCCTACAAGTAGGGTTCTTTTGGGGCTTTTATGCAATTACATAAAGTTTTGATACTTTTGTGTATTTGCAGTTTGACCCAAAAGTTTACGTTTTTACGTAAAGGCCCAAAATCACTAAAGGACAAATTGTTTTGTTCCTTTAATGAAGTTTTTGAATTTGTTGAAATTTTTGGGTTCTAGTTGTAATTACATGAAGTAGTGGACTTTTGTGTTTTTACAAAGTGACCTCAAAAGTTTATGTTTTGCAATATAGCCCAAAAGTTGAGGTTATTGCATTTTGGCCCAAATTAGGTTGAGAACAAAATGGTTTTGTCTCTTTAAATGAGAATTGGATTTTCATTTCATCTAGCTCCATTTAAATCAATTCTATGGATACAAAAACCAAATGACAATGTTGCATTCAAGTTTAATTAGTTAAAGCGTTAATTAATTAAAGAAATGGTGATTATGAACCTAAGCCTACGATAATTGAGCTATGTGAAAGGCCGTCTCAAATTTGTTTGAACCATGGGAATGTGTAGATTAGATTTTGGTTGTAATTTGATATGATCAAATGTTGTAAAAGAGCATAAGCTCTTCTTTACTTTGAAGTACTCATTTCTTGTTTTATTTGATATGCATGAAATTGGAGTAGTTGGGTCCAACGCCCAATATGAACAACACGCCTTAATATGATTAAACGCGTAACTAAAATCAATCACCATCCCTAGACCGAGATTCAACACTAGGCTCGTGTTGGATCTAATCAAAGGTTCATAGTCATCCTAAGGCCCTAAGGCAACTATATAGTCCATCAAATGAATGCAAAGTTAATGTTAGTAGTATCATATACTCTTGCTTTAAAAACCGTTTTACAAGCATAGTGGGAGTATTATATACAACTAAATCAATCACATGGACCAATAGTTGTAATAGGACCAAATTGTTTTAATAAGATTAAAATGTATGTTTATATGTGATGAGACCTAAAACCCTCAACCAAACCATTATTAAGGTTACAAGCGTGAGAGTGCTTTGAACACTCTTTCGTGGCCTTCCACCGTGGTAAGCTCCGATCATTTGTGACTCGTACACCGACTTCACCCTATCATGGGGGAGTTCAAAGTGCGTGCTTACACTCAGGAGGAGTTCTATATGCATACATGATGTTGTGAAGGTAGGCAACGAGAATGGTCAACATCATATCATTGTGAGGTTGTTCTTGAACCCGTACTCGAACTTGCATGGTGGGAATGACTTAACTAAGTGCAATGGAGCCAACATCATATCATTGTGAGGCTTCATTCTCTAGAGGCCAAATAAGATGGGTACTTGCAAGAGATGCAAATGAGTAAGTGTACTCTCTCATTATTATTGATGCTAGCCAACATCATATCATTGTGAGGTGGGCTTGGTAATGGTGAGTCTCCCATACCCTACTAAGAGTTTCCTCCAAAACTCTCGAATTTCGATGAGGGATATGGAATTTGCCAAAAATAGTGGGTGGTGCTATTTGATTTAAAGACCCTAATCAAATGGCTTAAAATCAATCAATTTATATTAGTTATGTATTTATTTACCAATATATTTGCAAACGCTATCCAAAACTTGACAAAGAAAAGCCGAATGCTTTAGTTTCCGGACTTGGTACTACAATCCCATAGATTGTCTTTAATGGCTTGTATATGTACCTAAGTAGTCTCATCCTCACAATCTTCCTATTGATAATGTATCATTGGAAGAACATGTTAGATAAGTCTATCATAAAGAGGACAACACTTTTAATGTCATAATTCTTCAATTACAAATTGTTGTATGAAGAAATAAGAGTTGCTTTGAACAACCCTTAGCTAACGCAAACATTAGTGCTTGTTTCTTTGTTATATGAACAAGGAACTTGAGAAGTAAGCACAAGGGCATGGACACTTTATGTGCCATGATTCTTCACTTACAAATTGTTGTATGAAGAAATGAGAGTTGCCTTGAACAACTCTTGAAAGTTTGTAATTATGTTTAGAACATAATGGTTGGTTGACAAAAAAATAGTTCATTAACATGGACTTATGATGATTTTGAATCATTGAGTGTTGAAGTGTTAAACCACTTCACGAGATGGAAACTAGGCAAGGACTTCACCTTTGTGTCCCTATCCAAATGGTTCACTAAGTTTATTGTAAACTATATAGTGAACAATAACCACACGCTCTCCAAATCGTTTGATGTGTATAACACAATTGAAATAAGTTTCAAGAGAGATAGTGGGAGTTTAGGGACCATGACTATTGTAGTCAAAGGAGAAGTCAAATGAAGAAGGCGAAATACTCCAAGGGAACAAACTTTCTTTATGAAATGATGGACATTGGAAGGGGTATTTGCAAGAAATGTCTTGCAAGTGTCAAGAACACACATTTCGAAGGTGTTGTAAAATGTTCTTGAATAGTTCAAAACAGTTGGTTCTTCTACTTGAATGCTTGATTCCGTATTAGTAACTATGTTTTACAATCGTTGTAAAAGTGTGGCTAATAAGAAGTAGAAGATTAATGAGAGAAGAGAAAGTACTTTACATTCGGAACGTGAATCAAATGTAGATCTCTGCGAAAGCAGATCTTACTTACTTCCTCATATGAACTACCAAAGAAATTGGAAAAACCAAAGATTGTCTTTACATTCCAATTTTAAGGAACTTAATTCCTTCACTATTAAAGATGGGTGAATGTTTTGTTTGACAAAACATTGTTCTTTATTAATTAATGATTGGATTAATGTAATCTAATTGATTGTCTCTATAGTAGAGATGATATGGTAGTGTTAACTGTTTAGAATATAACGATGCTTAAAAACCCAAAAGGTTGCAAGGTAGTGACTAATCCCAACTGAGTTGTGATACCTCTAAAACATAAATTACGAGTTGGTCATAGATGGATGCTTTGGATCGTTAGATCCGGATCCAATACCTTCTTATTAAAATTGTATAGAGGCGAAATGTTCGAATCTTTATTCTTTTGGAAAGAAGAAAGAATCACAAAGTTGTTGAGGTTAATTCACTTAGATGTTAGTGGCACTTGTCCACAACATATTACTACTCATGTTGTATGACATTCACCAAAGATCACTCTCGGTTGGACTATAGTTTATTTTGAATAAACACAAGTCCGAATACTTTGCAAAAGGTTTCAAAGAATTCAAGAAATGTGAGTTGATGAGTAAGATGTCTAAAGTATTTACCTCCTTAGATTTGATCCAAGGAAAGGTAACACTTTAGAACAGTTTCCTTGAAAGATATCAAGGAAAGAAGCATCATAAGATAATGGATTTCTCCATTAGGAGAAGAACGAACTTGAATAAGATTTAGTTCGTTGAATATTATCAATTACCCATATATAGGATATATACTTCTAAGACAATATGATTGTCAATTAGAAGATCTTCCAAAATTTTCATGACTCCATAGGATGTAGTTGGAAAGAAAGACAAAACTTAATCATGTTAAGATTTGGGGTTGTGTGCTAATAAGCAATATTTGTTTAAGAATTATCTTGTGGGTATCCTTAAATTAACATTTGGATATCACTTCTATAAACCAACTAACAAATGGTGTTTGTTGGGTAGTTCATTGTAATCCCACACTAGGATTTGCCTAAGATAGAGCAAATGAACGAGGGATAGAACTCAAAGAATGGGTTCTTTGAGAAACAAGATAGTGATCAACAAATATAACAACCTAGTTCCTATACCACAAGCTCCAAGGTAGTCGAGAAGGATTTATAAACCGTCTCAGTTGAATGGTTTGAACTTTATGACTGTGTCATAGAGTTGCACCTCTTAATTCGAAAGAAATAAGAATGAAAATCCTTATGACTACATTGAGTGTATATACTATATATACTCAAAGAAATGGTAAAGTACCATTTGACCCGAAATAATGAAACCTTCATAGCTAATTAATAGCTTAAGGTGACTACAATCAAAGAGAATGGTTGACTTTGAAGAAACCATCTTTGACGTAGTCTTAGTTTCAATTAATTCGAAGATTGCTAGCTACAACTAAATGGTGATTCAATGTTTGGACATAATATGGGTTTCCGAAACCATTATTAAGATAGTCTTGATAATATATGTCTAAAACTATGAATCACAAGACATGTAAGTTGTAGAGATCCATCCATCATGGATCTTAGCAAGCTAGTGGGAGCTATAAGCATCTTATGAGAGAAAGATCAAATCGTTTGATTTCTCATAAAGATGTAAATGAATCTTTTGTTTACTAGGTTAACAAAAGATTAGTGGGAGTTAATCATGTTCCTAAATTTGAATATATATATATATATACACATTTATGATATATTAATTTTGGAAATGAAAAGAATACTTCTTCTTTAAAGTTATGACTTTAAGCATTCTATAACGATAGAATGGATATGGGAGACATAGTCTATATACATGGGATGGAAATCTACAATGATAGATTTCAAGATATAATTGGATTGTATCAATCCCTAATAATAGACAAAAGATGCTAGGAAGTTTCTCATATGATGATAAACTTCAATCAGAAGAATAACTCTAGTGAGACTAGGAGGTAGCTCTTCTCAAAGGGAATGTACCCTTTGACTCCCAAAGAAATAATGCGTAAATAAAATCCTTTATGCATACGCAGAAATGTGATTTACGTATTTCATATTGTATGAAAACATTGATATGAGTTGTACCTAGAACGGTACAAGACGATATCAGTGCAAGCCCAGGATCAGAACCATGGCAACTGTCAAGTGAGTCCTTAAGCATTTAAGAAATACTAAAGGATAGATACCTCAAAGAATGAGGAAGAATTAGAGTAACGTAATGGAAGCGTAAATGTATTAGATTATGAATCTAATCCATCATTGGATGTTTCTTCATTATGAATGAAGAGATAATCAGATATCTCTTTATTATGACTAAAGAGATATTTGGATGGAAACATTAAAAGTAATGACTTTAGTGTGTTCCATTATGAATGCAAAATATATTGCCATATAGAAGCTTACAACAATGTTGTTTGGATGGGAAAGTTCATTTATGAACTCTCTATTCGGTTCCAACCAGAAAGTGTCTCTAGTGTACCAACTACGACACTAATGGGGCGATAGCTCAAGCCAGGGAATCAAGGTCTCATCAAGATCCGAACTCAAATGAGAGACTGAACCACATGATTGAGAATCATGTATAATGGTGACGTCGATATTCTCAAGGTTGCTTCTATGGATAACATATAGATATCCATTGTCTAGGCCTACTACTCAGCCATTTTTGAAATGACTACAGAAGAGGTATCATCACTGATGACCAAGCTGATTGGCTCTAGTGCAAGTGGGAGATTGTTGGAAATGTGCCCTAAAACCAATCATATGATGATACTTTACGGACATTTCACATGTTAAACTAATCTAGTTTAATATCAAGGGCAAAGATTATTGTTTGAAGCCGTCTCATATAAATGTTGTATGCTTAAATGATAAAGTCCAAGGAATATGCAATAGGGAGAATGTGATCTAAAGAAGTTAGATTCATGAGACCATTCTTTTTCGTATACATATCCTAAATGTTCATGATCATAGGATTGCCAATTGGGCATTGACAGTCCGATAAGATCAGTACGTGCTGTGTCTTCTCTCAGGGAGAATGACTGGTCTCGAGTCATTGGTGCGATTGACACCAAGACAAGCATGTAGGTGCTCAATAGCGAATGAGTCCACTGAACATGATCAACGAAGAGTTCTCATACTCATGTCACATGAGAACTCATGGTTGGGATAATGCAAAGTAGTCCTTTGACCTAAGGCATCATAGTTGTCTTGTGGTTAGGTCCTTGATCTTTGACTATGTCAAAGTCACTCCATCAGAGGGTGTCCACGACATAGTTGGGGTTAAGCCACTTAGCCATGGAGGCAAGTGAATGCACAACAAGGGATCTCTAACCTTCAAACCGTTTGAGGGAGAATACTCTATGATATGATTAAGAATCTCTGGCCAGAGTAAGAATGAGATTTAGGAAGTCGTTCCAAATCAAATTCAAGGTAATCATATAAGTAAATGAATCACATTGGATAGTAGACATGATTAAACTATCAATCCAAACAATGTGGTCAAGAGTATTGTATTAGAGAAAGACCGTATTGCATTGTAATCCTAAACTGAATAGGTTCTCCACCTCTTCTGATTAGCTTGGGTAACCATGACATACTGCTAGGTGTCACTCATGGTTTGTGGAAGCCCTAAACGTGTATAATCACTAAAGGGAGAATTGAAAGAAAGTTTCAATTCACAATCGATCGTTAAGAGTAACAATCGCCCACTACCTCGCTAAAAGGAACCTAATGGATCGTACACCGTGTAAGGTAAAGATTGAAGAAACAACGGAGATGAGTAAGGATAATTAAATGGTTGAATTATTTATGGCAAGGATTAATTAATATGTTAATTAATCAAACGAATAAAGTTCGTTAAAGACCTCGGGTTAGTTTTGGGCCGCAAGGCCCAATGGGATTTGAATGTCAAGCCCATTAACTCAAGTTGTATGACAACTTGAAAACACAAAGGGCTTGAAAGCCCAATAAACCCTTAAGGCCGGCCAAATAGAGGAGGGTAGTGAACTTGCTTTAATTGCAAGTTTGCCACTCCATTGTGAGGTGGTATAAAGGCAACTTTATAGCCATTTCATCCTTAGGGTTTCTTTTGGGAGAAAAGATGAGAACAAAAGCTCTCTTTGCTCTCTAAGAGGCCGGCCACCCTAGAGGAACATAGCTAGCAATCTTACTTCCTCTAGGTCAGTCATTTCTTCATCAATCCTTCATTGGTGTGGAGACTTAGAGGTTCTCAACTTTGAGAACTTGGAGAAACCAATTCTTCCATCCAAATCCATGGAGCTAAGAAGCAAGGAATGAATGCCTTATCTCTTGGGTGATTATCCTTTGCTTATGCAAAGAGGAATCAACAAAGGTATAAATTTCTCAACTCACTTTGTTTTGAGTTGAGTCTTGGTTCACCCATCTACTAGGCTTTGAATTTCATGGTTGATGTTTTGTTTTTGAGTACATACAAGCATGATTCCGCCTTTAATTGTTAATTGCATGCTATAGATGTTGCTCAAATGAACATGGTTTTCAGAAAATTTCCTTCAATGCACTGTTTCGGCAGGGATACACCGAATGGCATATTCTCTCACAATCCAATTTCGAGTTTGTTTTTACAACATATGGTAGAATCAAGGCCTGCCAAGGTGTGGCATCATACCCGAAGCGTGATCCTTGGTACCTAAGACCTAAAACTTCAAGAATAAGGGATAGTATTCCCAAACCTTAACTGTGTAGAATCTACTTCCGTTTTGATGGAATAGATCACTGGTTATGCACGTGTTCGTGCATCTACCAATGTTGTTAAGGAGTACCATTCTAGTAGTCAATATGTGAGATTGATTTTGCTCCACCAAACATCGTTGAAAGAGCAGAATTTTGACATGGATGCCTTGATGGCTGAATCCCCTTAGTAAACCATTTACTTTGTGAACATTTTTCTATGTTCTTAGTTTCAAGTTTGGTGTATGTTTTACTAATGGATAATCTTATTGATATTGTTTTCGAATATGAGTTAATTGAATCATGTTTCTTAATACATGTGACAGATTCAATTAAACACGTGATTAGGTAGGAATGTGGGAAAGTTAGTTGTCTGGATGAATGCGTACTAGGCACACTAACTTTACACCTAAATCACATCTCTAACAACGACTTCAGGACTATCCAACCTGATTAAGAGCATTGGCACGCTCCTCGTTGTATGAATGGTTCTGAATCACCATTTAAGGGACCTTAAATTATCCTTGACGTTGAGTTTTTTAAGGATATTCGAGATGACAATGATCATAAATGAAACCACTGAAGAAAATAGAGTGAAACATCTTTGCACCACTCCAAAAATGAGCCTGAAGCTTTAATTTGGGGCTAATGGGCTATCCCCCAAATGGGGTACACGCCATATGTGGCCGGCCTGGAGCTGGGCGATTGAGTAGTTTCCTTACTTTGGCATGACCTTTTGGGACACTTAGGTCGAACAATGATGCTACAACGCACCTCATTACCCGAAGTAAGGACCTTGTGCTTACACACACACTTTGCCAAGCATGCTCATTAGGGAAATTGATTTTCTATATCATTCCTCGCAAAGATATGACACGACTCTCTTTTCACAGTGGATTCAAGGGAATATATATGGACTAATCCAACCAAAATGCAGACTATATAAATACTTCTGATTTTGGTTGATGAATCGACAAACTGGTCACATATTTGTCCACAAACATTACTGCTAAACCTCATGGCCGATTAAGGGTTCACCACCCTACTTATCCCTTAAGGTCCGGGAGACTGGATAATGCCGGAGAGTTTACATCGATGGTTTTCGATAAAGTATTGCATGTATTTTGGGTTTATAATTCAACATTGAATTCCCATGATTCACCCCAAATAGCCTCGCATAATGATCATAAAGCGCAATATAAATGATCGCCCGAATTTTGGTAAACGTACCAAGTTTTCAGTTTCTGCCTAGGGCTATGTAATCTTGAACGCAGTTATGTTGGTCTGCCTTGAGGCCCATTGCCACCCAACCTATATGACGTTACAGTTGGTTACTGGGTACGAACCTGACGATTTTCGTATTTACGCATTTGGGTGTGCATTCCATGTGCCAAGTTGCGCCGCCACAACGTACCACCATGGGTCCTCAAAGAAGGATGTGTATCTTTTGTTGATCATGATTCTCCTTCACACTAGCTCTCTTCGAGCCCTTGCATGCGATCTCTTTACCTCTCATTTGCGGGTTGTCACTTTAATGAGACAGTCTTCCCGCCGTTAGGGGGAGATAAGAACGTCAACGTTCTTGTAGAACGACGTGAATTTGCGTGGATGTTGCCCACTATGTCTCATCTCGATCCCCATACCGCACAAGTGTGATAAGCAAGTGTGATGACTTCTAGATTTCAGAATGTTGCTCCAGACGCATTCCTCTGATCTAGCTAAAGTGACAAGATCATATACCAGCTGCAAACATGCCTGCAAGAATAGATGTACTTAACGGACGTCGAGTCAACATCCCTGGAGAGTGTGCCTCCCCTGTTGGACTATTTGGACGCCCCTGTTGGACTGTTTGGACGCCCCTGTTGGACCGTCCGGTACACTGGCGGATAGCCAATCAATTTGTATTAAAATAAGAAAAGTAATGAAAATGACTTCAAAACTTTGAATTTTAACCAAAAGTTTATAAAATTATAAAAAAAAAAAAACATCTATAAAAAGCACGTGCAATGCTTATTTTTTATTTTTATTTTTTTTAATAAGAACCGAGCATTGGTTGATCATATATTAGGTTGAAACTAGAAAGTAATTCATCAAGCCAACAAAATCTCTAGGTTTACACAAGCCTAGGTGTTGGTAGCTCAAGTGTAGGTCTGCTGGTTGGTGTGAGATCAAGCCTATGGCTGGCGTGAGATCTGCTGGCGAGGAAGCAGCTTGAAATTAAGCACCAGTATATTTACTTTTCTTGGCTTTAACGTTCAACAAATTTGTAGTTTGATGAATATTTTTATATTCAATTTTATTGATTTGATTTGCGTTATTTTTTTATTTTTGCAAAGGAAGAAGGTGAGATTGTGGGTGGAGGAGAAGAGGAAGCCGTCAATGTGCGGATAATGGAAGAGAATTAAGTAATTGGGTTAGAAAGCTAAGAAATTGAAGAGATCCAGAGAAAATTTGATGAGAATCGAAGAAAATTAAAAGAAGAAAAGGTAGGTATGTGAGAAAATACCAAGAAATTGCAAGAATAGAGGGAGCAGAATGATCGTTAAACTTCCTAGAGATATATCATATAGAGTTTAAGAAATAGTCGGTGCACACTAACTTGTTTTTAGTTTCAGAAATAGTATCTATGGTCAGTTTTAGAAATAGTATCCGTGTTCAGATTCAGAAATAGTATTCAGCTTCAGAAATAGTGTAATACAGTTCAATTTCAAAAATAGTGTAATACTTTTCAGTTTCAGAAATAGTATAGTGTCGTTCAGTTTCAGAAATAGTGTGTGTAATGAACATGCACGAGCGTGTTAGTTTTTTTATTACTTTTTCTATTTTATTTTTTACTATATTAAACTTTTGTCATTTTCATTAACATTTAAGTCATTTTCATTAAAATTAAAGTCTTTTTTTATTAAATAAAGTTATAAGATGATTTTTTTTGTTAAAATAAACTTAGCTCAATCCCTTTTCATTAAAGTTTTGTATTTTTCATTTTATAAAATAATAAAATATAGTTTTATGTTTAATTTCGGATAATAATAAAAGATTGGTTGAAAGTATTTGAACATATTGAAATGTGGTGTAAGATCATGGTTAGGTATTTATAGAAAAAAAAACTTAATATTTTTTTTTATATTTTTAGTCTTTTTAATTAAATTATTATTATTATTAATTTTTTTTATGATTTTTTATTAATTTTTTAATAGTGGTTGGGCCTAGGGGTGGGCAAACGGGTATAGGAACCGCGGGTAGATGCGTGTAATTCAGGTTCAGGGCAGGTCCAAAATTTCTAAACACAAAACAGGGCGGGGCAGTTCGGGTATACGAAATTAACGGGGCGGGGCGATTCTTAAAATAGGAGGGAACGAGCCCCCGGACTGGCCCGTTTCTAGCATATTTGAATCAGGATTCAGGGTATTTGAAAAGTTATGTGCTTTTTCGTTTCTGTGAACCATGGATTCCTGTTGTGCGACATTGAGGCTTGATGGGTTCTTGGGGGAGAGTGTAAGGTTAGGTTCAAAGAGTAGAGATTGGAGTGCCCTGTTTCTCAAAAGCTCTAAATTTGAAAGCAGAGGTAGGAAGCTTAAGACTCCAAAGGCTGACCCAAAAAATGTGGCTTCTATAATTTTGGGTGGAGGTGCTGGAACTCGCCTCTGTAATTATTGTTGGAAAAGCAGAAGCAGTTGACGAGACGATGACCAGAGTTTCGGTGGGGATGGGGTCGACGTCGGGCACGTTGCTGGCAGATGTGATCTGGGTGGGGAGGGAGTTGAGGAGGTAGGCGATTGAAGAAGGAGGGAGCGGAAGGTGAGGCAAGAGAGGCATGAGGAAGTGACGCCGTTGCAGACGTAGACGTCAATGGTGTTGTAGTGGTTGTAGCAGTCGAGATGGGATGGACGTTGGACACGTTGTTGACGGAGGTGATTTGGGTGGGGAGGGAGTTGAGGAGGTAGGCAATGGAGGAGGGAGAGTTGTAGAAAGGAGGAAGGGAGGGGAAGGTGAGGACCTGTTTCAAAAGGGCTGGATTAGGTCCGGATCTTATTTTGAAAAATCCAAAACCCGCCCCGCCCCGTGTTATTTACAAATGGGTCGATCCGGTTCCTTCAATTTTGGACCCGGCCCGGCTCGTTCCCATCCCTAGTTGGGCCTGTCGATTTCTGCCTGGGTGACCAACTTGACAAAACTGAATTGGGCTGGATGAGTTTTTTTTTTATTTTTTATTTTTTTTTTTGAAGCTGGGAATTTCGCAGCCAATCCCTTAGGGATTGAATACGTTGGAACTGCTGTTAGGGCTTAAGTCATCTTAGCTCATGAAACCAAACCAAACCGGTCTGGTCGATCAATCATTATCTTTTGTCAAAAAATATTGAATCAAATCTTGAGCTAGACTTGCTTCACATATTAACCAGGGGTGGATACAGTTTGGTTCGGTACAGTTTTGAGTGACACCGAAATCGAAACTTTTTGCAGTGTGGTTAGGTGCAGTTTTGAAGCCAAAATCGAAATGAAACCACATTGTTTGGTTTGGTGCAATTTCAAACGGTTTCAGTTTGGTTTCAAACCATTTACATACAAAATGAAAAAAAATCCCTTTGTCTGCATGTCTCTCAACAACATTAGTATTTTTAAGAAAATTTCTTTTCAACCATGACATTCCTAATTTTACCGACACCAATGGCATTCCTCCTGCCGTTGAGCACGTGCAGGAAAGTGATGAAATGAGTCCATACTAAATGTATGGACTCTAACAAACAATCAATTAAAGTAATATTTAATATGGATATTTAATTAAATGTTTTCTTAATATTTGTAGTACGGTTCGGTTTCAGTGCGATTTTCAAAAGCCAAAACCGAAACCAAACTATTTCTCTACACTCCGTTTAGGTTTCAAACCAAAACTATTTCAAAACCGCAAAACCAAATTGTTCGGTGCAATTTGGTTCGTGCTTTAATTTCGGTTTTTAGTTCCAAGTGTCCACCCCTAATATTAACTGTGTTGATCCCACCCGTGCTCTGTGTATCATTGTTCCCCTGAAATAGTGGACCAATCATTTAGCACTTGCCCCTTCACCTAATTTATTTGGACTGTCTGTGAAGGCTTAAAATTGTCATAAAAAGTATCAAAGAGTTAAGTGTTAATTTTGTTTTAATTAGAAGCCGTTCGATAAACATTTCGTTTTTAATTTTTAATTTTTACCTTTTGAAAATTGAAAATTGAAATCTTGTATGATAACTACTTTATTTATCATTTACAAAAAATGAAATCTGAGGACCAAAAACTAAAAACTAAATTTGGACACGGCAAAGCTCTGATTGTACTTGGATTCATGTCTCTTCCATTCTATTGGTTCCATTCTAATGAAAATGCTCTTCATCTTGATGCTACTTGTATTGTTTGGCCGCGTAGCTTTTTGCTATTGACACTTCGAAAAACTATGCACTCCTAGTAAGTATTTTTTTTTTTTTGTTTTAAATATAGAAAGTTTAGAGTGCTAGTAGCAATACCCAAAACTTATAATCCACGTACTGATGAATGTGATTAGAGATGAAATTTTCCACCTCTCCCTATATTCTAGGAGCTCATTTGGGAAAGCTATTGGAGATGCTCTTTATCCATGTGTAAAAATGAATGAGCAACAAATTTGAATTTGAATTATTATATTAATAAATACATCAAGCATTATAACGTTGGGATTGATAAGAACAGTGGTAATACTAAAATTATGGAAAATCAATACGCACAATAAGTATGTGCCGATTTATCCATTTCCAAAATTTCTTTCAAGATCAAGCCTCTACAGCCCTTGAAGGAAAAATTCATGTCCTTCAAGATCAAGCCTCTACGGCCCTTGAAGAAAAATTTCATTTTCACTCAAGATCAAGCCTTTACGGCCCTCGAAAATTTTCATTTCCCTTGACAAAATTCATCATTTCAATTCAAATGTCTCGTCCAAGAAATACGCCTCTACGACGCTTGAAGAAGCAAACTCATTCAAGATCAAGTCTCGACGACTCTTGAGTTAGAACATTCACATTGCAGGACTTCAAAACACATTTCCTACATGTGACAAGCACATGCCTACAATGCGCCTTGAAGTGGGGGCATTTGTAGACATGTAAAGTTCATTACATACAAATGATGCATCACAAAACTCCACGTTGCATATGACTCATCACAAATAGGCAAGTCATCAATGACATGTGGCACAAAACAAGCAAAGGAAGCTCAAAACTTCCCCAAAATTCGGCAAAAAGGGGGAAATATCCCTTAAAATCAGCAAGGGGTCCAAATTACTCCCAAAACCGGAAAGAAAGTTAAAGCATCTTCAAAAAACAAGCAAGAATTGAAGATTGCTCACAAAATAGGCAAGAAAGCCCTATAATTCAGCCAAGCAAGGGAAAGTGGCTGAAATTAAGACACAACACATGCCTATATTCTCCCATGGACGAATCAAGACACAAATAAAAGCCAAATCCATCCAAAGGCAAGCTTTGAGAAGTCTATAAATACAAGGTCCCAAGACAAGCATAAGATCGACAATTTCTACATTCAAGGCCGAAATTCTCACATTGAGAAGAACCTCTGCCAAATCTTTGAAGACTAATACACTGCCAAAGCTCTATTCGAAGAATGTACGATCAAAGCCGAAGCTTTCTTTCAACCAAAGCCGAAGCATTCCCTTGAAGAATCAACAAGCACGTGTGCCAATTCCTTCAAGACTTTGTTACAAGCTCAAAACTTGTAACAACATTCGATTCAAGATCAAGTCGCCAAGACCCTTGAATCAACGAAATCTTACATCAACACTACCTTTAATGCAGCCCTAAACCTGAGGTGAAGACTATCCACGCATCGTTTCAAGCTCAAAACTTGAAGCAATTGCTCAATCCTTCGTCCGAGATCAAGTCATCGCGATCATTGGATCAACAACCTACGCATCTACATCAAATTTGAAGACTAAATCAGAGGAAAATTGTAAACAGAGATCGTAACCCTACAAATTCATCAATACAAATCTACTTTGTACACATGTTCTCGTTTCATTCGTTACCAAATTTTAGTGTTTACAATTCGATCTCAGCCGTTGGATTCAATAAATATATAAATATAAAACTAAAAAAAATTGAATGTGGACCGTTGGATCAACCAACGACCTAGTTGATTGTGATCGTTGGATCAAAAAAGTAGCCGTTGGGCTCATCAATACCAACAGACAAGTGGGCAACATGTCCACGTGGGTGGGCCATGCCTAATGTTGGCCTTGGCGGGTGCGCATGTCCAGGCCTGGTGGTGGGCTTCTTGCGCCGAATCTCACTCTCACTTATAAGCCCCACAATTTTCTTTGGCTTAAATTCTGACTGGAATCTGACATTTTTGTTTTTTTAGTTTTAACACTTAACTCCATTTTAGAACAAGGGTTGGAATGAAATTGGAAGGGGGGGGACTAGAAGGGAAATTTTAGGACTTACTTTAAGGGTTGGAGTTGGTCTAAGGGATGGGTTCAAAAACCTCCAACCGCCTGGGTCTTTGTTATTGAGGACTTAGCTTATATGCTTTGTTCCACTTTGCCTTGTTGGCAGATTTTGAATGAAACATCTGGTTAAAAAAAAAAGTAACGGTGTAATTGTTACACTTGGAGATGTAAAACAAAATGTACATGTAACATTTTGTTTATTTACATATTATATCCAAGTAATCTAGCTCATTAAAGCAATTATTGGGTGGTTGGATGTAAATGTGTCAGATGTTAAAAGATAAATGTCAAATTTTAATTTGATGGATAACGTGGCAATGTTAGATTTCTCTTTTTCCAACCGATATGTTTTTTTATTATAAATGATATTTGTAGGACTCATTTTTTAAAAGAAATCAATTAAAATAAATTTTCAAGATCTATAATTAGTGCATCAATGAGATCCACACAATAAAATAATTAAAAATTATTTGACATCACATTTTCGCATATGTCAAATTTGACATATGAAAACTCATATGTCCGTTGGAGCTTACTCCTACCTTCAAATTTGATTACATGGCATTCCACTTAGGATTTGACATCTTTTCTTTAAAGATGGTATTAGAGATGCTCTTAACAGATCATCTTCCTCCCATTTTACCAGCGAGTTTGACATAACAAAATATAAATAAATAAATAAATAAACGCACAAGCATTTGTTTGTGTGTTTATATGGTCGAAGCCTCCAATGATCCAACTCCGCATGCAACAGAAGAACAATAAACAACGTTTCCAAATATTTGTCACACCAATCACAAATATTCTGCAACATCAATAGGTAAGCCTTCTATAATTTTCTCATTTTAGCTTTTGAAATTGTTTGTACCATACTTGACCAATCCCGAAACTACCAAGCACCGGTCAACGTTATACCGTCAAGGACCCAGAAGAGTTTCCCTCCAACCAAGAGGCCAATCACAGCGCGACACGTGTCGACATCAGAAGCCAATCATAGCGCGACACATGTCAACATCAAAGGCCAATCACAACATGACACATGTCAAGGCCAGAACAAAGCTAGAAACTCTCTTCTATAAAAGGAGATTATTCTCCCACAATAATCCCTAATGTCATTTGTACTAAATCATTCACTAGTACTCACTAAAGGAGAGCTTGAACCTATGTACTTGTGTAAACTCTTCACAATTAATGAGAACTCCTCTACTCCGTGGACGTAGCCAATTTGGGTTGAACCACGTACATCTTATGTTTGCTTCCCTGTCTCTATCCATTTGCATACTTATCCACACTAGTAACCGGAGCAATCTAGCGAAGGTCACAAACTTAACACTTTCTGTTGTACCAAAGTCCTCACTGATTTTATGCATCAACATTTGGCGCCGCCTGTGGGAACGACACTTATTCCCACTCTCTTCAGCTTTGTCAAGCTGGTTTCCACCATTCATACACTCTCTTTTGACCAGGCATCCCTCTCTAACATAGGGAGAGAAGGAAGCCACATCACGTAGAATGAAACCCCTCTTGCACCTAGTGCGAAGTAACGCAAGAAGGAACAAAAAAAGTTTGCTCTTCAGGCTAAAGTCGATGAACTGGAGGCTCAAAACAACAAGATAGCGATGAAGAATGAGATCCTCCAAGAGCAGTATGAGAAGGTCTTCGAGATGCTCCACGAGGCTAGATATACTAAAACACACGAGCTCATCACCCATATGGAAGTCAACCATCAACTGGGTGCCCCCCAACACGGAGGGTCATTTGCCCTCGACATGGGTATTCCTGTTGAAGAGTGAGCTACTAATCGAAATGGCGACCAACATGAGACTTCTCACAACCCAGCTGCTTCGACTTGAAGCAGGAGGAGTGGAGGAATGCACCTCCTTACAGAAGAAGTGGAAGGATCGAAAGCCGTCTTTCGCGACTGTCGAGACTTCCTAAAGCAACGTCGAGACAATCTCATCCATGTAAGCTCGAAGATCAATGACCCAAGGATCTCTGAAAGACTCGGTCCCCTCCCATGTCACAGGCTGGCTACCAATTTGGGGAAGAGGCAACAAGTTCTAGAGAAACACGAAGGTATATGGGACTCAGAGATGTTCCGACAAACATACCTTGGAAGTCAGTACGGCGAGTTCAGGGAAAAATCACATGCTCTTGATCAAACCTTCCTACTTCCAAAAGGAGATAGAGATTTACGAAAGAAAGCTCCAGTGGTACACACCCCACTCAGGACCCTCTTATCCTACAGCTCATTAAGGAAGTAAACAAGTTAAAGGCCGAACGACAAGCTGAGATACGTGATTGGAACCAACCTAGGCCTGGCCCTTTTACAAGGAGGATCCTCGACACCCCTCCAAGCAAAGACAAAGCAGAAGCTTGGCTTGCAACTCCATACTGGAAAGAACCCGATTGAACACCTTAACCTCTTTGAGTCCACCATGGCATACCTGATGCACACCGACAAAGAGCAATGTCTTCTCTTCCCCTCCACCCTCTCTGGCGGAGCTCTAAACTGGTATTGTCGTCTTCCACCTAAGACCGTAGACTCATTTGAGGAATTGAGGAAACTGTTTGTTTCTCAACACATTTTCCAAACCGATCGCTTACACTCTGCGGATGACTTGTACACTATTCGCCAGAAACCAGACGAGTCATTACATATGTATGATGGCCGCTTCAGCCATGAGTATTCCCGTTGTGCCGAGGCAGATGACAAGACTGCCCTTAAAGCTTTCACGGCAGGCCTACGTGACTGTTTCTTTAAGTACATGATCAATGCCAACATTTGGAAGACTTACTCTGAGGTGATGGCGCATGCTTATAACCATGCCTCCGCCGAGGCAAGGACATACCAAGAGAAACCCCTAACAACCATCATTTATCAGCAAATGGGGAGTGAAAGCCAGACCCACCCAAATGAGAAGACCTAAACCTTCCAAACGGCAGCGGTGCATCCCCCTACCTTACTTAATACTTTGCCAAGTCAACATACATATCAATCTCAGGGCAAAAGGAAAGATTTCCATCCTCACCAGTTTCATTTTAGTAAAAGGAGTAAGGGACACTACCGCGATAACCAAGGGTATTGCCACGATAATCCCCGACCTCAAGCAGTCAACACAGTGGGTCAAGCACGTGTCAGGACAGACCCTACCCCGAGGTATGAGGTATACACACCTCTGAACGCCACTTGCGTGGCCATTTACCCCAGCATAGCACACCTGATACCGAAGCCAAAGCCGAGGCACCCGGATTACAAGCCCACGAATTAAACCCTCTTGTGACAATTGTAGTATAGATGTAAGTAGGGTATCGTTCTAAGCCGGGGATTAGGAGGGCTTGCTAAAACCTCTCAAAACTAATTTAAAAACATAAAAACAAAGTTAAAAAAAATGTAAACAAAAGACTTTTAAGACAAGAAAGTAAAAGGGGGGATTTGGTTCTTGTGAAGTGAAAGTAAAACAAATAACTAAAACTTAAAAACTATGGATGATGGGCTTTAGCTAGAGGGTTCTTCTCCACACATGTCTTGCTTGCATACAAAACGATTTCCAATTGTATTTCAATAACTTATTAATTCTCAATGCCCCAAGTTAATTAGGTACGCTTAAATTAACCCTCAGATTTTCCTACTTTTATTGAGTTGGATGATTGCATACGACAACCCAAAGCATTCCTCACAAGTTCCCTACATGAATTGCATAATAGAGATACAAGCAAGAATCATTAAGTTCTATGAAAATCATAAGCATTGACGAGGCACTCGTTACTATGGAATACGCATGAAACTTATGCCAAGAATTTACTTAACGCGATTGTGACTAGCAACCTTCACTACTTGTGAATATAAGTTCATGACGATTAGGTGAAACTCCCTTATATTCTAGCATCAAATTCATGCATGCAAACTAAGTGTCGACCCTCAATCAACATACACAAATCAGTTTTTATACGAACGGATAAGTAAATTGAATTCATAACTTATGAAACGCAATTAAAAGTAATCAAATCATATTGCAAGCATGGACATGTGTTTCGAATCCCCCCCTAGCCAAGGGGGGTTTAGTTCCTCATTATTACAAAACAAAGATAAACAAATTTAAACATTGAAAAACAAAGGAAAGAAAGCACCTAAACGTTCCAACGATCCATGTTGGATAGCAAGCGCGTCCAAGGACTTTTCTCCTTCTCTTTGCCGCAACAACAAGGTTGGAATGATGTTGAAGGGTTGGTTATTTGGAGGAATGGATGGGAAGGGGTTTAGATATGTAGGGAGAGGCAAGGGAAGGCTTGGAGAATGGTTAATTTCTGGATGATTTGAATGAGGTTGCTGCCATGGTATTTATAGGAAGAGGATGGACATGTTTAATGCAAAAATCTGGTGGAATGAAGTAGGTAAGGCATGGCAAGGTGGAGAATTGTTGGTGAGGGTAGGTTTTGAGTCATCCACTCACATGTCATGGTGAGTTAAGCATTGCATCATCCACTCACATGTCATGGTGATTTAAGCATTGCATCATCACTCAAATTTCTGGTGAAAGTGAATCAATGGGAAGGCCACGGCATTGATGAATTTTATGGGGTATGCATGGTTTTGAGTGAAGTTTTGGCCAATCCTTCTAGAAATTTATCCCTTCTTGCAACTTGTATTTGTTTCACCAGATTTTTAGCATGTTCCTCGCCTCTTTTGTCTTCAAATTCGTCCATCCATCTTGCTCATATCATAAGTAATCCATTCCAAGCTCAAAACTGCTCCAAAATGCACCACAATGCACTTTCTTGCTACCTTAGCCCTTTGGACCTACAAACACACGAAAATGGCTTAAAGTACTAAAATAACTAAGAACTAATAACGTAAATGCAAGAAAACTAGTTAACTAAGTCGCATAAATATGCGTCTATCAAATTCCCCCACACTTAGCTTTTGCTAGTCCTCGAGCAAAACAAAGAAATAAAACGAACAAAACAAACAACTCATAACCTAAACCTTCCAACGTTTGCCTTAGGGATTTCCAATGCACATGACATGTTAAGGATTATCATTCTCACAGATTTGATTACTTTTAATTGCGTTTCATAAGTTATGAATTCAATTTATTTATCCGTTCGTATAAAAACTGATTTGTGTATGTTGATTGAGGGTCGACACTTAGTTTGCATGCATGAATTTGATGCTAGAATATAAGGGAGTTTCACCTAATCGTCATGAACTTATATTCACAAGTAGTGAAGGTTGCTAGTCACAATCGCGTTAAGTAAATTCTTGGCATAAGTTTCATGCGTATTCCATAGTAACGAGTGCCTCGTCAATGCTTATGATTTTCATAGAACTTAATGATTCTTGCTTGTATCTCTATTATGCAATTCATGTAGGGAACTTGTGAGGAATGCTTTGGGTTGTCGTATGCAATCATCCAACTCAATAAAAGTAGGAAAATCTGAGGGTTAATTTAAGCGTACCTAATTAACTTGGGGCATTGAGAATTAATAAGTTATTGAAATACAATTGGAAATCATTTTGTATGCAAGCAAGACATGTGTGGAGAAGAACCCTCTAGCTAAAGCCCATCATCCATAGTTTTTAAGTTTTAGTTATTTGTTTTACTTTCACTTCACAAGAACCAAATCCCCCCTTTTACTTTCTTGTCTTAAAAGTCTTTTGTTTACATTTTTTTTTAACTTTGTTTTTATGTTTTTAAATTAGTTTTGAGAGGTTTTAGCAAGCCCTCCTAATCCCCGGTTTAGAACGATACCCTACTTACATCTATACTACAATTGTCACAAGAGGGTTTAATTTGTGTGTTTAGTTAATTCTCACATCAAATTTTGGCGCCGTTGCCGGGGATTAGCAACTTTGCTAATCCCTTGGTTCTTTTATTTTTGTTTAGTTTGTTTTTGTTTTAGTTTCTAACTTAGTTTTATTTTCTTTGGTTGATGTTACTTTTGATATTTGCTTTAGTTCTTTTTCTTTGATTTTAGGTGCTTGAGAAGTAAGACATGGATTTTGCTAGCATTCAAGCTCAATTGGCAAATCTTACTTCTCAATTGTCGCACTTTGCTGAAAGGACCACAATGCAAAATGTCCCTACATTTAGTGCGTCTTATAGGCAAGGATACCAAGCCAATCAATATCCACAAAGCGATTGGAGTGATCATTCAAACTCTATGTGGTGGGAAGCTCAACAAGTTCAACACGAAGCATATTGGCAACCATATGAGGAGTTCTATTCAAGACCAATGCAGCCGCCACAACCTTATATGCAATATGCTCAATCAAACTCAGGTTCGTCAATAGATTATAATCAAATTCTTAATGAATTAAACTCTTTGGTGCAGGGTTCACAAAATCAAGCTAAGGAGACTCACCAAGAAACATATTGGCAACCATATGAGGATTCATATGCACCACCACAGCCTCATCCTCAATCTTCACATCCAAATTCAGGTATATCAAATTATTATAAGGAAGTTATTCAACAACTGAATTCTTTGGAGCAGGGCAGGGAAGCTCAACCATTTCAACAAGACGCATTTTGGCAACCAATTGAGGATTTCTATCAAGCAAAAGAGTTGGCTGAGTGGAACAATCAATTTAGGCAGAATGCAGAATGCATTGAACAAATTCAAGAACAAATGGTTGAAGATGAGCCCATGGATGAATTGCTACTGTTCGAAGAGGAGGAGGATGCACAAGGCACGGCAAGGGAAGAACAACCCTTGCCGCAACCTCCCAATATTCCTACACCACCCCATTCAAGTAAGGTTGTTCTAAATTTAATTATTTCTAACTTTGTTCCCCCAAATGCACCTTTCCCTGGCAGGTTCATGCAATCCATGAAAGATGAGGGGAAGAAAGACATCTTGGACACCTTTCCAACAATTCACGAGGAAAAAGTGGTTGAGGAGTATCAAGAATTCATCAAAGAGGATGTAGTTGAAACAACCAATGCCAAAAAAGTTGAATTTGATGACACGAGACAAATCACTGCCCTAATGCCCAATCTAGCCGAGAGCAAACCTAGTGAAATTGTTGAAAATGCTGCTACTTTCAAATCCTCATTGCAACACATTGGTGAGCCACCTCTTCCAATTTCAATTCCCATTTCAATTAATAGGTTGTTACCCTCTTTGGCGCAGGTGCCGAATCAAATCCAAATTGGTGGGAGAATTTACACGGACTCTAGGAAGCTCAATGCCATAATTAGGAAGGATCACTATCCCCCTCCATTCATAGATCCAATGCATGGAAGTTTTGTGGAGCATGTCGTGGAAGATGTACTTGTGTTCTTGTCGCAACACACAGGTAAGCCACCTCCTCAAATTTCAAGTTTGTTTTATACTAACAAGTTGTTGAGTTCAATGATCCAGGCACCCATTTTAGAATTTAAAGCATTATCGGATCATTTCAAGTATCACGTTCCCTTTAAAGATCACCTCCATGCCGTGGGCCCTATTCAAGCTTGATTGGAGGTATCGTCCGGCTGTACGACGTTAAAGCAAGCGCTACTTAGGAGGCAACCCATGCATGCAACAAAGGAAGACCTAGAGAGCGCTCCAACAACCAGATTTGCGTTCCTAACCCCTTCTCTTTGCTGCACTTATTTCATTCATGCCATGTTAGATTGTTTAGTTGCTGTTTTGTTGTTTGGTTGTTATTTGTGTTAGTTTATGCTTGAAACATTGAGGACAATGTTTGGTTTAAGTGTGGGGGGGTAAACAAGTGTTTTTGTTGCAAAATTAGTAGGATTTTACCACCTAACATTTCAAAAGTTGTTTTTCACTGTTTTTGAGTGTTTTAGTGTGTTTTGAAGTAAAAATCCGAAAATCACATAAAAATTTGAAAAATTTGTTTTAAAAACCCAAAAAGAGTTATTTTTGTGCGTTTGTTTGTGTCTTAGGGTACCTTCCAACACAATAATGAGGATTCGGTTTTTAATTGCATGACTGTTAAAGAGAGTTGTAAACATGGATGAAAGTTTGATTTACTCTTTGGTTTATGCTTGGTTGTGGTTATAACTTATGAATTCACATTGAATCATAAAGAAAAAAAAAAAATTAGTTTTTGTAACATGCTTGAAAGAAGGAACTCAAACTAACTCTACAACCTTGTGAGACTTGAGCCTAAACGTTTATTTGGAGAGTTAATAATCTGTGCATTGTTGTTTTCTAAAGTCGTTGCATGATCTCATTATTCTTTGCTTGGTTACTACTTAGAAGGCGTTTCATCATTTAGTTCCAAACACTAGAACTCATGCCCATTTCATTCAAAGCATGTCATTGATTTACATAACACATATTCAAGATTAAGTTGCGTAGTGACCACCATAGCCAAAAAGCCGTATATCCCTATGTCATTATGTTTTGTAGGTTTTAACCCCGTCGAGCTTTGTCTAGCCTTTTCTTTGTTAACCCACATTACCCTCACCTAGCCTAGGTTAGAACTATCTATACCCTCGTTCTTAAAGTATAGTAAGCACGATTCAAATTGAATTCCTTTTTGTGGGCAGAAAATAAGTGTGGGGGAAGTGTTTATCATGTGAGTTTGTGTGCCATAGGCACGAGTAAAAAAAAAAAAAAAAAAAAAATTTTCCAAAATATTGTTTGTTGAAGTAAGGGTCCAAAACAATGAATTCGGCCCTAAGAAGTTGTTTAAATCTTACCCTTGTGTTTTAAAGTTAATTTCTGCAATCTAAGTGAATTCTAAGTCTCAATTTTACTACTTTGCTTACTAACGCTTGAAGAACGTTTGTTTTCCCTATCCTTTCTTTGTTAAACCAATACCCCAAGCCCCGTTACAACCCTTAACTTCTATCTTGAGTGTTATGTGTTTCAATTTGTGGAGTTTGAATTTGGTATGAGCATATGGTGTCATTGGTTCTCGCATCTAAGTAGTAGCATTCCATTCATGAGATCATATCTAAACATGCTTATTAACTCTGGAAATTGCATTCTTTGTGATACATATATGTGAGTATTCGTTTTTATATCCACATCAATTCTCTCACATATAACTAGTATAGGGTGTGTAGTTAGAAAATCTGAGTGAAAATAGAGTGCATATCTTGTAAGGATTGAGGGAATTCTCTAAGGCATGTTACTACATTCAAAACATTGTTTTAATTGGTTAATTGTGAACTAGTATGTAGTGACTATGATTAAGTATGTGCTTAAGTGTTAAAATTGACTCAAATCTGTGAGAATGATAATCCTTAACATGTCATGTGCATTGGAAATCCCTAAGGCAAACGTTGGAAGGTTTAGGTTATGAGTTGTTTGTTTTGTTCGTTTTATTTCTTTGTTTTGCTCGAGGACTAGCAAAAGCTAAGTGTAGGGGAATTTGATAGACGCATATTTATGCGACTTAGTTAACTAGTTTTCTTGCATTTACGTTATTAGTTCTTAGTTATTTTAGTACTTTAAGCCATTTTCGTGTGTTTGTAGGTCCAAAGGGCTAAGGTAGCAAGAAAGTGCATTGTGGTGCATTTTGGAGCAGTTTTGAGCTTGGAATGGATTACTTATGATATGAGCAAGATGGATGGACGAATTTGAAGACAAAAGAGGCTAGGAACATGCTAAAAATCTGGTGAAACAAATACAAGTTGCAAGAAGGGATAAATTTCTAGAAGGATTGGCCAAAACTTCACTCAAAACCATGCATACCCCATAAAATTCATCAATGCCGTGGCCTTCCCATTGATTCACTTTCACCAGAAATTTGAGTGATGATGCAATGCTTAAATCACCATGACATGTGAGTGGATGATGCAATGCTTAACTCACCATGACATGTGAGTGGATGACTCAAAACCTACCCTCACCAACAATTCTCCACCTTGCCATGCCTTACCTACTTCATTCCACCAGATTTTTGCATTAAACATGTCCATCCTCTTCCTATAAATACCATGGCAGCAACCTCATTCAAATCATCCAGAAATTAACCATTCTCCAAGCCTTCCCTTGCCTCTCCCTACATATCTAAACCCCTTCCCATCCATTCCTCCAAATAACCAACCCTTCAACATCATTCCAACCTTGTTGTTGCGGCAAAGAGAAGGAGAAAAGTCCTTGGACGCGCTTGCTATCCAACATGGATCGTTGGAACGTTTAGGTGCTTTCTTTCCTTTGTTTTTCAATGTTTAAATTTGTTTATCTTTGTTTTGTAATAATGAGGAACTAAACCCCCCTTGGCTAGGGGGGGATTCGAAACACATGTCCATGCTTGCAATATGATTTGATTACTTTTAATTGCGTTTCATAAGTTATGAATTCAATTTACTTATCCGTTCGTATAAAAACTGATTTGTGTATGTTGATTGAGGGTCGACACTTAGTTTGCATGCATGAATTTGATGCTAGAATATAAGGGAGTTTCACCTAATCGTCATGAACTTATATTCACAAGTAGTGAAGGTTGCTAGTCACAATCGCGTTAAGTAAATTCTTGGCATAAGTTTCATGCGTATTCCATAGTAACGAGTGCCTCGTCAATGCTTATGATTTTCATAGAACTTAATTATTCTTGCTTGTATCTCTATTATGCAATTCATGTAGGGAACTTGTGAGGAATGCTTTGGGTTGTCGTATGCAATCATCCAACTCAATAAAAGTAGGAAAATCTGAGGGTTAATTTAAGCGTACCTAATTAACTTGGGGCATTGAGAATTAATAAGTTATTGAAATACAATTGGAAATCGTTTTGTATGCAAGCAAGACATGTGTGGAGAAGAACCCTCTAGCTAAAGCCCATCATCCATAGTTTTTAAGTTTTAGTTATTTGTTTTACTTTCACTTCACAAGAACCAAATCCCCCCTTTTACTTTATTGTCTTAAAAGTCTTTTGTTTACATTTTTTTTAACTTTGTTTTTATGTTTTTAAATTAGTTTTGACAGGTTTTAGCAAGCCCTCCTAATCCCCGGTTTAGAACGATACCCTACTTACATCTATACTACAATTGTCACAAGAGGGTTTAATTTGTGTGTTAGTTAATTTTCGAATCAAATTTTTGATGGCAGCTTGGGCGAGACGCGAGGATAGACACGGGAAGGGGGACGTGCGGAGAGGACAGGCTGCTGCCTTGCAGCAGAGTGCGAGAGGAGAAGTCAGAGCACAGGGGGACAGGAAAAGCAGCTGCTTGGGCAGCTGGCGGTCAGCACGGAAACAGGGGCAGCACGAAGGAAAGCCGCAGGGCAGCACGAAGGAAAGCCGCAGGTCAGCACGGAGGGAGCACAGGAGAGGACTGACAGGTGACAAGCTGCTGTCAGTGCAGCTGGCAGTGGGTGAAACGCGGAACGACGTGCAGACGTGGACACGCGGGCAGCTGAGAGACCAAGGCAGCACAGAAAGCAAGGAGAAGGGCTGCCTGGCGAGGACTGTGCAGGAAAGAAGGACAGAAAAACAGATCCTTGCACATTTCTATCGGTTAATTCGTTCCAAACTTATATTTTATTTCTGTTTTAATAATGTGTAACTAATTTTGTTTTGGCTAGAGGTTAATTCAAAGCCATGGATATATTTGTAATATGAATTGATTACCTTCAGTTGTGATTTCTGAGTTGTGATTTAATTTGCTTAACTGCTTGATTGATAACTTATTTTTGTATGTCGATTAAGGATGCATACTTAATTTACATGCATGAATTTGATGCTAGAATATAAGTAAATTTCACCTAATCGTTATGAACTTATATTCACAAGTAGTAAAGGTTGTTGACCACAATCGTGTTAAGTAAATTCTTGGCATAAGTTTCATGCAATTCATAGTAACAAGTGCCTCGTCAATGCTTATGATTTTCATAAAACTTAATGATTCTTGCTTGTATCTCTATTATGCAATTCATGTAGGGAACTTGTAGGGAATGTTTTGGGTTGTCGTATGCAATCATCCAACCCAATAACTTGTGGAAAATCTGAGAATTAATTTAAGCGGACCTAATTAATTTGGGGCGTTGAGAATTTACAATTTATTGAAAGAACAACTGAAAATCAATTTAGGTTGCATATGTGTCATGTGTGGAGAAGAACCCTCTAGCCAGTCCGTCGTCCATCCATTCACCTTAATTTCATGTTTTTGTCAATTCTGTAATTTATTTAAGTTTAATTTACTTTTCATCAAAAATCAATCCCCCATTTATTTTAAAGTGTTAGGTTTGTTAGAAATTAATTTAGTTTGTGTTTTCTTGAGTTTTGAATTATTTTGAGTCTTTTGATTTGTTTTAGTTTATTTGTTAGTTTTATTTTGAGTGATTCTAGTTAAGTGTTTTGATTTTAGTTTAGTGTTTTAAATTTTGTTTTTACGTTTTTAATTTAAATTTGGCTTTGATTAGCAATCCCTCCTAATCCCCGGCCTAGAACGATACCCTACTTACATATATACTACAATTGTCAAAAAGAGGGATTAGGAGGGATTGCTAATCAAAGTCAAATTTAAATTAAAAACGTAAAAACAAAATTTAAAACACTAAACTAAAATCAAAACACTTAACTAGAATCACTCAAAATAAAACTAACAAATAAACTAAAACAAATCAAAAGACTCAAAATAATTCAAAACTCAAGAAAACACAAACTAAATTAATTTCTAACAAACCTAACACTTTAAAATAAATGGGGGATTGATTTTTGATGAAAAGTAAATTAAACTTAAATAAATTACAGAATTGACAAAAACATGAAATTAAGGTGAATGGATGGACGACGGACTGGCTAGAGGGTTCTTCTCCACACATGACACATATGCAACCTAAATTGATTTTCAGTTGTTCTTTCAATAAATTGTAAATTCTCAACGCCCCAAATTAATTAGGTCCGCTTAAATTAATTCTCAGATTTTCCACAAGTTATTGGGTTGGATGATTGCATACGACAACCCAAAACATTCCCTACAAGTTCCCTACATGAATTGCATAATAGAGATACAAGCAAGAATCATTAAGTTTTATGAAAATCATAAGCATTGACGAGGCACTTGTTACTATGAATTGCATGAAACTTATGCCAAGAATTTACTTAACACGATTGTGGTCAACAACCTTTACTACTTGTGAATATAAGTTCATAACGATTAGGTGAAATTTACTTATATTCTAGCATCAAATTCATGCATGTAAATTAAGTATGCATCCTTAATCGACATACAAAAATAAGTTATCAATCAAGCAGTTAAGCAAATTAAATCACAACTCAGAAATCACAACTGAAGGTAATCAATTCATATTACAAATATATCCATGGCTTTGAATTAACCTCTAGCCAAAACAAAATTAGTTACACATTATTAAAACAGAAATAAAATATAAGTTTGGAACGAATTAACCGATAGAAATGTGCAAGGATCTGTTTTTCTGTCCTTCTTTCCTGCACAGTCCTCGCCAGGCAGCCCTTCTCCTTGCTTTCTGTGCTGCCTTGGTCTCTCAGCTGCCCGCGTGTCCACGTCTGCACGTCGTTCCGCGTTTCACCCACTGCCAGCTGCACTGACAGCAGCTTGTCACCTGTCAGTCCTCTCCTGTGCTCCCTCCGTGCTGACCTGCGGCTTTCCTTCGTGCTGCCCTGCGGCTTTCCTTCGTGCTGCCCCTGTTTCCGTGCTGACCGCCAGCTGCCCAAGCAGCTGCTTTTCCTGTCCCCCTGTGCTCTGACTTCTCCTCTCGCACTCTGCTGCAAGGCAGCAGCCTGTCCTCTCCGCACGTCCCCATTCCCGTGTCTATCCTCGCGTCTCGCCCAAGCTGCCAGGAAGGCAGCTTTTGTTTATTCCATCCCCCCCCCAAGGCCCCTGGTTCTCTCTCTTGCTGCCTCTGTACCTCAGCTCCATTTCCGCGTGTCTCACTCGCAAGCTGCCAAAGGCAGCCTGCCCTTTCTTTCCACTCCCCTCCCCGCCAGTTCCTCAAGTGTCCCACGTCCGTTTATATTAGCTGCAAGGCAGCTTTGCTTTTCTTTGGTCCATTAACTTCACCAACCCTATTCCATTCACTGCACTTTCCTTTTTTTTATTCCTTTATTCCCTCTTCTATTTCTTATTGTTTCTTATTTCTGTCCCGCACTCAGTGGCTGCATGATGGGAGCTCCACTCCCTTTATTTTCTTATCTTTCAAGCCCCCGAGGGCCTTCCACGTTTTCTGCACACTTTTGCTGACTTCCACTCAGCTAATTATTTATTCTTTCCTCCATTGCTTTTAATTTTCTACAAAACAAACCATGATCATCATGAATTATTATTACTATATATATATATAAAAATTTAAAAGCTAATCTACATCGACAGTTTTGACGAATTTATTACATAAAATCACACTTATGCTATTTTTATTTTCTTAGCTAGATAAATTCGATAAAACACAAAAACAAAGTAAATAACTCAAAAATATAAGAAACTAACTAACAAAAGACAAGAGAATTTGAAATAAAAATATATATAAATATGATCCGATCAAATACCCCCACACTTAACTTTTGCTAGTCCTCGAGCAAAACAAACGAAAACAGAAAAAGTAATAACATGAAAATTATTAATTTCTCCCTATATGACCCTCATAGAATTTCATTCGAGAACACAAATCAACAAGAACCATAGCTAACACCAACAAGCAATTTAAGTTCATTTTCCTTACTCAAATATTAGCAGTAATCTTTGAAACATCCTTGAAGTGTAGTGTGTGAGATAGCCATGTTAATGCAATTTCAAATTTTTATTTTAAAATCACCATATGCAAACTAGCAACCTTCTCACGGGATATGCACTCAATCACACATGTGTTTAGTTTTAATGTGTTTCGCTCAAAGAATCAAATGTGAAATTTCTACCATAAGCTTTCATAAAGATCACTTCTCCACAGTCATAATTGCAAAACTTAAATCAAGAGGACTTTTATTGGATGTAATGAGGCTTAGGGATAGGGTTATTGAAACGAAAGAATAGGAAAACACAAGTTCCAAGCTACATTGCAAGCAATTCTTTTCTTTAAATTTATAAGAACTCAAGCTCTCCAACGATTCTTCTGACATCTCCAACCACACCCTTAACTGAAACTTAAAACGCTTTTTATTTTCTTTGTATACAATCTTTCTTTTTCTTTTCCTTTTCTTTTCTTTTTTTTTTTTTTTTTATTTATTTTTTTTTTTATTTTTTAAATACAAACATGAAATACCCCCACACTTATTCTTTTGCCAAACACCTTCAAAGTACTTCACAAACGTTTCTCATAAGATAATTTCACAGTACTCACTAGCTTGCTTGGAAAAGGTAAGGAAAAATATTTCAGGCATAAGGGTAGACATATCTGGTGATAAGAAATAAAAGGCTCACAAATACGGCTCAAATTGGCAATCTAATGATATCATTTTTCTTTGGGAAACATGGTTATTTGGGCCATGGTGGTAAACCTAATGCCTCTATCATTTTCAAGTTCATGCAATCAATGACAAATATTTCGAAAGATCGTTATGCAAGTTCTAGAGAAGTATCTCACATAAGTTCAACACACATGAAAGAATAAGAGTGTATGAAAAATGCACACACTTTCAATAGGCTCAAAAACTCACATAGGATGTAATGGTCACTAAATTCACATATGGAGCTTTAAATCATGCTTTAGTTTCACATCAACAAGGCTATGTGCATTTGGTTTTTCAAAGATGATCAAATATGTACAAACTAACACGAGAATTAGGAATTTCACACAACACATGTTAACTAAGTTCTTGATAATCATGGTTCAAATTTTATTCAATTATATCATTGGGTCGGGAAACTAACAAAAATCTAATTCAAAACAATAAGGAAAACAAGGAAATATTTTTGGATTTTTTTAAACTTTCCGATTTTTTTTTTTTTTTTTTTTTAAAAAAAAAAAAAACAACTTAATTAAGAAAACACAAAGCAATAACATGGAAACAAATGAAACCAGTTCAAAGTCGAAGGTACAAAAAATTTCAATTTGGTCATTTTTATACTCTTTACCCCCACACTTCAACTAGACATTGTCCCCAATGTCAGAAAATATAATAAAATGCAAATAAAAATAAAAATAAAATAAATAAATATAAAGAAACAAAATAAAGCAATAGGACTGAAAACTTCCCTAATTTGCAGAAAAAATCAAGCGATGACCCCCCAAGCTAAAATTCTGCAATCAACTTCAAGGGTGGAAATAGCCAAAAGTTCCTGCAAAGAAAAGAAATAAATCAGTTAAGCACGCAAGAAAATGTAGAAAATGCAAACGAAAAATTAAAAATGAAAATAAAAGACAATGAATAAAACTAAAAGTGATCATTGGTCCTGTTTGGTGACTTTCCACAGCTTTGAACTTGAACTGGCCTCGAAACTTCTTAGCAAGGAAAATGAGACTTGATTGGTGGTGTTGTTGAGGCTTCTCGAGCTCTTGGTTTCAACTCGGACTCCTTCTGCCGGGTTGATTGAGTCTCAGGCTACATTCTTCTCTTTTTGTTCTTCTGCATGGCAGGTAGGCACGAGGTAGAGGTGGTGGTCTGCTTCTTTGTTCAATCTGTCCAAGTGCCGACCGATTGCCTTTCTTTCACCTTGACTCGTAGCCAAGAGCAAGGGTAAAGGAAAAGCATGCCATGAGAAATCTTTGCCTCTGACTCTGATGATATGGGATACTTTTGCTTTTGAAGAAGTATCGTTCCACAGGTGTATGCTTGAACTGGGCTGGGGAACTTCTTAGCAAGGAAAATGAGACTTGATCTTGAAGATGAAGCAGCACCTTGTCTCCACATGCTTCAAGTAACATTTTCACTTGCCTTGGCTGTTCTCCAGGCAGATGTGGCGTCTTCTTCGGAAGTACATCAGCGGTTGAAGATGAGCACTCGAGAGCAATGCTAGGTAAGCAATGCTAGGTAAGCAATCAGGAAGGATTTCCAGGCAGTCGGTTCTTAGATCGGAAGATTGACACCGAATGCTGGCTGATTGCCCGCTTTCTCCTTATCACAAAGACAAGGACAAGGACAGGGAGAAAGCATGATATGAGATACTCTTGCTTTCAACCTTCATGATATGAAATACTCTAGCTCTTGATGACTTATTTGCAAAGGTATCCCAGGGAATGAGAAACACAGAGTAACTCGAGAGGGTTTGTTGGAAAGGCATTTTCGGAGATGAAAAATTTCGGAGATGAAGAAGTGTAGAGGGGGTGTGCCTTTGCTGTGGAAGGCGAAGGTAGAAACTTATAGGAATGATTCTTCACAACCGAAACTGTTCCTTTACCCCTGTCGGCAGCCGGTGGATGGATGAACAGTACAAGTTACGCGCTTTCTGACAAAGCAGCCCGTAATTTGCGCAAAGCTGACAGCGCGCGTGACGAGTGACGACAAAACTGGAAAAGCTTTTCACCTCGTGATTCCTGACCGCTCCGGCTTTTGAGAAAGGCGCCCAACTTTTGAGAACGGCGTCCGACTTTTGAGACGGAGACGCTGCTTTTGAGAAAAGAATCCGGCTTTTGAGAAAGGAGCCCGGCTCTTCGATTTGCGAGAGGACGCCTCTTCGACTTCTGAGGAGCGCCTCTTGATTTCTTCTTTTTATAGAGGCGCAATGTTCGTTCCACAACACACTTGAGCTCCCTCCTGTAAACACTTCCTCCTGTAAACACTCCCTCCTGTAAACACTCCCTCCGAGTACTTTTTTTTTTACTCTTGATCAGTTCGACCTCTTCATTCTCAACACCTTCAGAAAATGTCTTGCCCTTCTGACCGTCGCCTTAACTTGAATGTTGGGGAAGATAGTGATATGTCTTCTCCAACCAACATTTGGCAGCCGTCCTTCATATCCCCAAATGGTCCTCTTACAGTTGGGGATTCCATGATGATGAACGAAACAACCGCATCGGTGGTGGCCAGAAATATGCTCACTCCTAGAGACACTAGGATACTTTCTAGGCGGTCCGACGAACTGGCTGTTCAGGACTCTATGGCCTACAGCGTCCGATGCGCAGGCTCAGTATCAAACATGGGCCAGCGCCTTCTTGCACGAACTCGTCAGGTGGAGTCGTTGATGGCTGAAGTGGCTAGTCTTCGGCAAGAGGTCAGAGTGCTTAGGCATGAGAACAGGGATTTGCACATGCTCGCAACCAATTACTCCACAAGCATGAAGAGGAAGCTTGATCAGCTGCAGGAGTCCGAAGTGCGGATTCAGAGTGATCATCAACGGTTTATGACGTTACTCCCGAGGTTTATGTTGCCTTCGTCCTCGGGAGCAGCACCAAGTATTGAGGCTCCGAATGATCCAACTCTGGCGCTTCGTCTTTCAGGGGCTCCGTCGACATCAGAGGCACCACCAACCAACGACCAATGAACGAAATTAAAGTTATTGTAAAATATTTATGTATTTAAGTTTAAATATAACTATAAGTATTTTTGTGGTTTTTTTTATTTTTTTTTATTTTTGTTTTTTTATTTTTTTTTATGGATGTAATGTTTATTATTATTATATATATATTTTTTTATATATATATATATATATATATATTTTATTTTTTTTAAGTCAAGAAAAAAAGTATAAAAATAAAAATAAAAATATCAATGTAAACATATGTAAATCAAATTAAAAAGACTATTTTTAATCTCTCAAACAAATATCACAACTAAATAAACAAAACAAAATGAAAGCAGTAAAGAGAAGGGATTAGGAATGCAAATCTGATTGTGGGTGATTCCTAGGCCTCCCTTCATTATTCAAATGCATGGGTTTATCCTTGAACGGACGGTGGTACTTGAAATGATCCGACAACGGTCTAAGTTCTAATGACGGTGCCTGAATCATCAAAATTAGAAACAAGTTAGTATAAATTAAAATTAAAAATGGAGAAGATGGCTTACATTCTTGTTCAAACTCAATTACAAACACCACGTCTTTGAACGTTTCAGGGACTTTGAACTTTGCCAAATTTATTATAATGGTTGTGGCTTGTCCCGTGTCCTCAATCTTGACTCCTTTGGGCTTGATTGTCGCATGCACAGCCTCTTTGATGTATTCAACAAATTCTCCGGCCACCTCATTTTCTGGAATAATTCTTCTTGGTGTACAAGTCTCTTTGAACGTTTCAATACCATCGGGAACTTGATTTGGTACACCAAGAATTTGGATATCACTTTGCACCTTGGGAAGATCTTCCACAACGTATTTTTCATTCACTTCTTCCTTGGGATTTAAAAACCTGCAAGGAAAAAGGACATTTGGTGGAACGATGTTAGAATGAAATGAACTTAGAACCTCCTCACCTGAGTTGGATGGCATAAGGACTTGAGGGGTTTGCGATAAGAATTCTTCTAAACTGCCCAAGTAGTCATCCTCATCTTCTTCTTGAAGCGGCAATTCATCCATGTTCGGGCTATGTTTGGATGGTTCTAGAACAACTTCATCCTCCATATCACTTCCCAAAGTGATAGCTTCATCGATTTCACTTTCTGCCTTTGAATTTTCAAGAGTTGAGTTGGAGACCTCACTTTGCTCTTGAATCTGTGCCATGAATTCCATAATCTGCCCAACATGCATATCCAATTCGTCCACTCTTCTGACTCGGTCTTGCATCTCCTGGTTTTGATTTTCTACTCCCTGATTCAAAGAGGTGAGTAAATTATTAAGTGTATCATTATCCAAGGATGTACCTGAATTGAATTGGGTTGATTGTTGTGGTGGATGTGACGGTTCATATGGCCACTGATAGAACTCTTCCGATGGCGGCAATTGTTCTTCTTTTTGTGAACCCTGTACCGAAGAAATTAATTCTTCAAGCATTTGATTATAATCCACGGGCATACTTTGATTCGATTGGAATTGTTGTGGGGGATGCTGTGGTGGCTGCATAGGTCTTGAATAGAACGCGTCTTCTTGCTGCCAATATCCACCTTGTTGGAATTATTGAGGTTCTCCCCACATGTAATCTGAATAATCTCTCCAATCTGAATTGTAAGCATTGGAAAACATGTTGCCCCTTGATTTAAAATATCCCCAAACATCTTCATTTGCAGAAAATTGAGGACCTTGATATCGTTGCCCATAGGGCACATCAAGTGTAGGGACACTTGGCATTGTGGTCCGTTCGACATTATGAGTTAATTGAGCAGTGAGCTGTGCCAATAGATCTTGAATGCTAGTAGAATCCAGGTCTTGCTCCATTTGTACCTCAATTCAAAGAAAGAAAAATAAATCAAATATCAAAAGTAACATACACAAACACAAATAAACATAAGCAAAAACAAAAATAAAAGGGTTAGCATCCCTAGTTAATCCCCGGCCTAGAACGATCCCTACTTATCCATATACTACAACTGTCACAAATAGGGTTTAAATTTGTGCGTGAATTTATTTTCGCATCAAAATTTTGGCGCCGTTGCCGGGGATTAGCAAATTTGCTAATCCTTTTATTTTTGTTTTTGCTTATGTTTATTTATGGCCTTACACAACTACCATTACCACTAACTTCCTGGTGGTTGATTGCCCAACGGCATACAATGTCATCTTCGGACGCAGAGGCATCAATGATCTCTAGGCCATGGTATCCACACATATGTTGTTGATGAAATTTCCAACCCCCTATGGCAATGGTTACATCAGAGGAGATCAACTTAGTGCATGATCATGTTACAACACTTCGGTCAAGCAACAGCACCTGCCTATGCCCAAGGAAACCCTTTCTATACATGACCAAGTCATAAAGACCATCCCAGACGAAGACAACTTGGATCTTCACGGTGGCAACATTCAACCCGACGATCCTCGAGATGACTCTTTCACCCAGCAAGCACAACCCGCTGAAGAGTTGGAGAAGGTCTTTATCTCAAAAGATTATCCCGATCACATGGTGAAGATTGACACCACCTTGTCACCACCCATTCGGTTGGCATTGATCTCTTTTTTGCAAGAGAACACTGAGGTATTCGCCTGGTCATACGAGGACATGACAGGCATCTCTCCCGATATCATCTGTCATGGCTTAAGTATTGACCCCAAGACCAAGCCAGTGAGACAGAAGCGAAGATCTTATGACGCTGAACGATAAGAGGCAATGAAGGCAGAAGTTGAAAAACTCAAAAGCATAGGCTTCGTCCGCGAAGTCAATTATCCAACGTGGGTAGCAAATGTTGTCCTTGTTAAGAAGAATCTGAATAAGGAAAGTCTCATGCTCCGAAAGGTCTTGTGGGGAATGTGTGTCGATTACACCGACCTAAACAAAGGATGCCCGAAGAATAGCTTTCCTCTTCCTCTCATAAACAGACTTATAGACTCTACGGCAGGGTGTGAACTTTTGAGCTTCATGGAGGCTTACTCAGGATACAACCAAATCCTCATGAACCCTCCGGACCAAGAACACACAACCTTCACTACTGATAGGGGACTATATTGCTATAAAGTCATGCCCCTCGGCCTAAAGAATACAGGAGCGACTTATCAGAGACTGGTCAATTCAATGTTCACCGAACAAATTGGGAAGAGCATGGAAGTTTATGTTTATGATATGCTAGTCAAGAGCAAACATGCTGACCAACACATCACCAACCTATCTGAAACTTTCACCATTCTGAAGAGGTATCGAATGAGATTGAACCCCAACAAATGTGCCTTCGGCGTAGGCTTTGGCAAATTCTTAGGCTTCATGATAAGCCAACAAAGCATTGAGGCTAATCCCGAGAAGATCAAAGCAATCCTCGACATGAAGGAACCGGTAACTTCAAAAGACATCTAGAGCCTTACTGGCAAGGTGGCAGCCTTAACTAGGTTCATCTCTAAGGCCATAGACAGATGTGCTCCTTTTTTCAAAGCACTTAAGGGAAGTAAAAAGTACATTACATGGATTGATGAATGTGCCGAGGCATTCAAGAACCTCAAGGACTACATGAGTAAAGCCCCTCTGCTCTCCAAACCTGAGGTTGGTGACACTCTCATTATCTATCTGTCGGTATCGACTTCAGCAGTAAGTTTCATTCTCATTCGAAATGATGGTAAGTCGAACGACATGTCTACTACGCTAGGAAGGCCTTACAAGATGCGGAGACACGATACTCCAATTTTGAGAAATTGGCTCTAGCATTGGTCATGTATGCTCGAAAACTTTGCCCTTACTTCCAAGCACACTCCATCATCGTGCTTACCAATCATCCTCTTCGACAGATACTCCAAAGTCCTGACACTTCGGGGTGAATGATCAAATGGGCGATAGCATTGGGTGAGTTTGACATCTCCTACCAACCAAAGCTAGCTGAGAAGGGCCAAGCAGTGGCAGACTTCATCGCCGACTTCACATATCCTGTTGACATTGTTTCTACGCCTAAAGAAGTGGTTTTATTACCCTCGGAAGCTCAGAAAATAGAACCAACAGCCCCAACATGGAGTCTATATGTTGATGCCTCATCCAACCAACAGGGTTGTAGAGCAGGACTAGTCCTTATGACCCTTGACAAAGTGGTGATGGAGTATGCTTTTCGTTTCAAATTCAAGGCGTCAAACAATAAGGCCGAATATGAAGCCCTCATAGTAGGCTTACGTTTGGCCAAACACCTTGGGGTTAAACGAATTGATATCTTCAGTGACTCTCAATTGGTGGTTAACCACGTTACCAACAACTTTGACGCTAAGGATAACTCCATGCCAGCATATCTGGCACAAACACAATTGTTGCTCAAGCACTTCCACTACCAGATCACCCAAATTCCTTGAGCGGCAAACAATTATGCAGATGCTTTGGCTCGCCTCGCCTCAGTGGTGGAAGACAAGATTGAGAGAAAAATCAGGTCGAATTGTTGGCAGCACCAAGCACCATAGCTATGTAAGTATGCAACTTACAACAGACGGATAGTTGGATTACCCCGATTTATAGATTCCTTGCTCATGGCACCCTTCCAAATGACAAAGTCCAAGCTAAGCAGATTCGATACAAGTCTACCTGTTACCTGATCATTAACGACTAACTCTACAAGCGGGGTTTTAACCTACCATACCTAAGATGCCTTACGCCCGCGGAGGCGAAAATTGTCCTTCGGGAAACACATGAAGGAGTCTGCGGAGATCAGGCTGGATCTTGATCCCTAGCACACAATGTTTTTCGCCAAGGATATTACTGGCCAACACTCTACCAAGATGCCATCAGAGTATCCCGCTCATGTGATAAGTGTCAACGCTACGCAACTATTCCTCACTCCCCTCCCGAGCTGCTCACTCCTATGATCAGCCCTTGGCCCTTGGCCCAATGGGGACTTGATTTGATCGGCCAAATGCCTGCAGGAAAGGGCAAGGTCCGCTATGCAATCGTTGCAGTTGACTACTTCAAAAAGTGGGCCAAAGTAGAACCTTTGGCAACCATTACTGAGGCAAAAATAGAAGACTTCGTATGGAAGAACATCCTTTGCAGATTCGGCATTCCCAATGCGATAGCCATTGACAACGGGCGACAGTTCGACAACAATAAGTTCAGGATGTTCTGCTCTAAGTTCAACATCAACTTATGTTTTCCCTCCCCAGCTCATCTCCAGTCTAATGGACAAGTTGAAGCCATCAACAAAATAATCAAGCGAACTTTGAAAACCAGCTTGGACAAGGCTAAAGGTTGTTAGCCAGAATTTGTACCCCAAGTTCTTTGGTCATACCGCACTTCGTATCGGACATCAACAGGAGAAACCCCATTCTCACTTGCCTTTGGTACAGAGGCAGTTGTCCCAGTTGAGCTTGAGCAAGCAACGTTCCGAGTCCAGAACTAAGTGCAAAGCGAAAATGACAAACAACTTACCCTCAACTTAGATCTAGTCGAGGAACACAAAAACCAGGCTCACTTGAGGAATGTCACCTACAAGCAACGCATCTCCAACTACTATGACTCAAGGGTCAAACCTCGTTCTTTCAAAGTGGGGGACTGGGTATTAAAGAAAAGATTACTTTACGACAGAGTCCCGAGTGAAGGAACACTTAGTCCAAACTGGGATGGACCGTTTGAAGTTGTTGGCATCAGTCGCCCTGGCTCTTACAAGCTTAGAAGCTCCGATGGCAAGACCCTTGGCCATCCATGGAACACTGATCACTTGAAGTACTATTACAAGTAAACTCACATTGTACAAGTGTTAAGCTTCAGCCGTTCGGCATCCTATGTAACGAAGACCATTTGGCATGAATTCAATAAAAAGGTGATTTAGACAACTCAGTCCTAATCCTCTTACATTCCTAGCAATGAAACACTCAGGTTCAAAGCTTCAACATGAATGATTCCAACATGAAACAAAGTCTAAGTATATGTCAACAAGACTATACAAATAAACGAACAGCTTCACAGTATATTCGTTCAATCATACATTCCAACACATTCATACATAAGCCAACTGTGATTCGAAAGGGTTCAACATACTTTGTGTCATTCGACACTTGCTACAATGTGCCTCGGCACCTTGCCTTTATTCTCACCAACTAGGTGATGAAGAAACTTGCCTTCGTGCCACCAACCAGGTGATGAAATGTATAACCCGTACTCTAATATTATTTGGCAACTTGCCACTCTTATCACCAACCAGGGAAGAAGGAAATCATCTTTGTGCCACCAACCAGATGATGAAATGTACAACCCGTACTCTAATATTATTTGGCAACTTGCCACTCTTATCACCAACTAGGTGAAGAAGGAATTGATCTTCGTGCCACCAACCAGGTGATGAAATGTGATGAAGGAACTCACATTCGTACCACTAACCAGGTGATGAAAGCAACTCACCATTCATTCCACCAACTAGAAGACGAGTGGTACAACTTGTACATGTGAACTCCTAGCATTCACAAATAATCAAAAACCCTCAAGCTTTACAACTCAACTAGGGGAGCACTTATGTCCAACAAGAGTTATAGTCACCAACAAAGTCTTATTGCAAGCCAACAACAACTTCAGTGCATGGTATACGAAGATCAGGTTATTCAGCCCTCTTGCTGCTTCAGACATTTCTCCTCTGTAACAATGCAAACACTACAACTCATAGAAAGCTTCACACACTCTTCATCAAAACTGTTCGAAGCAAATTCAATTCATATGGTTCATCCAAACCTTCGACTACTACAAGGTGTGGCTTGTATATGTTGTCTCTCCTACATTTTCAAATTTCCAGTTTTCCAAAAAAATAAAATCGAAAAAGGGAAATTGGGAAATTCAACAAAGCTTCATCAATAGAGGACAACTACAAACTCTCAAAAGCTTCACACACTCTTGATCAAGACAATGTGAAGCAAAACCAATTTATGGTGCCAACAAGAGCTTCATCAAAGGAGTTCAACCACAATTCTCAAAAGCTTCACACAGTCTTGATCAAGACAGTGTGAAGCAAAACCAATTTATGATGCCAACAAGAGCTTCATCAATGGAAGGCAACCACAATTCTCAAAAGCTTCACACACTCTTGATCAAGACAGTGTGAAGCAAAACCAATTCATGGTGCCAACAAGAGCTTCATCAATGGAGGGCAACCACAATTCTCAAAAGCTTCACACATTCTTGATCAAGACAGTGTGAAGCAAAACCAATTTATGGTGCCAACAAGAGCTTCATCCATGGAGGGCAACTACAATTCTCAAAAGCTTCACACACTCTTGATCAAGACAGTGTGAAGCAAAACCAATTTATGGTGCCAACAAAAGCTTCAACACCAAAGCTTCACCTACAAGGTTTCAACACAAAAGCTTCACCTATAAAGCTTCACTTACAAAGCTTCAACTCCAAAGCTTCACCTACAAAGCTTCAACTCCAACGCTTCACCTACAAAGCTTCAACACAAAAGTTTCACCTACAAAGCTTCAACACAAAAGCTTCACCTACAAAGCTTCAACTCCAAAGCTTCACCTACAAAGCTTCAACACAAAAGCTTCACCTACAAAGCTTCAATGCAAAAGCTTCAACACAAAAGCTTCACCTACAAAGCTTCAACTCCAAAGCTTCACCTAAAAAGCTTCAACTCCAAAGCTTCACCTACAAAAGCTTTAACTCCAAAGCTTCACCTACAAAGCTTCAACACAAAAGCTTCACCTACAAAGCTTCAACTCCAAAGCTTCACCTACAAAGCTTCAACTCCAAAGCTTCACCTATAAAGCTTTAACTCCAAAGTTTCACCTACAAAGCTTCAACACAAAAGCTTCACCTACAAAAGCTTCACCTACAAAGCTTCAACTCCAAAGTTTCACCTACAAAGCTTCAACTCCAAAGCTTCACCTACAAAGCTTCAACACCAAAGCTTCACCTACAAAGCTTCAACATAAAAGCTTCACCTACAAAAGCTTCAACACAAAAGCTTCACCTACAAAAGCTTCACCTACAAAGTTTCAACACAAAAGCTTCACCTACAAAAGCTTCACACACTCTTGATCAAGATAGTGTGAAGCAAAATCAATTCATTGTACCCAACAAAGCTTCAACCTCAAAGCTTCACCTACAAAGCTTCGACACCAAAGCTTCACCTATAAATCTTAAATATATATATATATATTCGAAAATTCAAAAAAAAAATCAAAATAAAAAATTCGAAAATTCGAAAATTCAAAAAAAATAAAAATAAAGGATAGCCTAGGCCTCCCCTTCTTTGGGCCTAACAACTTTCATAACAAATGTACATGAAAGAGGAGTTTTGAGCTACCACTTAGAAAGGAAAATGGTGAAGTTTTGTTAATTTGGAGCCTTGGCTACTAGCAAGACACCTCCTTCCTGAACTCCCTCGACCGGAGACTTGGGGGACTCCTACCATATGCTACTGCACCTTGATACTCGGAAGTCTCACGACCACTCAGTGACTTGGATTTTTCAAGTCTCCAACCGAGAAGTTTTCCTCACTCGAGAAATTAAGAGAGCACTACCTTAACCTATATGCTTCACTCACAAAGCTTCAACATACAAGCTTCAACAAAAGAAAAAATTCAAAGAACTTAGTGAAGAAGGCTTTGGTGTATTTAACACAATACGTTGAAATGAAGCAAAGCTTATTTATTGATATCTCCGATAAGTTACAAATATGTACATATACATGAATCAAAATAAACAAACAAGAGGGAGCCTTCACAAAGGTTGCTTAGGAGAAGTCTCAGCAGTCGGCAGAGCCCTAGAAAAAGAAGGCACCGGAAGGTGATCATTCGGAGCCTCAGTACTGAGCAGAACCCCAGAAGGAGGAGGCACCAGAGGTTGATCATTTGGAGCTTCATTACGCGGTATAGCCCCAGAAGACGAATGCAATAAATGCCTTTGGAACAAACCTACAAACCTCTGACGATCAAGTAAAATCTGACCATCAGATTCCTGCAGCTGGTCAAGCTTCATCTTCATGTTTGTAGCATAGTCATGTGCGAGCCTGTGCAACTGTTTATTCTCATGCTTGAGCCCTCTAATCTCCTGTTTGAGACTTATCACTTCAGTCGCCAATGATTCAACTTGGCGGGTTCGAGCAAATAGGCGTTGGGCCATATTAGACACATAACCTGCACACTGAACACTGAGAGCCAGAGAATCCTTAACAACCAACTCATCAGACCGTTTGGAAAGTAGTCTATTATCTTTGGAAGTGAGAATGTTCATTGCCACCACCGCAGCGGTCACATCATTCTTCATCACAGAGTCCCCAACGGTAAGAGGACCAGTAAGGGATAAGAAGGATAGGCACCATATGTTGTCTTGAGGAGACATAGCTGCCTCTTCACCAAAGTTCAAGTCAAAATGACGGTCGGATGGGCCAGACATTTTCAAAAATGATGAAGGAGAAATGAGGTCTAATAAATCTCTGAAGTACAAAATAAGTGGAAATTTTCTACAAGCAATAACTTTCTGAATGTACTTCTTGCACACAATTGGTGCCCCTATAAAGGAAAGGGCAGCAGGGCCGTTTGTTCAAAAATTGAAAAGGCACCACTATCAGGATTTCGAGAAGCGGATTTTCCTGAGTAAAATTTGTCGACAATCTCCACACGCAACATCAGCTCCTCGGCTATCACAGATAACTTTGCCAAAGATCTCTGAAAAAGTTTAGACACATAAATTTTGAATGTCCAGCTACCCTACCATTACCCATAAGGGTAAAGGAACAACACCACTGCTTGATAACTGGAAAGTCCTTATGTGTGTCAACCTCCGTGCTCCGTGGCAATGCAGACTGGCAAAAATGCCCAAGCTTTACTCACATCGAGAAAACACTCCCAACATGATTGTTTTCTCAAAAATCGAAGAGGCACCGCTTTCCGAATCTCGAGAGCCAGACTCCCACCAGGATTGCTTTCTCAAAAATCGAAGAGGCACCGCTATCCGAATCTCGAAAGCCAGACTCCCAATAGGATTGCTTGCTCAAAAATCGAAGAGGCATCGCTCTCCAAATCTCGAGAGCCATACTCCCAACAGGATTGCTTGCTCAAAAATCGAAGAGGCATCGCTCTCCGAATCTCGAGAGCCATACTCCCAACAGGATTACTTGCTAAAAAATTGAAGAGGCACCGCTTTCTGAATCTCGAGAGCCAGACTCCCAACAGGATTGCTTTCTAAAAAATCGAAGAGACACCGCTCTCCGAATCTCGAAAGCCAAACTCCCAACAGGATTGCTTTCTCAAAAATCGAAGAGGCACCGCTCTCCGAATCTCGAAAGTCAGACTCCCAACAGGATTGCTTTCTCAAAAATTGAAAAGGCACCGTTCTCCGAATCTCGAGAGCCAGATCCCTGACAAGATTGCTTGTTTGAAAACCGAAAAGGCACCGTTCTCTGAACTTCGAGAGCTAGATTTCCTTGGATAAAGCCTGTCTGCAATCTTCACACGCAACATCAACTTTCTAGATACCACAGACCACTTTTTCAAAGTGCTCTGCAAAGTTAAAACACGTGAATCTTGCAGCTCCCATTACATTGCTTTGACCGAGAAGGGTAAAGGAACAGTGTTACTACTCGTTGTTGGCACAATTCCTATATATGTCGACCTTCATCCTCCATAGCCAGGTAGACCTGCAAAAATGCTCAACCCTTCATCATATCTGAGAGGGCACTCCCAACGAAGCCTCTCGAAATACTCAGCTTTCTTCCCCCCCCAATAATACCTCTGCAAACCAGCTACACCAGAGCAAGAGTATCTCATATCATCAGGGTTAAAAGCAAGAGTATCCCATATCATGCTTTTTCCTTATCTTTTCCTTCGCCCTTGCTCTTACTTACAGGACAAGGAGAAATAATGCAATCAGTCGGAACCTGAAATCAAACTTCCAATATGGAACTAATTGCCCGAAATCTTTGCATGGTTGCTTGCCTAACATTGCTCTCGAGTACTCATCCTTAACTGTTGTCAAGGTCACAACTTCTTTCGGCAAATACCTCAGAACAGTTGATACAATATTGACTCTTTACACTGAAGCTGCCAAGCATGGGTGATTCGCTGAGAAATTGTGCTTTAAAGGACCATTCAAATGCAAAGGTTGCGCACCACTTCTGCGATGCAAAAGATTGAAGCAGAAGGTTCAACGATGAGCTGGAACAGATCACTATAGCATGACGCTCTCCCTGCAGAACCGCATAATCCAGACAGATGAATCTAAGTCAAATTCAAGCTCGACATCGTTGCCCTATCCGAATAGCTCGAGAAGCTTCAACAACTTTTCGCTAGCAACGTCGCCAAAGAGCAAAGCCTCGCCATACCACATCCACTACTTTGTCAACAACAAAAGTATCTCATATCATCAAGGTCGAACGAACTCTTGATTTGATGGACTTGTTTTGACCCTCAAATTCTTGAGTCGGCCTTGTACTCTGGAGGAAACCAGAAAACCCTCTAGCCCAGTTCAAGAATAAGCATGTGGAAAGTTACTCCTTAAAAAACAAAAGTATCTCATATCATCTCTTCTCCTTTTTCTTCTCTTTATCCTTCTTGTTGCCTGCATGATAGGGAGAATGAGAACAATCAGCCGGAACTCGAAATCAAACTTCTGATCTAGGACTGATTGCTTGGAACTCTGATTGCTTACCTTGTCTGTCACCTCTTTCGGCATATTTCCTCGCTTAGAGACTTGGGGGACTCCTACTATAGGGTTTGTATCGCGTTTTACCAGGTCCGAAACTACAAGTAAGCTTCAAGTGAAATTGATACATTACCTTGTGCATCTCCATCGGTTAAAGGTACCACCCTTGGATGGAGGAAAAATACTTCCAGAGAAGATGCCACATCTACCTATGAGACAGATAAGGCAAGTGAAAACGATACCACACTTCGGTACTTCGAAGTTTCGTGATTACTCAGCGGCTTGGATCTTGCAAGTCCCCAACCGAGGAGCTTCCTTCACTCGGGAACTTAGGGGAGCACTGTTTGTACCATATTTGACCAATCCCGAAACTACTGAGCACCGATCAATGTTATACTGTCAAGGACCTGAAAGAGTTTCCCTCCAACCAGGAGGCCAACCACAACACGACACGTGTCGACATCAGAAGCCAATCATAACGCGGCACGTGTCAACATCAAAGACCAATCACAGCATGACACGTGTCAAGGCCATAACAAAGCTAGAAACTCTCTTCTATAAAAGGAGATCATTCTCCCACAATAATCCCTAATGTCATTTGTACTAAATCATTCACTAGTACTCACTAAAGGAGAGCTTGAACCTATGTACTTGTGTAAACTCTTCACAATTAATGAGAACTCCTCTACTCTGTGGACGTAGCCAATCTGGGTGAAATACATACATCTTGTGTTTGCTTCCCTGTCTCTATCCATTTGCATACTTATCCACACTAGTGACCGGAGCAATCTAGCGAAGGTCACAAACTTAACATTTTCTGTTGTACCAAAGTCCTCACTGATTTTGTGCATCAACAGAAATCATGGTGATCTTTCATTGCCTCCATGAATATTTCTTGTGGTTATGTATATTTTTCGTTTTTTTTTCTTCTGGGTTTGTGGTTTCCTGATTTTTGTTGTCATTGTTTCTTTTTGTTGTTTGAAATTGATTGAAGTGCTTTTGACATGAGTTTCTTTTGGGATATCTTTTAGCATTGTGATAATCACTTAATTATTTTGGGTTTCTTAGTTTTTTTAATGGTGATAAACCACGATTGAAATCTTTGTATTTGCTTGAGATACATCATGCACCATTTACTTCATATGATCTTACTTCCCTAAGTTACATAACCATCATTAAATTATCTTTTGTTCAAATTCTTATACCAAAAGAAAAGAACGTGTGTCGCAAAAGTTAAAGAATTATTGTTTAATGATCATAGGGTTTATATCTTGTAGAAATTGGAATTAGAATTCCAAAATCCTACACTCAGGAGACTGTTTCCACAGCATTGACGCAAACTCTTACATTTGGTTACTTGAACTGCTGATATTTCATCCTAAATTGTTATATAAATTTATGTACAATGTTGTAGAGTATGTCCAACTTGGAAATATTTTTTTGCAGTTGAATTTTTGCAGAAAAATTGTTGCTATTTACTCTAAGTAAACGGTCGTTGTTTCATTTAGGAATCTTCAGAACAAAATCTTGGCCGTGATATGAACACCTCTCCATAACATAACTTCTTGATTCTGAACTTTGTCAAAGTAGTTGTTCGTGGCAGGATTTCCGTCGGGGATGTTTCTTGGCCGACGAGCACACAGCTCCCCTAGAGGTTGGCGCCGGTTGATGCTTTCTGTCGGGCTTCTGCTTTACTGGTGGGCTTGTCAGGCAAGGCTAGTCGGGTAAGGCTGAAAGAGAATGACAAAGTTAACTTTGAAAGGTGCCTTTGTGGGGCCTTAGGTGTAGGCCTTGAGGCTCACAATCAAGATTAACTTTTAAGTGCTCAGGCGTGCCACTGCCATCTTTAGCATGGCAGATGTAAAACGGATGTTGAGTTTCAGTTGTATAGATGCCCGAGAGACCGTGTTAATTATGACAGGTGCCTTTGTGGGGCCTTAGGTGTAGGCCTTGAGGCTTCCAGTCAATAACTAATCCAGTACTCGAACATATAATGTTTGTTTCATTGTCGCACATAGTATTATGACTGTTATACTTCTGATCATCGAGCCCGAAGAGCAGAATGAATCCAAATAGGTGCCTTTGTGGGGCCTTAGATGTAGGCCTTGAGGCTTCCTATCATAATTAATTCTATACTCAAACGTTCTAGCCCGAAGAGTAGAATGGATCCAAATAGGTGCCTTTGTGGGGCCTTAGGTGTAGGCCTTGAGGCTTCATATCAGAATTCATTCTATACTCAAACGTTCTATGATAATCATAATATAACAGAGACAAAACTAAGGAATAAGTCGATTACTTGCGCCCCAAGTAACTTCGGACTTCTTGTTTATCAAGGACTGTCGTGGATGGGTTAAGTCCACATAAGGTTCTTTTTTATGCCTTGAGACCAAGGACTTTTGAATGATCAATCTTATATGCCCGAGAGCTTAGAACTTAGATCTGATTTAAATTGTGAAGACATATTTAAATCGGATTTAAGAACTGAGAGAGTCTTTTAATCGTCATCTTACTAGAAATAACTTGAATACAACTGGAAGTATACAACATATTGCTAGGCTAATGAATGAAAAGACAAAACCAAAGAAGGTCGGGCAAGGCTAGTCGTCTTGCAACTTCCTATCTTTGTGGTTTATCAAGGGGTTTGAGAGCTTAGAAAATGGGGTAGGGAGATGAGTTTACAGAAAGAAATCGATACTACAGCAAGTTTTTAGACGAGGTAGCAGAGCTATTACAAAAGGTTTGGGTGAGAGTTGATCCCGAGAGGGATGAAGGCTTGGGCTGACTACAGCTTCATTTGAAGGCAAATCTGGCTTTGAGCAGAGTTTGTGCTTGTATTTGTTTGTTTGTTTGAGTGTCCTTATTCCTGATTTCTCTTTCTTCTTTTATAGACACTTCGGCTTGGCTTCTTGTACCAGTAATCTTGCCCGAATGCAGCTTGAAGGGTAGTGACTCATTGACTATTTACTTGTACTGCCACTGTAAAGTGCTTTTGGGCTGATTAGCTGTCTAGTCTATACCACTTGGTCTCTAGGCAGGTGAGCAAGTGGTTCAAGTGAGCTGCACCAAGTCGGAAAGGGCATTTTCTGCTTTATGGGCTTCGGTTGGGCTTCAACCATCTCTTTTTCTAGGCCTCCCTTTGGGCCAACTCCTTCTTTAAGCCCAAAGTTCAAGTTTTAATCCAAACAGTAGTAAACTTTTCCAAGAAAGAGTGAAGTGATTTGGGTTGCCTTATGCATGGCTGTTGGCTGTGTTTGCTTCTTTCATGTTTTTTAATATTAATTTTTTGTAGGCATTAATTTGAAGTTGAAGTAAGATGGGAGGGGGAACAGCCAACAACGATGAGTCTACTGATCACAGAGGGCTGTTTTCAAATATTGCTGGATTTGCTGCTGGACACATGGCACGACCTGGATCACACCATGGATATCCCCCAGATGGATATCCTCCCCAACGTGGGTACCCTGCTCAAGGTGGATATCCTCCCCAAGGTGGGTACCCTCCTCAAGGTGGTTACCCTCCTTCCGGTGGCTACCCTCCATCTGGGTATCGTCGCGGACCTCCCTCAGCTGGATATCCACAAACGGCCTATCCCTCCCCTAGTGGATATCCACCAGCCGGTTATCCAGGTCCATCAGCTCAACATCATTCAGCTAACCGAATCACTGTCACTTAGTTATCTTATATAATTTATGATACGTGAGTATAGTTCATTTTCAATCGTATTGGTAAATTTACCCCCAGCGGTCCTTCCATGCATTTTGTTAATTTCCTGTCTAAAAGAATCTGCAAGTGTCGTAGCAAAATTTTTCATCCTAACAGTTATTTGATGACCCTCCGAGCCTACCCTAGTGTTGTCCAAGAACTGAACCACTCAAGCAATCCAAACTGATGAATGTTTTGTAGCTTTCAGGGTTCTTCTCGACCATTATTCTGCAGTTAAATTTGGTTCCAGAAAAGAAAGAAAACAAGGTTTTACTGAACCAAAAAGATGCTGATGACCATTCAAAATGAGAATTGATAGAAAGCTGTTGGTAGAGTTACATACACCCTTCTCTTTGTTTTAAAAGATGACGAGCATCAATTTACGGTTTAATTAAGAATATTAGTGTTTTGCATCACTTTATATCTATAGAAATTCATGTAGTACATGTAGTGTTCCCTTCCTCTTCAGGGTTTGGCTATAAGATGTTAGGGGCATGCGCGGAAGATAGGCCCTCACATAAAAAAAATCCTTATATAACAAAGCTAGTTTATATGTCTATAGTTGTATTAATAATGGATCTAAATAGAGCATTAGTACTTGTGAGTTATAGTTCAAATAAAAAATAATCATAAAAACAAAATAAAAAACACATTTAGAGTAAAGCCAGCACAACAAAACTAAAACACATAAAAGTGATTCTCATATATGAAGGTCATTATTTCTCTTATTCATATTCAGATTCTGTAAAACACATAGATGATATCATTTTTTAGGGCCCCTTAAGATTGGAGACCCTGTGCAAGGGCACCTACTTGAACATTCCAAAAGCTGCCGCTGTTTCTCCTTTTTCTTCCGTACAATATGAGGACCGTTAAACACGGCTTATTGCCTAATTTTTATAATATTACATTTCTCCACTAGACCCTGACGAACATCAGATATATAGGAAGATCACAAAAAGGGACTCATTAGTAGAGGCATGGATCAATTGCAATTTTCGACTGACGAAAAAACAATATATATTACAGGTTATGGATCACCAGGTATGGGAATGGGGGCCATGTTAGCTGGGGGTGCTGCTGCCGCAGCTGCCGGCTACGGAGTTCACCATCTTGTGCATGGGAGCCACCACGGTGGAAGACATGGTCACGGCGGCTATGGGGGCTTTGGTCATGGAAAGTTCAAACATGGGAAACATGGAAAATTCAGACATGGGAAACATGGAAAATTTAAGCTCGGTAAATTTGGCAAGCTTGGAAGTTCAAGAAATGGAAGTAAGAGTTCATCTATTGGATGGTGATTAAAAATTCCAACTTTATACAGGAGTTCACTTTTTTTTTTTTTTTTAAACTCCAACTTTGTATTAGAGTGTTATTATTGGCACTTTAAAAAAATTTCCAAATTTCTATATTTAGAAAGAAAAATACATTTATGATGAGTGTACTGAGTTTTTACCCTTGTTTTGTACTGTATCTTATATTTCTATTATTTTGGATTTTATTCTTGAAAGCACAATAAACATTAATCTAATATTTTACCGAACCTAGACTTCAATTTAATATTGTTTTAGCGTTTTTCATTTTCATAAAACAATTTGATAAACGCATTTCGCACCTGTTTTTGTATTTGCAAAACTAAAAACTGTTTTGTAATACTGAACGGATCCTAAAATAATATGCAATAGTTTTTTGTTTTTTATTTTTAGTTTTGATTTTATTGCGTCAACATTTCTTCTATATCTCTTCCACCATCTTTCTTCCAAACTTCCCCCCCCCACCCCCCCACCCCAAAAAAAATAAAAAATCTTTTCTTTATATCTAACACAAAAATAAAATAAAAACGAAATATGCATCAAACTAGCCCTTAATATACTATAGCTCATTTTAGTCGGACCCGTTTCAGAATAATATAACTATTTGAATCGTAGAAATCTAGTTAAGCTCTTATTAGTTAAATAGTAGGCCAGCACTCAGCAGCCAAAGTCTTGGTTGTTGAATGACTTATGCAAATCTTTTTCCTACAAGGAAAAAGATCACAAACATAATTTATGAACAAAATATACAAATAAAAACCAACTCATGCAGTCAAAGTCAAGAATCAACCACCGTTTGATCACCTACTCTCCAACAGGTTTTGCATGGTTCCTGGTCCCTTGCTAGGTTCTTGTTGCTAGTTTTAATATAATTTTATTTCATTTTTCTTGTTTTCCTTTTAATTTATCCAAAAGAAGGGAAAGCAAAATTGCGCAACTTTTTGGTTTGCATGTTCCTGGGGATTGAGTGGTTTAGATGAGGGTCCACATGATCCTGCTCTCACATGCACTACAGATGTCCTTATGTGCATATCCCTTTTAAACGATTAAATGTCGCTTTGTTGTGTTGACTACTTGTGGTATTTGGTGACAATGGCTAGATTATAATGCATCTGTGCTTGTTTACAACGCAGATAATTAGAGCAGTGTGTTTGTTTCTTTGCTTTAGTCTATTCTATATAAGATGCTGCGTTTGCTTGCTTGCTTGCGTTCATCTACCTTACAATATGATGAGTTTACTTGCTTTCGTCATTCTAATCATTAAAATAATGCAGTTTGTTAGAGCAATGTGTTTGCTTCTTTGCCTTAATCTACTCTATTAGATGATGTGTTTGCTCGCTTGCATGCATTTGTCTCCTCTTTACAGAGCAGTAGAGTAATTTAAAATGTTATTTTATCAAGAAAAAAAAAAGGCCAGTGATTGGTTTCTACGAATTTCTAGAAGCCATACTTCTATATATGTAATGACAGTTTTCCTTTAGGACATGAAAACTTACTTTGGGTTCTTCGAAAATGAATGAGAATTAGAAAGGAGCATGATATCATAGTTAGAACTTAGAATGGAAAGGTTGATCAAGCCAAAGGCGATGCTCGAATGGGTTTTCCTAATTGTCACTGCAGTACCTAATTTTTAGCGCACTTTTGGACTTTAGGTCAAATAATACATCAAAGTAGAGTCGATGGCTCTAAAAAATACATTTGTAAGAGTTTGAAATCAAATTAGGAGTTCGAGACCTTTGTTCGTTTCTACTAGACCAACCTCTTGGGGTTAATTCTGAATCATTTAAAATGCATCTGTCATGCATGCTAATTAAATATTAAGAATGTTTGTTCTAAATTCGAATCTTTCAACAACTTATTAAGTTGTATAAATATGTCGAGTATTTTCTAATAAGACGGGGCATGTGGACTTGTGGTTTGGGCGAGGAAGATGCATGTTAGCTTGCTGCTGATAATGTGAAGCAGTCACTCTCTTCATTTCTTATTTGTGGGAACCAGTCACTTTCAGCAATTAGTCAACTGTCTTGCGTTTCCATTGCTGAAAACAATTGGGTTAAATTAGAAATCAACATGATTATAAGCTAAGTTATATCATTATTAAATTAGATATATACGTCATTATAAGGTATATCATGCATCATCTAGTTATCGTTAAAGGAAAATTTTAGGAAACATACTAAATTTGGGGTGAGCGTAATCTAGTTTGGATCGATTTCAATGACAGAAACATGTTATAATTTAATAACTATTTTTGTTTTCAAGTTTTAGTTTTTTAATTTTTAGCTTTTAGTTTTTATTTTTTTAACTAAAAACTTGTTTGGCAACTAGTTTCAATTTTTGGTTTTGAAAAAATTAAAAACAAAAAATTAAAAGTCGTAGTGTTGAAAACTAAAAGAGTAGATTTAGATTTAGATTTTCAATTTTTCTTTTTTCTCATTCAATATTGAAGGTAGTTATCAAACGAGTTTTCAGTTTTTAATTTAAAAAAAAAAAATATATATATATATATATATATATATATATATGAAAACAAAAACTACAAATTGGCAAGTGATGAATTGTTATAGTGGTTAGGACATTCCTCGTTAATCCACTGCATCTTCTCGCCTCCCCTTAGAGTAAGAATATTGCTTATACTAAAAAAATTGCAAATTGAAAACGATGGTTAACAAAGGATCTATTAGCAATACACCCTGAATTATGCATCTTGACCTACTTTACTGTATGAACTTTGAATTTGGTTATGAGCTTTCCTAAATTTCAAATCGTGTCAATATTCCTACCGTCGTTTGCACTATAAAAGCATTACGATTATGTACCATCCTACACACTTTATGGTGTCATTTTGCGTTGGAACTTTGTGTGAGCTACCTCTTCAAACTCTTCTTTTAAAGATTTTGCTTTGCCTATTGGCTCTATTTTTTCAAAAGACAAGAGAAAAGTGGCTTTTTTCCCATCCCCATTCCCCACCCTTGCTTCACCCACGGTGTCTGTCTGCACTCCCTGCCAAATGAAAACGAATATTAATTTTGTTGGACTTGGATTGTCTGCCGCTCCTCATCTCATACCCTTACATGTTCTCATATATTATGTGGTCATGGTTAAGCCACGTCAACATTTTATATTGATTTTTTTATAAAAATAATAAGACAAAAAACAAATGGAATATAAAATGTTGACATGGCTTAACCGTGACCACAGAAATAGGAGGACATGGGAGGGTATGAGATGGGGAGTGCAGACAATCCAAATCCAATTTTGTTTAGTCCTTAACCATACATGCGCATCAAGTCTCTTTGCAATTTTTTCTTTTCTTTCAATTTTCCAATCTTTCCATTTCAATTGAATGTTTAAATTAACTATCACATGGTCTTCAATATTGTACTTTAAGGTAATTAAAACTTTGAATTTACATTTTGCTTTTCAACAATTTATTATTCAATTGATTATTTTAATATTTGATTTGTTAGTGTGATGTTGATTCAAGAAAAAAAAACAATTGGCTTTGTTAAATTTATTATACTCGTCAATCAAGTTTTATTGTTCTTTACTCTCTTGATCATCAAGTTTTATTGCTCTTCACTTTCAATCTTAGACTCTTGACTACAAATATTTAGTACATTTGCGTCTAAAAATGTGAGACGTATAATATTTAAGTAATGTTTGTCTATTTATCTTTTTTTTATATTCATTTTTAATGACATTTGATGTGAAATAACTTTTTTTTATGTATTTAACGAATTTTCTTTTAAACATATCAATGTACAAAGAACCGAAAATCAGAAAACATCAAGCCTCAATGCGAAAACTTATCTAGGACCGCAAACCTGTGCTACTTTTTTAACTCAATGCATCTCAATTTCAACTCTTTCATTTTTTTAGTCTAACTTATTAATTAGTACTAGGACCGCAAACCTATGCTACTCTTTTAACTCAATGCATCTCAATTTCAACTCTTTTATTTTTTTAGTCTAACTTATTAGTGAGAGTAATAATAAGAAATCTGAAAAAAAAAGAGAAGAGGAGATGAAGTCAAGAGTTGTCAAAGAAAATTAGAATAGGGAAGGGACAGATTGGAGGGAGGGAATTCAACTGCTAAGCAAACAAGTGTTGGTTACAGCTGTATTCACGACCACCGCTATCCCTCTCATCTGCTCATCTCTTACTTATATTTCTTTAATTCACTAAATAATAATCCATGTATTAATAATAATAACGCAATAATCATCTTCACTCTCGTGGTCACTGGTCACCAGAAAATAAAGTTATCTTTTTTGGCAAAAAAAATAAAATATGCGGCATTGGATTTGATATCGAACGTCAAAATTAAAGTGCATTTTTAAATTACTAAATAATTAAGAGAACGTTTAATTTTATATATTTATTTTCACAGGATGTCAGCCCTTTTTTATTTATGATTTTTTGTCGAGAGATTGTTACTTTTTTTTTAAGCAAAATTTTATACTAAGAAAAAAAATGTTTGAAATATCTTATAAGATAATGGTTGCCGTAAAGTATATTTTTGTTTTGGAATATCTTATAAGATAATGGTTGCCGGGGTCACAATTTACGTTGAAGGAGTGGTTTCCACCCATTTCAATTCACTATATCGATTCTCTTCTAAATTATTCAATCTAAACTGCTAAAATAAATAAGAAAATGCAAGAGCTGAGAAGATGGGTGCAAAAATAACTGATGTGGCCTTTTTACTGTTGTGATAACTTGTGTTATTTTTTGGTTCAACGTTATTTCTTGGTTCCAAGCATATGACAATATAAGAGTGACAAAATATTGCCATGTAGACGACAAAATTTTTTAGTTTACCAAAAATAAAACACGGTAAAATAAGTGTAATATTAAAGTGGGTTGGAAACTTGAAAAAACAATTACAATTACTTGGATTATGACAATTTGTGTAACAAGTCGTGTTATCAGTACACTAAAATTTTATTTTCCATATATACGAAAGGAGATTATTTTCATTTAATTTGTTTATGAATTAAATAAAGAAGAAAACACAGTGGGAATTAAAATGAAAGTAAAATACGTTATATAGTGATGACTGATGCAGGTGGAGCTGAGCAGAGTGAGAAAGGAAGAGAAGAAAATGACGATGGTATTTTTGGTTTGTTTATGGTGAGAAGGCAGAGGAGAGGGGAGGGAAAAGAGTGGTGCTCTGGTGTGCTGTGTGTCCTTTTGATCCCCCCACAGCCTACTACGTGATATCCAAAGCCGACTCACAGTACAGTAAGACACCCAACAGCAGCAGTTCCCACGTCCCATCTCCTTCTCCCTCTGTGTGTGTGTGTCTCTCTCTCTCGCTCTCTAGAGTTGCTGCTGAAGTTCACATCAATCATTTACTCATATATTTATTGCACCCACATTCGGTTCGTTCCTTTTCCCTAAAAGAAGAGCAAGAGATTTGTCGTATTGGGTAATCCAGTTTTTGTCGTTTCTCTCTCTCTCTCTCTCTCTCGTCCTTGTTCTTGTTTTGTTGGGACTTCTGGTTCTCTGCTGCTCAATCAGTGGTTTTATTTCAGCTGCGCAATATTTAGGTACTCCCGCAATTCTTATCTCTTTTTCTCTTTTGTTTTTGTTCTGTCGTGATGCTTGCAAATTAACTTTGTTTGAGTGACTCTTGACTCTGTTTTTTTATCTGTACTCTTAATGTTTCTGATATTTTGGGGGTTCCATTGTGCTGAATTGTGTACTTTGTATGGAAAATTTTTGTGGGTTGAGCTTAGTTTGATGAAATTTGAATTGGGTTGAGCTTAGTGTGTTGAAATTTGAACTGTGTTGGTTGGCTTGTTTTAGCTTCAATGGTCTGTTGGATGCATGAGTTTTGTTGTTGAGTATGTTGGTTACTAATTAGTAATTATCCACTTGCCCCACTAATTCAACTTCTGATTAAGGGAGGGTTCTGAAATTTATTGGTTTGATTAGTCTTAGATTTCTATGCAACTGATTCTTAGAAGCCTAATCTTTGCTGTTCTGATGGGAAACTGCACGAGACGATACGAGTAATGGAATTTTTAGATTCAGGTCAATCCACACAAAAAGCTTCATAATTTGAACACAGCCAGGACAATCTGCTTAGGTGAAGCATTGTTGACCTCATTGATTTGTTACTTTCTTAGATTTTGTAAGTGCATCTTCTTTTCCCTGTTTATCTGTATAGAGTGGACTGTGGTTGGCTTGAAATTAAAGGAATGCGAAGTTGGTTTTAGGTAAATGTAATTTGACAAGAGTTTACTAAATTAGTGTGAAATTGAGTCGAAGACTTGTCACATGAGGTAAAGAGGGCAAGTCAATTGCGTCCTATGAACAACCCTTACAAATGACACGAGATGTTTTACCCGGAATGGAAACTTATCTGTTGTTAAATTGGCTTGAATGTTCATTTATTTAAATGGAAACCCTGCTTCACTTACTGGCCGAGGTTTGATAAAACGCCAAATGGGCCTTATATTCATTACTTCTTCTCCAATAACATCGCTCTTTGTATAAATGCATAACTAATTGTGTGTATGAGATACAACGCGTGGCATGCTGCTGTGGTGTATATTGAATCCACCCGTATAATAACTCGTTTACAATCATTAATACAGTATGATGGGTTAAAGTTCAACATTTAGGACTTATGTATTAATGATTCTACACGCATTATTATATGGGTGGATTTGATGCACTGCGTCGGCATGCTACATGGTCCATCAGATAGCACAGTAACTTCTTGTATAAATGAACTGAAACAGTGTGAAAGTATCTTATATTAAGAACATTAGATGCACTACGCCGGCTTTCTTTCTCTTAGTAGTTTTATGTTTATAAATCCTTCTCAGAAGAAAGTATTATCCTATCTTTGGTTAGTATCTTCCTTATATATGGGAAATCTAGCAGAAAACTAATCATGTGTATAAAAACTATTTTGAGCTATAATTCTCAAGGCCTGAAGCCAAATTCCATCATTTGTAAATTTGGGTTTGTGATATATAATCCAAGTCCACTGAGGTAATTGTATTTTTTTTCTTTCTGTATAACATCATCGAATAATTGGTTAGAAAGTCGTTAACTTCATTAGGAACATTACATGACGTTAGTTGATTTGTAGCGGGACTGTTTGATAATGAATGTTCTGGGATATTGCGTGAATTGTCAGATAAATCCTGAATATGATTTGGCATTAGTTCGACATTAAATTGATCAATTACAGCTCTGCAGCTGTGCAAGTTAAAGACTTTGTGTAGCTTTGAAGTTAAAGACTTTGTGTAGCTTTGAAGCCGGGTTCTTGCATACAATCAAAGCTTCTTCTTGCTGAAACCGACTATGGGTTGTTATTTGTAGTTCTCCTTTGATTTATTCCACCCAATTGATTTATCTGCTTCGATGACTTGTAATGAAATATTGAGGAATCTCTTCTTGGCGTGCAAAGCTTTGATTATTTTCTCACTGTAGCCCCCTTATATGGCAGGGAGTTAGTTCTGAGAATTCGCTAGAAACTGAAAAGCAAAAATCAGATAATGTTTTTTACTTATGTTTCAATTTTGGAGGTGAGCTATGCCAAAATTATAATGTTACCTGCTTTGGTGAGGTTTAGAGCTATATTAGAGGTTTCAGATCTTCCTCTCCTGGTCTTATAGTGTTGTTTCTTGACGTTGTTGTCTAAATACTTGTGGTTCTCCACTGAATGTCCATATCTGGCTCTGTTGTCACTCCATATCAGTTCAGTTTATTAAAGTTGAGAAAATTGGATCGAAATGGTGAAAGTCACAGATCCTGTTTAGATATTCATAACAGTACTTGTTTTTACTTGTTTATTCTTCAAATATTAAATAGTTATTGTCATGTGGATTGTTAGGCATCTACTAAGGCGCAAATGGTCAAGGGATTTGAAATTTTCAACAATTGTTGAGACCTCTGAGTACATAAGGAACGGTCACTGTGGGTGAGTATACCTAAAACCTTCTGTTTCTCATCTTGCCAAAAGCCTTCGGCGGCCTTTCAGATAGTATTTACGTTTTTCTAATGCTGTCATGTTGAGCACTATAACAGCGTTTTTTTTAGATAATAATAAAAGTAATATTTATTATTCAATTTTGTTGACTTAATGTGATGCTGTCTTTATGCTTTCCTTTTATTGTAGAAATAGGACCCTACAAAGAGAAACTCTTAGTCCCCCACATAACAGTTTAACACCCTATGACATTGATATGCCATCGAATTTCATTACTTAATTTTTTGTGATCTAATTGTCGCTATTCTGTTGATGCCACAGGTTGTCCAAAATCATGGCTTTAGATATAATGGGGAAATTTTTGTGACCAGAATGGATCCTCAGGCTTTCATCAGGTTGTCAATAGGCTCACTTGGACTAAGGATTCCTGGAACACCTTTAAAGTCTGAAAATTCTGGTATTCATGCATTCTCTTCCCCATATTCATGTGAAATTCGCCTTCGAGGATTCCCTATGCAGACAGCATCAATTCCCTTAGTATCTTCTCCTGAAGCTGCTACACCTGATTCTCATAGCACTGCCTCCAGTTTTTATCTTGAAAAATCTGATATTAAAGCACTGCTGGAACCCGGCTGTTTCTACAATCCTCATTCCTGTCTGGAGATCGCTATTTTCACTGGGAAGAAGGGATCCCACTGTGGTGTAGGGACCAAAAGGCAGCAAATTGGGACATATAAGCTTGAGGTTGGTCCTGAATGGGGGGAAGGAAAGTCAGGGGTTCTTTTCAGTGGGTGGATAGCAATCGGCAAAAACAAGCAGGAGAATGGAAAATTGAGTGCGGAGCTTCATTTGAGAGTAAGATTAGATCCTGATCCGAGATATGTTTTCCAGTTTGATGATGTGACAAAACTTAGTCCTCAGATAGTTCAGCTTCAAGGCTCCATTAGACAGCCTATTTTCAGCTGCAAGTTCATCCGAGACAGGTTATGTGACTTATTTTAACTTTATAACTTACAATACTTGTTTAAGATTTTTGAGGAGGCTACAGTTTAAGATTTCAGAACTTTTGTTTGTCAAATGTTTATACTGGTTCTAGATTCTTGTTCGATGAACAAGGATTGCCGAGTTGTATGGTTTTGACTGCATTAGTTTCAAGAGGCAATTTGTCATTTTAAATTTGCAGATTGCAGTGTAAGATACAACTTGGGGGTGCCTAAAAAAAGTTTGTTGATTATCTTGCGACATCATTGTCATACGGTCATTTGTATTAAAAAACTCACTGTACTTGTCTTGTGTCATTTTCCCGAGTCCCCTTGTTTGCCTCATCACAAAACAGCTTCTTTCTTATTTTCTATTTGATTTTCAACATGTGCCTTGTCAGGAATCAACGTGACCTACAATGTTACATAATAAATTTCGGATTAATCAGAACTTTTTAGTTTTATTAATGAATATCCAGGAAGTATTCGATACAGTATCCAACGCTCCAAATTTCCTCTCTTGCTATGAACAGTTTGGTTTTCTAATTTGAATTCACAATTGTGTCGATGTAGTTTTTGATAGTTTAATGAATTTACAGGGTTCCCCAGGTGGATCCATTGAGCACATACTGGTCAGGTGCTGCTAACAATCCTGATCTGGATACAGAGAGAAGAGAGAGAAGGGGATGGAAGGTGACAATACATGATCTCTCTGGCTCGGCTATTGCAGCAGCCTTTATAACAACCCCATTTGTTCCAGCAACAGGATGTGATTGGGTTGCAAGGTCCAACCCAGGAGCTTGGTTGATTGTTAGTCCTGATGCTTGCAGGCCTGATAGCTGGCAGCCATGGGGAAAGCTTGAGGCGTGGCGTGAGCGTGGCATCAGAGACTCCGTTTGCTGTCGATTTCGCCTTCTGTCAGAATGCCAGGAGGCTGTGGATCTCTTCATGTCTGAAATCCGCATCAATGCTGAAAAGGGTGGAGAGTTTTCCATAGACACAGACAAACAGATGCAGGCAGCAGCGGCAACAGCAGCAACAGCAGCCGCCAGTCCGATACCAAGCCCACAAACCAGTGGAGACTTTGCAGGTTTGTATCCAGATGTTGGTGGTTTCGTCATGAGCTGTAGAGTGCAAGGGGAAGGAAAAGCCAGCAAGCCATTGGTACAACTAGCAATGAGGCATGTGACTTGTGTGGAGGATGCCGCCATCTTCATGGCTCTTGCAGCTGCAGTTGATCTCAGCATTGAGGCATGTAGGCCCTTCCGGAAGTGCAGGAAACCCTCCTGCCCTTCTATATGATTCCGTGCACACAAAACAGCTATAGTTTTTATTGATTGATGTAACATCTGGCATTGTGTACAGGAAAACTCTTATTTAGAACTCTCAAAGATTGTTTTAAGTACTCATTCATGGTAGCAGTAAGCCAACACGGCGTCGTTATGCATCTCGTTGGGCAGTATACTATTTTATCATGGGAGCATAGGCTTTGGGAAAACATAAAACTTTTTTTCTTATAAATCGAACTAAAAACTTGGTGAATTTCTTCATTTCCTCAGAGAAAAACCCTAACAGCCTAGGAAATTCTAGAGTCGTTGGCCCTTAAGCAGAATAGGTGCCCGAAATTAGTTTAGGCCAATACAGTTGGATGCCTTGACAAGCAAGAAAACTTATGTATCTCCGGTTGTAGGTTGTATGCAACTGGATACACGTACAATTTTCAGTTGTTAAGCAAATATTCAACGAGGAGTACACGGTAAAACCAAGATGTCACTTAAAAGAACGGGAAGAAGAAACGATTAGGTTGGTTCTTTTGATTCCATGTCGTTCTCACACGTTATGGACTTATTCGGGAACAGATGGATCCAGCAGGAAGGAAAGGGAAAGAATAGAAGAATAACTAGTATCAAATCTTTTGTTTCTTCATTCAATAGCAAAGTTGCAAACAAACTGAAATTCAAAGATTGTCGAGGGAACGGAAAATATCAATACATGCAAGAGAATAGGATCCATAGAAAACCATCGTATGAAACAGAACAAAAGACAATGGAGATCCAAAACCACGCGATGTTAGTAACCTTACAACAACTATGACATTAGGCTTCTGTTGTCTGAAACAGTGTATCAACTTCTCCAATAATGGTTCGAGCTTCTTCAATTTCAGGGCCTTCCTTCTGGTTCAACTCTTCTTCTACTTCAGCCTGAAAGTAATTATGTTGCTTAACAAATTGGGGTTATCGGAGTCGTTAATTGAAATTACAGTTAACCAAGACTGTACATACCAAAATTCCTTTCAGGTCAGCTAATGAGGCCTCCAAGCGTTTCCGGCAATCGGGAATCATCATCCTAGATTCAGCCAGCACATTTTCCTGTAAGGAAACCAAGAAGACAGGAATTTTATTTGGAAGGGATATGCATTTATCCATTTAACTTTTCATTTCTTCAGTTTACTTCTCAATGAAGTAGCTTAACAAAGGCAATAGGAGAACTTCAAGCAGTCAGAAGCAAGATTGATTCAATGGCCTTTAGTTTGAACATTAGGTGATGGGAAAAACTACTATAACCTATTTAGACCTAATGGATCCCCCAAAAAAAAAAACATAGAACAGTCAATCAACTAATTTATGCATTTTAAACCTTCATTCTTCTGTCAAAAGCTTGTAAATTACCACAATTTTTACACACAAGCAAGCAAACAAATAAGTTATGAGCCAACAGGAATTTGGTTTGAAAAGTTTACTACTAGAATTAGTGAAAAATAAGAAACAAAAATTTAGGAGTTATTTTTCTACTACTGCAGTACAGGCTTGGCAAGTGACTTTCCACATTTATTCATGGGTGAAAAGTACATCTTACCCATTTCTGAACATTATAAGGTTACAATAACGATATAATGTTAAGCAAACAAGTAGAACAAGTTGATTGATGCCGAAAATATTCAAAAGAAAAACGGCAACCTAATTTGAGAAATCTTAACAAAGCTGTATACTTAGCAATCCAGTAATATATACCCACTACAAGGAATGAAATATACCTAAAAGGCTAGAACACATAAAATCCAAAAACAGTTGATAACTGACTGGCATATGACAAACAGAATATATGACAGGTTGCCGCAATCAAGACAGCTAAAGCAACATAGGGAGAAGTTCAGAAACTTGTAAGTTTAGAAAACCCAGAAACCATGTTATTCCTAATTGTACAAGGGTGGTGCTATCCACACACCCATTTTTACCTCTTACACACCCCTCTCAATTTCCAGCCATCGGATTGAATGAATTGAAGAAGATCAATGGACAAATTAACAAGGGTGTGTGAGAGGTAAAATGGGGTGTGTGAAAAGCACCATCCATTGTACAAATCTTGACTGAACAAATAAAAATCTTGAATTACCACAGAACAAATTTGTGGGTTTCAACTAATCAAATGTCAGCGACAACAATAGTTTTATGAGGAGAAGAACTGGAAGATTATATTAATTAAAAGAAGATGACAACTTAATGATTCTACATGGTGTCTGATGCATGTCATGACTCATGATTCATGACCAAACCTGTTGCTTCAGGTCATAAGGATCAGCTCCTTTCTCTTTCATGTCTGCTGTTTTTGCAGCTTCTCTCTCAACCTCTTTCTCATATGAATGAAGCTCCTTAACGATGCGTTTGCAAGTACCAGTCTTGATTTTCAGATTTCTTAGGGTTGCCATGGTAACCTATCAAAAGAATCACTTTCTTGAGCATGTACAAAATATGGGACCATAATAAATATTCAATTTGAGCTTTCTTTTCATCAACACATGCTATTTCAAAGGATTTAAACGAAAGATACGATTCACGTTGTCCTCATTCAAGTCAACAACTGGCGGAGCCAGGAATTTATCGTAATGGGTGCAAAAATAATAATAACAATAGCAGTATCAAACAGAAAAAAAAAACTTAGATTAACAATATTTCATTCCTACTAGAGCATATATTACTACACAAACGTGCACCCGTTGCCGCGCTACACTGGAGTTGTACAATGGATAGAACAGATCATGGTATAGTGTTTCAAGAAGAAAACCCCATCAATGGTAAACATCTCAAAAGGGAAAATACAATCTACCCAATGTCTGATTGTTAACTTTAGCACAAGCATAAAATAGGCAACATGTAGACTCAAAGGCACAAAATTTTGAGTTTTAAAAGGGTAAAGTAAACAGATCCATCAGTGGCCGAAAGATTCATGATTAAGATAGCATTTGGGGAATTTCTTTCAGGCATTTGGTCGAACACATAAGAGGGTTGGGGGCAAAGTCCAAAACCCTTGAAAGAAATATTTGAAAAACGTGCCCAGTGAGGGCAGTGATCTAACATTCAACAATCTAGATGAGAGAGAGAGAGAGAGAGAGAGAGAGAGAGAGAGAGAGAGTACCTGTTGTAAATATAGGAGCTTTTGGGTGGGATGCTGCTCTTACAAGTGAGGGAGAGCAGTACAATGATGGCAGCAAACTAGAGACGAAGATGAAGTCGACAAAACCCGACTACGTATTCTTTCGCCTCTTCCTCTCTTTCGGGTGTGTTCTGCTATGTCCAATCCTCTGTGCCAACCCTGTGACTAGTCTAGTTGTTTGACATCTGTCCCCGACTTTACACCCACATAACAGGGGATAATATCACACACACCCCGAGGATTTTCTTGTTTTCATTTTCACAAAACTCCTTTAGGTTCTAGAAATTACACTAAGGGTCGGTTTGAGATTGTTGTGTTTAAAAACTGCTTCTGCTGTACTTTTTTTAAAAAAATGCTTCTATTGTATTTTTTTTAAATTGGTTCTGCTGTGCTTTAAGAATAATCAGTTGTAAAGTAAAGTAGATAAGCGTTTGGTTGATTGTATTTTAAACGTGTTGTGAGTTTGAAAAGCAGTCTAAATTTGTTTGGTAAATTTTAATAAAAAATTAAAATGATTGTATATAATGACAAAATGGACATAGTAGTAGGAGCGAGGGCAACGACAGTAGTGGCGGGTTGTTGGTGGTGATTGCAGTGGTGGTGACGGTGATGGTAGTAGCAATGGTGGAGGTATGGTGGTGGTGCTAATAGTGGGATGTGATGGTTCAATTGCAGAGGTAACAATGGTGGTAGGGAGGTTGTAGCACCAGTGGTAGCGGTTGTGGTGGTGGCAGTGGTGCCGGCGGCAGTGGCGGCAATGATGGTGGTGACAATGTCGGTAGTGACGGTTGTGATTGTGGTGGCAATGGTGGCGGTTGCGGTTATGCTGGTGGTGGTGGTGGTGGTGGCGGTGGTTGTAATGATGGTGGTGACAATGGTGGTAGTGGCGGTTGTGGTTGTGGACACGGTGGTGGATGTTATATGGTTATGGTGGTGGTGGTGGCAACCTTAATGGTGATGGTAGGTAATAACAGTCACTTTATTCATTAAGAGATAAAATGTGTGTGGAATGCTAAAAATGTCATTTTCAAAAAATTACTGAAGTTATTATAGCAATTGAAAATGTTCATTAAAGGCTCAAGTCAGCCTTTTACTAAAGTAGCTTCTAAAAGCTGCTATTTTGGCCACTTAGCATTACGATCTAATCATATTCCTCTTCACTTATAAGTAAAAGGTCTTAGGTTTGATTATCGCTAAAGATGAATTTGAATCACATTATTGCTAGTCTATTGTGAGGCTTAACCCACTTCCCCATCCCCTAATGAAGATAATATCGTTTGTTCAATATATATATATATATATATATATATATATATATATATATATATTATCCAACTATTTGCCCTATTTTGCAATATGTTCTCAAAACTGGGGAGGCGTTACCCCTATTGTATATCAGGGGGTTTACAGCTTTTGATATTTGCTCCTTCAATTATTCCTCTTTTTTACTAGTTATATGATATATACATACATTCACTCATACACTCTGCATATTTCTTGCTATCCATGCTTATTAATGATCTATGTGCCATATTTGATTCTTGTATAACTTATTAAGTTGTGGCTGCTGCTTTCTTTCAGATTAATGTTAACATCATCCATCTTGTTTCAAGATGTAGCAAGATTGATGAGCAAGATAAGCTTATTTAGGTCATTTAGTAAGTTAATAAAACTAAAATGAAAATAAAAAAAATACATACAGTCCATTAAAAAATTCATAAGAGCTCTGAAACCCTAACTGGCCAATTAGTAAGTTAATACAACAATGCATTTTAATTCACTCCACTAGTTGCTACAAATAGTTTATAGCTAGCATCGCCTGCAATACTAGTTTCCTCCATTATGACTAAAAACTTTGTTAGACAAGAACTTCCTTACAAACTGCAGCTTTTCTCGAACCAGATTCCGACATTTGCATTTCTCCAGGACATGCCATTTTTCATTGAGTGAGAAAATAGTGAATAAGGAAAGAGCAAAAGCTGAAGCAACCCCACTAACGAGGAATAAACCGCGAAAGGTGCTGAAGTTCAGAGCATTGGGATCATTAGTATTCGAGTCGTCAAATGTAAGAGGTGGTCTTTTACTAAACCAAGTTTGTTCCATCTTTAATAGTTTTCCTTCTTCTCTTAGAATTTCAATTTGCCTTGATATGTCATGGACCAATTGCGAACCTTTCGGGAAAACCTGTTACAAAACATGAACACGAATTAATCAGCTTAAGATAAAGTTAACATGAACACGAATTAATCAGCTTATAATAAATTTATGCTATTTGGCCTATTTTTTTAGGAAAACTAATGAAAAGGGCTTCAAATCTTAACATTTTAATAAAAAAAATCACCCACTAACTTTATTTTAATAACAAAGACAAAAGACTAAAAATAAAAATAAAAAACATAACAAACACACTAGCGCTAGGCGCGTACCCCCCACCCCCTAGTCCACTTTTTTTCTCCTACCTTTTGTCCTATCATTCAGCTACATTAATAGTTTTTTTTTTTTTTTTGCATAGAATTAAAAAAAAAAAAACTTTGAATTGAATTACATTCTCCTGTTTTATTTTTGTCTCCTGTTTTATTTTTGTGGTGTTGTTTTCTAATAGTAGTCATGATGATGAGAAACTTTTCAATGTGCCTAGAACACGAGATGGTACACTCCATACAAGTTGTGAGAATCTTGTGTTAAAAATTTAATAACATAAAAAATAAAATTTTCCACCACACTTATATAATAACATGTGATATATCATTTGTGTTACGGGTACAAGGAAAAATTTCTCGAAGATGACACCTAAACTCAAGAAATTGGATGGAAAGCTACATTTATTATTGTAGGTAAAAAAGTGAGGAAATTTTAATTTGGTAATTGAAAACAGCTTTTTAAATATAATTACTGAGAATTAAACACTATTTATAAAACTTGACCAATAAGGGTCTAAGTTTCAAACCTTACAAAACTAAACCAAGAATTAAACACTATTTATAAAACTTTACCAATAAGTAGACACTATTAATGAAATTAGACCAATAAGTAGACATCATTTATGAAACTGGATCAATAAGTAGACACTACTTATGAAACGAAAACAAGAATTAGGCATAATTTGAACACTGGACTATACACTATTTATGAAACTGGAGTAAGAACTAGACAATATTTATGAATTATGACCAAGAAATAGGCACTATTTATGAAAGTGGACCAATAATTAGACACTATTTATTAAACCGGACCAAGAAAGAGACACTATTAATGAAATTGTACCAATTACTATACATTATTTATGAAACTGGACCCAATAACTAGACATTATTTATGAAACATGATCAAGAACTAGACATCATTTTATGAAAGTGGACAAAAAACTAGACACTATTTATGAAATTGAACCAATAAATAATATAGTACCGTTCAGTTTCATAAATAGTGCAGTTTCATAAATAGTGCAGTTTCATAAATAGTGTTCAGTTTTATAAACAGTGTTCAGTTTCATAAACAGTGTACATGTTGTGCGCGCGTCAGGTTTTTTGTTTTTTTTTTTTGGTTTTTTTTTTTAAATTGTGTCATTTTCGTTAAAAATTAAGTTTTTTTTGTCATTTTATTAAAATTTAAGGGTTTTTCATTAAAATTTAATTCTTTTTCATTAAATAAAGTTTATAGCATGGTTTTTTGTTAAAATAAACCTAGTCCAAACCCTTTTCATTAAAGTTCCCTTTTTTTTTATTGAAAGTTTGTTGTCTAGTTTATTAAAATTCTGATTACACTTTAATTATCGAGTAGAAATACATCTTCAAGCTAAAAAAATATCATGCTTCTTCGCTAATTAGTGCATATTAAATTAGTGCATGTCTATTATAGGGAGAGAGGTTACTAACAAAGCCGAAACCATTGGTTGTAGACTCGGTCTTAATCATTGAGTATTCAGCGGAATACTTTCCAAGGAAGGCCTTGATGTATGGAACCTCGTCAACGATAGCAGAAACACCACCATGATTACTTCCTCTTGATAAAGTATCAGCATATTCTTCAATTGAACCATATAATCTAATGATTTTGAACCTCGAGGAATTCTCCCTAACTTGCCCGGTGAATGAATGGTAACCTATATGGTTCCCTGAGTTTAACTGTATTTGTTTGACAGTCATCATTGATGCTAATGTTGCAGTGTAACTGGAAGTCAGTATAAGCACAACAAACACCCATATGATCACTACAAACCTTGCCAAGTTGCTTAGTATCTTCTCCCCTGTATGAATTAACAATAAAGATCTTAATATATATATATATACACACACATATATATATATATATGTATATTTTATGAGTTCAGCATTTCTTCATTAGCTGAAGTAAAAGTTGTATAACATTAACTAGATAAGTGATGAGATTATAGAGCACTTACTATGAGCAAACACAAGGGTTGAGAAGGAGAACCAAAATATTGTTCCAATTTGCTGCAATGGCGTGCCTTGGAATTCTTGGTTGACTGGACGCTCGATTACCCACACAACTAAACCGGTTAAGATAAAAAAACAGGCACTTGTTATCCAAAGGTCTCCTGAAAGGGGTTTAAAAAAAATCCACATGTTTTTCTTTTCGTTTTTTATTAGCATTCCCACGCCTAAGTCAGTGAATGGTATCGTAAAATCAACATACTGAGATCTGTTCGATGTGATTGTCGTATCTCCCACAACAGCATCGTAATTCTGGTGTACCAGTCCACACAGCCCCCAACCACAAAGACAAAATAATTTAATTAGAAATTTCATAAGTAATTAAAAGTAACTCACAATGAAAGATCAAATAGTTCTCGACTAAAAACAGAAAAGAAATACCAAATAATTAATAAATTAAACATAGATCTTTTCCGATACTAACCACACATTTTTTGAAAAAAGTGTTTTGAATAATGTTATTTGTATTACGTTTATTCATCACTTTGCAAGTGGAATCCAAATAGCAACACTCATATTAATATTGAATAGATTTTTTAGATTATGTTTTTTACAGTTAGTTTCCAAGTAAGCATATATACCTGAAGATAAACCTGGTAGACAAGATCATTGTATGTCCATGCACCGGCATTTTGAAATGAAATAAACTCATAATGTACTTTATACGGCAATCCTCTAACTGCAGCTTCAAATACGTCTATACAGAACCCTGAGAAGTATGTTCTATTGGTTTGAAAATCATGGTCCACACGCACAAATTCCTTGAACCCACTATTTGGTGGAACACCAACTCTTAGTTTTATTTCAGTACTCAATTGCAGCTTGGAACCATTCACGAAGGTTGATGACCCTCCAGGCCATATGATTGTCTTCAGATCGTTAGCAGAAAGTAAATTTCTTCTGTTATTAATTTGGTGGAATGTCTTGTAACAAGGCCAAAATCCAACCCTTCTCTCCCCTTTTCCTATCACATTAACAATCTCAAATGCACTTGAAATTAGCTTCCCATTTGGATATTGAATTTCTCCACCTAAACCTGTAAACCTAGTATGCAATATCTCCCGAAGAAGAATAAGGCCCTGTTTGGTAATATTATTCGAATCCATTAGGTTCAATAGTCTTGTAGAATATTTTGTCCTTGTCCTCTCTACTGCTTCTGCTAGAGCCCAAGTTGCATCATATGCCCAAATTTCATCTGGACTTAACTCACCTACTTCCATATTTTGATCTTCCGTGTAAAACTTCCTCCTCAATCTTGAAGTAAGTTTGTGGAGGCCGGTTGATGTTGGAATATAAGACTTCAAACCCAACAGCCCTTCCATTGACTCAACCACAGATGAGTCCGTGGAGGAATGCAAGAAACTAAGGCTAGTTGATGTCATAATCCAAGCATACCCTTCACTCATCATTCCTAACTCTTTCACAGTTGCGAGAAAGCGAGGAACGAGCAAGTGTGACATATGCACCACAAATACTGTAGTCCTCAACTTCATGATGTTGCGGAGCTCCTCGCTGATCTGTTCATTTGTCGAGGAGGCAGAAATGCAACTTTTATATGCAACATTAACATTTGCCTCTTGTAAGGAATGGATCAAAGATGGAATGATGTCCCTCCCATAATTTAAGTTCTCATATAAAAGGATAACATCCCTCCATCTGAAAGCTTCAATGAGGGCACTTATTCCCGCAGCTTGAAATGTTTCATCCTGTGTGATCTCGACGAAGAAGGGATATTTTCTAGGTGGAGAATGACTCGGTCCAGAAAGAGACATTATAGGGACTTTAACTTCTTCTGCTAATTCTGCCAGAAGGTTTGCTTCGATTCTTGTTTGTGCACCAATTATTGCTTCCACTTTGATGTTATCCAAAAGATTTAGAGCTGCAATGGTTGAGGATCGTGCGTAGAGTTAAAAAAAAATAAAAAAATAAAAAAAAAAAGTTTAAAACTACAATACCAACCCAAAGATTAAGGTCCAGCCCATTATGAAGGTCTTGGTATTCTAGAAGAATCATGCATGGGATTTTGCTAGAGAACTCTAGCAAGCATGTCGGTGGGCAGCTGCAAATGAACTAGATTTTTCTAGTTCAAATCTACATGTTAAGTAGGTGATTAAGCTAGAAAGTTCTAGCAGCTTGTAATATTGTATGGTTATTATGCAAAGCCTAGGTCATTAAGCTCACCTATTATGCAAAGCCTAGGTCATTATGCTCATGCTAGTCAGCCTTCTGCATAATCTACCACGGCCTCCACTCATCTAATGGTCACCAGGCCTCAAGATGGCATTTCCAAACCAAGGACATGCACTAATGGAACATTGCGGTATCCTCTCCCTCATGCTCTTGAAGCGTCTCTTGCGATTGATGAACCTATCTTTTTTTCTCATGCTTTTAAGAATCCTCTGTGGCATTTATATGGGCTGTGAACAAGGATATTAATACTCTTCTCCGTAATAATATATATGGTCCCTTGTTCCTTCTCACCCTAATCAAAACGCAGGTTCTTGCAAATAGGTTTTTTGCATCAAGCACAAACTTGATCGCTTTGTTGAACGTTACAAAGCTTACTTGGTGGCAAAGGGTTTCTTCAGCCTTTGGCAACAACTGCACTGGAGGCTTGAGCCATGTGGCAAATTGACGGCAATTCACATTGTTTTGAGCTTAGCAGTTTGTTGTGGCTGGCCTCTTTGTCAACTAGAAGTGAAAAATGCCTTATATATGAGTTCCTCCAAACATATACATGGCCCAACCTCTAGTGTTCTTCGATCCCGTACACCCAGACTATGTATGTCGGCTCCATATGTGAAATCTCACCCCCAGATTTTCACAATTTAAATTTTTGTATTTCGTATTTACATGAATTTATTTTTCTTTCAATAAATTTTAGAATTTTTGTTAGTTATAAAGTTTGATTTTTCATAATTAGCCATAAAAGAAATTTGTAGACCTTTTGGGATCATTTGTGGACTTTAATGATAGGGCTTATGCACATGCAGGATAAAATCGTTCGTGGAATTGAGTTTTAACGAAGAAGATATAAACGAGCAAAGGGAAGGGAAAAATAGTAAATTAGACACAACAAATAGCAATCCAAAACCAGACTTACTATTTTGGGGAAAGATAACCCGTAAGTTGACCAGTTGCCCCTCCCCGACCCGACGACTGGCCCATTTTCGTGAAAAATTTCTGAGGTCGATTCCGATGTTTTCTCAGCAAATCGTTCTCGACATATCAAGGCTCGACTTTTTTGACGCAAGAGATCTACCTCCTTCATTCACCTCGACGCCAACCACAACCACTAAGACTCATCACAACCTCATTACAAACCGAGCTTTGGTTTGGACGTTTGAGCTCCGATGAGTCCACGGTGAGGGTGCAATTCTCGGATCCAACAGCTTCCTGGCTAATTTTGACTCATTTCGGCTAGATTCGCACTCCAGCAAAGGTAAGAAAATTGTTGTACTCTTCACGAGCTTCATTTTAACATATTATGAGTCGACTTTGGTATTGGTTGTATTCCAACGCGTCGTTGCCATAAGCCACCGCGTTCAACAGTGCGGCGGTGGCCGTGCGTGAGCCCGATAAACCACTTTTTTCCAGTTAGCTAATTTTGATGCCCTGATTTTTTTTTTCACATCCATTTGGTGAAACTCGATCTTGTAAACCTAGTTTCGCAATTGACTGCCATTGGACTTTTGTAAGTGGCGAAGATCCAAAAGTTAGATCATTATGAAATTGAAGTATGTTATTGTGGAAGTATTGTGTTGACCTTGGGAACTTGTGGATAAAAAATCCAATAGGTAGATATTTTGGGTTGGATTACGTAGGGTTGTTGACCTTACCGTTGACCACATTAACCTAGGGTTAACTTTTGGTCAAAATGTCTTGGTTCTTAAATATTGAAATTATCATTATTACAGACCCAATAGATCCTAGTTGGCTTACTTTGATTAGTACGCCATCCTGAGGGATATACATCTTGGTTTGCGTGTAAGTGAAACCTTATTAGGATTCACGTTTATTGGGCTTCAATATGTGAGTGACTTTAATATATGTGGTATGGTTATTACCTAAAAATTCTCATGCTATTATACTTAGTAGATATGACATGGATTATAAAACGTGTTTCTTTTGATATGTTTGTTAAACGAGAGGGCAGCTAGATGACCGTTAACTCATTGCTATGGGGAGTTGTGACACCAAACTCGTATTGTATCTAGTTCTCTTGATTTGTTTTATACTAGGATCCTAGAATTCTGTTCAGTTTCGTTGAGTATTCTGGAACCGTGCGTTCCGTCTGGGTTTTGTTAATTGGTCTGGAACCCCTATCTTTGTTGGATTTTGTTGTATAATCTGGAATCCCTTTCCTTATCATTTCCGTTAAGTGGTCTGGAACCCTATCTTCATTAGATTCCATTGAGTGGTCTTGGAATCCCTCTCCTCTCTGTTCTATTGAGTGGTCAGAATTTCTTTCCCTACGGATTTCGTTGAGTGGTCTGAAATCCCTTTCTGTATCGATTATGTTGAGTGTTCTAGAATCGTGTCTTCGTTAGATTTCGTCAGATCCTTCTCCCTATCAGTTCCATTAAGTGCATGGCTGCAGCGGCCGATGGGTGGGCCCGATTACCCATTTTTTCCATTTGGCTAATTTCAATGTCTGAATTCGTTTTTGACATCCGCTTGACGAGATTCGATCTTGTAAACCTAGTTCCGTTATTAATTGCCACTCAACTTTTGGAGCTGGCAAAGATTTGACCATTGGATCATTATGGAATTGAAGTATGTTATTGTGAAGTATTGTGCTAACCTTAGGAACTTGTGGATCGAAAATCAAATTTGTGGATCTTCTTGAGGGGATTACGTAAGGTTGTTGACCCTACTGTTGATCATGTTGAACAAGGGTTGACTTTTGGTTAAAGTGTCTTGAATCGTTCTTAAATACCAAAATTAGCATTACTGAAGACCCGATAGAGCCTACTAGGCCTACTTTGATTAGCAAGCCATCATGAGGATGTGCACCTCAATTTGCGTGTAAGTGATGGCTTACCATAATTCACGTGGTTATTAGGCTTCTATATGTATATTAGTGACTTTAGTATATGTGGTATGTTATTACTCTGAAAATTTTCATGCTAGTATACTTAGTGGACATGGCATGAATTTATAAAATGTGTTTTCTGTTAGATTGTTGCTTTTGAATTTAGTCATCGATCTATTTTATGAAATGTGTTTTGCTATGTATATTTAAAATGTTTGGGAAACGAGAGGGCTAGTAGAGGACCATTAACCCATTATTATGGGAAATTGTGACATCGAACTCGAACCATGTCTAGTACCCTTGAGTTGTTCTAAAGCAGGTTCCTATAATTCTGTTCGGTTCCGTTGAGTGGTTTGGAAATCGTGCTCTTTTTGGGTTCCATTGAGTTGGTCCAAAATTCTATTTTTGTTGGATTTCGTTGAGTGTTCCAGAATCCCTTTCCCTATTAGTTTCGCTGAGTGGTCTTGAACCCTGCCTTCGTCGGATTTCGTGGAGAGGTCTAGAATCTATTTCCCTTTCGGTTCTGTTATGTCGTCCGAAACCCTATATTCCTTGGATTCCATTGAGTGGTCTGAAATCCTATCTTTGTTGGATTCTATTAAGTGGTCTGGAATCCTTATCCTTATCAATTTCGTTGAGTGGTCTGGAACCCTGTCTTCGTTGAATTCTATTAAGTGGTCCGGAATCGCTTTTATCTATCAATTTCGTTGAGTGGTCTGGAACCTTATCTTGTTTGATTCTGTTGAGTGGTCATGAATCCCTTTCTCTATCGGTTTCATTCAGTGGTCTGGAACCCTATCTCCATCTAGTTTCCATTGAGTTGGTCTGAAACTCTGCTCTGTTTGGATTATATTTAGTTGGTCTAAAATCTCACTTTCTATTGGTTCTGTTGAGTTGGTCTGAAACCCTAGAACTCATTGTGAGGTATGTGAAGATGGAATGACGTATTGGTGCATCACTTACGTCAATTGTCTAGAACCTTATATTTTTATGCTAGGAATGTCATGAGAATGTATTTTATTTTCGTTAATTTTTCGTATTTCGCATTTACGCGAATGTATTTTATTTTCGTTAAATTTTATAAATTTAGTTAGTTACAAAGTTTAATTTTTTGTAATTAGCCATTAAAAATTCATAAACTTTTTTGGATCAATCGTGGACTTTCCAGATAGGCTCTATTCCACGAATGTGTAGATGAATAATGTTCACGAAATGGAATTTTAACGAAGAAGATATATGTGAGCAAAGGATAAGGCAAAATAGTAAATTAGACGCTTTATAGATAGCAGCCCGCCAGAACCGGACTTACTACTTTGGGGGAAGCCAACCCACGTGCAGTCTGGAGATCACCTTGCAGATGGATCAACTTTGAAGAGTGTTAAGACTTGAATCCTTCTCCTAAGACTTATGAGAGCTGTTAATTAGGCTATTTAATTGGAGTTGACTATCGTTGTAAACAATTCTTTGGGATTTTCTCTGTTGCATAAAAATTGGACCTCTTTTATGTAATTCGAATGTCCCAAATATAATCTTCTACATATTCTGTCCTAAATCTCCAATTACAAACCCAAGATTACTTGCTACAAATAGCATAACTTTTTGGCCAAATTGGATTATTCATCCCCGTGGTCATAGGAAACTTGCATGATGACCCCCGTGGTGAAAAAACTAGGAATTAAACCCCTGTGGTCAAGAATATTAGCAAATTTAGTCCAAAAGTAAGATTTCTGTTAAATGACTGTTAAAAGTATGGGTAAAACTGTATTTTCAGTTCCAATTGACAATTAAAATAAATATTTTTTTTATAACAATTAACAAAAAAAATTAATGCTTAATTTTTTAAATAAAAAAAAGCCCCAATTCAATGTCAATTGGAACTGAAAATACAGTTTTACCCCAACTTTTAACAGTCCTTTAACAGAAATCTTACTTTTGGACTAACATTCAATGTCAAGTGTCCTATGACCATGGGGATGAACAATCCAATTTAGCCTAACTTTTTTGTTGGCCGCAATTCAAATATCCATGGCGCAGGCTCGCAGCCCTGCTTGTATGATCCCTCTGTTGACTAAGGAGAACAAATATTCTACTGGTTTTTTCTTTTTTGGGTCAAAACCTTTTTATTGGTTGCGAATATATCAAGGGGATTAGAGAAACAACATAGATGAGATTTGATGACAGCTTCTTATAATTACTATTTTTTTCATAGAACGATAACGTTAGTGTGTTAAATAGTTAATTGTTAGGAAAGAAAAAAATTGGTAGAGATCAAACTTGCACCAAGTTACATAATTACCAAGTATAACTGCATGCCACTATATATAAAGCTAATTATTTAATGGTACGTAGCTGCCATAAAAACTTAAAAAGAAAAGGTATATGCGACTCACCAGCTGATAGAGCATGTAGAGGTTTTCCTTTGGAATCCTTGTTTCGTAGAAGTAGCCTTGTGGTGTAGTTTTTATGCAGCTGGTAAAAATCAGACAGGGCCGTAGAAATGCAACTGAGAATAATCTGCCCTTCCCTTGACCCCATGTCAAGAATCACACCCACATGAACATCTTCAACAACAATATTTTCGGCAAACAAGAGACCTAGAAGGCTAAACAAGGTCACGACGGACAGACAGATGATGGCTATTTGCTTCTTTGATTGAAACTCCATGTGCATCACTAACTCAAATTACTCAATTAATCAAATACTTCTCTTGTTTGGTTTAGCACCGCAGCATCGTTTCGCTTATATAGGGTTAAAGTTGTTGGAAGTTAAAGCAAAATAAATGCGATAGTTACACATTCACATTCGTGGAATAGTTGGCAGCAGCTATACTTGACCGAAAAGTCTCCCAAAAAAGTATATAAACTAAATGAAGTCAATGCTCGAAGAATTTGATGTGAAGCGGACAATCGATGGTTAGGGAACTTGACTTCGTCGTTGGAATAAGCGAAAAGGTTATCAATAGAACAATCGCCGAGAATTATCCTAAGGATCCACTTGAATTTCCTCAGCAGGGATGAGTCCGAGGACATTGATTCGATCCCACCAATTACTACTTACTAAACTTCGTAACAACTAGCGCTTACTCGCTTTCTCTAACAGGCCTTTCGAAAGTTTTGAGTAATTTCCAAAGAGATATGACTATGCCCGCTATTCCTAGGGAACGCATGTCGCAAAGTAACATCACCGTTTTAAGTTTGCAGTTGGTCTTAACTAACTTGTACCACTAAGATTTTTCCGTTTCCCAACATTCCGATGTAGATCCGACTCCGCCCGTAATTCCTAAGGAACGCACGTTGCAGAGTATCGATTTAATGTTGAAAATCATCCAACAATCCATCCATTACGTCGCCGGTGAGGCATGGTCCCGACTCGAGATTTCTTCTTCTTCAATAGGATATGACTATACACAACATGATAAGGGTTGCACAACCATGCCGAATTGACACGCCCGACCCTGATATTCCCCGAACACCAGGGTAAGCACGTGCTGGCGATCATCTAGGTTTGGGTGTAGGCGAAGACGTTTGAGTGTGGAGATCGGGGATACAGAGTGTGTGCGAGAGAGAGATATATATGAGAGTGAGTGAGCTAAGAGTGTTTTGGGGGAGTGACATAGGAAGAGAAATGAGGAGGAGAGTAGGCTGGGGTAAGGAGACAAAATCAAAGGGGTGAGCCCCACATGGCTCACCAATTAAGGCCAAATAAAGCAACCTTTTCAAAATCATCCTCAACTTAAATGAAATTACAATTATGTCCTTCCGTTCCATAAATCCTAGGACGGGTTATCACACTCCTTTTGGCTTAGTGGTCTTGTTGCGATCACTTTTCTTCGAATGCTTCTTGTACTTCATGGCATCCCAATACCAAAATCGGGTCCATGAAGAAATCTTCACACCTGACTTACCAGGCAATCCTCGGCTATTACGATGAGAAAATTCCTCCACGCTAGGAGCAACCTCATCATAAAACTTACCTTGGATGGGCAAGCCTCCTATCTTGTGGAGATCCTAATGTGAAATCAACATCTCCTCTTGTGACGTGTGAAGTGTGTTGGTCGCTGAACACTAATGCTCAAAGAATGCACGAAGGACGGAATGATGGCGATCATAACTAAACAAAGATGTGTACACGGCGTGACAAAGGCCCACACTCTTGCTTGATTTGTGCCACATGTCATTGATGACTTGTCCATTTGTGATGAGTCATATGTCACGTGGAGCTTTGTGATGCATCAATTGTATGCAACAAAATTTACATTACTACAAATGCCCTCACTTCAAGGCATGTTGTAGGCATGTGCTTGTCACATGTAGGAAATATGTTTTGAAGTCCTGCAATGTGAATGTTCTAACTCAAGGGTTGTTGAGACTTGATCTTGAATTAGTTTTCTTCTTCAAAGGCCGTAGAGGCGTATTTCTTGAATGGAAATGATGAATTTCGTCAAGGGCCGTTGAGGCCTATTTGTTGAGCGAAACATATCTTCAAGGCCCGTTGAGGCTTGATCTTGAATGAAATGAAAATTTTCTTCAAGGGCCGTAGAGGCTTAATCTTGAATGAAAATTTGGAAAATGGATAAATCGGCACATACTTATTGTGCATATTGATTTTCCATAATTTTTTTGACAAAATACATTTGGTGTATTTTGGGACTTGAATTTTTTTCTTGTGGGTATGGGAAAAAAATGCTTTTCCTCCCTTAGGTAGGAATCTTCTTCAATTTTGGTAATGAGGGTGATTTCCTTCAAGATGTTGGAAAGCTTTAGTGATTTCCTAAAAGGTTTTGGAAAGATTTAATGCTTGTCCTTGGGTAAGTAGGATTTGCATTTTTTTTTTCTTTTTCATTTCCATTTTTTCGGCCAATGTGGTGTTTTCCCTCTTGGTTTGGGAAACTTGAAAACTTGTCCTTGCCTTGATGTTTTAGAAATTTTTTATTTCTTTGTTTCCTTTTCTTCTCTTTGCTGATTTTGTTGCAAAAATAGCATTTTTTTTTTCTTTGTGCCAAAATCAGCTTGCCCTTTTTTTTTGCTTGGAATTTGCTTTCTTCTTGTAGCTGGAATGTGCTTCCTTCTTTTGATTTTCCTTTTGCTATTTGGTATGTATTCTCCCTATAGCATTAGGAAGCAATTGACCCTTATTTATAGGAAAATTTGGTGTGTGTTTTGGTCACAACAATTCCTTGCCGTGTGCAATGTTCTTGCTGCTGCCATGTGTGTTGCTTGCTACCGTGAGTTGTAGCTACTTCAGGCTTGTTGCAGTGCATCACTTTTTACCGCGTGATGCTGTGCAAAAGACAGCAGCGAGGTTACGCTGTGTCGTGCCTTTTGGTTGTAGTTTCCTTCAATGGTGACGTTGCCATGCAATGCAAGAAACTGCTTGCGTAATCGTTGAGGGGTTGCAAAGTGCGATTGCATAGCATTTTGGTTTTCTTTGCTACTGTAGCGTGCTTTGAAGAACCATCTTGTTGCTGCCCTCTTTGCTGTGCTGCTCAAGCTTTGTGGCTGATTTCATTTCGTCGTTGTGATTTTGTCATCGTCATCCTTCAATGCTCACGAGGTTTGTCTCGCATGTCTTTTGCTTTAGTAAAAAAAATTTCTTCTTCTTTCTTTTTTTTTTCTTGTCGTCCCACCTTGTGCTTATGTTGTCTTTTCTTTTCTTTTTTTTCGTTGCAGCCATGGTATTTTTCAAGTGCTTTAAGAGCAATACCATCATTACTCTTGCGAAGGAAGGTGATTCACAAGATAAGGGAACGACGTTGAAACTTTGTGCGTCGTTGATTGGCCCTAAGGCACTTGTTCCTCCTGCAAAAGACAACTCGACGCATATCAAGTCATGGTCTTCTGAAGTATCTTAGGAGGTGACAGATTTTGGTCGACCAAATACGAAGAATAAGGCATGTACGTCGAGGATTCTTATCTTGAATCCTTCGAACCATGTTCATGACAATTTGCCAGCTTCATTTAAGCTTCTTGGTGATCGATTCCGTGACGGAGCTATAACTTGGAATAGCACCTTGTCAACTACTGGAGAAGCTGTCTTTGTTGAGTTTTATTGGGAGTGGCTTGAAGATGTCTTGAGCTGATCCAAAGAGGTGCTTACTAATGTGGGTCTTTATCACGCTGTATAAACATCTTTGTATAGTTATTATCGCCATCATTCCGTCCTTCGTGCACTTTTCAAGCATTAGTGTTCAGCGACCAACACACGGCACAAAGGGAGATGTCGATTTCACTTTGGGATATCCATAAGATAGAAGGTTTGCCGATCCAGGGTAAGTTTTACGATGAGGTTGTTCATAGCGTGGAGGAATTTACTCATCGCAATAGCCAAGAATTGCCTGCAAGTTGCCGCTATTTGTTTTAGGCGTATCACAAACTTTCCAAATAGCCTCAGGGTAATTCAGGCGTGAATATATCTTCAAGTATCTGATTTTGGTATTGGGGTTCTATGAAGTACAAGAAGCCTTCGAAGAAAAGTGGTCGCAACAAGACAACCAAGCCAAATGGAGACTTAGATCTGTCAGGTGCCATTGGTTCAGCTGGGTGCCATACCCTTATCGAATTGAAAGCATTTACCGAACTTGGCGTAGCATCAGAGCATGCAGAAGAATCTTGCATAGCCGCTTTCTTAGCTTGTTGGCTTTGTAAGTTTGTTTTTCCCAAAGACGACGTTAACTTTATTTGTCCCAGAGTTTTCAAAATGGCTAGTAAGATGGCTGCAGGTGAATCTTTCAGCCTTGCTATTCCGATTTTAGCCAACATTTACGACGGCTTGAGTGTTGTTTAGAACTCAGGGAGCACTGAAGATCGTGTTGTGGTATTTCCCTACCACTATGCATACGGTTGGTTGGGTGAGTATTTTGGCACTCATTTTTCTTCTTTAACTTTAGACAAGTCGAGGCCTTCTTCGTCAACTTTAGCCAAGTCGGGGCCTTTGATGACAAAGTACTCTAGCCTGCTTTCTGTAACAAGCCTGATGATTTGCAAGCGTAAACATTGTTTAGAAACTGTGAAAGTTTGAGAATGGATCATCTGGCAAGGGTTGGCTCAGCGCGGTGAGGCCTCATAGATGATTCACATCTTCGTTTCTCAGACTTGTCTTATCTTACAAGTCTTCACTCGGGGTATGTTTCTTTACGGTAAGGAGACCGATGTATTGTTCAGTCGTATAGTCATCACCGTTTCAGCAGGCAGTTTGTCTTTATCTAACATGTGCCAGGCAAGCTGAAGGAAAATGCATAGTCGGAATCCTTGCAAGCCGTGTATATGTATTAGGAGTCTTGTACCCGTGCCTGCACAAATGTTTCTATCACTCCGCCAGCCAAGGACGAGTTCAAGAGTAATCCAGTAACCCATGCCTACGTAGGTTGATGGTCAAAGGTACACCATGAAGACTTGGGGATGGCAAGTGGAACCAATTCTTCTCGTTCACGCAATGATGCGCTAAGAGAGGGTTGTTATGCGATTCCTACGCAGTTGGCACCTTTCAATTGTGCGAGCGCAGCTCCTTTGCAAGATGGACCTGCAGCCTTAGCTCTTCAATGCTCGTGTTTGTCTTCTCAGCGTTCAGATGCTTCTGAAAAGGCGAGTGACGAAGTTGACTCGCACGAAGATGAACTTGTTTTCTGGCAGCGTCAACAAGTTTTGAACAAGCAATAGCTTGAAGGTGCTCAGGATGACAGCGATGTCAATTTTCGTCATAAGAATAAGAAAGTGTTTAGGCCTCCTCAATTTGATGGATGTGTGTCACTTGAGAAAGATGAATGTATTTCATTCTTTCTTGTGATTTCTTCTGCTTTCATTGGTTCAGTTTTTGTTTCTAACATCTTTCTTTGTCTTCTTTAGGATGGGCCCTCTTGTTCTTTTGATTTGGCGAACATGGGCATTCATTCCTTTACGGGATATGCTATTTGGGGTAATCTATCTACAAACGAGGAAATTGGGGACCCGTTCGGTGCAGAGCTTATTACAAATCAACCAAATTGTCCAAGTTTGTCGTGTGTAGGCGAAGGTATGCAAGAGCCCGTCATGCGTCCAACACCTTTTCCAGCTAGCTCTAAGATCTCTCTTAGAGGGCCAAACCTTAGTGGCACTGAGCAGCTTATCCATCGCATCAACCTTCGCGCGACCATGGATATCAAGAGCTACATTGAGAAGAGGATTTCAAGTGCCCAGTGGAGGACCTTGCATTGCTCAATGAGGACTTGTCAAAGCTTGTTTTTTGTGATTGACAACCTTAACGTTGATTCCGAGCTCTTGAGAGTCAAAATTGCCGAACTTATGGCCGCCTCAACTAAGTATTCTTCCTTGCATGCTATTTCCTCGAAGTGGTTGAGTCCAGAGGTTAGAGCTCAACAACTTGCGGCAATAGACTTATCAAATGCCCAAGTTCGGTCTTCTCAGCAAGCTGCTTTGAAAGGTTATCAAGTCACAATGACTTCTTTAGCTTCCATCCAGGCACGTCTAGAAGCGTTGGCACGTGAGCAAAAGCAGTTGAAAATCGAAGCATCACTACTTCAAGGTGTTCTTTCGGAGTAGGAAGCTATACTTTCTCAGCATCAAAAGGAGATTTCACGCCTAGAGCAAGAGAAATGCATGGCTATATAGTTGCCTATCTTGTCTCCCACCCATGTGGAGACTTTGAAGACTTTGGAAGGCTTGCTTGAAGATCGTCGTCGTAGTTTTAGGGACATAGCTTTCAAGTAGTGTCTTCGGTTCTTTGTACTTTATGCCTTTTTTTTTTTTTTTGTAATAAGGCTTTCGAGCTGACTTTTCCCTTTAAAGAAATAAAGTATTCATATTTTGAATTTGCTCCTTATTCTTCAAAGTGTTTGCATTTTTTTTTGTTGGTGATGTGACTGTACTTGAAGTTTTAAAGTTTCAAGTTGCCTACGTACCTTCGGTTGATGAGGGATCAAGTCATGACGTAGTTCAAAGGAATGATAGATTGTGTTTTTTATGGTTTTGACAGTTTTGATGGTGATTTTGCTATACATAGTTTGTGCTCTTGTGGGCTAGGAGCGTTGAATGTCGCCTTTTAAGCTCGTGCGAACAATGAGCATTGAGTTTTGCCTTTTAAGCTCATGCGAAAAAGGAGAATTGTGTCGTGTAGTTTAGACTCATGTAGGCGAGGAGCTTTGACTGTCGCCTTTTAAACTTGTGTGAACAATGAGTGTTGAGTGTCGTCTTTTAAACTCATGCGAACAAAGAGTGTCGAGTGTCGCCTTTTAAGCTCGTGCGAACGAGCCTTATGCCGTGTGCAGTTTAGGCTCGTGTAGGCGATGAGCATTGAGTTTGGTTTAGGGGTAATAGCGCTTTAAGAACCTGCCGTTGATGGGGCCGATCTTTAAGCTGTCTTCCGCCATGATTCAGTAAGCGTCGTTGGTGTAGACCTCTTGTATTACATAAGGTTCATCCCACTTTGATGTGAACTTGCTTTTTATTTTATGAGTTGTGATGATGGGCCTTCGTAATGCCAAGACAAGATCTCCAGTTTGGAAATACCTTAGACATACCTTCTTGTTGAATGCCTTGGATAGCCGTGCTTGGTAACATTCCAAGTGTTGTTGAGCTTCGAGCCTTCTTTCATCGAGTGCTTCCAACTCTTGAACTTGTAGCTTTGCATTTTCCTCTTTAGTTAAGCCTTCTTGTATAGACATCATTAGTGAGGGGATTTGACTTTCGAGCTGCAGAACAGCTTTCGCGCCATATACGAGAGAATAAGGCATAGCTTGGTATGAGTCCTATATGTCGTCCTATATGCCCAAAGTTTTTCACTTATTCTTTTATGCTAGTATCTTTTTGTTCGGTCAATCACCTTCTTTAGGAGGTTGCACAACGTTTTGTTGAATGTTTCTGCAAGACCGTTGGCCGGAGCATGATACATGGAAGACTTGTGCTGCTTGAAGTTGTATTTCTCGTAGAGCTTGTCCATGAGTCAGTTGGATAACTATTTTTCGTTATCAGTGATGATGTAGCGAGGCACACCATATCGATAGATAATATGCTCTTTGATGAAATGGATGACAGTTTTCTTCTTGACTTCCCTTAAAGGTACGGCTTCAGCCCACTGGGAAAAGTAATATGTTGCAGCTAAGATGTAGGCTTCTCCTGCAAATGACTTTGGTGTGATTGGTCCTACAACGTCCAATCCTCATGCATCAAATGGCCATAAAGCAATTGTAGGGTGTAATGGTTCAGGCAGTTGATGTATGAAGTTGGGGTGGAATTGGCAAGCTTGGCACCTTTTGGCGTATTCCAGGCAATCATTCACTATGCTTGGCCAGTAGTAGCCCATTTTTTTGAGCTGGAAGTGCAACTTTGGTCCAGACTGATGCACTCCGCATACTCCTGAGTGTGCTTCTTCCATGTCTTGATTGGCTTCTTTCTCACCCAGGCATCTTAGAAGTACTCCTTCAAAAGAGCGTCGGTAAAGTGTTCCTTTGTAGTAGAAGAAGCGAGGTGCTCGTCGACGTATTTCAGAGCGGTGTCTAAGATCGTCTGGAAGCTTCCATGCTCCAAGTAGTCGATCAGCAGCTGTCTCCATTCTTCAGTGTCGACTAGAAGTACTGAGATGATGTTTGTGTCATCTAGTAGCATTTCAATAATGAGTGAGATCACCCATCTTTGGCAAACTGGCACGTCTGCAACTTCATCTTCTTTTAGTGCCATACTTAAGGCTAGGTTGGCCAGAGCGTCCGCCATTTGATTTTGTTTTCTTGGCACATGTTCCAGCATCACAGCCTCAAACTTTTGTAGTAGTTGAGTTGCTAACCGAAAGTATGGGACGATATCATCTTTCCTTACTTCATATTCAGTCAAGAGTTAATTGATTATGAGTTTGGAGTCGCCATACACTTCTAGTGTTCTGATTTCCATGTCGATCGCCATTTGGAGCCCAATGATCAATGCTTGGTACTCAGCAACGTTGTTGAAGCATAGCTCGCTTAGTCGAAAGGAATAGGGTAGTACTTGTCTTTGTGGCGACATAAATACTACTCATGCCTCCGCTCCATCTGTTTGTGTGGATCCGTTGAAGAACATTGTCCATGTCGGGAAGATGTCGATGTAGAACACCTCATCGTCAAGAAAGTTGTCTGAGATTTTCCAATCGGCTGAGATTGGATGATTGGCAAGGAAATTTGCTAGTGCTTATCCCTTGACGGCTTTAGCTGGGACGTAGATGATCTCGTATTGATTGAGAAGCAATGCCCATTTAGCTAGTCACACTATCAGAACGAGTTTGGACATAACGTACTTGACTGGGTTGGTTTTAGCAACCAAGTGGATGGTGTAAGCATGCATGTAGTGTCTTAGCTTTGGGACTGCAAGGACTAGGGCAAGGCACATCTTCTTGATCGGTTAGTAGTTAAGCTCGACACCAGTGAGAGTTTTACTTAGGTAGTAGAGTGTTATTTCCTTTTGGTCTTCATTTTCTTGTGCCAAGAGTGCTCTAATGGAACCCTATTATGCGGGAATGTATAGGATGAACAGCTTTCCAGACACGGGAGCTCTAAGACAGGTGGGTTTGCCAGGTACCTTTTTATGCTCTCAAAGGCATTGTGACATGCGTCATCCCATATGAACGGAACATCTTTCTTCATGAGTTGACTGAAGGGTTGACAGTGTCCAGCGAAGTTGGAGATGAAGCGTCTGATGAAGGCTAGCCGCCCTTGTAGACTTTTCAGCTCGTGTAAGTTCCTTAGTTTGGGTATGTTTTGGATGGCATTGATCTTTGATTAGTCTACTTCAATGTCGCAATGCTTGACAATGAAGCTGAGGAACTTCCCAAAAGTAACGCCAAATGCACACTTCAATAGGTTCATTTTGAGGTTGTAGTGTTGTAGTTTGTTGAACGCTATTAGTAAATCCTTCAAGTGGTTGGACCACTTTTTGGTCTTGACAACTACGTCATCCACGTAACATTCTACGTTTTTGTGTAGCATGTCGTTGAAGATCTTCTGCATTGCACGTTGATATGTAGCTCCAGCATTCTTCAAGCCAAAGGACATTACCTTGTAGCAGTAGATACCTTTTGGAGTGTGGAATGTTGTTAGTTCCTCGTCTTCGGGATCCATGCAGATTTGATTGTATCCACAGGAGCCGTCCATGAATGATAGTGCCTCGTGGCCAATGGTTGCATCCACCATGATTTCGATGATTGGTAAGGGAAAGTCATCATTCGGGCAAGCATCATTGAGGTCATGAAAATTTACGCAAACACATATTTGTCCAAATTTTTTAAGGATAATGACGATGTTAGAGATCCACTTTGGGTATTGCTCCTCTCGAATGAAGCCTGCTTCGATTAGCTTGTCAATCTCGGCCTCAATTTATAGCATGAGCTCGGATTGATAGCGTCTTTGACTTTGCTTTATCGTTCACATTCCAGACTTGACTACAAGACGATTGTAGGGTCAAGGTCGGGCATTTCCTTGTAGGTCCAAGCAAAGATGTCTTTGTACTCCAATAGTAGTTGGTAATACTTCTCGATCTTGTCTGCACTTAGTAGTGCACTTACGAAGATAGGTTTCAGCTCCTTGTTTGTGCCTAAGTTGAGCTCCTTGAGATCATCAACCGTGGCTTACCCCTCGTCTTCTAGTTGTGGTGGTGCAACAGTGACGTCTTCCTCAGGGGTTTCGTCATCTTTGTCTTCTTGGATCATGATGTGGAAGACGTCTTGGACCTCCTCTTCAGTGTTGTCCCATTGGGCTTGTTGGTATGAAGATTGGTCAATGTGTACGATGGTGTGCCTCTTTACCTTTAGTTGTCCTTTTATGTTGACTTCCAAGGCTGCTTGGCGCTTCATCCTTAAAGAAATTAAGCTTCGAACGTCATATTTTTTTGCTAAATAGTTGAGCTTTTCTTCTTTCGGTGTTGTCTTCCTCTTCCTAGAAGGCTTCTTGGTTTCTTCAAGTTTTTCCAAGGCTGACTATCACAGATGAGAGCTAGTCATGTTGCTTTGCTTCTTAGGTTTTGACAACCTTTCAAAAACACAGCTTTGGGGTGTTGGTGTCTTGAGCCATTTAAAGAAGGAAGTTCGGTCTTGACTACCAATGCGATCAAGTGCCGAAATTCTGGGTTTTGAATGATTCAGCCTATCGAATACTGACGTTTGAGAGGCGGGTTTAGGCTCATCTTGATCTTGTCCAACACTCACATTTATGTGTTAAGTGTTAACATTTTTTGTTTTGCTTGAAATCTTCATGGGTGTATTGGTGTTAAGCCAAGTCCATCTTTGTTGTTATCAACTCCATAACCATGTTCATTCAACTTCTTTTGAGTCTCGGTGAGGTCACATTCTTTGTCATTGACGATGTTTGAAACCTTCTTTCCAAGATTTGAAGGGGAGGCAAAATCGTACCCAACCTTTGACATGAGTTTGTAGGCGTTTGGGTCGAAACCTTCTTCAGTCATCTTGGTTGGAAGAGTGCTCGATTCCACCCCATTTGGTAGAGGTTTTACGAAACCTTACGGTGGTTTTGAAACTTTAGCGTCGCTTAGTTGTGTCAGAGGTAAAACTGTGTTTGTCTTGAGCAGCTTTATATCGTCCTTGTGCACCTATGTGTCAGCTTCGCTTGTTCCAATTCTGAATGGGGATTGCCCATTCTTTCTTTTTAATACTGGGATGTATTGGAAAACATATGTGTTTAGTCCTTTTGAAGGCGTCACACTCCTGTTGGTTGTTGTGGGTTTGGCAGGCTCATCATCGTCTTTGTTTGAAGATGGCACGGCTTCCCTTTCTTGCTTCTTGGGCACGGCTTGCCAATCTTGTTGTTTAGGTGCGGAGGCCTATGGATTTGATCTCATTTGGAAGAGCTTCGGGTACCATGTCTTCATCCATGTAGAACTTGGCATCCATGAAGTGTGATTCAATCACATGGAATAACGTGCTTGATTTGAGTTCGCCAATGGTCATCTCCACTCGGATCATGCCCATCGCTCTTTGTCCTCCTTGGTTAAAACCTTGGATTAGGAGGCGGCTTTGGGATAGTTCATCCACCTTCATGCCGATTGTGGTCATTGTTGACTTTGGCATGATGTTTACGGCCAATCCATTATCCACAAACATGCGGTTAACTTTGTGCTCCATTACGTACCCAGAGACGAAGAGATGACGGTTGTGAGGCCTTGATCCCAGTAGCAAGTCTTCATCAGTGAAGTTGATTGTGTCATGGGCGGCACAACACGTAGCATACTCATGTGGCCAATGTTTCAAGCCTTCGTCCTTGCTTTCTTTCACTTCGTAGTCGTCAGGACTCTCCAAGACTACTATTAGTGTTTTTCGCATCTTCTTGGGCAATAGTAGTGCTTCCTCAATGCTAAAGTATGTTGGTAGGCCTTCTTTGGGCGTGACTGTTTTTTCTTCCTTGATGGCGATAGCTTTGCCATTTTAGGGCTCTTTTATCTCTACTTCAACCATGTGACAGGCAACGGTAGTACACTGTTGGAAGAAGTCATTCGAGAAGTACTCGTACAAGGAGATAGGAATGCGTGGCTCTTGCTCCATAGGTTCCCCAATGTACGTTGGCTTAGCAGCTCTTACATTTCTTTTAGGCTTCTTACTGTTACGGCGGCAGTGTTTTCTCCCTTGTTCCATATTTGGCCTTGTGGCTTATGGTCTTAGCTTCCTTGTCCTTTTGTAGGTCACCAATGTCCATCCTTCTTCATCATCTGTAGCCATATTTTGGTCGCTTGCCCTCAGTGATGGTTGTACAGAAAGTGCTATGTGGCTTGAGCATGGACGGGAGTGGTCATGCGTCACTTGGAGAGGAACGAGATCGAAGGGTCCGAACACAATCGTGGTAGTGTGTGTTGCGGCCGTGTCTCCCAGGTCGAGTTCAATTTGCCCTTGTTATACTAGCTTCATGATGAGCTCCTTGAGGACGAAGCATTTGCCAACAGGATGACTCACGATACGATGATACTTGCAGTACTTAGGATCGTTAACGTGATTCATCTCTTCCGAGCGCTTGCATTCAGGTAACTCAATTACCTTCTTTTCCAGCAAGTCGTCTAGCATTGCAGCCACGTCAGAGTCAGGAAAATGGTACATCTTCTGCTCCAGTTCCCTCAATGTGTTTTTGTAACTATCTCTGGTGCGATAAGGCTCACATTTCATCTCCTTTGTTTTGTTTTTTAAGGAGATCTTGATGAGGGTAGTATGGATGGAAAAAGCTTCCTTGGTAGGATTTTTCCCAGCCTTATCTACCTTTAGAGCGAACACCTTATCCTTTTTGAAGTCGGTGATGGGCTTTCTTCCCATGATTGGCAATGTTCAACTCCATGTCATGGGATCGAGTTGCCAATTCTTCAAAAGTTCTTGGTTTTATGCCTTGGATGATGTAATGTAACCCCCAATGCATGCCTTGAACACACATCTCAATGGCGGAGGTTTCAGAAAACTAATCTTTGCAATCCAGACTTAATGAATGCCACCTATTGATGTAGTCGACGATAGGTTCATCCTTCAAATGTTTCGTACTCGTCAGCTCTAGCATATTTACGGTGCGGCGAGTATTGTAGAAGCGATTGAGGAATTCCCTTTCAAGTTGGTCTCAGCTGTTGATAGATTCGGGCTCGAGGTCGGTGTACCAGTCAAGAGCATTACCTTTTAGTGAGCGCACGAACTGCTTGATGAGGTAGTCTCCCTTCGTCCCAGAATTGTTGCAGGTTTCAATGAAATAGGCAATATGTTGTTTAAGATTGCCATTTCCATCGAATTGCATGAATTTGGGTGGCTGATAACCCCTTGGCATCCTTAAGGCGTCAATCTTTTTAGAGTAGAGCTTTGAGTACAGCATGGAGTCATGTGAGCTCCATTCGTAGTGCGCCTTGATGGTGCTTGTGATCATCTCTTACAACTGTTGGATAGAGAAAGATCCCATGAATGTGGTAGCTTGGTCCATCTCCAACTTCTCATTAGCTTTCTCCTCCAGAAGCTCATCTTCTTCGTCAGTTTCTTTCTTTGGTGGATCAACCTTTGGGTCAGCTATCTCGTCGTGCTGCACCTCCAGATGGTTAATGAGTGTAGTAATCTGCAAGTCCTTTTCTTCCACGGTCCTTGTCAGCCTTGCAATTGCTTCACTCATTTGTGCCAACTGCTCCTCGATTGAAGTCGCACCAGTAGTCATGACTTGCATGTCTACGGGATACAAGTTGCTGGTTGAGTCGGCATCGGAAGTCAATGACTCAGAGTACCTCATTGGGTTTTCTTCCCTTGGCACTCTTAGCGAGTCCAGGGTGATCATGGGCTCGTGCCTCGGGTGCTCTTGCTCCTTTGGCAGAGTGGAAGGCACGACAAAAAGAGCTATTGCCATGCTTCGGGTTGTGATGCCCAAAGTGCCACCATTTTCGACAAGGATGTTCTTGTTCTTCGCGTTGGTTGCGAGAATAGCTTGATCATTTCTTAATGCCATGTGTGTTTCTTGTGGATTTGAAGACAGAGATGAAAGGCTGTTTCTTGTGGATTTGAAGACAGAGATGAAAGGCAAAGAGGTCTCACTGGGCGTGCCAAATTCGTAAACAAGAAAATTCTGTAACCTATGAAACAAGAACACGTGTACAAAGTAGATTTGTATTGATGAATTTGTAGGGTTACAATCTCTGTTTACAACTTTCCTCTGATTCAGTCTTCAAATTTGATGTAGATGAGTAGGTTGTTGATCCAAGGGTCGCGATGACTTGATCTCGGACGAACGATTGAATGATTGCTTCAAGTTTAGAGCTTGAAACAACGCTTGGATGGTCTTCACCTCAAAGATGCGACAAGGGTAATGTTGATGTAGGATTTCATTGATTCAAGGGTCTTAGTGACTTGATCTTGAAACAAACGTCGTTACCAGTTTTGAGCTTGCAACAAAGTCTTGAAGGAATCGACACGAGTGCTTGTTAATTCTTCAAAGGAGAACTTCGGCTTTGGTCGAAAGAAAGCTTCACCTTTGGCTGTGCGTTCTTCGAAGAGAGCTTTGGCAGCGTATTAGTCTTCAAAGATTTGGCAGAGGTTCTTCCCAGTGTGAGAATTTCAACCTTGAATGTAGAAATTGTCCCCCTTATGCTTGTCTTGGGACCTTGTATTTATAGACTTTCAAAGTCATGCCTTTGGGTGGATTTCGCTTTGATTTGTGTCTTGATTCGTCCATGGGAGAATTTATGCATGTTTTGTGTCTTGTTTTCAGCCAGTTTCCCATGCTTAGCCTGAAATCTATAGGGCTTGTTGCCTATTTTGGGAGCAATCTTCAATTCTTGCTTGTTTTGTGAAGATGTTTTAGCTTTCTTTCCAATTTTGGGAGCAATTTGGGCCCCTTTTCAATTTTAAGGAGATTGCTTCCCCTTTGCCGAATTTCAAGAACATTTTTTAGCTTCATTTGTTTGATTTGTGCCATATGTCATTGATGACTTATCCATTTGTGATGAGTCATATGCCACGTGGAGCTTTGTGATGCATCATTTGTATGCAACGAAATTTACATGTCTACAGTCATTCTTTCCATTTTAAAGCAGCCAATACTTTTGTTGAATATGACCCACTTCATCACAATGATGACATATAGGAAATAATCTGGTCACTATACTAGGATTGACTTCAGTTGCCACAAGCTTTTATTCCTTTACACACTTTGTCTTGGTAACCACGAAGTTTGAAGTACTTTAAACATAACCAATATCATTTTTATCAACATATGGCTTCCCAACACTCATCATTTTTTTTCAACCTTTTTAGCTCTAATAATTAGTTGAATGACCATGTTGTTAGCTTCATTCAATTTGATTCACTGCATCAAGTTAGTCTCATGGTACATTACATTGTTGGTCGTTAGTACATGGACTTGATTTAGCATGTTTTCTTGAGATTTCTTTAAGTCCTGAACTTAAGCTTCAATGGCAGCAACAATTTCATCATTTTCTTCTCTGTCATCACAAACAGGGCCCCTTCCGTTTAGAAACTTAACTTGAGCCCCAAGAGAAATAACCTTTTTCACCTAGTGCCATTCTGACAAGTTGGAGTGACTCATTTTCTTTTAGCAGTTCAGAAACTTTTCTGGATAGCTCAACATTATCCACTTTAGCAACACAAGTCTCATCAAAAAGTGAGTCATGCTTGATACACATAACATCATAAGTCACATTCAAATGATCATCTAACACGCGTTCATCAACACTAAGTTGGCCTTCTTCCACCGAAGCAACAAGAGCAACAATTTGAACTTCATTATCATATGACTGGTCAGATTGCTGAGAGTGATTACTCTCACAATCACTTGAAGGTTTCGTCTTAGCTTTATCTCCATTGTAAACTGGTCTTTTAAAGCTATTGGCACATACATCAGCACGACGATCAGCTCCACCACAAGTGAAGCATGGTCCATGCTCACTCGAAGATGATGTATCTCTAAGATTGAAAAGTTTTGCTTTCTTATTGTCAAAATACTTCTTTTCTTATGATTGAAACTTTGGATCTTTGGAAAAGTCTCCAGTCCTTTTGACATCTCTTCCTTTGTTCTCGAGAATCCTTCTAAATTTTTTGACAAGCAAAGTCAAATCCTCTTCAAGAGATAGATCTTTTAATCACACATTAGCTTTAGCTTTTTGAACCCCTTGGAAAGCAACATCCTTCCATTTTTTCCAATCTACATCTTCCATATCAAGAGTAAGAGAATCAAGGTCAATCAAACCCTAAGCATCCAAGAAGATTTGAAACTTCTCACTCCAAGCAGCGTAATTTGTTACATCGAATAAGGGAGAAGAGTTAGATGAACTAGTAAATCAGTCACGATCCATAATGAGATTCCACCTAATACCAATAACTCCTAGAGATCATTATATGTATATCTAGAGTAAGGATCTAATACCAATTGAAATTGGTACCAAGCAGAATATTCTGCAAATAAACAGCTTAACTTTGCTTAGTATACTGATAGGAGCATATTTATGCTACTTAGTTATGTTGTTTTCTTGCATTTTCGTAGTTAGTTATAACTTATTATAGTGTTTAAGGTCATTTTCGTGCAATTTCAGGTTCATATGGCAAAGTATGCATTTTGAGCCAATTTGGAGCATTTTGGAGCATTTTTGGGCCAAGATTGGATGGTGCAAACATGGAGACATGAGGATGGACGAATTTGATGATTCAAAGGGCTAGAAATCTGCATGTGTGTGTGCAAAGTGTTGGCCTACAACTTCAAACATCATGGCTGCCATGTAATGGCAGAAAATGTGTTTTTTACTAGCTAAATGGATGAAGAACATGCATTGCAAGTATAAACACCACATGGGCAGCAAGAAGGAAAGAAAACAGCAACACACACACCACATGGGCAACAAGGAATCAGAAATTAAAGCATGGGCAACAAGGAATAAGAAATTAAAGCATGGGCAGCAAGGAATCAGCATGGGCAGTGAATAGACAACAAGGAATGGCAGAAATTGGACCACCATGAAGTGGATTTCTGCAAGGATGGCAGATTGTCCATTACTTAATGTTTGCTTGACATTTTCAGCCACTATATAACCCCCCTTGGTTAGGAGTTCAGAAAAACACACCTCCCACACACATTCCATTCATCCCATCCAGCCATACACCCTCCACAATTCATAAATTCGTCAAACACATCCATCACACTTTGCAGCAGCCTTCCTTCACCTTTCACCATATTTTCTGACCCAAAATCATCCCTAGCCGTACCCCCATCAACCCTAAACCTTCCCATACCATTCCACATCCATTCTACACCACAAATAACCCCAAAAACCTGTTCTAAAGTTCTCTGCCGCAACAAGGAGGAAGGAGAATTCGTTGATGAGCTTGCTGCCAAGTTGGAGCGTTCTAGGTGTTTTCTTCCTTTGGATTTTAATTTCTAAATTTATGTATCTTTGCTTGTGAGTATGAGGAACTAAACCCCCTTAGTTGGGGGGTGATTCGAAACCATGAATATGCTTGCAATATGATTTGATTACGTTCAGTTGTTATTTCATAAGTTGTGGTTTCAATTCGTTCATCTACTTGATTGATAACTTATTTGTGTATGTTGATTGAGAGTGCACGCTTAGTTTTCATGCATGAATATGATGCTAGATTATGAGGGAGTTTCACCTAATAGTTACAATCTTATAATCACAAGTAGTGAAGGTCGCTTATAAACGATCGCGTTGAATGAATTCTTGGCATTAGTTTCATGCTCATCATAGTAACGAATGCCTCGTCAACACTTATAGTTCTCATTGTGCTTCATGATTCTTGATTGTATCCTTATTGTGCTCATCACGTAAGGAACCTTTGAGGAATGCTTTGAATTGTTGTATGCGCTTTCCCATCCAATTCATTAACTTAAGGAGAACTTGAAGGTTAATTTAAGCGTATCTAATTAACTTGGGGTGTTGAGTTTCATAATTTATTGGAAGAACAACTGAAAATCGTTTTGTTTGCAAGTGTGTCATGTGTGGAGAAGAACCTCCTAACTAGCCTTTTATCCATCCTTTTCATCCAAAAACGTTTTACAATCTGTTTTGTTTTAAAGTTTCTGTTTTGTTTTCAATTTTCGTTCAAAACCAAATCCCTTTTTATTTTGAAGTCTTAGATTAGTTAGAAAGTGTTTTGATTTGTGTTTTTAAGTGTTTTGATTCAAGTTTTCACTCAAATTCGTCAGATTTTGTGTTTGTGCTCAAAACTGCCCAGAAAGTGGTTTTTAGGCAGTTTTGAGTCTTCTAGTTGCTGTTTTGAGTTTTAGGTTTGTTTTAGTGTTTTAAACTTTAGTTTTGCATTCTTTGAGTCTAGTTTAGTGTTTTAAACTTAGTTTTTGAGTTTTTAAGTCAGTTTCCAAGTGTTTAGCAATCCCTCCTAATCCCCGGTCTAGAACGATCCCTACTTACATCTTTACTACAATTTGACAAAAGAGGGTTTAATTTGTGTGCTAGTTAATATCGCATCAAATTTTGGCGCCGTTGCCGGGGATTAGCAACTTTGCTAATCCCTTGGTTCTTTTCTTTTTGTTTAGTTTGTTTTTGTTTTAGTTTCTAACTTAGTTTTATTTTCTTTGGTTGATGTTACTTTTGATATTTGCTTTAGTTCTTTTTCTTTGATTTTAGGTGCTTGAGAAGTAAGACATGGATTTTGCTAGCATTCAAGCTCAATTGGCAAATCTTACTTCTCAATTGTCGCAGTTTGCTGAAAGGACCACAATGCAAAATGTCCCTACATTTAGTGCGTCTTATAGGCAAGGATACCAAGCCAATCAATATCCACAAAGCGATTGGAGTGATCATTCAAACTCTATGTGGTGGGAAGCTCAACAAGTTCAACAAGAAACATATTGGCAACCATATGAGGATTCATATGCACCACCACAGCCTCCCCCTCAATCTTCACATCCAAATTCAGGTATATCAAATTATTATAAGGAAGTTATTCAACAACTGAATTCTTTGGAGCAGGGCAGGGAAGCTCAACCATTTCAACAAGACGCATTTTGGCAACCAATTGAGGATTTCTATCAAGCAAAAGAGTTGGCTGAGTGGAACAATCAATTTAGGCAGAATGCAGAATGCATTGAACAAATTCAAGAACAAATGGTTGAAGATGAGCCCATGGATGAATTGCTACTGTTCGAAGAGGAGGAGGATGCACAAGGCACGGCAAGGGAAGAACAACCCTTGCCGCAACCTCCCAATATTCCTACACCACCCCATTCAAGTAAGGTTGTTCCAAATTTAATTATTTCTAACTTTGTTCCCCCAAATGCACCTTTCCCTGGCAGGTTCATGCAATCCATGAAAGATGAGGGGAAGAAAGACATCTTGGACACCTTTCCAACAATTCACGAGGAAAAAGTGGTTGAGGAGTATCAAGAATTCATCAAAGAGGATGTAGTTGAAACAACCAATGCCAAAGAAGTTGCATTTTATGACACGGGACAAGGCCCAACCATCACATTCAATCTGGCCAAGTCCAATATCCCTGCAACCTTCAAAGATGCGGTGTTTGTAATTGAGTTTGTGTCGGACAAAGCAAGTAAGTCATCTTCTCCAATTTCCATTACGTTTTATACTTACATGTTGTTAATGATTCAGGCACCCATTCTCGAATTTAAACCATTGCCGGATCACTTCACGTATCACCTTCCGTTCAAGGATCAATTTCATGCTATGGGACCTAGGGGAGCTTAAAGAAGAAGTATCGTCCGGCTTCAAGACGTTAAAGAAAGCGCTACTTGGGAGGCAACCCATGCAATTTAACAAAGGAAGACCAAGGAATCACTCCAATTCCAGATTTGCGTTCCTAAACTCTTCTCTTTGTTGTTTCTTTCGAATCTGCCTATTTTGTTGTTTTAGTTACTGTTTTTGTGTGTCCTTTTGTTTGGTGTGATTTTATGCTTGAAACATTGAGGACAATGTTTGATTTAAGTGTGGGGGGGTAACTAAGTGTTTTAGATGCAAATTCGTGGGATTATATCACCCTTAACTTGGAGACTTGTTCCTTGCTGTTTTTAAGTGTTTTTGAGCAGTTTTGGTGTGTTTTAGTGTGTTTTGATGCAAAAATCCGAAAATCACATAAAAATTTGAAAAATTTGTTTTAAAAACCCAAAAAGAGTTGTTTTTGTGTGTTTGTTTGTGTCCTAGGGTACCTTCCAACACAATGATGAGGATTCGGTTTATAATTACATGGCTGTTAAAGAGAGTGATTAACATGGATGAAAGTTTGATTTACTCTTTGTTTATGCTTAGTTGTGGTTATAACTTATGAATTCACATGCAATCATAAAGAAAAAATCAGTTTTTGTAACATGCTTGAAGGAAGGAACTCAAACTAACGCTACAACCTTGTGAGACTTGAGCCTAAACGTTTATTTGGAGAGTTAAAATCTGTGCATTCTTTGTTTTCTAAGTCGTTGCATGATCTCAATATTCCTTGCTTGGTTACTACTTAGAAGGCGTTTCATCATTTAGTTCCAAATGCTAGAACTCATGCCCATTTCATTCAAAGCATGTTATTGATTTGCATAACACATATTCAAGATGAAGTTGTGTAGTGACCACCACCTTAGCCAAAATGCCGTGAATCCCCTATGTCATTATGTTTTGTAGGTTCCAACCCCATTGAGCCTTGTTTAGCCTTTTCCTTGTTAACCCATGTTTTCCTCACCTAGCCTAGATTAGGACTATCCATTCCTTTGTTCTTTAAGCATAGTAAAGCATGATTCAATTAGAATTCTTTTGTGGCAGAAAACAAGTGTGGGGGAAGTTTTTGTTATGTGAATTTGTGTGCCATAAAGCACGGGTTCAAAGAAAAGAAAAGAAAATAGAATTCGTGGAAAAAGAAAAAATGAAGCGAAAAAGTATGAAAAGTTGTGAAAAAGAGCTCCAAAGTTTTGTTTGTTGAAGTAAGGGTCCAAAACAATGAATTTGGCCCTAAGGAGTTGTCTAAATCTTTCCCTTGTGTTTTAAAGTTAGTTTCTGCCATTCAAGTGAATTCTAAGTCTCAATTTCATTACGTTGCTTACTATCGCTTGAAGAACGTTTGTTTTCCCTATCCTTTCTTTGTTAACCAATACCCCAAGCCCCGTTACAACCCTTAACTTCTATCTTGAGTGTTATGTGTTTCAATTTGTGGAGTTTGAATTTGGTATGAGCATATGGTGTCACTGGTTCTCGCATCTAAGTAGTAGCATTCCATTCATGAGATCATATCAAAACATGCTTCTTAACTCTAGAAATTGCATTCTTTGTAAAATATATATGTGAGCATTCGTTTTCATATCTACATCAATCTTCTCACATATGACTAGTGTAGGGTGTGGAGTTAGAAAATCTGAGTGAAAATAGAGTGTATATCTTGTAAGGAATTGAGGGAATTCTCTAAGGCATGTTACTTCATTCAAAGCATTGTTTTAATTGATTACTTGTGAATTTGTAAGTTGTGGCTTAAATTAAGTATGTGCTTGTGTAAAGATGACTCAAATTTGTGGGGATAACGATCTTTAACATGTCATGTTCATTGGAAATCCCTGAGGCAAATGTTGGAAGGATTAGAGTGTGTTTATTGACTTTGTTTCATTTTGTTTATTTTGTTTTGCTCGAGGACTAGCAAAAGCTAAGTGTGGGGGAATTTGATAGGAGCATATTTATGCTACTTAGTTATGTTGTTTTCTTGCATTTTCGTAGTTAGTTATAACTTATTATAGTGTTTAAGGTCATTTTCGTGCAATTTCAGGTTCATATGGCAAAGTATGCATTTTGAGCCAATTTGGAGCATTTTGGAGCATTTTTGGGCCAAGATTGGATGGTGCAAACATGGAGACATGAGGATGGACGAATTTGATGATTCAAAGGGCTAGAAATCTGCATGTGTGTGTGCAAAGTGTTGGCCTACAACTTCAAACATCATGGCTGCCATGTAATGGCAGAAAATGTGTTTTTTACTAGCTAAATGGATGAAGAACATGCATTGCAAGTATAAACACCACATGGGCAGCAAGAAGGAAAGAAAACAGCAACACACACACCACATGGGCAACAAGGAATCAGAAATTAAAGCATGGGCAACAAGGAATAAGAAATTAAAGCATGGGCAGCAAGGAATCAGCATGGGCAGTGAATAGACAACAAGGAATGGCAGAAATTGGACCACCATGAAGTGGATTTCTGCAAGGATGGCAGATTGTCCATTACTTAATGTTTGCTTGACATTTTCAGCCACTATATAACCCCCCTTGGTTAGGAGTTCAGAAAAACACACCTCCCACACACATTCCATTCATCCCATCCAGCCATACACCCTCCACAATTCATAAATTCGTCAAACACATCCATCACACTTTGCAGCAGCCTTCCTTCACCTTTCACCATATTTTCTGACCCAAAATCATCCCTAGCCGTACCCCCATCAACCCTAAACCTTCCCATACCATTCCACATCCATTCTACACCACAAATAACCCCAAAAACCTGTTCTAAAGTTCTCTGCCGCAACAAGGAGGAAGGAGAATTCGTTGATGAGCTTGCTGCCAAGTTGGAGCGTTCTAGGTGTTTTCTTCCTTTGGATTTTAATTTCTAAATTTATGTATCTTTGCTTGTGAGTATGAGGAACTAAACCCCCTTAGTTGGGGGGTGATTCGAAACCATGAATATGCTTGCAATATGATTTGATTACGTTCAGTTGTTATTTCATAAGTTGTGGTTTCAATTCGTTCATCTACTTGATTGATAACTTATTTGTGTATGTTGATTGAGAGTGCACGCTTAGTTTTCATGCATGAATATGATGCTAGATTATGAGGGAGTTTCACCTAATAGTTACAATCTTATAATCACAAGTAGTGAAGGTCGCTTATAAACGATCGCGTTGAATGAATTCTTGGCATTAGTTTCATGCTCATCATAGTAACGAATGCCTCGTCAACACTTATAGTTCTCATTGTGCTTCATGATTCTTGATTGTATCCTTATTGTGCTCATCACGTAAGGAACCTTTGAGGAATGCTTTGAATTGTTGTATGCGCTTTCCCATCCAATTCATTAACTTAAGGAGAACTTGAAGGTTAATTTAAGCGTATCTAATTAACTTGGGGTGTTGAGTTTCATAATTTATTGGAAGAACAACTGAAAATCGTTTTGTTTGCAAGTGTGTCATGTGTGGAGAAGAACCTCCTAACTAGCCTTTTATCCATCCTTTTCATCCAAAAACGTTTTACAATCTGTTTTGTTTTAAAGTTTCTGTTTTGTTTTCAATTTTCGTTCAAAACCAAATCCCTTTTTATTTTGAAGTCTTAGATTAGTTAGAAAGTGTTTTGATTTGTGTTTTTAAGTGTTTTGATTCAAGTTTTCACTCAAATTCGTCAGATTTTGTGTTTGTGCTCAAAACTGCCCAGAAAGTGGTTTTTAGGCAGTTTTGAGTCTTCTAGTTGCTGTTTTGAGTTTTAGGTTTGTTTTAGTGTTTTAAACTTTAGTTTTGCATTCTTTGAGTCTAGTTTAGTGTTTTAAACTTAGTTTTTGAGTTTTTAAGTCAGTTTCCAAGTGTTTAGCAATCCCTCCTAATCCCCGGTCTAGAACGATCCCTACTTACATCTTTACTACAATTTGACAAAAGAGGGTTTAATTTGTGTGCTAGTTAATATCGCATCATATACTAGCCAAATGAGTTGGTCAACTAGTTACAATGATAGAAAGTGCAGTTGCAAGAATAGATCCTGGTTGACTAGTACATCTAACTAATCAAAGTCTGTCCAGATCAGTTTCACAACACCAAATTCTAAACTTAACACATTTACATATCAATTCATTATGCAAACAGCAATGACAAAGCAATTATGAATTAAGGTATACTGGATTGACTAGTCAAGCATTTTAGTCAACTAAGTATAGATTCATCAGTTAATCAAATGCAAATCTACGAATCAAACTTAGTTCACTACAAGATATTCTATTCAATAACAATTCAGTTCATCGCTCATAATATGCAGTGTAAACATAGTCACAAACACATATTAATTAACAACTTAGGATGCATGAAACATATACCAGTAAATAGATATGTAAGCAAGTTTAAGAGAAAAGAACGCCATAAGTTTTTGGCCAAAAAAATCCACCTCTAGGTTAAAAAATCGGGGACTCTCCACTCAATCCAATCCACTAGTGTAAACAAGATTCATGCAAAGTATCCACACAAGCTCAATTCCTAGATCCTAATCTACGGAGCAACTTATACATTTGTGCAACCTCGCCTTACACGAGATGAGAATTTCTTCGATCTTCACAAAGTAGCAGCTCCTCCTAAACTCTTCACATTGTGGCACCAAAATGGAGTTGTTTCTAATCTTCACAAGATGGCATCTCCTCCTGAACTTTTCACCTTGAGTCACCGTGATCGACACCAAAAAATGCACATGTTGTGATAGTGTGCAATCTGGATTCAATGACTAGTCAATTCCTTCAGTCAAACAGTTGAAAGAAAAAATTGACGAGAATCCAAAAACTAGTCAATAAGCAGATTTAAAACTTGAAAAACTTGACCACAAATTTAATGCAAAACCATGAAGAACAATGCAACCCTTTTATGCAATGATTGTGTGTTTAATGCATGATCATGGTTTTGTGGCTAGAGTTTCTGATGAAGAACACAAGAGGCAACCCAAGGTTTTAAAAACACTCTTTGAAAATGTAAAATTTCCTAGCCAAAACAATTGAGCATATAAGAAAATTTAAACAAGCCTTTTCAGAGATAGATTAATAAATATTCCAAGAAGAATATTACCCAGATAAAATGCTTGATGCTCCTAGGGAAATCTGAGATGGAGATGAAAAACCGACCCTTTGAAAATTGTAAACTTTCTCTCCAAAGAGGAAATGAAATCCTATAACCCTATTTAAAAATAAAAAACAAAAATAAAAAAATAAAAATAAAAACCTTTGATTGCTGCAAACAAGGTACAAAGAGACACTTGTCAAATGTACAAGCAATGTGAGCAGATCAATGGTGAAAAGCTCAATCCCGTATAAAATGTGTCAGTCAACCCATATGGGCTGTCTTAAATTGCGTGCCCAGCTAGCTGAACAGCAGCGAGAAATTCTGACGAGATAAGCTCACTATTCGAAATGCATCAGTAAGTTAAACATGAAATGCATATGCATGAACAAACTTTTGAGGTGATGTGCCACAACCTTGAACACGTATTCGGTTATTCCCAATAGCAAAAGCCCTTAAGGAAATATTCTAAAAACTAATTGGAGCATGTGTGGAATTACAATATTAACAAGAAAAACCATACATGAAAGTCTAGACTTCACATGCTTCCTCGTAACTCTCGAGTTGAATAATGCAAAGATTGCAGTGTGCATATATGTTAGTCAGGCTTCTTAGTTTTACAAGAGCTGAGCTTGATATTAAGTTCTGTGATTTTGTTACATCTTCTAGGGGTCGGGTATTTGTACATCCCAAATTAAGTCCATTGACTTTAAAATTGACTTTTAAGTTATGAACATTTTAAGAAAATGTGGAAAAATAACCATAATTTAGTCCTCATATAGGATTCTAGCAATCATTTTAAGTTTATAATAATTAACCAAAAGTTGACATGAAATTATTAAAATACCATTTGATACACTTTTATATTTTTACGATGGTCGGGGTGGATAGGTGGAGGATTGAGTAAATGGGATAGGATAGCTGCTACGTTACGGGTATTTGTATTTTTCAACTTTAATTTAAGTTACTAAATTTGATTTGGGTTTTTTGGATCTGTTTTCAAGCTCTATCCTTTTTAATTATCTCTTAATTTCTATTTTAAGGATATATTTGTACTTTTATTTTTCAATTATAATTATCAAAAGAGTGGTGTTAAGCTCACCTCACTGTCTTATCACTCCACCTACTTTAAAATATAAATGCCAATGACAAATATCTCCTCTTATAAAATGACATTTAAGGACTTAAACAATAACTACTAACATTTGCCACATCATCATTAGTTGAGATAGCAGAAAAAAATATTTAAAAAACCCACCCTACTATACAAGCCCAACCAGTCCACACTGGCCCGCACGCCTCCCTAACAGTGGCGTCGATGCCAGCTAAGGGGAATATATGGGTGGAGCCGTGCAGGTGGGTGGTTTTGAGGCTATGACCGTGCTGTGAAGGGTGGCATGGGGTAGGGAATAAGTGTTGGCGCGGCTGAAATTTTCAGGGTTGTGGTGGTGTTGGGGTTTTGGAGGTCTGATTTTTTTTTCAACGAGTGGCGAGAGTTCCATCTTTGAAGGTCAATCTGCCTCCTTTCGATTCCTTTTTCTCTCTCAAATATCTTCAGAACACAACCCTCAATCCAACAAATAGAATAAGGGAGTGAGCAAAGTAATTCTCACTGTACATGTACCAAAGTGCACCAATGCATTGACATACTCATATTTCTTGTCCATAGTCTAATATTCAATCTTTAATTGGCACACTGACTTGGTTTTTTATGATGATATATATGTACCAGTACATCGTTTGCCATCTATGTCCCTCTTCGAGCTTGACCCAGAAAAAGGTGACTGTGGACCTTCCATGTATGCCTTGATGGATTCTTGTTTGTTGTTTGAATTACTGCTGAATATGTCCCATGGTTGGTTTTTTTTCTTGAGATAAATATATTTACATGTCTATATACATATATATTTATATATACATATTACAGAAAATAAAATTTTAAGAAATTAAAGATATTTAAAAGGTTGTAATTGGAATAATGGTGGGTGGGAAAAGAGTGATGTTATTATTTACCTTTTTATAGTGGGTAGGAATATAATGTGAGTGGAAAGATAAGATAATGGAGTGAGCTTAGTACCACTCTTATCAAAATTTGAAAGAGTGACTATAATTTTATATGGAGTTTAAATTTTAGTTATTTTTCAAATTTTAGTTACATGTCAAATTGTAAATACTTATAAAAAAGCTAGTGGGGGAGATTGGGAGAATAAGAAAGCGTTAGGTGCAACAAGCGGTTTGCATTGCAATAATTCACTTTTAATGTGCTTGTTGTTTGTCGACAACTTTTATGAAAACATGAATTATAGAGTACCCTGATTTTGGTTAAGAGAAATGTTAAGGAGACTCTTTCAAAATGGGACTCTTTGACACGGTGACACCTCACAATTAATATTATAAAACATTGTGCCAACATTATAAAATATTATGTCAAAACCGTGAGGTGGCAGAAAGTCTATAGAGATTTCTACTTTTAAGAGTCTTCTTAGTATTTCTCTTTGGTTAAATCATGTTAGCCTAAGCAAGTTGCAACCAACTAAGAGTAGGGGATTTTATTGGCCTCGCATTTCCTTATTGATAAAACTACAACATATATTGCCCTTTATTTTGACTGACATATTAATTCTCCCAAATGGCTTAACATCGCGAGTCCATTCCATACACCACCATGTGGAATTCCGGTTCTCCAACATGAAACTCTTTTTCTTTCTGATTATATTGAGGAGGAGGAGAGCAACGGCATATACCGTGTAGGCATTTGCCATCACCTTCACATAAACCTTCAAAATGTATCTTAGCTGCATTTTCTCCTCTTGGCATCCACGCGGCCGGGAGATATGCCATGTACTCAGGAACATCACTGTCGACTCCTCGAGTCTCAGGCGTTGTGGTTCTACTCAAAGCAATGCATCCTGATTGGTCCCCAGCAGCCATTAGATCAGCATTAGTGGCAACCGGTATTCATATTTTGATATAGTCTAATTTCATTATCACGATATATGTGAAACTTAACGGTGTTACGAAATGTTGTCAATAATGCAGCATGGACGAATGCTCCATCTGGTTTACCATTGCTAACTAATGGCATTCGATGCTTAAACACCGTGGAGTGATCTCTTCTCAACGTTTGTGTGTGATCCAATTGTTTCTTAGTCCTCATGTAGCCATAACCTTACGATCAACCTCCGAGTCGATGAATACAACTTTCCTTCGAGTAAAAACACACTTTCTATTGCAAAATCTTGGAGCAACGTAGGGAGTGGTAGACGGCTTTCCTGCATGGAGGAATTGGATTTATCTGCATGTGTGTTGGGTTCTCTGGCAGAGAGGAATGACTCTTTTTTCAAATTCGAAGGTGATGACTGTTGGCCAAGGCAGAGAGACTGCTGGGAGATTTCAAGGTGATCAATGAAACGCATCCTACAATTCCTGTTCCTATCAGCTGCCAAATGGTCGCCTCCTCCTCCAAGTGTATACAAAGTTAACATCGGTGGGGTGGTTCAAAGAGGGTGGAGCGACGAGGGCAGTGCGAGCTGTTACAAGAAATGAGAGAGGGGAGTGTATGGTTGGATGTCCCAAACAAATTCAAGGCCTTATTAGTGCCAGAACGATTCCGGCAGCGACAGAGGGCTTCCTGTTTGCATATGAACTTGTATTTCACCATGTCCCTTTGAAAATGGTTGCGAAAGGGGTAAGTGACAGACATCAACGCCGAAGAGGACTGCTTCGAATCAAATTGGATGGCCGTCTGTGGGGGATACTAAAATCCTAAGTGAGCTGTTCAGGTCTTTCTCGTGTTCATGGGAGCAACACGATGCATATGTTTTCGCTCGTTAATTCATGGATTGAGGAGCCACTGCTAAAGTGGCAGGGATGTGTGTGAAATCGAACTCAAGTGCATACGAGAGAGCACATCCGATTAGCCATCTAAATTATAAAAAGGAAATATTTTGCCATATTCTGAGCTGAGATGATTTCTGTCGAAGTATGCAAGACACTAAACACAAAATACAAGTTCTCAAATTAAGGGACAAGAACGTTACACAAGGCCTCATCAGAATTTCACCTTTTTACCACCACATCAAGCGACCATGTCGGGATTCCGGTCGAGAGAATCCTTTCAAAATCTGTGTTCAGAATCTCTTTGTAATGGTTTTTCCCCGAGGGAGATCAGAGTACGACCTAGTACACTGCACGTCTTTCTGTACGTACGCTTGAGCATCGTAGCCTAGAACCCAATTTTACTCATTCTGAAACTATTAGTCATAAATGTTTCCTTTCCCATTTTCCTTCTCGTCTACCATCGCGTTCCCTCCGCTCCACTACCTGCCTGGATTTGCTCCCCCTAGAACCATGCCTCTGACCTGACCCATATCCACCAGGTTGTCCGTCAAATGCTGATACTGAGTCCGGATCTCCAACACTACCCGTGTCACCAGAGTCCTTGCTTCCATCCAGATTTTCTTCATAACCACTGCCGCCATCATCCAGACGATCACGTGATTGTAAAATCGTAGGCTGGCTTGAAAATTGCCGGGACCCAGACAGAACCACAGTTGGCATGGTCCCCATGGAAGAACTGGTAGTTGAAGTTTCGAGCTGCAAGTTTCCGGTACTTGATCTTGTGCTACCGTCACTACCCGCTCTTCCATTTTCTCTTTCACGATACCTATCTCGGGGCCGACTGCAAATGAATAATACCAAACTGAGTCTAAACTGAAAGTAAATGCAGAATATAAAAAAGATGCAGCAAAACATGCATGCACAACAATAAACCAAGGAAAACAGCACAAATGAACACATGCCAGTTCAAAAAACTAATTGCAGGTAATTATGGAAATTAAAGAAAGTAACCATGTCCGATATTCGCCACAGATGCAACTTAGGATGCTACACAGAAAATACAAAGAAAATTCATATTTTATTCAAACTTTCAGTGGCATGCCCTCCACCTTTATATCGGCTAAATAAATATTTTAACATACACTAGCTATTCATGGATGAAAGTTTAGGATCATAAACCAGTCCCACAAATGGCATAGAAGTCTCACCTGCTGTAAGTAGAGGAGAAGTCGCGTCGTGATGGTCGTACTCCTGCTTCAGCCTGTTCTAGTTCACGCTGAAGCTCTCTCTGCCAAATGGAAAGTGTCGAGATATTAGCATGTAACCTTTTTTAGCCAAAGTACTATATGTAAACATATCTAAAGCCCACAAACAAGAGGCTATAGAAACTGCTTCAGTAAAAGGCCTATTACTTTCAAATATTGTGCTTCCACCTTTTAATCAATATAATAAACTTGAATCATAAGACCGGTCCCTCACCATGCTAACAAATTTATCAAAAAATGATGTTTATCAGAGGACTTGCAGATGGCAGAAAACTGGAATGAGCAGATACTTCCAGTGATGCCAAATTATCAGCTCTCTAAAAATAGAATTTGAAACCTATGAGAAAAAACAGAGTGGATGGATTCTCATTTGAGTCATTTATTTCCAAGGGATGCTTTTGAAAGATCTTACTCAATTCATTCTCGAGTTTGTTCATGCCTACATACACAGCTATATACATATGCACAAATAGATCCAAAGATTCTCTCTGCAGGGCGTCTATTCTTTCTTGAATGACGGACGAGGAGTGAATCATACATAATACTCAATTTCATTCAACCTTGATTTCATTTATTGACAGGATTAGGATGGCGCTTTAAAGCTTCAGCACTACGTTTAAGTATTAGACTCGGCCGAACCCAAAGTTTGAGACTTAAAACCTAAAAAACGTCCAGTCCAAAGGACTCTAAATTTACACATCTAACATGTAAAGATAGGTAAAGGTGGGAAGAAATGGAGGAATGCAAGCACTAATAGAAAACTCCAGGGTATAGATCAGTAAATATATGGAGTGGAGGGGAAAGCATGATCACCCAATGTGTATCAGTTAATAATTTAATCGGGTATAGGTATAGCAGAAAAAGTTATAGGTCCAAGTCCTCCTGGCTCTCATGGTCCTTTGGTCAAATTAATGAGACAGGTAATAGAATACAAAGGATACTTTCAAGCCAACATAGAACTAAGAGTCAAGGACCACCATGAACAATGGTCTAACAAATTTTTCACATGAATTTACCAGTCTGCCAATTATCCAACAGACAGCCCAAAGAGTAACAGCATTTCTGATGCCAATTTTACTGAAAGGATTTTTATCGCATATCAAAAGAGCCAAAAAAATGTTGACTGAAATTTCACAGATCAAGATAGTAATGAAAGGGTTTTTATCACATATCAACATAGTACTGAATAGTGCTAGGGCATTACCTGTGTTTGCCTTTCTTTCTCCATCTCGAGGTTTTGTCGCAGCTCCCTCGTTTTTGCACGCTCAATTTCTAGCAATCTCTGCCTCTCGATATCCTTTTCAACTTCAGCTGCTCTCTCCCTGGTACATTTAGTCCATATGTTAGTTGTAGTACCGGCGAATATTCAATAACTACAATATAACACAAGATGACAGGAAGCAACACCTGTCAAGTTCTTGAAGTAGCTCAGCTTCTCGTAAAGCTGCCTCCTCCAAATACTTCTGCCGGTCATGTCTCATGAGAAGTTTTTTCTGCCTGCGGGCGACTATGTCTTCACGTAGCTTGGACTTTTCTCTGATAGCAAAGAAAGACCATAAAAAATGAACTTGAAGTCTAACAAGCACCCAGCCAAAGAAACTGAAAACCTTCCCAAAACCAAGGGACGATAGTTGAAGAATTGGTACAAGATTATTTCTGATTTCCTAGCTGTTATGTGTAAAAGATTTGATTGTTCTAAAATTTGGTGCTCATCGTCCATCAAAGTTGGGTGCCTTAAAGATTAGGTCAAATGGCACCTGTTGAAGAATTTCAAAAACTGACTCAGAATATCTTGACAACCAAACTTTGAGCTAGTGGATCCTTTGTTAGGAGAAGAGCCTCATTTGTTTCGGCAAAAAGGCCTTGTAGAAGTACTTGACAGTTAGTTTTACTAAAGGTTAATAACAAGAAAAAGTAGGAACTGAAAATCTGAGCGTAAAAGGTAAATTTGAAGACTCCTGAATGAGCAAACTAGTCTATGTTACCCGCCAATAGCAACTCAAAAGTAACAATTTTCTGTACACTTCATAGTGATTCTATAGAGGTTAAAGAGGATCTCAGCAGCGCACGAGTTGTAAGTGGTAACTAGACTTGGGTATGTCAAGTGCTCATTTGTTGGTGCATGTTTGTTGGCTGGTAGTTGGGTTTCTCAAGAAAGGGAAAAAAAGATGAGGAAAAACAAATCTAAGATAAAACATAATATCACGGAGCTGGCCCAAATTCAGATTTTGGAATCCTTCCATTTCTGTGCTGGTATGCCTCAAATATAGATATATTGCTGATGTTTTGGACAAAAATAAAAGTTGGGAAGCTTGCTCATTCCAGTGAGTTTTACTAATAACTAACATACCAAGAATATTCGTATCACTTACAAGGAATGAATGCAATCCTTGATTTGCTGAAGCCGTGCATCATCTTTCAGAGGAGCTGAAAAACAGAAAGTTAACTATTTCCGAAGAAAAAAATTGAGCATGACAGTTCTCAAACAGGCAATAAAAAGTAACGGAAAATCTAGGGAATGAAAGGATTACAGCTTAAAGAAGGAATCCGGTGTGCATCTTTAGAATCGTTAGGTGATTCTTGTAATGCATGTTCTTTCTGAAGAATATCCAATTCCAATTCAGCCTCCTCTAGTTCCTATGACATATACAGATAATGTAACCACATCTATAAGTTTGCAACATAACAAAGGCATCTACTCTAATAAAGGCTCACCATGACTTCTTGGTCAATTTTGTTTGAGAAAATGTCGAAGTACGATGTTGCAGAAGTTAAACTGGCAAGGACCTGTGATAAAGTACAATTATTATTAGCTTTCACAAGATGGAAAGGCTGTAGGTCAACTGAGCCTCTTATTCTAAGCCCTATTTTTCTTAATTTGAGGACAAAAATAACCCATATGTGTTTCGAGTGCTCCTGCGTTATCAAAGTAAAGAGATAATGCCAAATATGTTTAGTAAATATCAGATGGATGCCTATCAGATAGCATTTGAGATGTATGGATAGGTAGATACCTATAACAGATACGACTGCTGTTTGAAAGTATATACTTAGGATTTTAAAGCTCAAAGTGGTTGCAAGAACAAAGGCGGTCAGACCTAAAATTGATAAAAGAAAAAAAGAAAAAAAAGCAAAACATTTATAGCAAAAATTTGAGTAAAAATCAGTAAAACAACACATCCTACAAGATCAAGTCTACCACCAACACATATAAATATGAAATACTATGAATTTGTATTGAAACCAGAATACAACCCCATTGCAGCTCTGTCTGATAAGAAAGACAAGGACCTCTAACAAGCAATCCTAGCTTTATTAAATTCCAACAAACATAAATGAATAGTACAGCATTTTGGTTACGACGCAAAATTTCTGGATGTACTTGAAACAGTAAATATTTATAACTATTCAAGAACTTTAACCTTTACAGGATCTTTTATGCATCCTATTAGATTAAGTATGTGTCCTATTAGATTAAGCTTTTCAGGAGGGAGGGATCAAACAAAGATTTTTCAATACAAACAAAATTACAATAACATAACATCAAACAATCACTGTGCGCAAGTCAATTATATTTTACCATATCATCTCTAAAATGTTCCTTACCTGAAGAACAGACTCACGAGTACTTTCAAAATCTGGGTCAAATTGTTTTGAAGAGCTTGAAGATAACACTTCTCTCAGGACCTTACATGTAAAATGAGGTTCAATCAATAAATGAATATAATTTTAAATCACTGATAAAACAAAACCATGTCCAAGGAAAATGTTGGCCAGGTAGTCCAAGTTTTTGAGATGTTTCTGTGACAACAATAAACAAGACTTTCCTATTACCTACCTCTTTAGCTTCATCCCCTTCATTTCTTAATCTACACAATACTTGGCAAGCCCTTTTCTCGACACCCCCAGACCTGCCATCTAATGAAGGAGCAATAGGAAAATAAAGATAAAAATTAAATAAAATACATAATATAAAAAGGAAAGACAAATATCACTCCAAACACCTCCGGGATGATATTAAAAAAAGTAGAGAGATTATGGCAGGTGGATACCAGTTTTTGACAATGCTAGAGTCTCAATATTCTTCCAAACATTTTGAGGAATCAGAGAGATATCTTCATCTGGACAGTATAGACAAGCACCAGCAATCAGTGCTAATGAAAGCCTCAGCGATGGGCCCTCACAACTAGAAAGGGAAAGCTCTCCCAAACCATGAATACTATCAGTTGCCGCGAGAAAAGACTGTAACAGACGTCGCTCAGCAAATGGGATATAATCAACAAGAAGTGCCATCGCACGAGTCCTTACAAGTAATGATGCATCAGATGATGCCAGCACAACCACCAGATCCCATGTACTTGAAACCAAATGAGAGATTATTGACTCGGGAACAGATGTAACTAAACCAGGTGAAACTAAATTTTTGTAGAGCATGGAAGATTGAAGGTCACTTGCCCCACTCAAATCTTGGCCAGCAAGCTTTCCCAAGAGCTTAAGCGCTATAGATCGTTGCTCAGGTTCAGGATGACCCAGCATTGTACAGAACAAATCAACAAGAGGAGCCTCACATTCCTTAAGGGAATGGACACCTCTAGTAAGCATAATCAATAACCATTTATCACTTTGTAATCGCCAAGCAATTTTCGGTGCATCGCAAGAACTGTTCTTTATTGCAGAACAGATGGAGCCAATCACACTATTAAGGGCAAACTTATGGGGCACAGCAAGTAGGCAATCAAGCATGACAGATGCAACTTCCCAGCAGCTATTTTTCTGAAGGGTCAGAATGGTCTCAGAAATTACTTCTAAGCCATACCTCCAATGATCAAAGAACTGGTCAGCTGAAGTAGATGGGAAAGAAATTTCAGAGTCATTTTCTTGAGCGTTGTTGACTCCTTTTGCAATTGATGCCAAGCATCTTGAGTACATAAGACACTCTGTTGATATAATAGTCATCTTCTTAGATAGTTGATGATGAAGATTCCAACACAGCTCAGTCGTTGAGTAAAGCTTACCAATGAGAACCTCCAAGTGTTTTGAGAATTCTTCTATCTCCGTGGGAAATAAATGATAGACCCTTTTGTTCGCAATATCAGCATCAACATTATTACGATTCAACTTCTCGGAAACCTTATCTTGACCAGCACTCGGGTAGACATCACTGACAAACCACGGATGTGACTCCAAACTACTACCATTTGATACATCAGTGGGCAGCTCCAGTGGGCTGGCACCAAAGAATCGTAAAGTCTGAACTAACAGAAGTTTGCAACTCTCCAGAACACTCTGAAATGCACAAAGGTAATTGTGGAAAGAAGAAGTTGGCTCAAAGGCAGTAAAATCGGCCCAAAAAATCAGGGACTGCAGCATTTCCCTCCTACTCTGACCAGATAAATCAGGAAAGACAGACGCCAAAATGAAAATTGTCAATCCTCTGTTGTACACTTTTTCTGTAGAATTATCTTCATTTGCTGCCTGCTTGATGTCATTGAAAAGCTCATCAAAGCATAATGACTCAAAATTAACACATGAATCATCAACCAATGACCTTTCCTCATCGCACACCTTACATAAAGAATACGAGATAATTGGTTTCAACAAACGCAATACAGAATCCAGAAATGATACATCGCAGTAAGATGCCCTACAAAGGGATGCCAGCACTTGCACCACTCTAGGTATCTCAGGCACCATTGCCTCCATGTGCTCAGTTATGATGGCTTCAAGTGTATAAAGGATGATTGCTTTGGCATTCTTTGAAACATAACCTTTCAAATTGTCATAACTGTTTCGTGCAGAAAGCTGATCTGTATAAAGAAATGGCCATGAACACAACTCAGAGAACCAACACAAAATATCAGGCACCATACTCGAAGAAAGGGACCTCAACTGCAGTGCAACAGCCTCCAAAATGGTTTCTCCAAAAGCTTCAAATTGCTTTTTCATATTGGGAAAGAACTTAGAGAGGTCAGGATAGATGACACGAAAAGATTGGTCCCGATGTTGCTGATCATCAATTTTAAATCCTTTAATGGATGCAGAAACAATGTTGTCTCCTGATTCTTCATATTTTCGATTGATAACATTATCCACTAAAGAAAGTTCATCTGAAAATACAGATAATAAGTACGTCAGCTGTGGTAGATCCGAAGCAAGAAAAAGCTGATCATTCATGTACTGTCTTGCATTACGAGATACTGCCATCCATCCAAGAAATCGAACAAGAGGGGATGTGGATCTGGAAAACGTAGATATCCTCTGCATCCAGGCTGAAGGTGGAATCAGATTTCCATAACGAAAACAACTTTTATTGATTGCAAAGTCTGCTTCCTCATCACCACCACTTGAAGAAATTACCAATCTTTGAAGAAGTATCCACCGCCGTTGTATCCCATGTATTGTTTCTGGCTCCAACTGGAGATTGCCATCTTTGAACTGGTAATACAGGGATCTGAGCATCCCATTTAAGTACTCAGCAGATCCTAATGCAATGTCAATCACATGTTCTGGAGCACAGCATAGCTTGGTAGCAGAATTCAACAAAAATATCATGCACTGCATAAGAATTTCATGCATTGAGTGCTGCTCCCTTTGCAATCGTTGGACCAGAAAGCAGCACAACAAAGCTTGATTTTGTCGAACCAAGGTGATAGCATCTGCAGATTGTACATCAAGGGCAGACACCATAATAACTTGTTCATCAAATCCTGCAGTGCAGTACGGACTAATTCCTGCATCTGAAACTTGGTCTCGATATTTCCTGTCTAACTCTGCAGCCTCAAGCAGAATTTGAAGAACAGTTTTGTCTCTTTTCCTTTCAAGAAGAGCTATGGTTTCTAATTCACTCTTAGACTTTTCAGCGAGCATTTGCATCCCCGTTTCATGATTTTGTGGAGTCCTAGTCCCATTAGTGTTTATTTCCTTCATTAACTTTGGACTGCCTCTGAAAGACATCATAAAAAAGGGATTGACATAGCACTCTGCTGCCAAGAGCAAAGCATCTATAGCAGCATCATGACTCTCAACAGTAATCTCGTTCTGTGAATGCAAATCTAAGGCCAAACGATGGAATTCAGAAGCCCTGAGCTCGCAGTCTTGATAGCTTATAAGTTGAAAATAATCGGCCTGCACGTTGAAATATTCCGCTGAGAAACCAGAATCTAGTTTTAAGTCAGTTTGAAACTGGTGTGGAAAATTTTTCCCAACATGTTTTGGTTCAGATCCACCATCCCCATGCTTAGAGACAGAGCTGTTCTCATTGGGACCACTGGATATATTTGTCAGTACAATGTTATGCAGTTCCGGAGGAGAAAAAAGAAGATTGACGTCTTCTGAAATGTCAATTTTTACGGCTGTATCAGAAACATCTGTCTTCCCATCAAATTCATCGTGGCTGTTTGATTTTGAAGATGCTACCCCATGGTGAGAAACTGAAGAATGGGATAAACTAGATGAAAATTCAGGTTGCAGTGGTCTGGAGGCAGGAGATGTACGAAGATCAATTTCAGGAGGCAACTGCATGTGAGGTTCCAATACCGAGAGTAACACACTGCATCAAGAATTGTATGTCGATCACCAAATCCAATATATCGCAATAAAATTTGTTTGCAGGGGAAAAAACAATAATGTTAATTTGAAACACTACAAATTTCACTAAATGAAAAGTGATATGCGTGAAACAACAGGATAGCATTAACTTGTATATTCGAGGTCTGATAACAGTAAATAGAAGCTTGAACTGTGATAACCGTAAATAGAAGATCCGTTACTTTTTTTCCTCAGAGCCATATGGAAAATCATATACATTTGGGCAAGCTGAATTCGAATTAAAACGAGAGTTCAGTAGGTAAAGCCAACAAGTCATAATAGCGTTAAAAATTAAAAATATCCCCCAGTCCCATTTAACCCAAGTAATTATAAAAACTAAAAAAAAATAAAGTAAAAACCTTATGACAGGCACATGTATTATTACCTAGGAGCAACTGTTCCACGCCTCCATTCAGATTCCAATGAAGGGAGAACTGCTGGTTTCTGCACTGCCGTACGAATAACATTGAGGGCAATAACACAATTCTCTTCCTGCTTTTCTGGATATGCAGAAGATAGATCTCCAAAGGCTATTTTCCCCTTCAATCTGCCTACAGCAGGATCAAGGAAAGGCTCTAGCATCTCCACAAGAAAGAGTATCCTGTGCTTGACTTCCTGAAAACATTGAAAGTACAGCATAAAGAAGCTATTAGAAATATTCTTTTAACTCCACAAACATATCAAATTTAAACTACCAATCATGATGAAAAGAAAACAAAAACACATTGCTATACCTTATACTTTCCTAGCATATCATCCAAATGACCAGAAAGAGCCAGAACAAAGTATTTTAAGGCAGCACGAGCACAAGGCAGGGAATGGCGAGCACCCTAAAACAAAAGCAACAACAGTGTTTACATATTGAAAACAAAAGCTAGCTATCAAAAGGTAAATAACATTCATAGTTATGTAAACCTAGTACAATATCATGAATGAAGTTCTATTATATATTTGAATTTTGAACCCAGGAACCATTTAATCCCAACTATGTACAAAAACAAAGAGACTTTAACAGCTGCCCAGTTGGCACTGGCAGTTATACAAAGTTTGATTTATAAGAACATTATACCATTAACATTTGTAGCTCACATAACTGACAAGGATACCTGAATTACACCCAAAAGGTCCTCTAGAAGCTCTACAGCCAGATCAACCTGTATTGAAGTGAAAATTGGATGCTTATAATTCACACCAAAGAGAAAAAGTTTGAAAAGAAGGGAAAATTCAACCACTATAGAAAGTTACACAAAAGAAATCTGCCTCTGACAAACCTTTGCAACAACTTGACTTAGCCAAGGTGCTAGCACACCACAACACAGATCAATTAAAACACATGCAGCCTTAGCCTGCAAAACAAAATAGGTCAACACAGATTGTTCCCAGATGAGAACAATAGATTTGTTGATAAATAATGCTTCAAACTATAGTGTATTAGTTTGTGCATATTAGAACTTATATTTATGGGTTATGTATTAATATGAGAGTAAGTATCAACGAAATATTTAACACTCTCACACGCAACTTCAAATTTTTTTTTTTTTTACATTGACACAATTTGAACAAAACAATATCATCTTTTTCCGCATCAAAAGACTGTCATTCAATCATCGAAATTGTAGTTGATGAAATCATCTAAAAGGTCATTTCTTAAATGTATAGAAAAATTATCTCATTCTTATTTCTTATATATCATATGAAGAGAGGATAGTATTCTGAGCAGGATAATAAGAATGAACAGAGTGACTAACATGTGATGGTGAATATGAAGATAAATAGCCAGCACAGGCATGAAGAAGTGGACGGTATAATGATGAGGACGATGTTGCTACAATCTGCACTAATAACACCATGATCAGACTTATTATGATCACACAGACAAAAAACCAAAATCATAAATACCAGCTGAAATGAATAATTTGCATTAACATTAATGTTAACCTGAGAGAGGGCTTGTTGCACAATTGGTTGTTTCCATGGAGAGAAACTGTCATCAACAATGTCGGAAGGACGGCTAACAGAGGGACGAAGTGCTGTAAAATGCAAAGAACATGTGAAACAAATTGATCAAACGCTCCAAGATATTTGAGTAAATAATGGATACGACATTTTACATATGCTGAACTTTTGGCTATACGAAAAACAAAAAATACACTGTTAGGAATCACATCATGTTCATAACTTCATATATAGCTCAACTTTTCAATTGACTACTGTTTCTATTAGGTCCCATACCTCTTACATTCTCAATTTAAGTCTGAATTAACTTTTCAAATTATAAAGTTAAAACAGCCAAAGTACAAAACAGAAATTACAATTAAACTTTTTGCCCAAAAAACATTACAACCAAACTTAAACCACCATCAACGAAATTTTAAGGATGAGAGTGGAACAATATATTTTAAGGACTTCTGTATGACAGCAATGTATTAAAAGCGTGAGGCGTGGGCGAGGCGTCCGAGGGATAGCCTGGCCTAGGCGTGAGGCGAAGCCTCACAGGACCTAAATTTTTTTAATATATACACAGTGCGCACACATATATTATATTAAAAAAAAATATTATTAATCAATAATCACCCTGAGCACACATATATTATAAATACACACACACACACACACACACACATATATATATATAATAGAGGATGAAAAGCACAATGAGCACAGATATAACAATGCACACAGACAGCACACACATCCATTATATAAAAAAATTAAAAACAGAAAAAAAGGCAAAGAGACGATAGTGCAAGGTAGAGGTATGAGGCAGTTAAAACCTACCCAAAATTTGGGTTTGGGAGTAAAAAAAACATCAAAAATAAAAAAAAAAAGCCCTGAGGCACGCCTAGGCGGCTCTGGCAACGCCTTCTGCCCACTCCCTCAAAACATCAGCGGCAACCCTCACGCCAAGCCTCAAAGGACGCCTAGGCACGCCCTAAGGCAAGCCTTTTAAAACATTTGACATGACATGACGATACAAGGAAGAGCGATTAGGTGTGATAATCAACCTGGAAGTAACGCTTGAACTAGCGGTAACGCAGACCAGAAGTCAGAAGTCCTATCAGCTAATTTGCTGCAGAGAAGAGGCTGAAAAATACCACAGATTAAATTGTAAGCAGATGGATCCGAATAGCAGCAAAACAAATCAGACATCAGAATAGCAGAAGATGCGTATTGAGTATTATGTTTCAATTGCTGTAATCAACCTGTGACGCACACGCATAAAGAACGTGTAAAATCCCTTCCTCCACTGCTCCTATATCCAAGATGTTAAGAGAGCTTGAGTCCCAGTGATCATCCGGCAACTGGAATTCTTCCCCAAACAAGTTTGAGTAATCAACTAAAGGAGCAGGATTAGTTATTTCAGACTTTACTGCTTCATCTTCAGATGTCACTTCACGAGGAGATGCCGATCCTTCATGTGCTGGAACAGGCTCTATAAGCTTATGTAAAATTCTTGCAGCCTGAGATGAACAGAAGATGTAGTAAAATCAAAAGCTTGTCAATGATCAACAAAAGGCAAAAGTGCAGAGACCGATGCATTACCATTCTGCAAACGATTCCTAGATCAGAATCTTTATATGCCTTTCTCAACAGCAGAAAAATTGCATCTGCCCTGAATACTATAGAACTGGATGTCGATAGGACAAAAGGTAAAGTGCTGCGTGATCTCCGTGGCTGCATACGATAAAAGGAGCAAGAGGGCTTATACAGTTATCTAAGAAAACAAATAATGAGAAGTTCCAGAATATAATGCAGCAGGCTATGGCAAGAAACAGAAAAAAAAAATATTCAAGAACAAGAAATTCGGTGATAAAAATAAGTAAAAATATAACACTGTAAAAGAGATTAAGATATTAAAAACCTATTTAACATAATTTATGAAACAAAAGTAAAAGCATATTATTGAGTTAATTTATGTATAATTTACATTAAGGAATACATAAAATCACAAGATATTGTTTTTTCTTGTCCACTGTATTTGGACAGTACAAAACTCAAGAGTTGGAAAACTTTTACTCAATATTACCTATACATATGAATATATAAATATGAAATGATTCCAATAAAGTTGTAAGTCAAACAAATCGAATATGTAGAGCATGCCACCCCCATTCCCACAGTCCAGAGGGGCAACATTTGAGGATAGTTATGCATGTCTAAAACAACAACAAAAAGCCTTATCCCACTAAGTTATGCATGTCTAGTCAAACAAAAAAGGAAATGAGAAAAATGATAAAAGAAAAAACACAAAAGCAACCTCAAAATTAGAAGACACGGTTAGGGATGATGACGGCTGGCTATTTTTAGAAACTTCAGAATCTGAGATATTGCCCGAAGACTTTGCAGCTGTCCTACATTATCAATACAAACAACTTTTAGTACATTGGCATAGCTAAGAGACCAAAATGTGAAAGCGTGCAAAAATGAGAGATCTACAGGAGCAATGATGACTGAAAGGCCAACTTTATAGAACAAAATCAAATTTATGGCTAACCGAAAACTTAATGGCATGTTTCACATGCGTAGTTCCGAAAACTTAATAACTTAGCAGTTATTAACGACTATGCAAACTTTGAAATAGCATGTGTGAAAGATGTTAAGGAGGTACATGCCTTTCATTCCCAAGATTAAGTATTGGATAGAAAGGACCAGCAAGCATAGCAAGAAAGCGTAAGTTAGATTCAGCAGAATCCACAAAACTGCTAAGGTCTGACTGCACAATTTGGAAAGAAAAAAAAATATTGCATTAAAAAAGGCCATCAATGCAACAGAAAAAAGAGAAGGAAAAAAATAGAAGATAAGGGGAAAAACAGTAAGAAAAATAGGGACAAACGCAGAAGGAAAAGAAAATATATACTAATTTGAGACAAACGTGTATATACCTCAAGTTGGGGAAGGAACACAACCAACCGACTTGTCATGTCTTTAAGCAACTACAAACTAGTGGGCATCAGAAGACAGAAAGATTTGAAAATACAAGAACATAGTAGACAGTAAGCATTATAGATAGCACAGTTGGATCCACCTGAAGATGCATATCCTGAGCATCTTGTTTGTGAGATATAATAGATGGCAACAGGTGGTTAACCACAGGTTGAAACTCTGGCTCCAGGCCAGCCACTGAAACCCCGATAAGCTGAAACGGTAGAAATATTAGAAATTTCAGTGCCAAAAAGTCTGAGGCAAGATGTGATTGATAATCAAATTATGGGATCGTTTTAGGCAGGAAATAAATCCACGAATATATATATATTCAAAACCGTGGAAAAGATAGGACTTTTAAGAGATCAAGGTGAAATCTCTCCTTGTACAAGGCCTTTTTATTAAAAGAAGACACATATTTTACTAAAGAATCATGTTGAATCACAATAGCATTGAACAAAAACAACAAGAAGAACAACAAAGAAGCCTTATCCCACTAAGTGGGGTCGGCTGCACAATAGCATTGAACAAAAACAACAAGAAGACAATAACAAAGAAGCCTTATCCCACTAAGTGGGGTCGGCTGCACAATAGCATTGAACAAGGAGTCAAATTTTAAAAAGAAACTAACCACGAGAGAAATTCTCTATGTTCTGAGTAAGCAAGCAAAAGAAATTTATGTGCAGGAGCTATCGAATTTTGATGTATTATTGTCTAGAACCATATGACCCTTGGTCTTATGGGTGAAAAGTGGTCGGTACCAAGGTTGGGTATGGACATTATTTTGTAGAAGAGGGAGGTGTTGTGGCATTGGGGGCAATAACTCAGAGCCTGATAAAATGAAATTTATCGCAAAACAAATTCATCGGGATATTAATCTTCTAAGGGAGATTTAACCAATAGTGTGTAGCAGAAATAATTCCCATATCATACCTGTATGAAGAAAATAGATATAGGATTTCCCCTCAAACAAGAAATTCGCACGTAGCGGCAGGGAGTATAGTTCATTGGATATATCATGTCGCGTCGCGGTGCTTCACAACGTGGGCGAACTTTTACAAACGTCTCTGGCTGTTCAAAAATGAAACAGAATAAGAGCGACAGAAGCGAACAACTTGGCACCGAATGCACCAAAAACATGCTAACTGATTATGAATACTCTATCAGTAGTTCCCACTTCCCAGTATTCCTAAATCATATCAATCAAAAGATGCGATGTTCATGTGCAATTGCTCACTGCTTACATTAGACATCACATAGCTAAAGCGGATATCAATGAAACAAAATTTGAGCCCCAAAAAATGCCACAGGTCAAATTAGACAAGGAAGTGAACTTTCCCATGCCACAAAACCAAAAAACCAAAAACAAATCAAGCAGCACACTGACCTTGTAGCGTAAGCCAACAGAAATCTCCCATTCCAGCACAGACTTGTTGTAAATTCGTATGTGCGATAGCAAGCAAGGTTCCTACCAAAACCCAGAATACAAAACTTAAACTAAATCAAAATTAAGTGAACAAAAAAACATATTAAATAATTTAAATTAGGGTTAGGGTTAGAATTGAAAGGGAGGGAGAAGGAGAGGAGGTACGTTGAGTTCGAGAAGAATCCACTCCTTGGTGTTGGTGGCGGTAGACCAGTGGGAGCGGAGGTCGGCGTCGAGCACGTGACCGGCCTTCTGGGACGGCGACTCACGTGACATTGCCTTGACTTTGTATTCCAGAGGTTTCACCCTCGGCTCCAACTCTATCTCCATCTTCTCTTTTTCCTGTCTTTCGAGCTTTCCAGTGAAGAGGGGCTGCTGAGACTGACTGACGGCGGAGAGAAGAAGAAGAAGAAGAAGAATATTGTTATTCAGTACAATTGTGTGGTTGCGGAAGCGCCGGCGGCTGAGGCTGCGGCTGGTCGTCGTCTCCGTGAAGGACAAATGGTTATACTGAGGTGGTGTTTGATTCTTTTGTCCTGATTTCTCTTTTTTTTATTATTTTTTAATATAATTTCTCTAATCAACGCCAAAGAGCGAAGGGCGAAGAGATGGATGTTAACATTTCTTTCAACGTTGTGACGAATACTATTAAGGGAGTTTTAACGAAAACCCACGGTACTTCACTTTAACGAAAAACCACATTTTTACACTAAAAAGTCAAACATGGTACTATTCACTTTACCCTTTAATTTGTCCTTATCATTAAAACTCAAAGTTTTCAAGCCCTTTTCATTAGTTTTCCTTACTATATTAAAGCATAATGCCTTTTACAAACCGGTTTTACTTCTCACACTCCTCTTCATTTTTAATCGTCGGATCGAACGAATATAAGAATATCAATTGACAAAAATTATCAAGGGTATATAAAATGTAAAAATGTGTATATGAATAGCACTACCCTTTTGAAAAAAAAATTATGAAAAATAAATCCATATCTAGAGTTGGTTAACCTTGGTTGTTTTTCTTGTCTTAAATTTAAACCAATGATGATTAACTGTTAAGTGGTACTTCTTTTCAAATGTTGGAATAGAGAAATGATTATGACTAGATAAATCATTATGGTTCACCCACACTTTGTTTTTTGCTCCCTTCTGCGGAGTGGGGTTATTTACTTTTATCTTTCTCTAGTTGTACTAACTCATAAGTTTTGTTAGTTGAACTTTTCCTTGCAGGATAATTGTAAGTTTTTTAATAAATTGAACGCGTTGGTTCTTATTGTCACACATAAATCTTTAAGGCTTAGTTGTAGCAGTGATCCTTAAAGTTTACCCCTAGTTTAATTTTAGTCCCTCGACTCTTATACTAGTTTTTCTAGTCTTCAAACTTAATAATGTGTTATACTATTGGTTATTTTCACTAATGTCGTCTATTTTTCTATTAAATTTAGGGCTATATTAGGAACTTCATCTCACATCATTAAAAATGAGAAAGGAAAAGGACCATAAAAAAATCTTCTTTTTTTTTTGTGTGTGTGTATGAAAATTCATAGGATTATTTTTTTTTCTAAGTTCATTATGTGATTTGTTAGTTGCTTAAGTCTAGCCACAGTTTGTTCTCCTACCAACTTTGAAATCACATTGCCTAATATTTACAAGTTTTTAAAGTCCAACCATTTTCATTTTGTATTTTTATAGTTCAAAATGCACTTTGTTTTTAAGTTTTAGATATTAGTTTATAAATTTTCATTTGTTTTTTTAGCTTCTTTTATTGTTTTTAATTTTGAATTGAAGTTCCTAATATACCCCTAGATTTAACAAGAAAAAAGACGTTAGTGAAAATGATTAATGGTCAACACAATGTTAAGTTCGATGATTAAAGAAACTAATATGAGAGTTCATTAACTAAAATTAAACAAGGGGTAAAGTTCATGAACCATTAGTACAAATAAGCCAATTTTTAATTATCACATATGGCTCTATCACCTCTTTAGTGATGCACATCTCTACACTTAGTTTGATGGCTATTCGGTCGGTATAATTCACATGTCACCACATAATTAGACTCGTAAAACCTTTATGTGTGCCACATCAACAAATAATAGAAAATTTGACGAAATACAACTAAATCTTGCCATTTTGCTTCTTGGTATTATTCCTCCAAGTGTTCAATGCAGTGGCTCATCGGATACCACCATTTGAACTTCGAAACCGGGCTTTTCGTCTTGGATGGCAGATGTGAGTATCATACATTGGAGATCAAATTCTTGCATCAAAATACTTAAAAATCTTGAGTCCAACGATCCAAGTCGATACGATAAGCTTCCTTTTATAAATTCAAAAGGGAAGGAGTAATTCAGCCATAAGATCCTTTATAAATCATTTTAGAATGTCTTGCTGTCCATAACCAATAAAACAGAGGACTTTAAGATCCCTAAGCAAATTTGGAAGGCAGGTATTGAGTCCTTGCATGACGGCGTGAGTTCGAACTCATCAGTGGTTAATCTAACAAATAATCTAACAAAGTATATCGTTTGATAAAATATATCGGTAAATGTTCTTGTCCAGGAATTTCAACACGGTCTAAGAAAAAAACTCCCGAGCAAAAGTCAAAAGACTTTTTGAGCAAAAATCATATTAAATTAACTAATAAATACCCCAGGCTCCCAGTCCCAGTCCCAGCAATAATATGCTTGCAAGTTTGAACTACTAACCACCATTTACATATAATATAAACTCCTCAAAACAAGGCTCAACAAATCAATATCTTAACGCACAAGCAATTTTCACCCACTAGCACGTAACAAATATCCAAACAACCCTTTTCCTTTCACAGAAATATTACTGCATTATCTGATTCTTTACATGTGTGTGTATATATATATATATAGATTGTAGAGAGAGAAACTGATGCATAAAAAAGAGGGCAACAACAAACACCACCAGCATGTACAAACATAGCAGTTGCCGAATATAGTTACACCACCATAACAAAACATCAATCCAATCCAATCCTAACCCAGAACAAAACCTACCTCTAAAACCCCTTCTTTCTCCCTCAAACCCCACAAACCCATTTTGTTTTTTCTACATCCTATGCGGATTTGGTTTCTGATTCAAAGAACAATTTGAATTAGAAATCAAAGATTTCGGGGTCCGAGAAAGAATGGTTGGGCAATCGAGAAAATGGATGATACTCGTGGCGGCGACATGGATACAGGCGTTCACAGGAACGAACTTTGATTTCGCGTCCTATTCATCTGACCTGAAATCTGTGCTGGGGATTTCTCAGGTGCAGCTCAACTATCTATCGGTGGCCTCGGATATGGGGAAGGCATTGGGTTGGTGTTCTGGGGTTTCTCTCATGTATTTTCCCTTGTGGGTTGTTATGTTCATGGCTGCCTTCATGGGTTTGTTTGGTTATGGCCTCCAATGGTTTGTCATTCAAAGACTCATCTCTCTGCCTTATGTTATGGTTAGTCACTTCTCATCTTTCTTTCTTTTAATTCTTTTATCGAAATTTTGTGCTTCTCGCACTCCCATTTTCTTTGTTTAAATCAACGAAGAATCTCTGGACATAAACATAAAAATGAGTTCAAGAAGAGAAAACGAGAGTGAAATCGCTACCCTTGTTTAATATTTTATTTCTAATTTTGTTTGAGTGGGTTTTCTTTTTCTTGTTTTCCTTTTCTTGTTTAGTTGTTGTATTTTCTTGGCAAAGTCAAGGGGAAGTTTGGCCTAAAATTGGTGAACTTCTAACCTCCACGGCTCCACACAATAACCACAACAACCACAAAAGCATCAGGCTGATGTGTAAGTTAGGACTCCATCTACCACTTTTCAAAAGAAAAATCCAAACCATTTAATGTTGCATAAACTAGAAACCCTAAACCCCAAAAAAACTAGAAACCGGGAGATGATGAATTTTTTCCCTCTCTTTTTTGTTTTGGTTTTGTTTCGGCACAGAGCAAAAAAATACCGTCAAAATAAAAGTTGTAGGTCATCTAGTACTTCAATTTAGTGGTATTTTTCGTTATTTAAAAGTGAGAAGTTCTAAGTTTAATTCCAGTTAATGGCGTGTATGACATCACATAATTCTTGCTGGTGCATTGTGTAGCTATGCCAAAATTCCCGTCCCTTGGTAATTATATAATAATAATTCAAAAAACGAAAATAAAAAAGTTGTGGACCTAAATATATCAGTTCTCAAAAGGACAAAATTAATGTTATAGTAAGGCTAATATTATATGAACACCAGAAACTTACAAGTCAGTGACAAAGATCCAAAAATAGACAGAAAAAAGGATAATGTTAGAGTAAATCCATTTTCTTTTCCCGAGATTTATAATTTTATATCAAATATCCCCTTCGTTTACGAGGTCATGGGAGTCATCCATCTTTACCTAGACAATACTCAGCTCTGTAAAAAAAAATGAATTTACTGTGGTAAAAAATAAAAAACAGAACAAAAAAATGATCATACATTAAATTAACCTTTCATAAATCAACTATTTGTTTTGTTAAACTTAGGAAGGTTTGTTTATGTTTCTTTTCTAAATAACCAGTCACGAAGTATTAGTACACGTGACATCAGGTGCGGGAATAAACACTCTTAACCTTCCATAAATCAACTTCTTACTCTGATAAACTAAGGTAGGTTGGTTTGTGTTTTTTATGTTTTTAAAGAACCAATATTGATTAGAATAGTACACATGGCTTCAAATGCAAGAATGAACGCTCTTAACTACTTATGCTACAAATCTCTATCAAGGTTTATTTCTTTGAATAAATAAGACAAAAAGCTTCAAAGAAATAAGAATAATACATGTTAGGCCAAGTGATCATCACTTCATAAGAACCTATTAATGAAAACGTAGCAAAAAACAATTGAGAATAAAATAAAAACCAAATGAAGATTGAGGATCAAAAAACAACTAACCAGATGATTAATGTAAAGTATTTTGGCTTGGCAGGTATTCCTTCTATGCTTGTTGGCTGGATGCAGCATCTGCTGGTTCAACACAGTCTGCTATGTTCTATGCATCAGACACTTCCAAGCCAACCGGGCACTTGCGTTGTCTCTCACGGTCAGTTTCAATGGGGTAAGTGCCGCCCTCTACACCCTCATTGCCAATGCAATAAACCCGAGCGACGATACCATCTACCTCTTCCTTAATGCTCTAGTTCCTCTCTTCACATCCGGCTTAGCACTCATCCCTGTGCTCCGTCAGCCCCCAGTTCAATCACTTCCTGCTGAGGCCACTCGTCGTGACTCCATGATTTTTCTTTTCCTAAACATCCTAGCTGTGGTCACAGGCATATATCTCCTCCTCCTTAACTCACTATCCTCTGATGTGTCAAAAGCTCGGACACTCTTAGTTGGTGCGATTTGTCTCCTAACCCTACCTCTGTGTCTGCCTGGCATGGCATACGCACGTGAGTGGGCTCGTAGGAACTTACCCTCAAGCCTACGTTCTGAAAACTCGTCAACCTTCAATCTGGTTGACACTGATGATTTTGAGCTTCATAAGGAACTCATTGATGTAAGTGAAAATGCTAATGCCACGAAGGCCACAAATGCCACAAATTCCACGAACTCCAATTCATATGGGCTGGTAGACAAGGAACGCTTTTTTGGGTGTTTTGCGTGTTTTGGGAAGGTGATGGAAAAAGATAGGTTGACAGTGCTAGGTGAAGAGCACTCAGCTAGGCTGCTTGTACGTCGATGGGATTTTTGGCTGTACTATGCTGCATACTTTTGTGGGGGAACTATTGGGTTGGTCTACAGCAACAATCTTGGCCAGATTTCACAATCACTTGGATACAGTTCCCTGACTAGTTCTCTTGTCACACTATATTCTTCATGCTCCTTCTTCGGCCGTTTGCTCTCAGCTGCACCAGATTTCCTGCGTGAGTATGTATCTAAAAAACTAATGCTTTTATCAATTGGAGAATGAGAAAAAAAAATCTGATGCAATAAAAACTAACATGCGTCTTGCTAATGCAGCAAGGTTTATTTTGCGAGGACTGGATGGCTACTAGTTGCTCTGGTGCCAACACCAATTGCCTTCATTCTGCTTGCCACATCAGGCAGTGAGGCAATGCTGCGTGCTGGAACAGGCTTGATTGGGGTAAGCTCCGGCTTTGTGTTCTCTGCAGCTGTGTCAGTTACATCAGAGCTTTTCGGCCCAAACAGCGCTGGCGTAAACCACAACATCCTCATCACCAACATCCCAATTGGCTCACTCCTATACGGCCTTCTTGCAGCTTTGGTGTATGATTCCAATGATGGAAGCTCAACAACCTCGGTGAGCTTGTTAAAGGAAGCAACATTGTGCATGGGAAGCTCATGCTATAGGCAGACATTCATATGGTGGGGCTGTATTTCAATAGTAGGGTTAGCTTCAAGCTTATTACTATTCCTACGAACAAGGACTGCTTATAATCGGTTCGAGAGGAATAGGACTAAGACGCAAGTCACACAATCCTCCTTACAAACCTCCTCTTAGCTTCGAATTCGCCTGTTTTTATAAATGGTAAGTTCTGGAAAAGCTAATAGATGTGTGGCATTTCATATCATGTTAACTTCGGGAAGAGCTTAAAGATGTGTAGGATTTCAAAGAGAGTCAAAGATACGAAAACATAGATGTAAGCAATGAGTATATGCTTGTTACTCAGACTGGGAAGATAAAGAGATTACCTGTAACATAGTAGAAGGTAAGATGTCAGGAAGAACGTTAGAATTTTTTGTAGATGGGTTCTAACCATCTTTCACCCTTCTGTTTTTGTTGTGTCCTTTTTTTCTTTATGTATTCTTTCACGCATGCTTCAAAGTACAAATTACAGTTGCATATAAACAACGAAAACATAACTGTAAGAACCAGGTTATTTTTGTCCAGGTCGAATTCATCATCTATCCTAATCCCAAATTCCTAATCATTTTTCCTATCCCCTTACTGCTTGAGCTAGCCCCAAACCTTATAAACCGGTTTTACGCCATAAACTACTGCGATTTACAGGAGTTCAACTACTGTTCAACAGATTGAGATTTTCTTTTTCTTTTTAACTTCCTACTCAATATATTTAACCAGGGTTTGAAAGCCTAAACATTCTTGTCTACCGTTGGCTGGAGAAGCAATCAAATAGCTAATCAGCGGTAACAGCTCTCTTTCTTTTTTTCCTTTTTTTTTCCCAGTAACTGCTCAACTTCTGAGAGAAAAAGAAATGAAATAACAGAATGAAAAGATACAATCTTAAATCAAATGACGGAACTACAGAGTCTCCTAAATTATTAAACATTCGTAAGGACTAAACAAAGACAACTTAGAGGTTTAATAAATCGGTGTCATCCTCTTTCAGACAACGTAGTCCTTCAAACCAAGCATTGTGATAGTCACAGAAAATCTCCCAATTCATCAGAAATAGACAGTATTGCCACAGTAGTGGATTATGTGATCTTCAGAATTCATTCCTCAGGTTTTTTTATGCATTTTGAGACATCAGATCAGTTGAACGGTATGAACTTGTTAAAGTGGACAGTTATCGAAACCTACTTTACTAAATAACATTCTTACAAACGTATCCAAATGTGCATAAAATAGATTCTTATATATAAAATATCATGTCAGATTACACCATAGCGCCTAGACTGGAACAACATAAGGGACTCAATAGTATACAGATCTAGCATCCTTAACAGGATCTGCTGGAGTTCCACAAATTCAAATTATATTCGCTCCTGACAATAATGTACTCGGGAAACTGAGAGCATTGATGAAAGAGGCAGGGAATATCGAATATACTAATCAATAATAATTGGTGCATCTACAGTTTCACCCTTGAGATTGCCTAGAAGTTCAGATGGGATGTCACCTCTGAGAATTTGGACTCTAAATACCAGTTTTGTGCTGCTGCACTCCAGAAGTTCAAATACACATGCATCTCCAACCTTCAAATTGTTGTCGTTGACAAATTCTCTCCAGTTAATATCGAACTTTCTCTGAATGGATCCACCAGTATATGTCATCTCCCAGTTTTGCCCCCAAACGTGAGAACCGTAGGAATTGAACAGGAAGGTAGTGTTGGTTGAAATTTGGCCGGGATCACCTATTCCAACAAATTAGCATATGAGTACTGCACACTTTTATGGATTTAAAGCGTTATTGATGCAAAGACAGAAAAAAAATTGCACTGATCAACCAAATTATCTTTAATTGCGCTGGTTAAACAAATTGTTACTCCATTGCAATGGCCTATTGACAATAATGTTAATGTGGACCGTATCAACAGTTAAGAAGTTGACATAGTCGAATATCTCACCACCTTTTAATCATGGGAAGATAAGATACTTACCATTTGATAAGAGGGCTTGACATTTGCTTTTCTGATAATGACTTCAAAAAAGGGTTTCTTCGAGAGTGGCCAAAACTCATCCCCTTGCAATTCAATCGTGGGATTTGATGTGGGTTGGTGACGTTGGTCTCCCATTTGAGGATCTTCTACTTTAGCAACTGGAACTTAACAAAAAGGAAATTATCAACGAAACAGATCATGCTCTTAATGAAAAGATACCTAACAGCGCAAAACACAAGAAAACATCTTGCACCGAAAACTAAGTCAGAAATTTTGAAGGTTATGACAAGCTGCTAACAGCTTCAAAAATAACTTCACAAAACATGCATTGGCGCAGGAAACATAAATTATATTGCAAAGGATGAGCAAAAGGAGAACTTTTTTACGTAGTAGGTAAAAGAAAACTGTTTAGAAGTATCCGAAAGGGTGAAAGTGAAACACAAGGAAACCAGTTACAAAACATACGATGAACTAAGGAGACTGATATAAAGTTTGCCAATAGACTAATAACTTCAGGATTATACGAAGAAGTATTCCGAACAGCGAGTAGCCAAACTTCAGGAATATATACGTGTTTAAAAGAAAGTATTTTTATAATATTATTGTCAACCAACTTCTGCACCTGAAGCCCCCAAATCCCAGGGGTGTGGAACGGAAGTAAATTGTACGGAATGTTGGCCATGAATCACCAGAGTCATCTAAAGCTTGTCTGTAAACTCCAAAAACATGAGGAGAAGAGATTGAAAATATTCAGACTGACCAGTGACCACAAGTGAAGTTAAAAACATATGAATATCAAGAATTATTTTAACCTCAACCCCATCCATACCCACATCCGCAACCATATTCAAAAAATGCGGAGGCATTAGTCCATCGGAGAACAACCATGGATCGCCATCAGAAGCCAGTAATTGAGGAGCATTCATAATCTGAAGCTATCATAAAAAATAAGGGTGTGTAGGGCAAATAATTAAAGGCGAAAAGTTGGCATGGGGCTGCAATCTCAAATATTTCCGCAAGCAATGGCCATTGAAGTTGATGAGCGAAACACTGAAGAAAAATGGTGAACAGGTTTTCTTCAAATATGAGATTTTAAGACCATTTTGAGCTCCAACATAACGTTGCCCACAAATGGAAAATATATTCAAACTCTTGAGAGTCCAAGGAAAGATATATCTAACAAAAAGGATAAACAAACAAACAAAAACATCAAACATAAACCTAGTATTTTCCAAACTAACCACCTCTTGTGCTCTATGAACAACGTAATTCATTCAAAACCCATAAGTCTTAAAGCATACCCCATTAACGATTAAGGATAAAAGCTTAAGACCAGGAAATTTGAAACCAATTTTAATAGGAAAAATTATACCTTGGAGAACCTGGTTGAAGTGGGTTGGTCACTGAGGTGAGGGTAGGCCGATGACAGAGAACGAGCAGGGGAGAAGGGCAGAGGGAATCAATCAACCTTTTTTTTTTCTTTTTTTCGAAGAAACAATATTTTTTACACGGATGAGGTTGACTAAACTTCAAAATAGAATAGCAATAATGATTTAAATTCGCTTTTAACGAAAATCAATAATAAACTCTCTCACTTACAACTAAAGAATAATATCAATAGACTGTGATAGTAAGTGGGCCAATCAATCCATTTTAATTTAAAGGAAACTTATAAAAAATGGGGGAACTGTAACGAAAGACTCTCGGTATTATTCACTTTAACGAAAAACCATATTTTTTACGTTAAAAAAATAATCATAGTACTATTCACTTTATCCTTTATTTTATCATTATCCTTAAAACTCAAGTTTTCAAATCATTTTCATTAGTTTTTCTTAAAAAAAAACCTATAAATTTCTATCTAGGAATCTGGAATCTGGATTGTACCCAGAAGGCAAGAACCGCGGGATATTGGAATGACATCTTAAATTTTGAAATTGGCGTACTTTATACTCTTAAGTTCGAATTGTGACCGATGTTCCATATTCATCACATAACGCAAAAATTATTCATAATGTCACTAATAGGCAAAAGTGAGAGAAATTTGTTAGAGATTGAAATGAAAGGGGAGTAATGTATAAACTTTTTATTTTCGTAATTGTATCATACAATGAAAGCAAGTAAAGAGGAGAGAGAGATTGATATTCACTTTCTACTTTTGATCTTATGATGTACAAGTTACAAACGCATCTCTATATATAGAGGTTTTCATCTGACACATTTTTAAATGTATGAAGAAAATGTACATTCCAAAATAGTGAAAACCAAGCTTTTACTACTAAGCCTACAATGTTGACTTTTCATTCTTTCATCTTTAGTCAAATTATGTGAGCATTCATACAGTTTTACGACATATAAGTTTTAAACACAAAGTAATCATTACGTATTGTCATAAGTGAATGTGGAGAAAATTTTCAATCTACTCAGAACACGAGTCGGTACAATACTTGTCATAATACAAGTTGAGAAACACTGAAAAATAATCTCTCCAATTATATTATGACCTTTGATGTAACAACTCATGTTCCTAGTATATAAAAAAAGAACTGGCTGCTGAAAAATTAGCAACAGCTGCTGCTGCTAGCGAATCACGGGTGGACACGTGTCCAAGTAATTGATTTTATAATCACAACTTGGACACATGTCCACCGGTGATTCGCTAGCAGCAGGAGCTGCTGCTGATTTTTTCAGCGGCCACGCTTTCTCCATAAAAAAATATCTCCCTACTTGAGGTTCATTACGCTTAATACCACCAAGAGTATTAGGCCTAGGTTTTAGGTCATCTCCAATAAAAAGCTAAAACCCAAAATTAGCCTTTTTTTAGTGATGTTACTTCTATCCCAATGTCTTATCTTTCCACCCACATTTTAATGATTTTTTTTTTAATTACAAATTTGTCCATTTGCAAAAAGACTGATAAGAACATTAATTATCTTGCTTTGCTTAATTTAAAAATAAATAAAAAGTTTGGGCGTGGGAGACTATTTGTCTACCTAAAACTCTAACTCATATTTTAATCTCCTTTCATTTAGAGAAAGTAAAAAAAAAATATCAATGGACTTAGAAGATGACTTTTTCATTGAACAGGTGGAAAATGACACTTCTAAGAGGTAGAAGATTATGTTTCCATTGAAAAGGTAGAAGAATAATTTGTGTGTAGGTCATTTGAATTTGTACATCGTATTTTTAGGTTGTCAAATTCTTTTGAATTTGGATACCTCTGTCGTTTCCATTTGAATTTGCAGATCTTAGTAGTTTTCATTTACATATTATTTGTTATATTTTTTAAGAGACAATTTTATAATTTCATATGTGTGTATATATCAAAGGTTATTTTGAGAATAATAGTGGGTGGAGAAATAGCATTTTAATTTTTTATCTTTTTAAGGTGGGTAGAATTATAATGTGAATGGGAAAATAAGACAATGAAGTGGATTTAGTAGCTCTTTTTTTTTTTCCAAAATTCAATTCCAATGGAGGGCAAAAAAATCTACACAAAAAAAAAATTCAATTCCTTGGCCTTCATGTTTTTGTTTCTCCTCCTACCACTGCTACTAATTTTCTAGCTTCTGATTCTATTGGCAAGGCCCTTCCTAGGGCTGTTCTTGCCTAGCTTTTTTGTTTTGCTTGCCTTTGCCTGGCTTTGCCATCCTCTTTACCAAAAAAAAGGAAAAGAAAAAGCTGTGTGGAACAGCATATGGCAGCAATCATGTGGTGCGGTTTACATGTTTTATCATGCACTCGCGGCTTTTTGTCCACAAGATGACATGGCTGTTTAAATCCAAAGGCCAAGATTTTTTTCTACTTTGAAAACGTAAAAACAGATTTTTAAACCAAAAATTATTTTACTATAGTTCTCAATTTTACACCTGTTATATTCGAAATATTTATCTCTAAAGATAGATATTTTTGATATACTTTTTCTTTATAAAAAAAAATGTTCCAAAAAATATATTTAAATAGGTATAAATAGTAATTTAAACAACAAATAATAGTTGATGTGTGAGTTTTGTATCATAATATTTATGCAAAAAAGCAATAAAATATTAAGAAGAACAAAATGTAATCCCAAAACCATTGAAGATGAAAAATTATAGCTTTGCACTATTCCTTAAAGTGTGGGCAAACCATTAGAGATGGCCTTAGGGACAATATCGTTGCATGACCACTTTAGTAGTGGAGCTTAAGAATCTTGTGACACAACACTAAAAACAAATCCGTAAATTTGACTTTTGCATCTCAAATTTGCACATCTTAATTGTACGCTCTCATTAAGTCAAGTCAATACATTCCCACTTAAACAGTAGAAACTTTGGTTTTATTGGCACCTATTGTCTCAGCTTGTAATTTGCATATTAATGTACATTTTTTTGTAACGTAATTAAGACGAAATGACATAGGAATTGAAAAGTGACAAAAACAAAAAAGTGAAAACATGCAAATAATTGAGTAAAACACGAAACATATATATCCCCATGTTTTGTTGAAGTGAATTTCTTGTCTTTTGAGTTGAAAAAAACTTGGTACTCAATAGTTTAGATGAATCAGGGTGTACATACAACTCATCGGTTGCCAATATTCTACACGTTGTAGCTTCTTCTTACAAGGTAAGGAAGCTCAAGAAGGATAAGAACGGTAAACCACTACCGTACCAGTACTCCATGTTCCCCCAAACCTTCATAGTCTCAGACTCTCAGGCGGCGCGTAACTATAAGGCCAGACAACATGCATATGAAAGTTAACTATAAAATGACCTTCTCCATATGTGAAAGGTTAAAACCAAAAGGAAAAATCTGCACTTAACTTCCTAGTTCTCTCTAGGCTTAAACAAACATCAAAACTAAATCATTCGAATTTCGAAAAACTTCACACCCAACAAGCAGGTAACAAGTGAACAGGTAGAATAAAGGCCTCAGCAATTCTAGCATACATTCACCAATATCACACACGGACTCAAGCGGATTAGAGTGCATTAGAGTGCATTAGGTCTAACTGGATTTCTAAACACTAACACAGTGGATACGATTACCACCACTCTCTCCATTGTATTCCCAACAGTGCTTGATACGAGTAATAATATATTGAGAGGAACAAAATATAATCCCTGCACCATTGAAGATGACAAATTATAGTTTTGCGCTATTTCTTAAAATGTAGCCAAACTCTTGGAGATGGCTTTAGGGGACAATATCGTTGCATGATCACTTTAGTAGTGGAACTTATGAAGCTTGTGACACAACATTAAAAATAAGTCTGTAAATTGGACTTTTACATCTCAAATTTGCACCTCATCATTGTACGTTCTCACTAAGTCAAGTCAATACATTCCCACTTAAACAGTAGAAATTTTGGTTTTATTAGCACCTATTGTCTCAGCTTGTAATTTGCGTGTTAGTGTACATTTTTTTGTAGCGTGATTGAGACGAAATGACATACGAATTTACAAAGTGACGAAAACAAAAAATTGAAAATATACAAATAATAGAGCAACACATTTTGATTTAGTTTTTTTTTTTGGTCAACATTTTGATTTGGTTTATTCAATAACCAGATGTGTGTATGTGAGAGAGAGAGATGGAATAGTGGGGAGCCATTCATCACCAGTCAGACATGAATTGAGTTTGTAGACGAAACATATGTATCCCCATTTTTTGTTCAAGTGAATTTCTTGTGTTTGGCAGCAATAAGACCCCACTGCTGGTTTTTATTTAGTTTTGTCGTCCCTACAGTACCACAATACAGTACCGGCACCATGCTCGTGCCGCGCAGTTTTGACATCTCTACTTCAATGGGAGCCAATTTCCATTAGGGCTGGGCACGGGCCGGGCCCAAAATTGGAGGGACCGGACCGGACCCGCTTGAAAATACAACGGGCCGGGGCGGGACGGGTTTTGCTATTTTGAAAATGAGAACCGGACTTAACCCGGCCCGTATAAAACGGGCCGGTTCCTACGGGTCCAACGGGTACTCTTTTTTTTTTTTTTTTCTCTCTCTCTCTCTTTAATTTTCAGTATCCCACCAGACTCCCAGTTGAAGAGCCGCCGGAGACAAATCAGAAAACTGGATCCATTAGTAAGCACGGCCTGGAATTATTCAAGAACAACAAAATAAGTAAAATAAAAGTATACATCAGCAGGATTATGAATTGCATGCATTTAAATCGGAAAACCCCAAAAATTAAGCAGCAAAAGAAGAAGAAAATCAACGATTAAGTACCTCGTGAATGACGACGGTGAGGCTGGCGATGTTGGCGATGGTGTTTTTGGCCGCGCGCTCGTCCAATTTGACTTTGAGGAAGAGCTTGAGGTTCTTCTCCTTCTCAGATGAGCGTCGTCCTTCCCGGGCATGGCTGAAATAGGAAAGGAATCTGGCGACTGACAGACCCCCGACGACTAGAAGCGTCGAGATCTGGATTCTGGAGGCTGGAAATGGTTGCTAAAACGAAGAATTCAAGGTCGAGGTTGAGGTCGAGGTTGAGATCGAGGTCGAGGTCGAGGTTGAGATCGAGGTCAAGGTTGAGATTGAGGTCGAGAGGAGTCGGGGACTCGAAATGAGTGGAGGACTCGAGAGGACTCTGGTCTGGATCTGGATCTGGAGATTGAGGTCGAGAGGAGTCGGGGACTCGAAATGTGGCTGTGTTAAAAATAAATGGTGGGCATTCAATCCCTATAATTGAACGGTGGAAAAGGTTCGGGCCGGGGGCCCGCTTTATTTGAAAATTGTACCCGGCCCGCCCCATTAATTAAATGGACCCGTCCCGTTTTGAATTTACAATATATGTACCCGCCCCGTACCCGCATTACCCGTCCCCAAGGAAGAAAATATCGGTAATATCGGAAATATCGGTAGTCCGAAAACACGGAAATATCGATGGAAATATCGGTAAAATATCGATATCGATAAAAATTACATGGAAACCACGGAAATTGTAAGAAAAACTTGGAAATTTTAATTGAAACTTTGCAAGATGTTTATTTAGTCAATTATCTATTAGTTTATCACAAAAAATTGGAAGGAAATGCATTGCATGATGGATTTAACTGATTTAAGTTGATTATATAGCGAGCTGGCAAACATTGTGAGTGTAAAAAATATGTAGTAATTAATGAAAAAAGTTTAAAGACACCACAATCATTATATATAATGAATTAGTTCAATATTTTACACTTTATATATTGCATTTTTTTTTCTCTCAGATAACACACATAGCCTGGATATTTTGAAAGCAGGTTTGGATTTTTTTTTTCTTCTCTCGGATAACACACACACACCCCATTTCTACACACACTTCAAAGTGCACCCCACTTCTACACACACACACGCACAGACACACTGTAACACCCCAACCCTAAATTTTTATATATTTTCGTGGTTCCCCAAATAATTATGAAATTATCGTTTTAGTCCCCTATCTTAACCAAATCTGGACCATTCATCTTGATTTCCAAATTCTCTCAAGCTGCCACATGGCAGCACCCTAGCACCCTCACGTATCTCTCTCTCTCCCCACCCCGTGACCTCTTTCTCCTTCTTTCTTCTCTGCACTCACTCTCCCTCTCTCGAAGACCCTCACTCTTTCACCCTTTGACCCACACCCGAGAGCACCCACGCACACCCTTCGTGGTACTCCGTCGACGGCATCGTCGTCACCTTCTACACGCCGTCGTCTCTCTCTCTCTCTTTCTCTGTCTCCCGTCCCTGCGCAACTCGACGAAACCCCAAGAACCTCCGGCGAGTTCTTCATGGGTTATGGTTAGGTAAGCCTCGAACCTCTCTTTCCGTGTTGGTTTGTTGCTTGGATGTGATTATTGAGGAGCCCTCGCCGGAGCCACCGGCATCGATCCCCTCCATCAGATCCGACCTCCAGGGCTACACCGAACAGATCCAGGCCTCCGACGAGGACGATCTGTACAGCCGCCTCAAGAATCTGAAGCCGACGTTCTGCCTCCGGAAGCCCTCGTCGACATTCTGCCTCCGGAAGCCGACTTCTCCTTGTTTCTTCTTCGGTTCTCCCCCCCCCATTTCTTCTTCGGTTGTCGTTGCGACGACGACGACGGAGGATCCTCGACGATATTATGGCTAATATCGCGATAATATCGCTAATATCGCGATATTATCGATATTAGCGATATTATCGCGATATTTGGCCGAAAACCACTCGGATACCACTTAGAATATCCATACCCCGAAAAAACGATAATATCGGCGATATTTCGCCGATATTATCGATATTTTCTTCACTGCCCATCCCTACCCGCGGGTCCAGGACCCGTTTGCCCAACCCTAATTTCCATATCTCAGTCGGTGCTTGGTGGCTCAAAAACAGTTTTTGAGTTAAAAGAAACTTTGGTACTTTATTTGAGTGAGATATCTCGATCTATCTGGTGTATCTTTTGGTAGCCAAATTCTCAACTAGGTTGGAAACCTTACACGTTTGCAATATCTTGATCTCAACATGAACAACTGACCAATGCTATTAATCGAGGCCTTTTGATTGTTAACCATTTAGGTTTTATGAGATTACTTTGGTAAAAGTTGCTGGTTTCTCCTCCTCTGGTGTGACGAATGAGTGCTTCGTACATAAACAATCGCGCCCTGGCAATCGACGAATTATACTTGGGGAGGTTAACGTAAGCATAATTGGCGAATATTTTCGACTTTCAGCAAATCTTTCTACAATATTTTGAATGCAAGTTAGCAGTATCAATCTACCTCTACAAAGATGAGCAGTGGAACGTAACAAAATAGTGTGGTCGTTGCATTGCATATGACAGAAAAATGGACAAACAAGTTTAAACGTTGCAACTAAAAAGATGAAGCAGCGCTTACGGTCTCAGAGAACTAGATGCAAAAGAAAAAGAAAAGTTCATCGAGCATGCAAATGACAAACAGAGGTTAACACGACAGAAACTCGATAACATGTGAATTTGGTCTACTCAATGTGAAAGATGAATTTGGGGCTCCATATCTTCCTTGGAATTTTGGGTTCATCTATAGCCATCCTTGTTTCTTTGCTTTGCTTAAAATTTTACTAAAGCGTTGGTTTTCATCATGTCACTATAAACTACTATCTTACAAGTAAACCATGTTCCCCAAACCTTCATAGTCTCAGACTCTCAGGCACCGCGTAACTATAAAAAAAACAGATTTTTAAACCAAAAATTATTTTTCTATAGCTCTCAATTTTACACTTGTCATATTCGAAATATTTATCTCTAAAGATAGATATTTTTGATATACTTTTTCTTTATAAAAAAAAATATGTTCCAAAAATTATATTTAAATAGGTATAAATGGTAATTTAAACAACAAATAATAGTTGATGTGTGAGTTTTGTATCATAATATTTATGCTAAAAAGCAATAAAATATTAAGAAGGACAAAATGTAATCCCAAAACCATTGAAGATGAAAAATTATAGCTTTGCACTATTCCTTAAAGTATGGGCAAACCATTAGAGATGGCCTTAGGGGACAATATTGTTGCATGACCACTTTAGTAGTGAAGCTTAAGAATCTTGTGCCACAACACTAAAAACAAATCCGTAAATTTGACTTTTGCATCTTAAATTTGCACCTCTTAATTTTACGCTCTCATTAAGTCAAGTCAATACATTCCCACTTAAAGAGTATAAATTTTGGTTTTATTGGCACCTATTGTCTCAGCTTGTAATTTGCATATTAACGTACATTTTTTTGTAATGTAATTAAGACGAAATGACATACGAATTGAAAAGTGACAAAAACAAAAAAGTGAAAACATGCAAATAATAGAGTAAAACACGAAACATATATATCCCCATGTTTTGTTGAAGTGAATTTCTTGTCTTTTGAGTTGAAAAAAACTTGGTACTCAATAGTTTAGATGAATCATGGTGTACATACAACTCATCGGTTGCCAATATTCTACACGTTGTAGCTTCTTCTTACAAGGTAAGGAAGCTCAAGAAGGATAAGAACGGTAAACCACTACCGTACCAGTACTCCATGTTGCCCCAAACCTTCATAGTCTCAGACTCTCAGGCGCCGCGTAACTATAAGGCCTGACAACATGCATATGAAGGTTAACTATAAAATGACCTTCTCCATATGTGAAAGGTTAAAACCAAAAGGAAAAATCTGCACTCAACTTCCTAGTTCTCTCTAGGCTTAAACAAACATCAAAACTAAATCATTCGAATTTCGAAAAACTTCACACCCAACAAGCAGGTAACAAGTGAACAGGTAGAATAAAGGCCTCAGCAATCCTAGCATACATTCACTAAGATCACACACGGACGCAAGCGGATCCAAGCGCATAAAGAGGTCTAACTGGATTTCTGAACACTAACACAGTTGATACGATTACCACCACCCTCTTCATTGTATTCCCAACTGAAAGGGTCAAGGGGCTAATTTCGTCACGTGCTTGATACAACGATTGGTTAGAGATGGTAGAAGTAATAATATATTGAGAGGAACAAAATATAATCCCTGCACCATTGAAGATGAAAAATTATAACTTTGCTCTATTCCTTAAAATATGGCCAAACCCTTGGAGATGGCCTTAGGGGACAACATCGTTGCATGATCACTTTAGTTGTGGAACTTGTGAAGCTTGTGACACAACATTAAAAATAAGTCCGTAAATTGGACTTTTACATCTCAAATTTGCACCTCTTCATTATACACTCTCACTAAGTCAAGTCAATACATTCCCACTTAAACAGTAGAAAGTTTGGTTTTATTGGCACCTATTGTCTTAGCTTGTAATTTGCATATTGGTGTATATTTCTTTGTAGCGTGATTGAGACGAAATGACATACAAATTTACAAATTGATTGAAAACATACAAATAATATAGAGTAACACATTTTGATTTGGTTTTTTTTTTGGTCAAACATTTTGATTTGGTTTATTCAACAACCAGATGTGTGTATGTGAGAGAGAGATGGAATAGTGGGGAGCCATTCATCACCAGTCAGACATGAATTGAGTTTGTAGACGAAACATATGTATCCCCATTTTTTGTTCAAGTGAATTTCTTGTGTTTGCTAAGGCAGCAATAAGACCCCGCCGCTGGTTTTTGTTTAGTTTTGTCGTCCATACAGTACCACAATACAGTAACTTCCGGCACAGTGCTAGTGCCGTGCCGGTATGACACCTCTACTTCAATGGGAGCCAATTTCCATATCTCAATCGGTGCTCGGTGGCTCAAAAACAATTTTTGAGTTAATGAAACTTTGTACTTAAATAGAGTACCAAACATGCCAGTATAAGATATTTCGATCTATTTGGCGTGTCTTTTGGTAGGCAAATTCTCAACTAGGTTGGAAACCTTACACGTTTGCAATATCTTGATATCTGTATGAACAACTGACCAAAGCTATTAATCGAGGCCTTTTGATTGTTGACCATTTAGGTTTTATGAGATTACTTTGGTAAAAGTTGCTTGTTTCTCCTCCTCTAGAGTGACGAATAAGTGCTTCATACATAAACAATCGCGTCCTGGCAATCGACGAATTATACTTGGGGAGGTTAACGTAAGTATAATCAAGAGGCGAATATTTTCAACTTTCAGCAAATCTTTCTGCATTATTTTGAATGCAGATGAAACTGAATGCAAATCTTTCTACTCTTGAATCAAGAGTAGCAAGAGATCAAAGTAGCAGTATCAATATACCTCTACAAAGATCAGCAGTGAAACGTAACAAAATAGTGTGGTCGTTGCATTGCATATGACAGAAAAATGGACAAACAAGTTTAAACGTTGCAACTAAAAAGATGAAGCAGCGCTTACGGTCTCAGAGAACTAGATGCAAAAGAAAAAGAAAAGTTCATCGAGCATGCAAATGACAAACAGAGGTTAACACGACAGAAACTCGATAACATGTGAATTTGGTCTACTCAATGTGAAAGATGAATTTGGGGCTCCATATCTTCCTTGGAATTTTGGGTTCATCTATAGCCATCTTTGTTTCTTTGCTTTGCTTAAAATTTTACTAAAGCGTGGGTTTTCATCATGTCACTATAAACTACCATTTTACAAGTAAACCATGTTCCCCATACCGTCATAGTCTCAGGTGCCGCGTAACTATAAAGCCAGACAACATGCATCTGAAACTTAACTATAAAATGACCTTCTCCATATGTGTAAGCTTAACCAAAAGGCAAAGCTCTGCAATGAACTTCCTAGGTCTCTCTAGGCTCAAATAAACACCAAAACTAAATCATTCGACTTTCGAACAAAAACTTCACGCCCACCAAGCAGGTAACAAGTAAGCAGGTAGAATAAAGGCCTCATCAATCCTAGCATACATTCACCAATAACACACATGGATGCAAGTATGAAATCAAAGGGAAGGAATGATGATATCAAAACCTGAGCCATTATTAAAACTTGATAGCTGTATAATAAACCAAAGCAAAATCACAAATTTTACTAGACCAAGTAAATTGTATTCAATCCTTCTTTTCACCTCCCTTTTTCTTTTTAGCTGTTGCCTGCGAATACAAGAAAGTCCCAAATATTGCAACGGCGGAGCCAAGTGCATTAAGAGGTCTAACTGGATTTCTGAACACTAACACAGTCGATACGATTACCACCACCCTCTTCATTGTGTTTCCAACTGAAAAGGTCAAGGGACTAATTTCATCAAGTGCTTGATACGACGATTGGTTATAGAGATGGTAAAACACTCCGGATAACAACACCCATATGTACAATGTGGATGGTTTTCCCACAGCTGCAAGAGCATTGTGATATCCATGAACCCATTGAGACCCTTCAACGAAAATAGCGGCGGGAAACAGATAGAAGAACGAAATTATACTGATCCAACCATACAAATTCAACCCATCTACTTCCTTGAAGTTCTGTAAACTACGTTTCGAGTAAATGTTCCTCAACACAAACCCGACATTGCTAATCAAAGCACCCCAAAGGCCTTGCACATTGAATGACACCTCAGTGATAGCAGCTAGAGCACAACCCATTACAATAGGGAGAATTGAGAGCCAGACCTGTAACGGGTACGAATCTCCTAGGAACGACGAAAACACTACTGAGAAAACGGGCTCCGAGGATTTGATTACATGGGTGAAAGAAACAGCCACCTTAGAGAAGGAGACACATGCTGAAATGTGGCCTACAGTGTGGAACAATGCAGGTCCAAGGAGTGCAACGATGAAAGGTTTTGAAATTTTCGGGCGGGGTTGGAGCTTCAAAGACCAGAGAATGAACATCCAGACAGACCCAGCAAAGAGCTGAAAAGATGCGAGAAGCCATGGAAATGGAAAGACATTCAGTACCTTCTTGTTGTAGATGTTGAAGACAATGTTTTGGAAGTACCAGAGCCCAAAAATAAGCGCGAGCCGGACGGTGGTGGCCTTGGGCTTTGATACTGCGGCTTCCGTTTCTCCTCCTGGATTTGATTCAGAAGCAGCTTTGGGGATTTGGGATTTGGGTTTTGTTCCAAACCCAGATGGGAATCCACAGGTTTTGCTCAAATGGCTGATCTTTGAGCTCAAATCTCGAATCTGGCACATGGGTTTTGTTTCTTTTGAAGAAATTCCAAATGGGTAGCCATGGATTCTGGTAAAGCTTGAGAATTTGGAGGATATTTGGGGTTTCAAAGAGGTGGGTTCTTGGGGCAGAGGATATGAGTGCGTTTGGATTCTGGTGAGAAGTGATGAGGAAGGGGAGGAGGAGGCATTAATAGGGGGGAGTTGATGGCGGGATTTGGAGAAAGTGACAGGGGAAGAAGGACAACTGAGATTCAAGGTAAGCATTTGGTGTTGTGGCAATTGGTTGTGGTTGTGCCGTTGTGGGGAGAGAGAGAGAGAGAGAGAGAGAGAAGGACAGAGACTCTGCAAGTACATATAAATACGCAGGGTTTGGAGATTTGAGGACACGAGATTTTTCTAATTCTCTGGTTGGAGATTTTGTAATTCCTTTTCAGTTTGGAATATGCGTAAGATATTTTGTTGAGGCAAAAGGCAATTTACTAGAAGAGGCTTCGGTTAGAGGCGGCGTTTGACTATTGACCGACCAATGGAATCAAAATGTCAAATAATTATAACAAAAAATTGATACAAAAGTACTAATATACTCTTTAATTACTAATATCCTCCTCTTTTGCTCTTAACCGTCTAGGAAGTAGCAGTGCTAGCTTCAGTTTTTCCAATTTCATCTGTGTTTCACTTCCCAGCATACTTGCCATACAATTCATGTACTATTTGACCAATATTAAACACTAATGCACGAATACATTTCCTCCCCTGAGATGGGGTTCTGAGTCTCGCGTTTTCTAATACAACTTGCCAGAACCATGTCTTTTTTTTTTAAGAGCAAGGAAAGTGTATTCCAGGGCACAGGGCCAGAACCATGTCTTTTATATTCTTCAATTTGTAAGAAAACTTGCCAGCTCCATACCTTTAACATTCTTGGTCCATAAAATGAATAAATTAATTAACCTGCAATTCATACAATTAAATAAAATAAGAACAACAAACCCATTTATTTTTTTCTTAGAGCAATTTCACCCCTAAAGACTTTGCGCCAACACCCAACGCATTTATCCACTCAAGTGAACAGTAATAGGTCAAAACATCTTCATCCCTAAAACTAAATAGCCTAGTCAATTTTATTAAAATATTATTAATTTTTATTATAAAATAATAAAAATTAATAATTTGATTTTTTACTTTCTGAGTTTCTCCCCAAAAATGCTCCTTAGACTAGAGCACGCCGACCCACCCCCCCATCTCCACCCTCCATCAAATCCCCACCTCCCCTTCACTTTCCGCTTCATTTCCATCGCCCTCCGTGATACGACTCGCCCCAAACTGGTCGACTTCGGTGCCCGGGCTCACCAGCTGCAAACCCGCCACCTCTGGACCTACGCCCTGACCTTCAGCTGCATCGCCGAATTTGTATGTCATCGTCCTCAACAGCTTCCAAGACCAGCTCGTCCTCAACAGCAAGTTCCGGGTCGGCAACCTCGTCCTCGAAGGTAGCGTCGTCTAGCCGTCTTCCTCGCCAGAGATGAAGTTCGTCGTCGCCGATTTCAGATCATGATGTCAACCTGACGTCATGTAGGCCGGTCCCAAGGTCTGTCAATTTTGGGCTGGCCTGGAGACTAGCTTGGGCTGGGTGCTAGGCAATCCCGTGGGTTGGAGAGATATCCCTAGGTGCCAAGCCATTTTTTTGGCTGTGTACCGGCCAATCCCAACCCCGGTGGAAGTGCTCTTAGAAAAACACCGAATAAGCTTTAGATGTAATCAGATTTGTTTTGAAAAAAAAAAACATTAAAAAACAAAATAAAAGAGACATTCAAGAAACCCATCACATAAGGTCGGTTCCAAAGAGTGGGCATTTAAGATAGATGTACTCTGATATTTCACTGCTACCCAAGAAACCAAACAACAAATTTAAGATCAACACAAAAACCAACAATTCTGCGTTTGACATAATAATCACTTGGTTCAATTGCATCTGAGTAAAGAGAAGTGTGGTTGTAGTGTTTCAACAATTGGAATAGAGATGAAGAGTAAAGAAACAAACACCTAAGGTAGGAGAAGAAGAGAGACTTTTGACATACGAGTAATTAAGTCTTTTTAACTTCAATTTTGGTTAGTTTTATAAGAATTGAAAAATATAGATCAATTTTGGTTAGTTTTATAAGAATTGAAAAATATAGACCATATTTCATTAAATGGTTCTCAAAATGGTTATATTCCCAAATTTCCCCTCCCTTTTTCACTTGCCTTTTCTTATTTGCATTCCTCATTCATCAAATGTCATATGTACTCTACTATCAGTTTTAAACACAATATTTAATGTGTTGTAAAACTAAATATTTAGTTTCCACATATGGCCTTAGACCTGACCATTTCTTACACAACCCGTTAACACGACACATAAACGACACAAAAATAATGGGTTTCGGGTCAATACAATAACTAATCGGATCATTATAGGATCACACAATAAGAACCCATTAATAACAGGTCCTTAAGAGGTTTACACGAGTGACACGCAGGTAACATGTTTCGACACGTTAAGAGAAAATTTATTGTGATGATTTTAATTTTTTAAACTACAAAAAAAACTTACCATAAAATACAAGAGCCATATTGTACTCGTATATATTGTATATTAAATATGTATTATTGTATTATCTATCTATATAAATATAAAGTGAGCACCCTAAAATGGTGAAACATTCAAAATACCATACATTGCGCTTTAAGAATTTCATAAATTACAATTGAACCAAAAGAAGCTAAAGTATTTAACCATAATTTTATTTTGAATGAATTTAATATTTAAAATTATAAATAAATAAAAAAACCTCCCACGTTAGTGGGTGGTTTCACGTCTTTAATTCATTTTTTTTTAAATGTAAATTAATTATTTAATTTAAAAAAAATTTTAAAAGGTCAATTGCCACATGCGTATGCGTGTGGCAAGAGGCTAGCTCTATATAAATTTAAAAGATTTAAGTTTTATTTATTTATTTTTATAGTATACTATAGGTAATGTAACATCCCACATCGCTCAAGGGAGTGATCCTTAAATGTATATTCTCATCCCTACGTAGCACGAGGCCTTTTGGGAGTTCACTGGCTTCGGGTTCCGTAGGAACTTCGAAGTTAAGCGAGAAGGAGGCCAGAGCACTCCCAGGATGGGTGACCCACTAGGAAGTTGCTCGTGAGTTCCTAAAAACAAAACTGTGAGGGAATGGTAAGCCCAAAGCGGACAATATCGTGCTACGGTGGTGGAGCGGGCCCAGGATGTGGTGGACCCGGGCCGGGATGTGACAAATGGTATCAGAACCAATTTATGGTCGGAAGTGTGCCAACGAGGACGTCGGGCCCCTAAGGGGGGTGGATTGTAACATCCCACATCGCCCAGGGGAGTGATCCTTAAATGTATATTCTCATCCCTACCTAGCACGAGGCCTTTTGGGAGCTCACTAGCTTCGGGTTCCGTAGGAACTCCGAAGTTAAGCGAGAATGAGGCCAGAGCACTCCCAGGATGGGTGACCTACTGGAAAGTTGCTCGTGAGTTCCCAAAAACAAAACCGTGAGGGAATGGTAAGCCCAAAGCGGACAATATCGTGCTACGGTGGTGGAGCGGGTCCGGGATGTGGTGGACCCGGGCCGGGATGTGACAGGTAAAGAGTGTGATTAAAAAACTATAAAGCACACTAAAATTAAAAATATCAAGTAATTAAAAAATATCAAACACATTGAAAAAATTATACTAATTAATTTACAACTGTGAAAAATGTGAAGAAAATATGCAAACGCTCATGATGCATCCTCTACATTTTGACGATGTGTACATCGTCATTTGAATTTTTAAAACCATACAAACCCTCATGAATAGTATTTTTTAAAGGATTTCAAAATAAATAAAATTCGTAATCATTAATGTACAAGTTTGAAAAATGTGAAAGCATATAAAAACGCTCGTGGTTAGATCTTTTACGCTTAGACGATGATTACATGGTTGTTTAGATTTTTGAAACTCTCCAAATCTCATGAATAGTATATTTTATTTGAGTGCTAAATTTAATAATAATTATTGTAGGATTGTGAAAAATGTAAAAAAAAAAAAAAAAAAAAAACACACACACACACAATAACTCGTAATGACAAGCTTTACAACTTTCGTGAATGGGTCAACTTCGAAATCCGACACCATAATCCATAAACCTCATATTTAAATTTAATCGTCAATTGTCGTTTACACTTTATTCCTTTTTAGATTTTCATTATTTATTGATTTAAAATATATTTTCTTTAACGGGTAACAGGTCAGTCATATTACCTGATAATATTAATTGGTTAATTTCGGGTCGGGTCATATTTTTCGTTTACTTTAATAGGTGTTACGCGACATGATCAGTTAAGCTATCAGGTATATCACGAAAATGACACAAACACGAAAAACACGACACAAATGCCAAGTTTATATGGCCTTATTAATTTACCATATAAGACCCAACAAAGATTTGAAATCAAGATTAAAATTAAGTGCGCCACCCCACCTCCACGGCGACTCCACTATGCTCTAATTTAAACACAATATTTAAATGTTCAATTGCAGCCACTTAGGTCATCTCTAACCGTAGGAGGGTCAGAGAGCTCGTTTTAGCCCTTTGGCCCTCCAAGAAATTAATATTTTAATGAACAGTGCAGGACCATATTTCTTACCATCTCCAACCGAGGGCCAAAGGGCCAAAAATAATTTATTATTTTAATTGAATTACTATGGTTACTTAAATTAAATTACCTCAATAATTTTTTGTTATGGATTGTCAATAATTTTCATGTTGTTAAATGTTTTTAAAAATGTTGTTTAAGTTTCATGTTAAAATTTTTTATGTTGTTTAATGTTACTTAATGTTATTTAATGTTGTTTAATATTGTTTAATGTTATTTCATGTTACTTAATGTTATTTAATGACTTAAGGAAGTTATAGGAAAAAAAATAGAATTTTTAAATTTAAAAAAATTGAAAAAAAATAAAAATAAAATAAAATATGACGTCAGCATGTGGCCCACCCCCGAGGCTGGCTGGCTGGCTTGGTTGGGCCAGTCGGTTGGCCCTTTACCCCTTTTTTTTCTAGTGGGGCCCATGAGCCATTTGGCCTGGCCCTCGGTTGGAGACAGTTTTTGGGCTATTTTCGGCCTTCTGGACCATTCGGTTGGAGATGGCCTTAATACTACGGTCTAATGGTATGCCTCTTCACTTGTAAGTGAGAGATCTTACGTTCGATTCTCGGCAAAGATAAATTTGAACCACATTATTGCTAGCCCATTATGATACTTAGCCCACTTCATCACCCTTTAGTATAGATAATATCGTTTGTTCAAAAAAAAAATTGTTCAACTGTAGAATCAATATCCAACGGTTCAAATTAAAAAAAAAAAGAAAAAAGAAAAAAGAACAAAAGAACAAAAATGGTTACAAACTGTGTTCTTCCATTTATGCAGTGACATCCAAACTATAAACTCCCTTCGTACTCAAGGCTTCTATGGCTTGCCTCTATTTGCTAGTGATTTGTAACTTTTGTTGGTAGATTGTGATTGTGGTGACACTACTTGGGAAGTGCCACCAGTGCATCCTTGCACATGTTGAAAACTAAATGATGATAACATACAATTAGTCACCCTATAAAATCCAATTGATATTCTTTTTATCACAATTTACACAAATTATTGTTGAAAAAAAAAAGATAAAGAATAAAGCCAAATTTCATAGAAGAAAGAGAGATTACTATTGAGCCAATAAAAGATATTGATATGGAGCAACAACAGCTTGAAAGATATTAATATTTAAAATTATAGAAAAAAAAAATTTCCCACGTTAGTGGGTGGTTTCACGTCTTTAATTCAATTTTTTAAAAATATGTAAATTAATTATTTAAATAAAAAAAATTAAAAAGGTCAATTGCCACACGCGGCCACACGCGTATGCGTGTGGCAAGAGGCTAGTTCTATATAAATTTAAAAGATTTAAGTTTTATTTATTTATTTTTATAATATACTATAGGTAAAGAGAGGGATTAAAAAACTATAACGCACACTAAAATTAAAAAGATTAAGTAATTTAAAAATATCAAACAAATTGAAAAAGTTATAATAATTAATTTACAAGTGCGAAAAATGTGAAGAAAATATGCAAACGCTCGTGATGCATCCTCTACGTTTTGAGGATGTGCACATCGTCGTTTGAATGTTTAAAACCATACAAACCCTCATGAATAATATTTTTTCAAGGATTTCAAAATAAATAAAATTCGTAATTATTGATGTACAAGTCTGAAAAATGTGAAAGCATATAAAAAAGCTCATGGTTGGATCCTCTACGCTTAGACGATGATTGTTGTTTAGATTTTTGAAACTCTCCAAATCTCATGAATAGTATTTTTTATTTGAGTGCTAAATTTAATAATAATTATTGACACACCCCGACCCTAATCAGGGTATGTTGGCCGTCACGTGAGGGTGACGTAGTCATGTGCACAGTGCGGAAGCAATAATGATAATAGAGAATATGAATAATTAAAAACCAATTCATAAGAGTACTAGCTAAGGTAAGTGCTAGAAAATGTGTGAATACACAATCAGAACATAAGTAGCCTAAGTTCAGTTCAGAAAACAAGCACTAATTAAACGACACCCAAAGATGCCCTACATTTGTGATAGTCTGTCAGAACCTCTAGTTAATCCTCGTGAGCCACCAATGAACAAGCTTATCTAAAACCTGGAGGGGAGCAAAACAGAAAGTGTGAATGGGCAAAAACAAAGCTTTTCAAAATCATTTCATTATCAAATGCTCTAACCCCTCGCCGTAAAACATGTATAATTTTCCCAGAAATGGAATATAGTTATATAAGTATATATATACATATATTTCAATTCATGCTTCACATATCCATTTTCATAAGTATGTCATGCCAAAATATAAAACAGAATAAGTAACTCAGGTGATACTAAATTCATGGAAAAATAACATATTAGCCGGAACCCCTGAGGTCTATACGGCAGAATTCATAAATCATTAGTCAATCTAACCGGAGTCACTGCAAGTGACCTATACGACACTACACTGCACACGAGTCGGAACCACTGTAATGGTCTGTACGACATGATTGTGTGTAATATAACTATGCTCTTTACTACATTTTCATTATAACTGTACGATAAATCGCTAGTCACCTACGAGTCGGAACCACATATAATGGTCTGCACGACAAGACTGTGCACCTAAATTGGATCCAATGTGAGCATATGGTGTGGGAGGTGACATTATATACAGGCATGTGCCATATCTTTGGCTAACTCACTAACACCGGGGTGTAGGTTTAGAAGCTCTATGTTTCTCAATTAATCACAACCGTTATTCACATTCATAATTCATAACTCACCTGGGGCTTACCTGAGCGTCCACAGCACCACAATTATATATATATATATATGTATGTAAACATCATATGCATATTCTAAATGTAAAACATTTGGCATGGCAATTTAAGTCATAACTCATTTAAATGCATTTTCTGGGAAAGATACCAAGCATATACATATATATTTAAAACCAAAATCCCACTCACTAGTATGTCAAAGGGTCGTAGCCCCCGAGTCGCCCTTGACTGCGCTCGTCCTTGGGATAAGTCTCCTCTATATGCGAAACAACTATAAAAACGTTAATTTAAAGCATATAACCAATACTGGCTAATAACTTCTCATACATTGCTCAAATGGGGTGTTTAAATATACCAACATGACCTACACAACTCCATGAACACGCCCAAATTTTTAAAATAATTTTTGGAGCCGTCACACGCCGGCAAGGGCACGGCCCTATGCACCTCCAAACCTGAACTGAGGCCTAACGACCGTTAGGAATATTTCGTTAAATTTAAGGAATATTCCATTAAAATTAACTAACATTGTTAGTCGCCGTTAGGAATATTCTGTCAAAATTGACGGAATATTCCGTCATCTCCTACCTTCGAACTCCGGCGACCGTCGCCGTCGCCGGAAACTGGAAAATCTAAAAATCCTTCAAACTTTTTCATTTTTGCACCAAAATTCAGGAAACTTATACCGAATTGAAGCTTATAATGAGTAGAACACATTCTTACCAATCTCAAGCTCCAAAAATCACGGGATCTCGCTGGAGAAGACACGATAATTCTGGCCAACTTTCAAACTCGACTTCCCGACGTCCAATTTGCTTGGTTTTTCTTCTCTGAGCTTCATAAGAACGTCCTAAAGCTTCCTATGAGCTTAAAATCTCCTGAAACATCCATAATTACGACCACATGAACAATACTCAAATCGGGGGTGATGGTTTCTTGGGTTTTTGAGGGTTCCACGATCTAAAAATGGCATAAATGAACTCAGAGACTTGCAAGGAGTTCGAATCTTACCTTCTTGACGTCGATCCGTGCGTGAAATGTGAGTTTGGTGTTTGTCCGTACGTTTTGTACGGAAATGGTAGGAAGGCCGAGAGAGAGAGAGATAGAGAGAGAGAGAGAGAGAGAGAGAGTGCACGAGGTGTTTTGTGTGTGTGTGTGTGTCTTCACTTGGTCACCAACCAAAACAAACAAAAGTTTAACTTTTAATTGAGTCCAAAACTTAGGAACTCAACATATTGGTCTACATCCCAAAAACATGTCACACACATCACAATCTCAACGTCCAAGGATAAAGCCGTCATTTCACACCGTCGAAACTAAATATTTCGGGACGGGCTGTGACAATTATTGTAGGATTGTGAAAAATGTAAAAAAAAAAAAAAATACACAATCACTCGTAATGACAAGCTTTACAACTTTTGTGAAGGGGTCAACTCCGAAATCCAACACCATAATCCATAAACCTCATATTTAAATTTAACCGTCAATTGTTGTTTACACTTTATTTTACTCATTGAATTTCATTTTTTAGATTTTCATTATTTATTGATTTAAAGTATAGTTTCTTTAACGGGTAACTAGTCGGTCATATTACTTGATATTATTAACTGGTCAATTTCGGGTCAGATCATATTTGCTATTTACTTTAATAGGTGTTACGCGACACGACCCGCTAAGCTATCGGATATATCACGAAAACGACCGAAACACAAAAAACACGACACAAATGCCAGGTTTATATGGCCTCATTAATTTACCATATAAGACCCAACAAAGATTTGAAATCAAGATTAAAATTAAGTGTGCCACCCACCTTGACGGTGACTCCACTAGGCTCTAATTTAAACATAATATTTAAATGTTCAATTGCAGCCACTTAATACTACGATCTAGTGGTATGCCTCTTCACTTGTAAGTGAGAGATATTACGTTCGATTCTCGCCAAAGACGAATTTGAACCACATTATTGCTAGCCCATTGTGAGGATTAGCCCACTACATCACCCCTTAGTATAGATAATATCGTTTGTTAAAAAAAAAAATTGTTCAACTGCAGAATCAATATCCAATGGTTCAAATTAAAAAAAAAGGAACAAAAATAGTTACATGCTGTGTTCTTGCATTTGTGTAGTGACATCCAAACTATAAACTCCCTTCATACTCAAGGCTTCTATGGCTTGCCCCTCTTTGCTGGTGATTTGTACCTTTTGTTGGTAGATTGTGATTGTGGTGACACTACTTGGGAAGTGCCACCAGTGCATCCTTGCACCTGTTGAAAACCAAATGATAATAGCTTACTAGTCACCCAATAAAATCCAATTGATATTCTTTTTATCACAATTTACACAAATTATTGTTGAAAAAAAAGATAAAGAATAAAGCCAAATTTCATAGAAGAAAGAGAGATTACTATTGAGCCAATAAAATATATTGATATGGAGGAACATCAGTTTGAAATATTTAGAATTAGCACAATACAACAACAATATAAAACTTGTCTTAGGACTGTAACAATTGATATGTAACTAATGAAATCCTGAGAGAAGAAATCCTAAATGCCAAATCAAGACTACTGTCCACTGACATGCATTATGAGTTTGAGCATCAACCAAAAACATATGTAAACATCATTACAGAACCCACTATGATGAGTAAATAATGGTAGAAAAGTTAAAAGAAAAATCTTTGTTCCTTGTAGTCATTTTGCATAAAAAATATCCTTAAGAGGCAATTGACCAAAGTTTTGGTCCTTATGGGGAATCCTCCCTATTAACTTGTGCATACATGAATATTTTTTTATTCCTTTTATTTTTTACTCAGTTTCTTTTTTATTCCCTTTATTCAATTCAAAGGTTAAAAAAATAAATAAATGAGGGCATGGTTGAAAAATAAGTGCGAAAATTACTTTCATTTTTTCATATTAAATGAAAAGTGATGTTCACACATTTATTTTCTAATCACGCATACTCATATTTATTTTGAACTTTTGTGTTGAATTAATCAAGAGTAATGCTATCGTCACACTTATTTTTACTTCACACATACCTCTCTCAATTCTCGGTCAACAAATCGAGCGAATTGAAGAAGATCAGTGACAAAAAAATTAATAAGGGCATATGGGGAAATAAAAGATAGATGTGTGAATAGCACTTGATTTAGGGTTGGTTTGGGATTGTAGTGCTTTAAAAAAAAAGTAGCTTATTCAAAAATTTGGAACATTCTGGGGGGTGTATTCAATTACACCCCCCTAAATGTGTTTGGTAAAATAAAATAAAAATGTTTTTTTAAAACTGATGTCAATGAAAGTAGAAAAGCATAGAAAAACAGAAACAGAGTTTACTACATTTCTAAAAAAATGTTTTTCTTTTCTTTTCAAAACATAGTAATCAATGCTCATTTAATGAACTTTTCAAATGTCAAGTATACCCCTACATGTTTTACAAAATTACAATTTTTACTGCTACATTATTGTCTTTGATAATTATTATATCACAGTAAATACTATATCATTTTTAGTCATTTAACATATTCAAAGCAATTCATATAAAAAGTTTGTCAAACAATCAGAAACTGTTTTTTTTTTATTAAAAAAACTTTTACAAAAAAAGGTTAACAAACACTTAACAACTTTTACAATTGTTTATTCTTACAGTATAATAGAAATAGTTTTTTTTTTTTTTTAAAGTACAACAATATCAAATTAGCGCTTAAAGAAATCGTTCCCTATGTGGATTTAATAGATTGGGCTTTGGGCCTCATATGTTTTCAGTTTATTTTATCTTGGCCCAATCATTTTGGTTCTGAGAATTCGGTGGCAAAAGAAGTCCCTCTATCATTCGCTAATTAAACAAAATTCAAAAGTAATTTATCAAATCAAAAGCCAACATCTCAAATTGTTGATTGATTCAAACGCCCCAACTAAAACCTCAAAATTCACCAAAACATTTTTCAGTTTTTGTGACGATTTCGGATCTCAGTCCAAGTGTTTGATTTAGTGTTCGAGTTCGAAAATGGCAGCAAGACAAATGGAAGAGATACAGAGGAAGCTGGCGCTTCTGAATTATCCTAGAGCCACTGCGGCTGCTCAGTCCCTCCTCTTCGCCGGCATGGAGCGCTACGCCCTTCTCGAGTGGCTCTTCTTCCGGTACACCACATGTCGTTACCTCTACTTCTTTGACCTTTTCTGGTTCTCACTGTGTAACAATTTTGATTGCCCTGATTGTGTGGTGTAATTTCAGCTTGCTGGGGGACAAGTCGCCATTCTCTCAACAAAAGCTTCAAGGGGACGCCAACGAAGAGACCGCTCGAATCCAGTGTAAGCCCTCTTTTGTAGAATGTTGAATTGGGTCGTGCCGAATTTGTTGAGATTTTGATGAAAATGTAGACTTTATATTGGTTTTTGAATTTTATCGTATGGTTGATCTAAAGTTTATTAATGTGTTGTAATGTTAATTATAAACGGAAATGTGGGCCGCTATGTTTGTTTAACTCGTCTGCAGACTTCTTAAATTTTCGTGATGATATTGAAGATTGACAAAAATTATGACTTTAAAGAACTTCTGCCGTAGTTTCCGACCAGTAACAGAAAACAACCTTTTGGTATCAGCACTACATATATGTTCTACATGGCCATGCCAAACTGATATGGCAAAATCGCCAATCTCTCAAATCTAGAATAAGACGATTTAGTGTACGAAGATAAGAATACGTATCAATCCTACTATATAAAAGATGGATGCTTGCTGCAGCTATTATTGCACAATCTCAACCCAGTGTCACCTTAACGAAGCAAGCACGGGTAGGATATTGCTTGTGCTTGGGAGTTTATAAATTATCTAACTTGGTACTGTATGCACCCAAATTCTCTCCTTATGGACTTTTTAAGATAACTTTGGGCATCATCCTTCTCTTGCTGCTTCCTTTTTGTTTAATCCTTCTTCTAAAGCCATCTGGCGTTGATTGTTTTTTCCTTTCCAAATTCCAAGTTTCTGAGTATGTGATATTCTATATGATGCACCTGCTATGTTTCCCTGTTTTCGGTCATTGATGCAACAATATTCTCTTTTATTGTTTCTCATAACATATATTCTTTTGTTTTGCAGATTTGGCAGAGATTGCAAAGTTTTTGGGTATTACTAGTACTATTGACACAGAAGCCATCCAAGTTAGTTGTGGATTTGTGTTGATTTAGGAGTATTTTTTCTGCTGATATGGGAAATTTCTTTTTTTCTTTAGCAAGCTTTACAAATTGAGTGCACTATTACTTGTGTTGTCTTTGCATTTCATATCCCATTTGGAATCATTGTTTGGTTGGTTTCTCAGGCAACCAATCTTTATGACAATTGCATCACGAGTCGAATCGATATATTCATATTTCTATTGAGTTTCCATTAAGTAAAATTTAGTAATTGATACTCCTTAAATAATGTCGATCTTTTTTCATTGCTGTTTATTTGAAGTGCTTTGGGTAGCAACTCTTTACTGTGTGAGTTTTCTCCACTTTTGTTGAATGCAAAGAAATTTTGTCATAGGGGCGAGGAAGCTATGAAGATCGCACTGAAATGCTTCGTCTAATTGTAGATCTTGTGGAGGCGAGTATTTATGCTGATACTCAAGAATGGAGGTAGGATGGTACTAAGTATTACATGGCTTGGCTATTAGGGAGAATGACAAGTCATCCAATTCTGTTACTGTTAATACTTCTATTACTGTTAAATAACTGAATGTAATTAGTTGTGGTATCTGTTGAGATTAGTTAGGATAGTCAGGGGTATCTATGTAAATAGCCAAAGGCTATATATATCTACAGAGTGTGTAAAGTATTCATTCAATCAATACAATTGAAAACTTACAGAGGAAGTTTTCTGTCTCTTTATGGTATCTCGCCATCTTGCTTCACAGCTTCGATCTTTCTTTCCGCTCGCTTCATCGATCGATTCGTGATCGATTCGTGATCGATTCGTGATCGATTCTTGTTATTCTTCTTCTCTGATCCTTCGATTTGTCTTCTACGATCTTGATTTCTGTCAGTAATGGCTGCTCCGTCGACTGGATCGTCTTCTCCGGTCATCTCTCCTTCGAGCCCAAACCCTAATTCCTCTTGTAATCCAAGTCCTATGAATTCCTACACTTCTCTTACCATCCACAACATCGGTAGCATGGTGCCGATCAAGCTGAAAAGATCCAATTATCTACCATGGCGTGCACTGTTTGGCCCGATTCTCCGGCGTTACAAGCTTCTTGGCATCATTGATGGTACCGAAGTTTGTCCATCGCCATTTCTTCCTGATCGTCACATCAACCCTGCCTTTGAGGAATGGTATGAAAAAGATCAAAATCTTTTGATCTGGTTGAATTCCACACTTTCTGAGGAAATCATTCCTTTCACGGTTGGGGGTTCGTCATCTCGAGAGCTTTGGGTGAAGCTTGAACAGTGTTTTGGTGGCATTTCAGAAGCTCATATCCATCAACTGCGATCGCGCCTTCAATCTGTTCAGAAAGGATCTCGTTCCATCTCTGAATATCTTCAAGATCTAAAGGAAATTTCAGATTCCTTGCAAGCCGCTGGTGCTTCTGTGACTAATCGAGATCTTATTGCAGCCACACTACATGGCTTGCCTGATGAATTTGAGTCTTTCATCGATTCTATCATGCTTCGATTGTCCTCTACCTCTCTTGATGAACTTCATGGTCTTCTTCTTACAAAGGAATTGTCTATGGCAAGGCGCAAAACTGTCAGTTCATCTCCTGTTACTGAACCTTTCCAGGCCTTCTCGGTGCAATCTCAGCCTCCCCTACTTCCTACTCCATCTGCATTTGCTGCTCAGTATCAACCTCTTCACTCTGCATCTCGGTTCAACTCCAATCGTGGTAGGAATACTAAGGGGCAGTTCTTTTCCAATCGAGGTAATCGAGGAAATCGTGGTACCTCTACCAACAATCGTGGCAATCGAGGTTATCAAGGCTCTTGCAACAATCAAGGTTCTTCTAACTTCAAAGTTCCTTGTCAAATCTGTGGTTCTACCAGTCATGAAGCTATTGACTGTTTTGATCGTATGAATCCGGATATCAGTGGTCGTATTCCTCCAGCTAAATTCGCTGCCATGTGTGCTCATTATTCTGCTAAACCATCTCAGCCTTGGTTAATTGATTCCGGTGCAACCTCTCACATCACTAATGATGTTGCTAACATTACCTCTCCTACTCCCTACACTGGCGAGGATAAAGTGTATATTGGAGACGGTCAAGGTTTGTCTATTCTTAATGTTGGTTCATCTTCTCTGCACACTCCTCATACCTCCTTTCAACTGAGAAATGTTTTACATGTTCCTCACATCAAACATAATCTCTTATCTGCTTATCAGTTTGTTCATGATAATAATTGTTCGTTGACCCTTATGGATCCTATGTCAAGGATCGTATTTCGGGGAAGATGCTTTTACGGGGGCCAGTTAAAGATGGTTTCTATCCTCTTCAAAGTTCCAGCAACTCTCATTCTTCTTCACATACAACCTTACTCAGTATTAAAGCTCCTGTTAAAGTTTGGCACAGGCGCTTGGGTCATCCTTCCTCCTCCATTTTCAGAAGGGTAATTTCAACTAATAATCTTGCTTTACAAGGCAAGTCTACTGTGGATTTTTTCTGCTCAGATTGTGCACTGGCTAAGAATCATAAGCTCCCATTTAAAGCAGCTACTTCATCAACAACTCAAAGTCTTCAGCTACTGCACTGTGATCTGTGGGGACCTGCCTCGGTCAAATCCAGTAGTGGTTTTTAGTATTATTTGCTTATTGTTGATGACTATAGCAAATATAGTTGGTTCTTTCCTTTGAAATCCAAGGCTGATGTATTTTCTACATTTGTTGTCTTCAAACCTTATGTAGAAAATTTACTTGGAAATAAAATAAAAGTTCTGCGTTCAGATTCAGGGGGTGAATTTACAAGTCATTCTTTTGCATCATATCTTAGCAAACATGGCATTCTTCATCATTTCAGCTGTCCCCACACCCCTGAGCAAAACGTTTGTGCAGAACGCAAGCACCGGCACCTTGTTGAGACAGCTAGAACTTTACTTGTTGCCTCTCATGTCCCTCATCTTTTTTGGGTAGAAGCTTTCTCTACTGCCATCTACCTTATTAATCGTCTTCCCATCTCAGGAGTTTCACAGTCACCTTGGGAGTTGTTGTTTCACCGCCATCCTGACTACTCTAAACTAAAGGTGTTTGGTTGTCAATGTTTTCCTTGGCTCAAACCCTATATTCATAGCAAATTGGATCCCAAGAGCAAAAGTTGTATTTTTTTGGGATATAGTCTTCAACACAAAGGGTATAGGTGCCTTGATCCTGTCACCAATCGCATCTATATCTCTCGCCATGTTGTATTTGATGAAAGTACTTATCCTTTTCAGTTGCTGCAGCACCAGAATCCTGCTACAAGTTCTCCTCCTTTCTCATCACCACTTTCATCCTCTCTGGATCTCCAATTTCACACACACATTCCTCCTGTCTCAAGTCATCCTTCTACATCCCCATTATGTGTTTCTGTGCCTGTTCCTGTTACTCAAACTTCTTCCTCCACTGACCTCATCTCAGTAGGTAATTCTTCCTGTTCTGTTCCCATTTCAGAACATTCATCTCTGTCACAAAATCACCCAAGTCATCCTCTTGTCCCTGTTAATTCCCATCCTATGATTACAAGATCAAAGGCTGGGATATTCAAACCTAGAGCCTATGCAGCAACTAAGCACCCACTTCCAGTGGATCTTAACTATGTTCCTAACACATACTTACAAGCTTCTAAGTATGTTCATTGGAGGCAAGCTATGCAAGATGAATACAATGCATTGTTGACCACTGGTACTTGGTCTCTTGTTCCTTCTCACCATTCTCAAAACATTGTTGGCTGCAAGTGGGTCTTCCGCATTAAGAAAAAGCCTGATGGCACAGTTGACAGATACAAAGCCCGACTTGTGGCCAAGGGCTTTCATCAACAAGAAGGTATTGATTTTCAAGAAACCTTTAGTCCAGTTGCCAAACCGGTTACAATTCGCATTCTTCTTACCCTGGCTGTGCAATATAATTGGTTTCTCAATCAGCTAGACATTAGTAATGCCTTCCTTCATGGAGACTTAAAGGAGGATGTCTACATGCAACAACCTCCTGGTTTTGTTGATCCCTTACATCCCACCTCTGTTTGTAAGCTGAGGAAGTCTTTGTATGGTCTTAAACAAGCTCCTCGAGCTTGGTTCGATAAACTGTTTCAAGCTCTTCACTCTCTTGGGTTCACCCAATCCTCTTCCGATGCTTCTTTATTTGTTCTCAATAGTCCTCAATTGGTGATTGTTCTTGTCTATGTTGATGATATTCTTGTCACTGGACCCCATCCTTAACTTTGTCAACACTTTATCAAGCAACTCGGTGCCCAATTTCCCGTGAAAGACCTTGGTCCTTTGCACTATTTCTTGGGTTTAGAGGTACACAGATCTTCACAGGGCATATTTCTCCACCAAACAAAGTACTTATTGGATCTTCTTCAGAAAACCAACATGGCGGGTGTAAAACCTTGTTGCACTCCTCTTGGATCTAAGAAACTAGATCATAGTGTGCCTCTCTTGTCCAATCCTACTGAATATCGTTCCATTGTTGGTGGTTTACAATATCTCACTTGGACTAGACCGGATCTTGCCTTTGCTGTGAACCAAATTTGCCAATTCATGCATGCTCCCCGAGAGCAACACCTTCAGGCAGCCAAAAGGATTCTCAGATTTCTCAAAGGTTCTCTTTCCCATGGTTTGTGGTTCACTAAAGGTCCTGTCCATCTTTCAGCATACTCTGATGCTGATTGGGCTGGCTGCACATTTGACAGGCGCTCAACCACTGGTTATTGTGTCTTCCTGGGTTCTAATCTTATCAGCTGGAGTGCCAAGAAACAAAGTACTGTTGCACGGTCATCTACAGAGGCTGAATATCGCTCCTTAGCTCACACCGCTGCTGAAATCACTTGGGTTTGCAAAATTCTCAAAGATCTACACTATCCTCTATTTACATTGCCTACTCTTTGGTGTGACAACATTTCAGCAATCTCATTAGCCTCTAATCCTGTCTTTCATGCTCGAACAAAGCATGTTGAGATTGATTACCACTATATTAGAGAATTGGTTCTAGCCAAACTTCTTCAAGTCCGATTTATTTGCAGTGAAGACCAATTGGCTGATCTTCATACCAAGTCCCTGTCTAAAAACAGATTCACCTATCTGTGTTCCAAGCTTCCAATTGGACTCATTTCTGATTCCCCTTCTAGCTTGAGGGGGTGTATTAGGGAGAATGACAAGTCATCCAATTCTGTTACTGTTAATACTTCTATTACTGTTAAATAACTGAATGTAATTAGTTGTGGTATCTGTTGAGATTAGTTAGGATAGTCAGGGGTATCTATGTAAATAGCCAAAGGCTATATATATCTACACAGTGTGTAAAGTATTCATTCAATCAATACAATTGAAAACTTACAGAGGAAGTTTTCTGTCTCTTTATTGGCAAGGTGTTATTGTTTGATAAAATAACTTTTACATCTTCTACAACATGTGATTTGTTTTCTGATTTCGAAAATCATTTTAGGCTGAGACCTGTAATTTCTGCAGTACCGATGAGCAGGTAGCAAAGGACATACAACTAATTGATTCCATAGCTGAAAAACAAGCTCAAATATTCTCCGAGGAGTGCAAATTGTTCCCTGCAGATGTTCAGATTCAGTCCATATATCCATTGTAAGGCTATCTATTTTTCAACACCGCCCATGAAGTAACACAATGAAAGATAATTGCTTCATTGAAAATCTATCCTTGTACTGTTTAACAAAAAAAGAAAAGCCCTCATTTTTGTTTCTACTCCCCTGAATTAAAAAGAATAACTACTTCCCTGAAATTTTATTGTCAAAAAGAAGAAACCTCGTTGAAAACCAACCCAATTAATTAGGATAAAATGCTTAAATGAGATGATCACAACATGTAAATTTGAACAACTTATTCCATTAGATACAATAACATCCTGTTGGTTTAATCAAAGTTCATTCGCAGGCCTGATGTTTCTGAACTGGAGAAAAAGCTTTCAGAACAATCAAAGATATTCTTAAGTCTTCAACAGAAGGTTGACGATTTGGCTTCAAAGGTTCTATTCCTTTACTTAGACCTTCTTGCCTTTTACAAAAGTTGCATATATTTTCTTATGATTTGTATCCTGGAACTATTCAGCTATTTGATCAGCTTCACCTAGCTCTCTTTGTGCTATATAATTATGCCAATTGTTTATTTCAGCATAATAACTAAATCGTCCAACTTAAACCAGAAAATAACCTCTTCTTTAAAAAAAAAAAAAGAAAAAAAGTACACTACTCCTTCTCTTTTACAGCCATTCTACTGTCATTACCCTCTATCATTGTGTTTATGAAAGTTCTCAGTTTCTCTGACTGCCTCTGACACCTAAAGACAGCACCTCCTTACTTTTCCATTTCTCTTTGAGCTTGACCTATCCTATGCTGATATGCAGAGAACAGATGCATAGTATTGCCCTCTCTAGTGCCAAAGATTGCTGAAAGATTCATTTATATGTTCGTAGGGTTGTTCTTAATATATATATAATTTAGTATGGTATATTAACATTCCTTTATTGTCGTATGCATTTTGGATTTTTTTTTTCTGTTTTTTTTAATAATCTTTCCCAATGCCTATAAGTCAACTATATTTCTTCTGGCAATGAGTTCTCCCTCGAATTTGGGTTGTCAATCTACATCTTATGTATTTACTATTTATAAAGTTCCTCTCGTCCCAGTTAATTCCTTCTTTTTCTCACTCTATGTGCTATTGCATGTAGCATGCTTACAACCCAGATGAGGATTATGCAGAGGTGGAATCAAGATTGCGTGCACATTTGGAGTCTTTTCTGGAAACTGCAAAATCATTCAATACGATTTACACTAAGGTTGGAGCTGCTCTGTCTTTTTATACTCTGCCTTCTGACAATCTGATGTCCCTTTTCTTCTTTTCTTTTCCTGTTTGTTGTACCACTTCTAAATATTTTGACATGTTACTTAGAATTTTATATCTGCTAAAAAAAAATGAGGCGCGGGTGGTACATGTGCACCATGATGAACTATGTGCTTTTTGATGGATTCCATAGTCACATATCTGGCTTGGTTGGCGTGGGAGAAATTTATGCTTCCGTTTCAGCTCCTTGCTTATATTGAAGTTCACTATTTAGCTACTACTCCAGTTGGAATGTTGACATTTATTGATGTGCTTGAATCCAAAATACCCATCTGTTATTTGATTTGCTTTGTGTGCATGTGTATGAGGTATCTATGCTTATCTGCAACCTTGAAATGTTGCACCTTTTGTAGGAAATACGTCCCTGGACACATATGATGGAGGTACCCCAGCTCCATGGATTTGGGCCGGCTGCCAATCGATTGTTGGAGGCATACAAGATGCTTTTGAAGGTATATCTTTTGCTAATCTATACATTTTTTCCTAGCACATTAGTCTGAATGCCAATTCACTAGTTCATATATCGCTAGTGTAGTGATGATTTTTATATCGTATTAAGACCTCATGGAGAACTCATTTTCCACTTATTCAACAGGTGTTACTACCTGTCTAGAAAGTGACATATTTTCTTGTTATACGTAATTATGTACCGGTGAAGTATCTCTCTACTGTAGTTCATCAATATTCAATCTATACTAAATTTCATTTACTATTGAATGTCACAAGGACAGGTGTTTTCATTTATTTAAGGTGATGAACATATGTATCTGGGGTTAATTGGTTGGAAGGGGTCTGGATTGAAATTGTTCAAAGTAAGCTACATGCCACATTTGGCTTGTTCTCTACAGAGGTTTCATGGGGATATTGTCTTTTATCATGGTTCATTTGGTTTTACATGTAATCTTGATCTTTGGTTATTCTTTTGAAGTATCACACATAAGTATCTTGGTAGCACAGTGGGGCATGCATGATGGGCTTTAGTTGAAGCTGGCTGGAGTGAACAATTGAACGTTCTTCTGCATATCCCCACATTTTTCATTGGCCTTTTTATTCTGAAACCTTGATCTTCTAAATTTAATGCTGTCCCATCTCTTCTCTCCCTTCACATTTGTGCCTTGTGTTTGCTGCCCATATGGAAATGCTGTGGTGGCTAATCCACCACTTGTTTACATGGACTATCCCTGGTTCAAACGTCCATAGTGGCCTGTTAAGTTAGCATGGAAAATTAAGTAAAAGAGTAGCCGTTTTCTTGTAGCACTTACTCAATGCTCACTTGGTCGACTTCACCTTTTACCTTTTGTTTTGGAGAAAAAGTGTAGGAAAGAAGTGGGAAAGGCCGTATATCCTTAAGCTAGGAAAGCATTCTTCTCGAGCTCGTTCAAGCATTATCCTCCAACATGGGGAGAAAAAATGGGAAGATTGAATGTCTGGTTACTTATTTTTACCTTGTGATCTTAAAAAAACAAAATGGGTACCAAAATGTTTGTACAGAATGCAAAGGGAAATAGTGTAGTTCAACCATTTCTGGATTTCTTTGCCTCCCTTCTCTTTTCATCAGACGAGGAAAATCCATGTTCTTCAACTGAACAGAAGGAGAGAACCATAACCAAAATCGTCTGGTGGGATTCTCTCCCATTCTCTCTTGCTCCCAAACATGGTATTACTTCCCCCATTGCATTTTGTATGTCAGTGTGTTCATGTTGCTGTAGGTCTAATTGGGTCAGGAGTTAAATATGCAAGGTGGGATTACTTGGGCATGGAGCAGTGTAGCTCAAATTACTGAATAATACCATATTTTAACCAGAACTATTCGTATGACCATGAATTTTGTAACAAGGCGTTTTCTTCTTATAATTCTTACATTTATTGCAGTTCCTGGGGAACTTGAGGAATCTTAGAGACTCATACGCAGCTCTTGCTGTTGGATCGTCTGACTCAGTTGCTGGCGAGCCCTCATCTGTCACAAGAATAATCTCTGAGTGTGAATCTGCATTGACGTTCCTAAATCGTGACCTGGGGATTCTCTCAGCTTCCATTGCTCGCGAGCAAGGTGAGGAGGTGAGTTTATGATGAAATTGTTGAGGGCCATGAATTCAGTCTCTTCCCCTTCTTTCGGGACTGCAGATGTATGTTTGGAAAATGTAGTTTCTTCATGTCGAATGAAAGCGAAGTACAATGTAATATTGATTCTGTGTTCATATCACGCATCCTTGTTCGTTTGGCTTGCAGACTGATTACATGACTAGACCTTTCCTTTTAAGTTCCTAGGATTTAACCCTAGGTTTAGTTTTAGAAGCTTCGACATAAAATTATGGAATCAATTGATGCTAACGCGGATCTAGTTTTCAATATAGTCATCTTGCACTTCTTCCTCTTGCGGTTATATCATTATATTGTACATCACGACCAACTTGTCTGTGAAGGCTGAGTCGGGACTTGTAGTATATTCAACCTACACGTACTCAATCCAAAAAAAAAAAAAAATGCATCAACATATTCAATTATATACTTGATTTTACGACAAAATTTGGTCTCCCTATCATTTTCTGAAAAATTAATACAAAAGTAACTTATGTCCTAGAAACCTTCATTAATCCGCTTCCTATAAACAAATATAATAGCAAGTTTTGAAAACGATTACTTTAAACTTGATTAGCTAAGGCATGGATAAAAGACAGAAGTTAATTGAGAAAGTTCTCTTTGATGACCAAGACTTCTTACAGTAATTGAAAGTATTTTTGTTCGTCACCATAAACTATGTTGTATGCTCATAATACATCTAATTATCTGACTCGTGTTTTTTTACTTAACTTTGGTTAATTTTTTACAAAATTGAAAAAGTAACATTTAATGTGAAAGTTAATTAGATTTAGATGAAATGACACGTGACAGATGATTAAGTGTATATTGAGCATACACCATAATTATAGTGGTGAGCAAAAATGCTTCCTACTAGTAATTGTGAAAGTTATGATACCTGTTGGCAAAACTGATTTTCCTTCACATACAACTTTTCCCAGGTAGCATTTGGTCGAGACTCCAGATTATGACAACCTTACCAAACCGATCATGAACTAATAATCTGGTCAATCTGACTAAATAATAATCAACTTTGTCATTAAATTATACTTTATCAAATTAACTTTAGCCCACATAACAAATTCATACCTCGTCTTTTGAACATTATGATGTCATAGATAAACGAGGAAATTGTAGTAATAGTCTCTCAACTTTACCCCAACTGTAGTAATGGTCCTCAACTAAAAATTTGTGACCATTGATTCTTTAACTCATTAACATGCGCAATTATGGTCATTTTTGTCAACTCCGTTTGAACTTCCGTCAAAATAAGTCACGTGCCATACACGTGAGGCTGAATCAATGGACAAATATGGAAAACCAAATGAGAAAAATTGTAGCAATGGACCCTCAATTTTAATTGAATTGGAGCAATGACCCTTAACTTTAATCCAATTGGAGTAATTATCCCTCAACTTTAATCCAATCGGAGCAAGGTTCCATAACTCATCAAAACGTACATCTATGGTCCCTTTTGTCAATTTCGTCAGATCCGTCAAAATGTGTCATGTTGGAAGGAGTTCTAACGAAGTTGACAAAATGGACCATAACTGTACGTTTTGATTAGTTAAAGGATATTTGCTCCAATTGGATTAAAATTAATGAACCATTGCTACAATTTTCTCTACAAAAACTTACGAACTTATTACAATTGCATAGCTCCATTAGTCAATCAGTTAATTTGACCAGTAAATGATGGTTTGCCCACCATAGGTCACCATATTTTACTGATGTGATGTCAAATTTGTTCCATGTGTACAAACAACCAAAAAAATTCTAAAATTACGAAAATGGTATTGAATTCGTGGCGGTAAACCGAGTTTGGCATCAGGTTTTGCTGCTGCTATTTCATGAAGATAGGATCCTGGTCTGGGGGTGCAGCAGCGACTTCCGTGACTTTTAAGCGGGTGACAGATGGTGATAGTCTAGTGATTGGTGGTGGGTCAAATTGCGGTGGTGGTGGGGAATGTACAAGTGGGTTCGAGTCAAGCAGATTGTGGGTTGGGATCTCCTGGGTCTTGCGAGTGGTGCAGGGGTGAAGATGTGCAGAGGTGCAGTGGAAGAACAGTGGTGGTGTAGAGTGGATGATTCGATGGTACGAGTAGGCTGGTGCGGCTGCAGGCTGATGCTTCATAATATTTTTTTTATTTATTAACAAAAATCTTAACAAAATTGATACATCAAATGAATATGGCCCCAAAAATGTGATTTAATCTACTTGGATGGAGGAAGATAAATGGAGGTGGAGATAGAGAAGAAGGGAAGGGTTATCATCGCCAGGGTTGGGGCGGGCTACTAATGTTAGGTCTATTGAATTTAATTTAAAGACTGTGTTGGAACCAAATTCTCACATCACCATTGACGGAGGAACTACGCAAGTCCGACCACCTAGAAGAAACCAAACAACCATATTCGAACCTTGGGCATCGATGTGATACTGGCCAAAGGGCCTCCAAAGGTTAAGTTAGTAAGCAATATTAAGACTTAAGTAGTGGGTAAAATAATAAGCAAAGAGTATGTCTAGATTGTGCTATATGTGTTACCAAAGTTATGCCCTAGATGAGGGTGTTTATACTAGTCGAGTGAGAGACCCTTCAGAAAATGGAATTTGTATCAAATTGGGAGAATCTAAGAGAATATATAGGATTAGATATTGTTTCATCTTAGGAGGGTGATTACTTACGGAATGGTCGATCTCAGCGAAGTTTGCAGACTTTGCCTACCTTACTGGGTACAGCAGGATGTGGTAGCACTGGTTTGTTTAAGTAGCTCAATTTGATTGGAGTTGTTGAGTTCATGGTTGGATTTCTGGCGGACGCATATTTCAATTCGCCTTACTCCACCCCTGGAAACTTGGGAGTAAGATTCTCTCCCTTTTGGTCCCCTCTTATTTAATCTAGCACAATTAAGCCACGTCAACATCTTGTGTTGACTTCCTTATAGAGAGAGAAAGACAAAATGGAAAGTGAGAATGGAAGGGAGCAGAGGATAAAGGATTTAGTAGGGCCAGTTTGGCATTGTTGTGTTTTAAAAAAAAAAACTGCTTTTGCTGTGCTTTAAGAATAATCAACTATAAAATAAAGCAGATGAGTGTTTGGTTAACTGTATTTTAAAAGTGTTGTGAGTAAGAAAAATAGTGTAAAGGTGTTTGGTAAATTTTAATATAAAAGTAATATAATTGTATACAATGACTGTCACGTCCCGATCCCAACATACGTCGAGAATCGACACGTGACAAGGAAAATAACGTTCGTTGAATACGATATAAGTTACGGAATGAAATACTTTAACTGATAACCCAAAATAATGTGAAGGTGGCTAAGTTCTCCACAAAATATTTACATATATCTACATCCCAAAAAGAAGCATAAACTTTGCTTTACTAAGAACAAGTATGAGGTGCTCAAAACAAAGTCTCAAAAGATAAAGTACAAGAGTGAAACAAGGGTAACCTAACGCTCCAAGTCTCTGATAACTGCACTGCTACCCCCACCTACAAACTTCTCGGAGTTTACTCAAACCTGTCACCTGTACGATCAGTGCCTACACAATCGGAATGGTGCACCAAGCAAACATCAACCTGGATAAGTTGCGAAGCTTAGGAGAGTGACAATAACATCAAATATGTGAGAATAATGCTAATGCCAACCATCAAACACAATTTACATATCTTGAATATAAATCATTCATAAGAAATCAATATCAACTTTTGTAAACCCCGAATGAGTCACCCAGACATCCAACGGTTTGTCTGAAACCAATCACAACATCTCACAACCATTTTCTCATACAACATAATATAGAGTTAGAGCGACACAGTTTGGCCGAAGCCTACACCTTTGAGCGACACAGTTTCACCAAAAGATCATTCCAACACACTTGCAAAATTCCCAATACTCTCTAAACACTTTTCTCTCTAAATTCTAACTTTGACATCGAAGGTTCTTCGGCTAATGCCCCCCCATTCATCGTGGGCGCGTGACGCTCTTGGCCTTGACCCTAAGGTGTAAATTGTTTTGTAGGTGCAATTTTGTCCAAGATCAAGGAGGAAGAAATTTGCATCCACAAATTGGTGCTTTCATTGACAGGTGAAATCCATACTCGTAGAAGACTCTCGCATAAAAAGGTTTTTCTCTATTTTCTAGTCCATTTGAATATTTTTCATACGTTCTTATTATTAGAATTTTTTACTTGCAAAGGTTCTTTGATAAAACGTATAAGAAAAATATAATGGCTAGAAATTTAGAAAATTCCATAAGTGAAAATTCCAATACTTAAGAGATGGGATCGTGGAGATCCACGAGGCAAAATGCAGTCGTAAGCAGAGTGACACCACCACTATGATGGCCCAAACCATGCCATCCAAGCTTGCACGGGCCTAAGCCCAAGCCTCGCATTTGCATGCACCACGCATTGAGCAGCCTGCTCCCGCGACCCAGCCTGCCCTTGCAGCCCAGCCTGCTCTCATGGCTTCCCAAGTAGCCCAAGGCGACCTGAGACTATCTTACCCATTCGTACCAATTGTCGAGCCAGTGGCATTTACACCGCATTTATCCGCGGATTTGACATTTCCCAAATCAAATCTCGTACTCGGAGTTTACTACCCTTCCACTGCTCAATGAGGCACTTTCCATCCAAGCTTTTCCAATCCAAATGACGAACAACACTTGTCTCGACAAGTCATAGAGTTGACGAACGCCCTTGCACAACAAACAAACTTGGTGAATCAATTTTTGCAATGCACCGAGATCCAACGTGCCCCAGATGAGGGGTCCCGAAGTAAGAAAAGGGCAGACGAGGAACCTCTCAAGCAGCGTCCTGGGAAGCAGCCACTTAACCAACCACAAACCGAGAATTCAGGCAGTGCACACTCCCGATTGGGCCCCCGAGATAGCGTATACTCCCGTCTTAGCGCGCGGAGGAGCGTGCACTCTCGACTAGGCCCACGGGCAAGTATACATTCACGGTTGGGGCCACGCTTTGATAATCAACATGGGCATCCTTCTAGGCAAAACGTTCATTCGCGGTTAGGCCCGTAAGGAGCATCCTCCACATCACATCGGAACAGGCCGCTTGACGAATGGAAGGAATCAGTCATTCAATCTGACTCTAGTTCAACCGGCAACCTGCAAGGAACCTATCTCATACATGGCAGCCACGTCATAGACGAGCCGAGTGTGTAGAAGAGCAGCCTAGATCGGTAGGTCAAGACTAGGGGCAGCCGAGAGCTCCGCTACCCCAACAAAGGCAAATCTAAAAAGAGGTAGAAAGACTTTTCAATGAACGGAGGTGTGATTTCCAACACAACGAAATGGCTGATGAAGCACTAAGGCGGGATATGACCAACATAAGTAGGTCACCTTTCACGGAAGAGATCGAGTAGGCAGAGCCTCCACGCAAGTTTAGCATGCCGCACTTCACATCTTTCAAAGGAGATGGAGATCCGGAAAGACACTTGAAGCATTACCGAACCGCGATGGTCCTTTATCGGAACAATGAGGCCCTTATGTGCAAAATATTCGCCACCACTTTACAAGGCGAGGCACAAGATTGGTTTCATACCTTGCCATCGCGATCCATCCAGAATTTTTATGATATTTCCTTGGTATTCACCAATGAATACTCATCTTATCGCTCGATCAAGAAAAAGTCCGATCACTTGTTTAACGTAAAGAAAAACCCAAAGGAGTCACTTCGCGACTACGTGAAGAGATTCAAAGTAGAGAAGGCAAAGATTGTCGGATGCGATGACTCGATAACAAGTGCAGCCTTCCAAAAAGGACTCCCAGCAGACCACCAATTGTTCGGAGAAATGATCATGAAAGAAGATCTAACTCTGGCAGACTCTTTCGCTTTAGCAGAGAAGCATGCACTTTGGTACGAGGTTTGCCAATGCACATTCAAGGACTGGAAGAAGTATCTGGCATCACCTATTTACTATCCAAACTAGAAGTAATGGATGACTTAGTTGCATGTTTGACGGTATCTAAAGCAGCAATAAGCTCTACCATCATACGAGAAGAGCCGGGGGCCCGACTAGCTGTATTCCACAGTTCAAAAGCTCTCCTCGATGCTATTAGAAATTCAAAAGCTAACTTTGGCGATAATTGTTACAACCCGGAAGCTCAAGTTTTACCTTCAAACACACGCAGTCATCCTCATGACACACTATTCCGCCTAATCCAGACGTGTGACGATAAAGACGTAGACCCTGACGAATGTAAAGTTTTTTAACGAACGCAACAACTCGGCCCAAAAGACACACCAAGGGCATACGAACACTGGAAAGACACATTCGAAAGCAAGTTTTATCTTCGTCTCCCCAAAAGATTCTACATAGGAGTAACATGTACCGGCAGTTGAACACCACCTCCTGTTGCGCGTCACATGGCCCTAGCCGACCCTTGCTCCATAATTTAGCTCTATAATGGTCCAATGCCAGCATCTGAGCATCTCCTGCTACGTGTAACATGGTCTTAGCTCCACAACTCCCTACCAAGCATTCATGACGCAACAGAGCGGCCCAACGACCCCACGAAGGTAGCTGAGCACGTCTGCTCCACCCGATGTAGACTTCTGGCATTTGTATGTCGACGTCGCATCCAACTACAAAGGTTCCAAAGCAGGCGTAATCCTTGTCACCCCAGACGATTCGATACCCGAACAAGCGATAGGCTTCAAAGCATCCAACAACGAAGTAGAGTACGAGACCCTACTAGCAGTCATCTGAATAACAAAAGACTTGGCAGTGAAAAAGCTCACAATTCATTCTGATTCCCAGTTAATCATTAGCCAGATTACTTGAGGCGTTTCAGACTTACACCATCACTCAAGTTCCACAAGCAGACAACGCTCACATGGACGCACTAGCCGGCCTAGGCTCCGCCTTCGACCACCAACTCAAACGCTCTATTCTGGTAGAGTATCTAGATGAGTCAAGCATAGAGGTAAAGCTAGCAGCTGAGGTGTCACAGATCTCTGCTGCCTAGCGCTTTCCGTTAACTTGAAGGTTCTAAGCTCAATCCATGAAGGCGTTTGTGGAAATCACTCAGAAGGTTAATCATTAGCGTAGAAGGCTCTTAACGCAGGCTACTGCTGGCTTACCATACACCGAGATGCTAAAAAGTTAGTACAAAAGTGCGACCGTTGCCAACGCTACAAGCCGGTACCAGCACTGCCTGCCAGCGAGCTACACCGGCAGACAAGTCCTTGGCCGTTCATACAGTGGGCAATCGACCTGGTAGGAATTATGCAGCCTGCTACTGGGGGCAGATGCATGATGATCGTGGCAACCAACTACTTCACAAAATGGGTAGAGGCAGAGCCCATGACGACCACAACTCAGACGGACATAGAACGTTCCATATGGAGGAATATCATTTGTTGATTTGGCATCATTCAATTCATCGTCACCTACAACAGCCCGTAATTCGTGGGCAAAGATTTGACGAAGCTCTTCCAAAAATATGGCATCAAGCAGCACCATGCCAAGATATCCTCAAGGCAATAGGCGGGCCAAAGCATCTAACAAGATGATTCTCGACTGCCTCAAGAAATCCCTCACCAACAAGAAGGGAAAATGGCCAGACGAACTCTCCGGATGTCTATGGGCATATTGCACCACCGAAAGATGAGCAACCGGTTAACCTTATTTCTATTTGACATTTGTCTCAAAAGCAATCATTCATCCCAATGCCATCAAGCCAAGTATCACCGCTCTACTTCCAAGCATTAAGTAGAACAGTAAGGATATGGCCATAAGCTTAGATCTGGTAGAGGAGAAGCGTGAGCAAACCATCGCCCTCATCGCAGCCTACTAGTAGCAGCTCCTCTCCAACTTCAACAAAAAGGCTAAGATCCGGCAGTTCCAGCTCAAAGATCTAGTCCTAAGAAAAGCCTTCATCACTGCCCCCATAGAAGGCTCCAAAAAAGATGGATCCCATATGGGAAGGTCCGTACAAGATCAGCAGAGTAGGCGGAAAAAGTAATTACACCCTCGCCACTATGAAACGACAAAAAGATCGAAAAGTAGTGGAATAAATCTAAGGAAGTACCATGTGTGACCTACCGCTACATCAAAGCCCAAAGACTCAAGCAGCTTGACGGGCACCACCTCATAAGCTGAAGATTATCCAGTTGTTATGCAGTTCATACATTATAGCTAAGTTCTCGTTCGTTTCACTAATTTTTCAATGAGGAATTCAGAAGTAATCACAACTGATAAGCTCATATTTATATATATTTTACATCAAATTCTCTTGTCTTTTGTTAGTTATTTTCTCATATTTTTGTGCTATTTACTTTGTTTTGGTGTTTTATAGAATTTATCTAGCTAAGAAAATAAAAATAGCATAAGTGTGATTTTATGTAATAAATTCGTCAAAACTGTCGATGTAGATTAGCTTTTAAATTAAATAATATATAAATATATATATATAATAATAATAATTCATGATGATGTTTAAAACATCATCATGGTTTGTTTTGTAAAGAAAAGAGAAAATATAAAAAGGGGGAACATGTCGTGAGGGCCAGGCATTTGAAGAAAGAAAAGGCAGCGAGCAAGGGAATAAGGGAGCTGTGAGTGGGGAGCCTCGGGAGAAAAAAGAGGAAAAATAAGAGGAAGCTGCCTCGGGCAGCTTGCAGGAGGACTGTGCAGGAAGAAAGGCAGCGAGCAAGGGGAGAGCGGAGCGAGAGACGGGAGGGGGCAGCGGGAAGGAAGAAGGCTGCCCTTGGCAGCTTGTACAGCAGGTCAGCGCAGGCAACGTGTTGGCAGCTGGGAGACGAGGGAAGTGAGGACGGGCAGGAAAGAAGGAGCATGGAGCTGCTCTCCGTGTGCAGCGCTGCCTGGCAGCTGACGCAGGTCAGTGGGGATGAGAAAATAAAAGGCAGCAAGAAGCTGCCAGGCGGGGATGCGCAGAAGGCAGTTTAAGCGCAGCACAGCAAGCTTCCTCATTTGGTTTTATTTTTCTTAAACTCATGTTTAATTTAATTTGCTTTTCAATTATATTAAACATGTGTAATTAATTTCTGTTTAGTTAGAGAGAAATTTGAAACCATGGATAAATGTTTATTATGATTTGATTTACTCCAGTTATGAATTCTTGAACGTTGGATGTGGTTTATTTTTCTGATTTGATTAAGAACTTGTTTATGTATGTGGGTTGAGGGTCGACACTTAATTTGCATGCTTAGACTTGATGCTAGGATATAAGGGAATTTCACCTAATCGTTATGAACTTATATTCATAAGTAGTAAAAATCGTTAGTCACGATTGTGTTTAGTAAACCCTAGGTTGGATTAACATGCGTATTCCATAGTTATGAATGCCTATTCGATGCTTATGATTTCCATTGAACTTAATGATCTTTGATATGTCTCTCTATCATGCGTATTCCATAGTTAGGGAACTTGATAAGAATAATTTGGTTGTGATGCGTATCCCGTCCAATTCAATGAATCTAGGGAAATCTGAAGGTTAATTTAAGCGGACCTAATTAACTTGGAGCGTTGTCATTTATTCGTTTGTTGAAATCATAACTGGAAATTAAATTATATACATATGTTCATGTGTGGATAAGGACCCCTCTAACTAACGTCTCATCATTTTAATTCTATAAAATATATTTTCCTTGAAGTTTGTTTTTAAGTTTCTGTTTTAAATTCAATTTCGTTAAAAATCAATCCCCCGTTTATTTTAAAGTGTTAGATTTGTTAGAAATAAATTTAGTTTGTGTTTTCTTGAGTCTTGAATTATTTTGAGTCTTTGGATTTGTTTTGGTTTATTTTGAGTGATTCTAGTTAAGTGTTTTGATTTTAGTTTAGTGTTTTAAATTTTGTTTTTACGTTTTTAATTTAAGTTTACTTTGGTTAGCATCCCTAGTTAATCCCCGGCCTAGAACGATCCCTACTTATCCATATACTACAATTGTCACAAATAGGGTTTAATTTGTGCGTTAGTTAATTTTCGCATCAAGTTTTTGGCGCCGTTGCCGGGGATTAACAAATTTGCTAATCCCTTGTTTATGTTTTTTGTTTGTGTTTTATGTTATTTTATTTTCTTTTATTTGTGTTTATTTTATTTTATTTTATTTTATTTTATTTTATTTTTGGTTTGTTATGTCTTTTACTTTTGATATTTGATTTAGTTTTCTTTCTTTGATTTTAGTTACAAATGGAGCGAGACATGACACTTGCATCCATCCAAGCATTCAATGAAGGGAGGCCTAGGAATCACCCACAATTAGATTTGCATTCCTAATCCCTTCTCTTTACTGCTTTCATTTTGTTTTGTTTATTTAGTTGTGATTTTGTTTAGAAAGTTAAACATAGTTTTTTTTTTTTTTTACTTTACTTTGATTTACTTATTTTACATTGATATTTAAAAAAAAAAATATTAATAATAATAATAATAAACATCCATATAAATAAAAACAAAAAAAAACAAAAAAACAAAAAAACAAAAAAAAAAAAAAAAAAAAATTAACACAAAAATACTTATATTTATATTTATAATTAAATAAACTTAAAGCATAAATATTTTACAATAAAGTGAACTAATAGCTTTCATTGGTCGTTGGTAGGTGGTGCCTCGGAGGTCGACGGAGCCCTAGAAAGACGAAGCGCCAGAGTTGGATCATTCGGAGCCTCAATACTTGGTGCAGCTCCCGAGGACGAAGACAACATAAACCTCGGGAGTAACGCCATAAACCGTTGATGATCACTTTGAATCCGCACTTCGGACTCCTGCATCTGATCCAGCTTCCTCTTCATGCTTTTTGAGTAATTAGTTGCGAGCATGTGCAACTCCTTGTTCTCATGCCTAAGCTCTCTGACCTCTTGCCGAAGACTAGCGACTTCAGCCATCAACGACTCCACCTGACGGGTTCGTGCAAGAAGGCGCTGGCCCATGTTTGATACTGAGCCTGCATTTCGGACGCTGTAGGCCATAGAGTCCTGAACAGCCAGTTCGTCGGACCGCCTGGAAAGTATCCTAGTGTCTCTAGGAGTGAGCAGATTTCTGGCCACCACCGAAGCGGTTGTTTCATTCATCATCATGGAATCCCCAACTGTAAGAGGACCATTTGGGGATATGAAGGACGGCTGCCAAATGTTGGTTGGAGAAGACATATCACTATCTTCCCCAACATTCAAGTTAAGGGGACGGTCAGAAGGGCAAGACATTTTCTAAAGGTGTTGAGAATGAAGAGTCGAACTGATCAAGATTAAAAAAAAGTGCAAGAGTGAGTGTTTACAGGAGGGAGTGTTTACAAGAGGGAGCTCAAGTATGTTGTGGAACAAAATTAGCGCTCTTATAAAAAGAAGAAATCAAGAGGCGCTCATCAGAAATCAAAGTGGCGCCCTCTCGCAAATCGAAGAGCCGGGCTCCTTTCTCAAAAGCCGGATTCTTTTATCAAAAGCGGCGTCGCCGTTCTCAAAAGTCGGACGCCGTTCTCAAAAGTCGGGCGTCTCTCTCAAAAGACGGAGCGGTCAGGAATCACGAGGCGAGCAGCTTTTCCAGATTTGTCGTCACTCGTCACGCGCGCTGTCAGCTTTGCGCAAATTACGGGCTGCTTTGTCAGAAAGCGCGTAACTTGTACTGTTCATCCATCCACCGGCTGCCGACAGGGGTAAAGGAACAGTTTCGATTGTGAAGAGAAGTCTTATAAGTTTCTACCTTCGCCATCCATTGCAAAGGCAAACCCTCTCAGCACTTCTTCATCTCCGAAAATGCCTTTCCAACAAACCCTCTCGAGTTACTCTGTATTTCTCATTCCCTGGGATACCTTTGCAAACAAGTCATCAAGAGCTAGAGTATTTCATATCATGAAGGTTGAAAGCAAGAGTATCTCATATCATGCTTTCTCCCTGTCCTTGTCCTTGTCTTTGTGATAAGGAGAAAGCGGGCAATCAGCCAGCATTCGGTGTCAATCTCCCAATCTAAGAACCGACTGCCTGGAAATCCTTCCTGATTGCTTACCTAGCATTGCTTACCTAGCATTGCTCTCGAGTGCTCATCTTCAACCGCTGATGTACTTCCGAAGAAGACGCCACATCTGCCTGGAGAACAGATAAGGCAAGTGAAAATGATTACTTGAAGCATGTGGAGACAAGGTGCTGCTTCATCTTCAAGATCAAGTCTCATTTTCCTTGCTAAGAAGTTCCCCAGCCCAGTTCAAGCATACACCTGTGGAACAATACTTCTTCAAAAGCAAAAGTATCCCATATCATCAGAGTCAAAGGCAAAGATATCTCATGGCATGCTTTTCCTTTACCCTTGCTCTTGGCTACGGGACAAGGTGAAAGAAGGCAATCGGTCGGCACTTGGACAGATTGAACAAAGAATCAGACCACCACTTCTACCTCGTGCCTACCTGCCATGCAGAAGAAACAAAAAGAGAAGAATGTAGCCTGCAGACTCAATCAACCCGGCAGAAGGAGTCCGAGTTGAAACCAAGAGCTCGAGAAGCTTCAACAACATATGGACGCATCAGTCACCACCACCAATCAAGTCTCATTTTCCTTGCTAAGAAGTTCCCGAGGCCAGTTCAAGTTCAAAGCTGTGGAAAGTCAACAAGCACGACCAATGATCACTTATTAAGTTTTATTCATTGTCTTTTATTTTCATTTTCAATTTTTCGTTTATTTTTTTTTGTTATATTTTCTTGCGTGCTTAACTGAATTATTTCTTTTATTTGCAGGAACTTTTGGTTATTTCCACCCTTGAAGTTGATTGCAGAATTTTAGCTTGGGGGTCATCGCTTGATTTTTTCTGCAAATTAGGGAAGTTTTCAGTCCTATTGCTTTATTTTGTTTTTTTATATTTATTTATTTTATTTTTATTTGCATTTTATTATATTTTCTGACATTGGGGACAATGTCTAGTTTAAGTGTGGGGGTAAAGAGTATAAAAATGACCAAATTGAAAATTTTTACCTTCAACTTCGAACTGGTTTCATTTGTTTGTGTGTTGTTGCTTTTTATTTTTTCTTAATTAGTTTTGTTTTCTTAAAAAAAAAAAAAAAAAAAAAAAAAAAAAAAAATCGAAAAATTTAAAAATCCAAAAATATTGTCTTGTTTTCCTTATTGTTTTGAATTAGATTTTTGTTAGTTTCCCGACCCAATGATATAATTGGATAAAATTCGAACCATGATGATCAAGAACTTAGTTAACATGTGTTGTGTGAAATTCCTAATTCTCGTGTTAGTTTTGTACATATTTGATCATCTTTGAAAAAAACCAAATGCACATAGCCTTGTTGATGTGAAACTAAAGCATGATTTAAAGCTCCATATGTGAATTTAGTGACCATATACATCCTATGTGAGTTTTTGAGCCTATTGAAAGTGTGTGCATTTTTCATACACGCTTATTCTTTCATGTGTGATGAACTTATGTGAGATACTTCTCTAGAACTTGCATAACGATCTTTCGAAATATTTGTCATTGATTGCATGAACTTGAAAATGATAGAGGCATTAGGTTTACCACCATGGCACAAATAACCTTGTTTCCCAAAGAAAAATGATATCATTAGATTGCCAATTTGTGCCGTATTGTGAACCTTTTATTTCTTATCACCAGATATGTCTACCCTTATACCTGAAACATTTTTTCCTTACCCTTTCCAAGCGAGCAATGCGAGATTGTCTTATGAGAAATGTTTGTGAAGTACTTTGAAGGTGTTTGGCAAAAGAATAAGTGTGGGGGTATTTCATGTTTGTATTTAAAAAAAAAAAAAAAAAAAAAAGAAAGAAAAGAAAAGGAAAAGAAAAAGAAAGATTGTATACAAAGAAAATAAAAAGTTTTTAAAGTTTCAGTTTATGGGTGTGGTTGGAGATGTCAGAAGAATCGTTGGAGAGCTTGAGTTCTTATAAATCTAAAGAAAAGAATTGCTTGCAATGTAGCTTGGAACTTGTGTTTTCCTATTCTTTCGTTTCAATAACCCTATCCCTAAGCCTCATTACATCCAATAAAAGTCCTCTTGATTTAAGTTTTGCAATTATGACTGTGGAGAAGTGATCTTTATGCAAGCTTATGGTAGAACTTTCACATTTGATTCTTTGAGAGAAACACATTAAAACTAAACACATATGTGATTGAGTGTATATCCCGTGAGAAGGTTACTAGTTTGCATATGATGATTTTAAAAATAAAAACTTGAAATTGCATTAGCATGGCTATCTCACACACTACACTTCAAGGATGATTCAAAGATTACTGCTAATATTTGAATAAGGAAAATGAACTTGGATTAGCTTGTTGGTGTTAGCTATGGTTCTTGATGATTTGTGTTCTCAAATGAAGTTCTATGAGGGTCATATAGGGGGAAACTAATGTTTTTCATGTTATTACCTTTTTATGTTTTCGTTTGTTTTGCTCGAGGACTAGCAAAAGCTAAGTGTGGGGGTATTTGATAAGCTCATATTTATATATATTTTACATCAAATTCTCTTGTCTTTTGTTAGTTATTTTCTCATATTTTTGTGCTATTTACTTTGTTTTGGTGTTTTATAGAATTTATCTAGCTAAGAAAATAAAAATAGCATAAGTGTGATTTTATGTAATAAATTCGTCAAAACTGTCGATGTAGATTAGCTTTTAAATTAAATAATATATAAATATATATATATAATAATAATAATTCATGATGATGTTTAAAACATCATCATGGTTTGTTTTGTAAAGAAAAGAGAAAATATAAAAAGGGGGAACATGTCGTGAGGGCCAGGCATTTGAAGAAAGAAAAGGCAGCGAGCAAGGGAATAAGGGAGCTGTGAGTGGGGAGCCTCGGGAGAAAAAAGAGGAAAAATAAGAGGAAGCTGCCTCGGGCAGCTTGCAGGAGGACTGTGCAGGAAGAAAGGCAGCGAGCAAGGGGAGAGCGGAGCGAGAGACGGGAGGGGGCAGCGGGAAGGAAGAAGGCTGCCCTTGGCAGCTTGTACAGCAGGTCAGCGCAGGCAACGTGTTGGCAGCTGGGAGACGAGGGAAGTGAGGACGGGCAGGAAAGAAGGAGCAGGGAGCTGCTCTCCGTGTGCAGCGCTGCCTGGCAGCTGACGCAGGTCAGTGGGGATGAGAAAATAAAAGGCAGCAAGAAGCTGCCAGGCGGGGATGCGCAGAAGGCAGTTTAAGCGCAGCACAACAAGCTTCCTCATTTGGTTTTATTTTTCTTAAACTCATGTTTAATTTAATTTGCTTTTCAATTATATTAAACATGTGTAATTAATTTCTGTTTAGTTAGAGAGAAATTTGAAACCATGGATAAATGTTTATTATGATTTGATTTACTCCAGTTATGAATTCTTGAACGTTGGATGTGGTTTATTTTTCTGATTTGATTAAGAACTTGTTTATGTATGTGGGTTGAGGGTCGACACTTAATTTGCATGCTTAGACTTGATGCTAGGATATAAGGGAATTTCACCTAATCGTTATGAACTTATATTCATAAGTAGTAAAAATCGTTAGTCACGATTGTGTTTAGTAAACCCTAGGTTGGATTAACATGCGTATTCCATAGTTATGAATGCCTAGTCGATGCTTATGATTTCCATTGAACTTAATGATCTTTGATATGTCTCTCTATCATGCGTATTCCATAGTTAGGGAACTTGATAAGAATAATTTGGTTGTGATGCGTATCCCGTCCAATTCAATGAATCTAGGGAAATCTGAAGGTTAATTTAAGCGGACCTAATTAACTTGGAGCGTTGTCATTTATTCGTTTGTTGAAATCATAACTGGAAATTAAATTATATACATATGTTCATGTGTGGATAAGGACCCCTCTAACTAACGTCTCATCATTTTAATTCTATAAAATATATTTTCCTTGAAGTTTGTTTTTAAGTTTCTGTTTTAAATTCAATTTCGTTAAAAATCAATCCCCCGTTTATTTTAAAGTGTTAGATTTGTTAGAAATAAATTTAGTTTGTGTTTTCTTGAGTCTTGAATTATTTTGAGTCTTTGGATTTGTTTTGGTTTATTTTGAGTGATTATAGTTAAGTGTTTTGATTTTAGTTTAGTGTTTTAAATTTTGTTTTTACGTTTTTAATTTAAGTTTACTTTGGTTAGCATCCCTAGTTAATCCCCGGCCTAGAACGATCCCTACTTATCCATATACTACAATTGTCACAAATAGGGTTTAATTTGTGCGTTAGTTAATTTTCGCATCAACAATTTGGCTCGGCTGCATGCTTACAACAACTGATCACTCCTGCACTTCAAAAGAAGATCACACCCTTATTAGGGATTCATCGCAGGAATTGCGCCCCCCGAGCGACCAACCATACTCTTTAGTGCGAGAGGATAAACCAATTGCTCTCTAGTGCGAGAGGGTAAACCAATTACCCGACACCCACATGGGTCAGCTCTCCAAGACGGAAGGATAAACTCTACACTCCGAATATCCAGACGTGGATGAGCCTGGCTGCCCTAGTATAACTAGATGCACGATGGCTTACGCTGGGATTCCTAGAAGGAACAACAATGATCTTTTTCAAGGCTTAGCTAATTGAAGGATTTTGGGTCTCTTGGCCTAATCTGCGGGGAACTGGGCCCTAGAGACGGAGGGGGCACATTACGCAGTACGCCCTACAGACGGCTGCCCTGGAACCCTAAAGCTGCTACCGAGTGCACTAAGGTAGCCTACGATTTTTCGGAAGATTGTCTACGACTTGCCTTTCAAGCAGTAAAACCACGTTGGACTTATACAACCTCACATTCTTGTGAAATGTTAAACAAACAAGCGTGCATATACGAAGCTTTATCCACTGCCGACATGCTCCGTAGTCGATAAGCTTCACCTCTGCCAAGCACAAAACAACCTACACCGAGTCCTAAAGTGTTGTGATACTTGCTACACAACCTACTGAATTGGAAAAAGCCAAGGTTAATAGCCTAATGGTTACGCGGATTCGTCTGCTTCTGTAAGTAAGGCATCCGGTTGCCAACCCTATGGCTAACAACTTTGCAAAAGTTCTACACCAACACCTACAACTGCGTAGTACTGGTCTATAAGGTCTAAAGGTTAGGGCATGGACAAAAAGAAACGAAGATGGAGAAAAGTAAAGGAAGCAAGTTTATTAAATTTTCTATTAAAATTGATAAACAACTAGCAAATACTGAATGAGTTCAAGCAAAAGAAACAAAGGAAAACAAAGAAAATCCTAAAGGCTACCTAGAAGACTACTCTTCAAATAGCTTGGATGTCTCACGACTAATCGGTAACCACACATTCAACAGCTTTGATGTTCTCAGCAACGGCATCCTCCGACGCTTTACCCTCGGCTGCCCCAGCTTGGGCACCTTCTTCTCCAACTACTTCACCGATAGAAGACTCAAAAGTAAAAGCGAGCAAGTCTTCCGGAGAAATAGAGAACGTCTCGAAGTCTTTACCGGAAAACTCAAAGTCAGACGGTCGCCCATAGAGATGATCTACATAACCTAACTTGTAGAAATCAGCTTGACTCTGAGTAAGCGAAGCCTCGAACCCAACCTTCTCACCCTTAAACTGCTCATTCTCCTCAAGCAGGCAAGCACGAACCCGCTGCAATTCCTCAATTTCCTTCTTCAGATTGCCGTTAACCTTCAAAACACTTTGAAGTTCCAACACTTGAGGCTCAAGCCTATCGGCAACCTTTTTGAAATGGATCACTTGGTTGTAAGCAGCGATCAATTCTTCATTCTTTGCATAAGCAGCGGAGCGGAATTTAGAGATGGAATGCTCAAGATCTTCAATTTGAGCAGACGAATTGGTTGCAGCAACGGAGGAAGCAGGTTTTGGCGCCACTTTAGCAGGCAGGGGCACCTTGTCACTCTTCATAGTAGCAAGCCATTCCAAAGATGAGCCAGATTTAGCTCCAGACGAACGCTTTGGCACAAACTTCGGCACCGGAGGCACGAAGGAACTTCTGTGCTGGGCAATCATTTCAGCAATCGAGCTAGTAGCCTTCGGAGCAATAGGCGTTACCGGCACGAATCTAGCAGTTCTTTCTTTCTCGCTCTTAAAAGAAGTCAAGTCAATCACAAACTTGGAAACAGTTGATGAACCCTCGCGAGCAGCGGAAGCAATCTTCGATTTTTTCTCAACATGTATTTCTTGAGCAGCGGGAGAATCACCGCGAGCAGTATTCGGTTTCTTTTCAGCAGGCATCTCTTGAGCAGGCGAGAAATGTTTCTTTTTCCCACCTTCATTGATAGCATGCTCCATCACAGCGATAGGATGAGCCATCACATCTGCCTTGATATATTTTATCTCTTTTTTTGGGGGTAGCCCACCTTTTTCCCTACGAAGAGGACTAAGCAGCAAACGCCACTCACAATATTCGGAAGGGATACCAGAGTGACATGTACTTTCTTCATGTCAGGAGAAACCTTAGGAGTTGATTCAAATTCCGAATCTACAAAAAACAACGGAAAACAATCAGAAAATTGAAAAGTAACTTGGTACTAAAGCAAAGTAGCCGAGAAGATTAAGCAGCCTGCTTACTAGATATGAATACCATTGGTACACGCTGCTCGGGGGAAGAATCAGACTCCCATTCTCCACTTATCTCCAAAGTCTCTTTGGCCCAGTCATGATCTCCCTTGCTCGAGTTATCAAAAAGCTTATGGCGAGATCGCAGTTGCCCAACTCTGTCAATGTGACCTATGTCAAAGAAGTACCAAAATTCGTTGATGGTTAGATCTAAGTCAAATAATTGGTTTAGATTGTGGAATCCGACCATCACACGGACCGCGTTCGGGGAACATTGGGTGGGGGCACATCTCATGGAGCAAAGCACTTTTTGGAAGAAACGCGACATAGGGAAAGTAAACCCTAACACAAAATAGTAGGGGTGGAACTTGATGGCTCTCTGAGTTCCACTGCATGGTTCTCGGCTGCTACCATCCTTAACTCGCTTTACACGCACTCCCGACGGAATGGCATGCCAGTACGCCTCAAGAAAATCTCTAAACAAATCATCAGAGCTAATCTTGAAGTGAGTAGCTTTGAAGTAGCCAACCTTGCTCAAAGACCCGCCTTGACGGTATAACGGCGGCATAACATCATCATTTTTGTGGCTCGAGGAAGACATGGTTGAAAATTCTACAAAAAACACAAGTGGGATTTGTTAGAGAGTTGTTTTCCAAAAAAAAAAAAAAAAAAAAAAAAAAAAAAGCAGCTTTCGGCAAAAAAAAAAAAGGCTTAAAGCCTAGCCGCAAAAACCCAAAAGGGCATAAAGCCCTTTAGTTCTTTCCTAGGGTACGTGCCCAACCAAAAAAAAAAAATGGCAAAGCAGGGAGCCTAGCCCGCGCTGGCTCCCTTATCCTTTTTCTCGGTCTAAGGGCCTTGCGGCCCAGCTCAGCTGACAGGGGGCAGGCGCCCCCACACTTTTTCCTTCCTCATAGCCCAGGCACAAAGGCCCAGACTGCAGCACCAACCCACGACAACAGTGTCGCAGCCTCCCTAGGTCCTTTGGCAAATCTCCTCGACCTTTGTCAAGACAATTTCAAGCCCCGAGGTATAAAAAAAATCAAGAAGACAAGAAAAGTAATTTTTTTCTTACCTAGAAGCAACGAGAGGACGAAGCAAGCAACGAAAGATGATCCTTTGCACGGGCAAGATGTAGAAGATGGCTAGAGGAGGGGGAATAAATATCCTCTAAGCTTTCTCTCGCTTGTAGGGTGAAATAAGTTTCTCTCAAAAATTTGATTTAATAATCCACTTAAGGTGGACTTAAATAAACTTTGAGAGGAATTTATTTCCTTTTCTTAGAAGGATCTAATTCCCTATTAAAAGAGAGAATCATCACCAAAATAGGAATCAATTCAAAGTTTCCTGAAGCAAGAAAATCTCTACACCTGTTGCCCTTTTCTGCGAGCAGCCCAATAGGTGTGGGGGCATTTGTGGAGCCAAAAATATTCACTAGGCGACACGTGGATTTTTGGACGGAAGAGGACAAAAATACCCTTGAGGCATAACGGGATTCCTACGCGCGAGCAGCGGGCTTTCATCCCTCAATGAAGTCAAAAAAGGTCCGAAAAAGGTAACAATTCAAAAATTCATCTCATCAAATCCTTCTACAAGGTAATTCCTAAAATTTATTTCACCCCATATATCTTTTACCTAATTTCCATTTTTTAGCTAGATCAATTAGCTAATTATTACATGACCTAATTATCTATTTATTCTAAATATTTTATAACCACCAAAACATCCCCCTTATGTTTAATTAGCCAATTAATTGGCTAATTAAACCAAAATTAAACCCAAAAACCCTACCTAATGGCCGACCACTCATTCTCCAAAGAGGACCAGCCTATCCCTATAAATAGTCTCTCATTTTCACCAAAAGATCATTCCTACACACTTGCAAAATTCCCAATAATCTCTAAACACTTTTCTCTCTAAATTCTAACTTTGGCATCGGAGGTTCTTCGACCAAAGCCCCCCATTCATCGTGAGCTCGTGAGGCTCTTGGTCTTGACCCTAAGGTGTTAATTTTTTTGTAGGTGCAATTTTGTCCAAGATCAAGGAGGAAGAAATTTGCATCCACACGGGGTCTCTGCAGTGCGGCGTTAGGTGTGAAGGAGATGATGAATGTCTAGGTCTTAGGTTTTTCATTTTTTTTTCTATTTTTTATTTATTTATAATATTATTTAAAGATATATTAGAGTTATTAAAAAAATATATTATGGTTATTTTGGGAATAATGGTGGGTGGGGGAGGGGGGAATAATGTTTTACTTTTTTAATTTTCTATGGTTGGTGGGATTATCATGTGCGTGGGAAAATAAGACACTGAGATGGGTGTAGTAGCACTCAAAAATAAAATAAAGGTATTTAATCATTCCTCCTAATCTTCAAAATCAGACTAATTACCAGTAATATAATAAAGCGAAACTTACACACGCATTGACTCATCACGAAGCAAACCGTAATCTTGGGACAAATCCATGCAAAATCCCCTACTCGTTAATTAATCATTTGATAAGTCAACTTGAAAATTTATATAGGATTAGAATTCCTTTCCTTCCATATCTCCGCGTCTTGATTCTCCTACTCTTTCACTTTCCTCTTTTTCTTTATTTCTACAAAAAAGTAAACACCTTCAAATAAGAAGGGACCGGAGCAGAAGGAGATTTGAAGGAGAGAGAATTTTGCTATATTTATATGTTGATGGAAGAATCACTGAGAATCCAAGAAAAAGGAAACAAACGTCAATCTAGGCAACAAATTATCATACAATTGGATATCAAATTCATGGTTGTCGTAAGAGCAAATCCCAGATTTCCTCTTTGAATCACATAATTTAGGCTCCTCTCTACCTATAAATACACACCATAATCCCAATGTCTTCCTCACATACTAATCTTTTCTAGCCATGGCAGCTTATCATTCTCTCGCCTTCGTTTCATTGTCAACAACAACATTGCTTTTTATTCATTGGGCCTCTAGTTTCTCTTTGGTCTCAGCTCTCAATGGTGGCTTCAGTGTGGACCTCATTCACCGTGACTCACCAAAATCACCCTTCTACAACCCTTCACTAACCCCAGCTGAGCGTCTGCGCCACGCCTTTCGGCGTTCCATTAACCGAATCAATCACTTCAACCCAACAGCTTCTTCACTCTCTCAGCAGGCTGGTCCTAACCAACCTGAGGCCACTATCATCAGCGATAATGGTGAGTACCTCTTGGAGTTATCTATCGGAACACCGCCCTTTCCGATCAAAGGAATTGCTGACACAGGTAGTGATCTAATTTGGACCCAATGCAACCCTTGCGTAAGTTGTTACAAACAAAAAGATCCTCTTTTTGAACCCGAAAAATCCTCAACCTACAAAGCCCTTTCTTGTTCTTCAAGCCAATGTAATTCTCTAAATGGTACTTGCTCAAGTGAGAGTTCTAGCAACTGCCAGTACGAAGTCACCTATGGAGACCAATCATACAGCTATGGAGATTTTGCAAGAGAAACCCTAACCCTAGAATCCACCACTGGCAGAAATATATCATTCCCCAAAACACTAATTGGATGTGGGTTTGACAATAAATTTACCGCTGGTAGAGGTAGCGCGTCCGGCATAGTAGGCCTTGGAGGTGGCTCAGAGTCCCTAATTACCCAATTGAGTTCTTCTATTGGTGGAAAATTCTCCCATTGCTTGGTCCCATTGGGTTCCGAAACCACAAGCAAGTTGAATTTTGGCAGCAACGCTGTCGTTACAGGCGCTGGAGTTGTGTCCACTCCTATAGTCCAGGGCCAAGATCCTAAAACCTTCTACTTCTTGACCTTGGAAGGTATAAGTGTTGGTAACACAAGAATTCCTTCTTCCTCATCAGCTTTCTCCTCAGGTGAAGGCAACATTATTATCGATTCTGGCACCACATTGACCTTACTTCCACCATCGGTGTACTCGGATTTGGAAGCAGAAGTTGATAAAGCCGTTGGTAGTTTGGAACGTGTGCGACTCCCCGGCGTTCCTTTGAATCTTTGCTACAAGATTAGTGAATCCAGTTCTGATGATTTCAATCCACCAACCATCACCGTGCATTTCAGCGGTGGCGATTTGAAGTTGCCTCCGACTAACACCTTTATTAGGGTCAGTGAGGAGGCTGTGTGCTTTGCTTTCAGTGCTTCTCCAGGTGTTTCAATCTTTGGGAACCTGTCACAGATGAACTTCTTGGTCGGATATGATACTAAGGAGGGGACTGTTTCCTTCAAGCCAACTGACTGCACCAAGCAGCAGTAATAGTCCCTATTGCTTGTAATCTGTGTTTTATATTTGGTGATTTTCTATTTAATGTACTTTTAGGCTTCTCATTGTTGTTGCTTTGTGATAAATAATCGAATAATAAATTGTTGTTTTATATTCTTCTACTTTCCATTTTTAATTCTCTTTGCTAGCTCACCATTTAAATTCAAAAGTTGAAGATTAGCTAACTGCAGTTTCACTAGAACTATTTTATTTTCCAGTTAATGATAAAGATTTATTTGATTAGAGACGTTTCTAGGGTTTCTAATCAACTAATTAAATCTTCAACATTTGCAATAGTATTTAAAAATCTTGCCTACAAGAAACTTACGCAGTTGCACTTTTTACGAAAGCGTTGACTTTTACCATTACCCATTAATCCGATCATTCGTTTTTTATAATTTATTTTTATATTTGGTCTCAGTATTGAACTCAATCACCAAAATCTCCCTTGTACAACCTTGATCTCTAACTCGGTCACAGTGGTTGACCAATGCTCTTCGTAGTTCCTTCCGTTGGTTTGAACCAAACGTTTCAACCCAACAGCCACAAGTACTCTCCGTAGTTCCTTTGGTTGTATTTCTTAGCTGCTTCTCGTGCTTGTCATGCCACAGATCCATCAATATAAACGGCTATATTAGATTAGTTAAGTTGATCTTGTTTTAGTACGAGAATCCAATAAAATTTATTACATAATGTCCTTTATTAAGTTTATATTTTTCTTTAACATTTTAATAACACTGCTATCGTTTTACTTAAAACATTTCGACAAAAAAAACCTTTTCAAAAGCACAATTAATTTAGAACATATATATATTGAGCTGCCATTGAGACAGACCAACCAAGAAAATAGAAGGTTTGCTGGATCTTATCTTTTGTGCAAAGAAGGTTTGCTGGAATTTTGTGCCACCAAATAGAAAAGGACACCAGCACGTATGTCATTTGCACGTACGTTTAAAACTAAAACGTGATGCGTCTAACGTGTTTTAAGTTTGTTGCGTTTATCTTGTTTTTGTAACAGATTTGTATTGATGACGTTTTGTAGGAGAATGACAGTGTTTGTGGTAGCCGTATAGGATTTACTATAATTTGTTTCATATTGTGCAAATTTACTCTAGATCAATTTTTTGATCACTAGAGCTTATGTACCTAATTAGCAACCTCTAATTATTTGTGAAATTCAAAGAAATACCACCCCATAATTTCTGGTAGAAACAACTCAAACCGAGGAATTAGACATAAGAGGAAACAAACTATAAATCCAAGTAATAATACCCACAAAGCATTAAATATAGTCAAACCATACCACTTTCTAGAAACAGTTTTGACTCTCTCAGGTCCAACCATGATTTAATTAATAACCAAATCCTACCAGATGTGCTCTGATATTTTTATTCTTTTTAGACTCTCATTTAGAAAAGAATCCGTTATATGATATTCTGGTTCGCCACTAATTTTATATAAAATACCATCGCAGAGACTGTTTTGTTATATGTTCAAAGTGCTGTCTTCTTCTTTCTCATGGGAGCTATTCACTCACTTTTCACCATTGCATTTGCCATTATTTTCCTCCCATTTCTCTCGCTCACAGAAGATAATGACCATCACCACGGAATCGGCTTTAGCCTCGAACTGATCCACCGCGATTCACCATCATCTCCGTTGTACAATCCGGCGGAGTCTCATTGGCAACGCGTAAGCAACGCCTTGCAACGCTCGCATCACCGTGTGACCAACCATTTCGGCAGAAAAGGTTCAGGACTACGCGCTACGAGTCCTATAGCGGAAGCCCGTTTAATCTATGTTGCAGGAGAGTATTTGGTGAACATATCGATTGGGATACCGCCCAAAACTTTGATCGGCATTGTGGACACCGGCAGCGATCTTACGTGGACGCAATGCAAGCCGTGTAAGGACTGTTTCAAGCAAAAAATCCCCATCTTTGATCCCAATTCTTCTTCAACATATGAGCCCCTTTCTTGTTTGTCCAAACAGTGCCATTTGCTAATTGAAGGAACTTGCTCAAACGATAAATTTTGCTATTACAATTATACGTATGGGGACAATTCCTACACCTCTGGAAATCTGTCCGTGGACACTGTTACATTGGCTTCCACAACTGCAGGCAAGGCCGCCGTATCAATCCCCAACACCATATTTGGATGTGGACACCACAATGGAGGAATCTTCAGCGGGACTGAGACAGGCATAGTCGGACTTGGAAGCGGAGCTGTGTCGCTTATATCCCAAATCGGAAATGTGGTTGGTAGGAAATCTTTCTCTTACTGCTTGGTGCCGAGTTACGAACTACAATTTCATTCAAACTTGCACTCTAAGCAAAGTAGTCAAAGTGAAATCCCAAGCAAGATGTACTTTGGTGGTAAAGTTTCAGGCCGTGATGTGGTCTCAACTCCTTTCCTGTCGAACGGTTCGCAAACCTATTACTACCTTGAGCTACAAGGCATCAGCGTCGGAGACGACTATCTTAAGCTTGAAGTTTCCAGTCGTCAAAGTTTTAAGGGCAACATGATCATAGACTCCGGGACTACTATAACAACTTTGCCTACAAAGCTTTATGAAAGTTTTGAAACGGCAATTAGAAAGGCAATTCATCTGGAGGTGACGAAAGATCCAACCGGCATTCTACGGCTCTGCTACAAGACTAAACCGGAAATCGACGCTCCCATTGTTACCGTCCATTTCCGTGGTGCAGACGTGAAGTTAAAGTCCGTCAACACTTTCGTTAGGGTTAGGGAAGATGTTGCGTGTCTTGCATTTTCCCCGACCAACGATGTCGGGATCTATGGGAATGTGGCACAAATGAACTTCTTAGTAGGATTTGACCTCCAAGAAAGGACGTTGTCCTTCAAGGCAACCAATTGCGGTACGGGGTAAAAAATTGCCATGGATTTTGTTTTCCATATTTATTTGCCATGGTACCTGATGCCAAAGAATAATAATAACAGTGATCATATATAATGGAATTTTTGTAGCATTGTTCTAATTTACAAGAGAATTGATGAAAATGAATAGTAGAAAACTTGAAGATTCACAATTTTTGTTCTCAATGGATTTGTAAAACCGATCGATATCACTTAGAAATTTTCACAACCCGTCACATCAAATTCCGAAAACAGCTGCCAATACCTACATTACAAAAGCCTGTAGATGGCTCGTTAGTCATCTGTGTTTTTTCGAGATGGCTCGTTAGTCATCCAAAAGAGCGAGATGAGCTTGGAGTTCACAAATTATAACCTTACAGCACTGGGCAGTGAGTCCAGCCTCTCCAGTCTTCCTGCAACAGAAGTTCTCGAATATGCTAGAGTGGTCATCCAACCTGCTTCAACTCTCGGATCTCACCGGACTGAATCTGGCTCCATTCCTGGAATCTGTGGGAAAGCCATTCATACTGTTTATGACACAAAAGGAGAGCATAAAAAAGAAACTGAAATTGCAGAAAGCGAATATTGTTCTAGGAAAATCATGTAAACCCTGCAACCAACTTTATTTGAAACCATGTCATCTCACTCTACAGTCTACACCCAACTTAAACCATAAATGTGAATCGTCTTTTCAGTCCTATTGTACAATTACCGTTAAAGACAGGATTTTATTAAAACTAAAACCAAATTTATCTATAAACCCACATCCAATAATCAAACCCTCCACTTTGTGCCTCCATTCCTGGAGAGCAATGGGCTCGTCAAACCCTTGAAAAAGTTTCTTTCAGAAGCACAAATAGAGAATGGTGGATTGAAGGACTCTTTACTGGATTTAGAAGAAATGTACTGCAAGTATTTTGAGATGTGTAGTGGAGGTACAAATGTCCACCGTGAAGAAAGTATTTAATGCCTTAGAATAGCTGTAATGACTGACAAGTATTACAAGGAGGCAAAGAATTCCAAGAAAGCTTCTAGTGCAATTGAAGAAATTTTAAAGATAACAGAATTAAACATTTAGTTACTTGTTTCTTCATCACAAAATCTTGGGATGAGTCGCGGACTAAGTCGCTCTCTTTAAGACGTTTCGCGGCTCTGCCTAAAGTGTGCAAGCAGTTCACAAACACCACGTCGTCCCCAGGATAAAACAACCCAGAACCTTCTTCTTCTGATAAGATTCTTCCTTGCACACCGGAAGAACCTTCGAACTAAACCTTTTTGATATGTTGCTTTTTAAATTAATATATTTAAAACTTTTTTTTTTCTTCTACTATTTCTACTCCACGCCTAATTGATATCTCTACCTGTATCCTTATACATACATACATACATATATATATAGGGATCTGTTATTGGCCGTTATTGGCTAATAACGGATCCTCATTTTTCAAAAATATGGGGATCCGTTATTGGCTGTTAGATTTGACTTTAATGAAATTCTGTGGTTGAGATTCAGTGGCCTGTGATTTAATCTCAACCATAAAATTTCATTAAAGCCAAATCTAACGGTTAAGAGGGTATCCCATTTTTTTTTTGAAAAATGGGGATCCCTCTTGGTAAGGGACCTGTATATATATAAAGAAATAGATGTTGGGGGGGGTGTAAAACCGTAAGATATAAAGAGAGTTTATGGGGTGCAAAACGGTCGGTTGCAATCAAAAGGAGTTATTAACATCACATTAATTTACTTCTTAAATTGCTTTAAGAAATTTCAGTTATAGACTTTGAAATGAAAAAATACGCGGTGCAAACTTTACCAGTTGATGCAGATCAAATTAAAACGTAATTCAAATTCAAACAAAAAATAAAAACAAAACGGTTTGATTGCATAACTCCTTAAGCTAAAATCAATTGACTTTCAATATTGGTAATAAAGCAAAACGTTGTGTATATAATATTGGTAGTAAAACAAAACATAAATATATTTAAATATTTAAATAAAAACATATTTGCTCCAACAAATCACATAATTTAGGCTCCTCTCTACCTATAAATACACACCATAACCCCAATGTCTTCCTCACATACTAATCTTTTCTAGCCATGGCAGCTTATCATTCTCTCGCCTTGGTTTCATTGTCAACAACAACATTGCTTTTTATTCTTTGTGCCTCTAGTTTCTCTTTGGTCTCAGCTCTCAATGGTGGCTTCAGTGTGGACCTCATTCACCGTGACTCACCAAAATCACCCTTCTACAACCCTTCACTAACCCCAGCTGAGCGTCTGCGCAACGCCTTTCGGCGTTCCATTAACCGAATCAATCACTTCAACCCAACAGCTTCTTCACTCTCTCAGCAGGCTGGTCCTAACCAACCTGAGGCCACTATCATCAGTGATAAGGGCGAGTACCTCTTGGAGTTATCTATCGGAACACCGCCCTTTCCAATCAAAGGAGTTGCTGACACAGGTAGTGATCTAATTTGGACCCAATGCAACCCTTGCGTAAGTTGTTACAAACAAAAAGATCCTCTTTTTGAACGGGAAAAATCCTCAACCTACAAAGCGCTTTCTTGCTCTTCAAGCCAATGTAACTCTCTAAATGGTACTTGCTCTAGTGAGACTTCTAGTAACTGCCAGTACGAAGTCACCTATGGAGACCAATCATATAGCCATGGAGATTTTGCCAGAGAAACCCTAACCCTAGAATCCACCACTGGCAGAAATATAGCATTCCCCAAAACCCTAATTGGATGTGGGTTTGACAATAAATTTACCGCTGGTAGAGGTAGCGCGTCCGGCATAGTAGGCCTTGGAGGTGGCTCAGAGTCCCTAATTACCCAATTGGGTTCTTCTATTGATGGAAAATTCTCCCATTGCTTGGTCCCATTGGGTTCCGAAACCACAAGCAAGTTGAATTTTGGTAGCAACGCTGTCGTTACAGGCGCTGGAGTTGTGTCCACTCCTATAGTCCAGGGCCAAGATCCTAAAACCTTCTACTTCTTGACCTTGGAAGGTGTTAGTGTTGGTAACACAAGAATTCCTTCTTCTTCCTCATCAGCTTTCTCCTCAGGTGAAGGCAACATTATTATCGATTCTGGCACCACATTGACCTTACTTCCACCATCAGTGTACTCGGATTTGGAAGCAGAAGTTGATAAAGCCGTTGGTAGTTTGGAACGTGTGCGACTCCCCGGCGTTCCTTTGAATCTTTGCTACAAGATTAGTGAATCCAGTTCTGATGATTTCAATCCACCAACCATCACCGTACATTTCAGCGGTGGCGATTTGAAGTTGCCTCCGACTAACACCTTTATTAGGGTCAGTGAGGAGGCTGTGTGCTTTGTTTTCAGTGCTTCTCCAAGTGTTTCAATCTTCGGGAACCTGTCACAGATGAACTTCTTGGTCGGATATGATACTAAGGAGGGGACTGTTTCCTTCAAGCCAACTGACTGCACCAAGCAGCAATGAACTTCTTTATCATTCTCATTAATGATAAAGATATATCTCTTGTTTTTTTATTTTTTATTTTTTTATTTTTGTATATTTGGTCTCAGTATTGAACTCAATCACCAAAATCTCCCTTCTACAACCTTGATCTCTAACTCGGTCACAACGGTTGACCAATGCTCTTCGTAGTTCCTTCCGTTGGTCTGAACCAAACGTTTCAACCCGACAGCCGCAAGTACTCTCCGTAGTTCCTTTGGTTGTATTTCTTAGCTGCTTCTCGTGCTTGTGATGCCACAGATCCATCAATATAACGGCTATATTAAATTAGCTAAGTTGACCATGTTTTAGTACGAGAATCCAATAAAATTTAATACATAATGTCCTTTATTAAGTTTATATTTTTCTTTAACATTCTAATAACACTACTATCGTTTTACTTAAAACATTTCGACAAAAAAAAAAACCTTTTCAAAAGCGCAATTAATTTAGAACATATATATATATATATATATATATATATATATATATATCAATTGAGCTTCCATTGAGACAGACCAACCAAGAAAATAGGTGGTTTGCTGGATCTTATCTTTTGTGCAAAGAAAGAAGGTTTGCTGGAATTTTGTGCCACCAAATAGAAAAGGACGACAACACGTACGTTTAGAACTCAAATGTGGTGTGTCTATTTTGTTTTAAGTTTGTTGCATTTATCTTGTTTTTGTACTAGATTTGTATTGATGACGTTTTTTTTGTAGGGGTATGACACTGTTTGTGGTAGCAGTATAAGGGTTTACTATAATTTGCTTCATTGTGCAAATTTACTCTAGATCAATTTCTTGATCACTAAAACTTATGTACCTAATCTAATTATTTGTGAAATTCAATGAAATACCATCCCATAATTTCTGGTAGAAACAACTCAAACCGAGGAATTAGACGAAAGAGGAAACAAACTATAAATCCAAATAATAATTCCCACAAAGCATTAAATTTGATGCTACTTACTCATAAGAAAATATAGTCAAACCATTCCACTTTCTAGAAACAGTTTTGACTCTCACAGGTCCAACCATGATTTAATTAATAACCAAATCCTACTAGATGTGCTCTGATAATTTTATTCTTTTGAGACTCATTTAGAAAATGATCCGTTATATGAGATTCTGGTTCGCCACTAATTATATAAAATACCATTGCAGAGACTGTTTTGTCATATGTTCGAAGTGTTGTCTTCATCTTTCTCATGGGAGCCATTCACTCACTTTTCACCATTGCATTTGCCATTATTTTCCTCCCATTTCTCTCGCTCACAGAAGATGATGACCATCACCATGGAATCGGCTTTAGCCTCAAACTGATCCACCGCGATTCGCCATCATCTCCGTCGTACAATCCGGCGGAGTCTCATTGGCAACGCCTTGCAACGCTCGCATCACCGTGTGACCAATCATTTCGGCAGAAAAGGTTCAGGACTACGCGCTACTAGTCCTATAGCGGAAGCCCGTTTAATCTATGTTGCAAGAGAGTATTTGGTGAACATATCGATTGGGACACCGCCCAAAACTTTGATCGGCATTGTGGACACCGGCAGCGATCTTACGTGGACGCAATGCAAGCCGTGTAAGGACTGTTTCAAGCAAAAAATCCCCATCTTTGATCCCATTTCTTCTTCAACATATGAGCCCCTTTCTTGTTTGTCCAAACAATGCCATTTGCTAAGTGAAGGCACTTGCTCAAACGCCAAGTTTTGCTATTACAATTATACGTATGGGGACAATTCCTACACCTCTGGAAATCTGTCCGTGGATACTGTTACATTGGCTTCCAGAACTGCAGGCAAGGCCGCCGTATCAATCCCCAACACCATATTTGGATGTGGACACGACAACGGAGGAAGCTTCAGCGGGACTGAGACAGGTATAGTCGGACTTGGAAGCGGAGCTGTGTCGCTTATATCCCAAATCGGAAATGTGGTTGGTAGGAAATCTTTCTCTTACTGCTTGGTGCCGAGTTACGAACTACAATTTCATTCAAACTTGCACTCTAAGCAAAGTAGTCAAAATGAAATCCCAAGCAAGATGTATTTTGGTGGTAAGGTTTCAGGCCGTGATGTGGTCTCAACTCCTTTCCTGTCGAATGGTTCGCAAACCTATTACTACCTTGAGCTAAAAGGCATCAGCGTCTGAGACGACTATCTTAAGCTTCAAGTTTCCAGTCCTCAAAGTTTTAAGGGCAACATGATCATAGACTCCGGGACTACTATAACAACTTTGCCTACAAAGCTTTATCAAAGTTTCGAAACGGCAATTAGAAAGGCAATTCATCTGGAGGTGACGAAAGATCCAACCGGCATTCTACGGCTCTGTTACAAGACTAAACCGGAAATCGACGCTCCCATTGTTACAGTCCATTTCCGTGGTGCAGACGTGAAGTTAAAATCCGTCAACACTTTCGTTAGGGTTAGGGAAGATGTTGTGTGTCTTGCATTTTCCCCGACCAACGATGTCGGGATCTATGGGAATGTGGCACAAATGAACTTCTTGGTAGGATTTGACCTCCAAGAAAGGACGTTGTCCTTCAAGGCAACCGATTGCGGTACCGGGTAAAAAATTGGCATGGTTTTGTTTTCCATATTTGTTTGCCATGGTACCTGATGCCAAAGAATAATAATAACAGTGATCATATATAATGGAATTTTTTTGTAGCATCGTTCTAATTTACAAGAGAATTGATGAAAATAAATAGTAAAAGAACTTGAAGATTCACAATTTTTGTTCTCAATGGATTTGTAAAACCGATCGCTATTAGGAATTTTTCACAACCTGTCACGTCAAATTCCGAAAACAGCTGCAGATACCAACATTACAAAAGCCAGTAGATGGCTCCCCCGGCCTCTCCTCCCAAATTATTGCAGGGTGCCATTTTTGCAGCACACTGATGACTGATGACTGATGAGGGCACATTCGTACTGGCTTCGTACTGGCTTCATCAGGCCAGTCACACCTCATTTTTCAGATGTGCAATTTTTCTTTTGCTTTTGGTATTCCTCAAAAATCATCACTCAGTGTAATTAGTCTCTGTGTTTTTTGAGATGGCTCGTTAGTCATCCAAAAGAGCGAGATGAGCTTGGAGTTCACAAATTATAACCTTACAACACTGGGCAGTGAGTCCAGCCTCTCCAGTCTTTCCTGCAACAGAGGTTCTCGAATATGCTAGAGTGGTCATCTAACCTGCTTCAACTCTCTGATCTCACCGGACTGAATCTGGCTCCATTCCTGGAATCTGTGGGAAAGCCATTCATACTGTTTATGACACAAAAGGAGAGCATAAAAAATAAACTGAAATTGCAGAAAGCGAATATTGTTCTAGGAAAATCATGTAAACCCTGCAACCAACTTTATTTGAACCCATGTCATCTCACTCCAGTCTACACCCAACTTAAACCATAAATGTGAATCGTCTTTTCAGTCCTATTGTACAATTACCGTTAAAGACAGGATTTTATTAAAACTAAAACCAAATTTATCTATAAACCCACATCCAATAATCAAACCCTCCACTTTGTGCCTCCATTCCTGGAGAGCAATGGGCTCGTCAAACCCTTGAAAAAGTTTCTTTCAGAAGCACAAATAGAGAATGGTGGATTGAAGGACTCTTTACTGGATTTAGAAGAAATGTACTGCAAGTATTTTGAGATGTGTAGTGGAGGTACAAATGGGCACCGTGAAGAAAGTATTTAATGCCTTAGAATAGCTGTAATGACTGACAAGTATTACAAGGAGGCAAAGAATTCCAAGAAAGCTTCTAGTGCAATTGAAGAAATTTTAAAGACAACAGAATTAAACATTTAGTTACTTGTTTCTTCATCACAAAATCTTGTGATTGAAATTCTTGCCAATGAGAATAGAGTTGTCCTAGACAACCAAAAAAAGGGTACGCCCTGAAAAAAGGACTAGACCCCGTGAGCTAGTATGACCTTTGCCATTCACAGATAACAGTCATTCCTCAACCTCCACATATTTTAAAATTGGGTGTAAAGATAAATTTACATATTGGATTCGGTTTGTAAAGGTAGTTTAAGTAGTTAATTTGGGTTTAAATAAACAGTTCATATCAAAATGCCTGTATATGAGTAAAGCAAATGTAATTCTGGGTACAAGCAAATGTAATTCTGTGAATCAGTCATAGACTCATGGCTATACTCAATGAGGTTAAAGCAGGAGAGTAGGATACATAATTAATCAATAGGTACTCAAATCATAGTTACTAGAATTGCTTGGTATTTCAATTTTGATTATTTCCTATCGATTTACGACAGAGTAATATATGATGATGACTCACAGGATATATTCACTATAAATCCCATCCAAAAGTGAAATCCTCTCATAAATAAATTCCCTCATGTAACTGCAGCCGAAGTACTAAACGTAGAAAAGCATAAAAATCCTATAATGGCTATTTAAAAGATGATGAAAACAAATATAAGATGAGTAAGCATCATCTCACTACATTCAATATGGTGTATGACAGAATAGACCTGTATATCCATTATTTAAGAAATCGTAATCTCACTTCATAATAACAAAATACAAGACAGGGTATGTAAAGTAATGAATTCAAGTCCCTGTATGTAAAATATAAACATAAGATCATTAGGTCACAACATTTTAGAGGTAGCTAATTAAAATGAAGAGCGCAATGAGATTTAAGAGAATATCCAACCTTCAGCTGCAAGAGCAAACTAGAATTCATCATCCGGCACAAATCCCCTTTGAAGCATCTCATCATGGAACCGAAATGCCTCCTTCAAATTGTCCTGGGTCACATGTCCATTTATCAATGATGTATAAGTGGATCTATCAGGTTTTACACCTCTCTCAATCATCTTCCGCAATACTAGCTCGGCTTCGTGCATTCTACCTTGCCTACAGAACCCATTTAGAATTATATTGTATGTAAACTGATCCGACAGTATCCCTTGCTTTTCCATCTCCTGAACTGAGGAAAATGCTTTGTTCAGATTCTCTTCCTTTACATATCCGTTAATCAAAGTGTTGTAAGTAATACTGTCAGGAACAACTCCTTTTGAAATCATTTTGCCTAAGAACTCATCCGCCTTTGCTGTGTCACCAGAGCGGCAATAACCTTTAATGACAGTGTTACAAGTAACTAGAGTGGGTTTGATGCCTTCTTCAATCATCTGGTCCCACAACCTAAATGCCTCATGCACGTTCCCCATGCTACAAAATCCATTGATTAGGATGCCATATGAAATGTGATTGGGTAATATCCTTCTTGAAACCATGTCATCCCATAACTCCTTAGCTTTATCCATTTCACCTAGTTTGCAGAAGCCATCAAACAATGTGTTGTATGTGACAATATCAGGCTTAATATTTCCATTAGTCATTGCATCAAACAGATTGAGAGACTTAGTCATATTCCCGTGCTTACAATAGCCATGAATGAGCGTTGTGAAAGTATAAAAATCAGGAATGACACCCCTTTCCAACATTTCATTGAAAAGCTCATCTGCATCAGAAAGCATTTTCTCTCGACACAGTCCATTTAAAATTGTATTGAACGTTACCACATCAATAGTGCAACCTTGCTCAAGCATTTCATCACGCAGCTTCAAAGCCTCTAACATCATTCCCTTTCTACAATATCCATCTATAAGAATAGTGTAGATCACATTATCTGGAACCAAGCCTGCCCTTTTCATATCTCGAAAATATAGTAACGCACGATCAATATTTTTGTTCCTTGAAAAAACCCCAATAAGTGAACTGAAACTAACTATATCAGGAACAACACCTCTCTGTGACATTTCATGGAAAATTTCCTCAGCCTCTAAAATATCACCTTTTCTACAGCTCTCAAAAAGCATTGTATTATAAGTAGTAGTATCAGGATTCAATCCACTTTGCAACATTTCGTACAACAGTTCCTTTGCTCTTGCATAATTTCCTACTTTACATAAACCATTCATGATAGAATTGTACGTGAAAAGCTCAGGTTTCAACCCCTTAGAAGACATAGAGTTTTTTAACTGAAAAGCTTCTTCTAGAAGCCCTTCGCGACAATATGCATTGATTAGTGTATTATATGTCACAATATCTGAAAACACCCCCTTCTCTTCCATATCTGATAAGAAGAATTTAACGCTCTCAATTTTGCGAGCTTTGCATAAGGCATTAACCATTATATTTAGTGTATAAACGTTTAACTGAATCCCACTGCTAACAACTTCCCCATATACCACCCATGCCAAATCAATCCACCCGACCTTCACAAGCCCACCAAGAAGACTATTGCAAGCATTTATCGAAACACAAAATCCCTTTCTTCTAAACACCTGAAACGCCTCAAATCCTTCTCTCAACTTCTTAGCCTGCACATATGTTCTAACAAACAGATCAAAGACCAAAGAACTTGAGCCACAACTGCTATAAGTTGAAACCAAAGAGTCTGCCACTCCAACACGCGAAATGCCACTCTTTCTAACCATTCTAAGAATCAGAGGTTGTGCATCCGACACCCTTCGATCACGCACCAACATGTGAATCATTGCACTCAAAGACTCTGACGAATGTTTAAAATTAGGGCTATTTAACAGAATCAAATCAACAAACTTCAGACCCAGTTGCAAATTTTCGCGGCAGCGAGAAAGAACTTCAACAATAAGAAATGGGTGTAACCGAAAACTGCGCAAGGAAGTGAGGGTACCTTGCTTCAAACCTAATAAAATCTTTTCCACCAAAAGAGAATCTGATAGAGAAGCTGACGAAAACGGTTCTTGGCTTGTACTACTACAGAGTTCTTGGGATTGCATACTTTTAAGACCAAGTTCCAGGTCATTTGGTGGACAATAAGCAAAAGAATGAGGTCTATGAGAGTGAAAGAGTGAGTACTTGGTTGGTTTTGTGAAGGTTGTGAGGGTTCTGGGAGCTACATTTCTCAAAATTAGCCGTTGGGTTTGCATATTTGAAACTATAGTTATAGCCATTGAGGAATGAACTTAGAATTCAAAAGGATGAGGGATGCTTGGGGGTTGAAAGGGCCTGTCTAGCGATTAAAAGTTCATTCCAGTTTGACTGGGTTAGGTCCCAAACCAAGAACCAGTGCCAAACAGTTTGTAGGCCATAAAGATGAACCGGAAACTGAAAACTTGGACCTTAAATAGACTGACCGTATACCGAAACTTTTAAGTATGGTCTGGTCTCATTGAATTATATGCTCATTTCTAGCAGGTTGATCCTGAAAAAAGCAAAAAGCAGTCATCAATATCGAAACAAAACAAGAGTACGAAAATACTTTTTCGCGAAATAACGAAGGAAAAATGAGAATAGCAGTTATAATGAATATCGAAACTGCATAATCTAAAGGTAATAGAAAACACTTCAACAGGCATTGGATTGGAACGAGAATCTCCGAATATGGGCAGAAAGAATTCGAACAGATGATTAATTCATAACAAAAATGATAATCCAGATTAAAAAAAGTCTAAGGGTACAATTATTTAATCAAAATTTCCATGCTTGTTCCTAAAATTTTAAGATATTTCAGCAAAATTTACAGCAATGGCACATGGTCAGTTGCAAGATATTCCGGCAAAATCTTGTTCCTAAAATTTTAAGAATCACGGAAAGAAGAAGAAAAATAACCATGAAATCTGAAGATTGCCTCGGTGTTCGGACGGACCAAGTCCAACAGCGGCGATAGGAACTGAGAGCAGCGAACGATGGGCTATCAAGGAGTGGATGACGACTTCAAGAGTTCGACCTTCGATAGAAACCTTCAGTGGAAGAAGAAAAGCATGAGTTCAGATGGGAGGTCGAGAGGAATGGGAGGATTCTGGTGGCTGTGAATGGCGGGTTCCGGTGGTTATGACGTTGAAAGAGAGAGGAGGGAGAGAATTCCAGAGAGAGAGGTCGACAGATGGAGAGTGCAGAGGGGTTTTTACTTAAAACGATACAGGGTAGGCGTAGGCTTAGGCACCAAATACAACGGTTTAAATTTTCCTTTTCAATTGTAAGTTAGAAGTGTTATAATTGATTTTCGGCAAATGTAAATTTGAATTGCAATAGAAGCTCATCATCTCTCTATTAGTATAGATTATATCGTTTATTTAAAATAAAATAAAATAAACATGTGGGTATGTCTTCAAGATCATCTTCCACACTACATCTTCGAAATTGATGGGAGCGTACTTTGTTCGAAATTTGTAAAACACAAAACCAGCTCTGTAATCCATTTGCTACTTGATTTGAGGATCGACGACCCACTTTCTTCTTCCAGATCGATGACATTCATTCCTCCAAAGCGACTTTGAAATTTTGGGATTGTTGATTTGACTTGATCAACGGCAAGAACCTGTCTAAGTAAAGTTACTATTTGTGTTCAATTTGTTAAATTAATTTAGTGTTCATAGTTAATTATGTATGCGTGTTGATGTAATTTGTGAAAGTATAGGGTTAATGTAGGTTTATGAATACTTGTTGACATTGTTCAATTGGGTTGAGTTGGAGTTGTATTGTTGACTTGGGTTGAGTTGTGCTGATGAAATCTTGTTGGAATTTATGAATGGACTACATTTTTCTTTTCATGAAGCTTTGTTTAGGGTTGATGTATGTTTATGATACTTGGATGGCTAAGATTTTACCGTGGTGGATTTCGTTATTTCCAGATTTCCAACAACTCGGCAGAACTATATTGGAAATCAAACAAAATACAATATAAGAATGCTAACAACCTTCTCATTTGAAACTTCTTCTTCTACCTTCCTTTTTTTTTTTCTGATCTAAATTACAACGTTGCTTGATAATCGAAACCGTCTGTTATCTAAGCCAACCTCTAAAGATCAACCTTGCCAAAAGCCCTTTCATGCAAGGAGACTTTTCATTTTAGCAACCGAGGTCATGCGTTTGATTCTTGCTACCTCGATATCACTTGCATTAAGACGAATGCATCTTTTATTCAAATTTTCCTACGTACGGTCAATAGAATCCATTGAGAATATCATCCTTAAACATAACATCACATGTTGTACAGTCATAAACCTTGTAAAACCTACCATTTTCTATTCCGAATTGGTCACACTTCCCTACATAAAGTTCTAAACAAAGCTACCAATACCAACATTACAAAAAGTCTGCTAGACAGATGGTCTCGGACACCAATATACATTGCGTTTTCACATTACGGGACATGAAGCTTTTAGTTCGTCCACTACGCTACAAGGGTGTCAACTCATCTCCAAACAGGGCAGCAAAATGAGCCTATCGCGCTATGCATGGGCATGAGAACGACAAGCATGTTCAGTTTCGCAGGACTGGTAAAGCTCTAATTCCCTTACTTAGTGAGCATGTTTAACTCGAGAAACTAGCATCCATGAACAGAAATTAAGGCGAACCAGACACCCCAGGGAAGAGTTCTGATATCTTATTGAAAACATCCATAACCTGAGACAACAGAACACAGCAAAATGTCATATTATATTAAATACGTAGTATACTCATAACAGCAATCAATGCCACATCCCAACCTGGTAAAACCACATAATGCCCTTTAAAGTACATTGTGTATCCCAAAACATGATCGATCAAACCTAATTAAACTTGAGGCATGCTGGGAGAAAACCATTTCCAACGATCCTCAACAAAAACAGATAAGAACCAATAATATCGCTTGATCCAAGTCAAAATATCCCATTGTAATATTAAGTAATTGTACTGTTCCGCATCAGCTGTTAGATCACTGTATGCATACTTTGGCAGGTTTTGCTAATGTTTTATACGACTTACTGATATATTGCCTACTGAATTTGGATCTCACAAATTAACCAACAGTATGTGCTCGTATGATGTCTCTTGGAAGGAATTTATTCATCTAAATAAAGGTCTTAATAAAGTACTTCTACGAGATATCCAAAAGCTCTGAATTACATTCCATTAGAAAGATATTATCCAGTTAAAGTTATGAGAAGGAAGCAAGAATACAAATCAGAACTTTACAAGCCGTAGCCATCATCTCCAATACAATAAAGTAATTTATTGTTACTCTCATGCTAGCTAAATAAGAAACAGATGAATTAGAGTGTTAAAACAATCATTTTGAAGAAGAGAAGAAAAAAACTCAATAATAATCATATAGTGAGTTACCGATAGGATAAATTATATGTTAAAAAGGTAATAAATAAACACAACTAGAAACCACATAATTAGGCAAATCAGAAATCATTATTGAAAGTAAAATAGTTCTAACATACCTCCTTATCGTTTTGATATTTTGCAATGCTCAGTGGGTTCTGTGAACACTGCAAAAGAAACATAATAATTTAAGAGAATTGGTATGTACCATATAAGAGTGATGCTATTACCTCCCATCATTCCCAGTTGCCCACCCACCAGGTTTCTCCACCTCTACCAAAAAGTATTAATTTACTCTTCCCACCCTTATTATTCCCATAAAGTCTATTTCTTAACTTTGACCATGATCCCAGTTAGGACTCCACCCCATAGTGGGAGGCCAGTCGGACTGACCTTCCTCAGAGTGAGGCTACCAGCGGTCAGTAACACTAAAATTCTATTATCTTTTATCTTCATATTTTGCAAAAAAAGTAGTGTTGTTAAACATAGTTTTACAAAAGAACAAAGTACGTGGGTAAACAGAAACATGGGGTGAAAAGAGACATTCTAAATTAAATCCACTATCCAAGTACATTGGAAATACATACATCCATGATTGCTGCTTGAACTCTTGGGTTTTGAAATGCCATAGCAACTTCAGGATTGGCCATTATTTTTGAAATTACTTCCTCAGGTGAAAGCCCAATTTGGTCTGCAAAATATTAACAGAGAAGAATTAAAGAAAATACATGCCGCATAAATTTATCTATTCTCCTTGAGCTTTTATACCTAGACTCACCGCTCCATGGGAGAAAAATAATAAGTCTACTTTCATGTTTTTTTTAGCCAGATACTTTCTTGTTAAATGAGAAGGAAATTGTTTTGAAGCCAACGAGGGCAGGAAAATTTTATAAATGTCAACTTATCAAGGAAAGAATAGTGTTGAAAGTGAAGAACAGCTTGAAAAACGAACAAATAAGTTTTACATCAATTGAAAGCCAAATAAAGCATACACAATTGACAACTGAGAACGTTTCAAAAGGAAAAATAAAAGAATAATAATGGAACAAACAATAAAAGATCAAGAATGATGTAAATTACTCAATCTTAAACTTGGTCTATACTAAAATTATCCAATCAACCTAGTCACTAGCACATCATTCTGCCATGATGGAACTGATCCAACTTCCAGATTTATGGAATTATCAAATTTAATCAGGAAAATGAAGTAGCCGGAAGATAAAAATTGTAAATGAATGCCATTCGCTAGAGCGTTTGGAATTTAATCAGAATAGACTGAAATCCAACAAGACTTGGTACTTCACACTTACCAAACTGCTGCTTAACCTCAGGACTGCTAAGATCAAAATTTTTCAATGAATCCATCATACGATTGTCCCATTCACTGCTTCCGCCCATATTATTTCTGAAACAAACATCAAGCATAAAAAAGATAAGAGAAATTAAATTGGATAAAGATTAGAATATCCTGTTTAGCATAAGCATCACACTGCCGCAGCCTTCTCTGGTAACAAAATGTTTTTCGTAAAGTTTAGTGGACACTATTTCTCAAGTATTAATTCCAGACACAAGGGTTCAAAATTCTGATGAACAATACATCCTTTAACATGACTGACTAACAAGCATGGTCGTTCAGATATACAAGCAATTGAGATCACTGACTAAATCAGGTTTCTTTTATATTGAAGCAATGGTATGTCAACTATGGTCAAAGTTGATTACAGGAATGCCGACTAGATACAGTTTCAGCATCATGAGAACTTAAAGTATTACAGGATGTCAGAACAGGCAATGCACATGCAACCTATGGCATAAATTTTGTCTTCAGGCAAGTTAGTACAGCTGTAGCAGATGGGAGAATGATTTTGTTCCATAAATTTTGTCCTCTGTTAAAGAAAACATTAATCCACCTTTAACAAAAAGCCGGGATTGAGAAAATGAGAAGAAAATCAAATTTTGGGTCAAACTTCAGAGACTAAAAATATTGTTTTGCCACATCAATTTATGAAGCAAAAATGCTCAGAATCTAAGTACAAACACGAGAATAAAAAGCTACCAGCAATATCAAATGGAGATAGAGCCAAGAAAAAGAAGAACTTACAGCATGTCCTCTAGCTGTTTGCGATACTCTGGATTTTGTAGCATCCCTATCAAATGATGACCATCATAATAAGACTAATGATCAAAAGCTACAGATTAAGAGACACAAAATGAATTCTAGGCCAACAAAAAAGAAATGGAATGGAGAAAACAACCCTCCACCATGAAAGACACGTGGTCACAACAAAAAAGAGTATTAAAAAATAAAAATAAGGAAAAGGTTCTACGTAATATGAAAAAAGACCAGATATTACAGGACAACATAGACATTGCTTCAAACAGGCAGATGGCCGCAATTAGCTTTATCAGGTGTGAACAAATAATTATCAAATTGAAAACATTATTTATGGTTATAAGCCATATCAAGGCTATAACTGATAACCCAGGATCTTAAGGAAAAGCCGTGTTACTGAAAGATGGACTTACATTTGAAAGTGGTAGGATTCCTCATCTCCTCTGGTAAATAGCTACAAGGGTATGAATAAAATTAATCTTCATTCCAATAGCAAGAAAAACATGTTATAGTTCCTCTAGAGGAGTAAGTTGATGTTAAGTCACATTCATGAGACAGAATAAAATTAAAAAAATGTTAAACAAAGAGTACGACAACTGGAAGCTTATTACAACATATGATATACACTTGGAAGGAAACTCTGAGATCAGCTTTTATAATCACATAAACATTCCAAGAAATGAATGAAAGGAATGAACAAGATATTTAATAATGGAACTAAACAAGGTGAGGGATTTGCCAAAGGATAACCATCTTCCTATAAAATGTCAAATTTTTGACTGAAAATTGGTATTCCTGAACAACAGACCAAACACTTTCAGCTTGAAATAGTCAATAAGTTATCCTCATCCAAATGACGAGGTTACCTTTAACAAGCTTGAAAAATTATCCTTGTCCAAATGAATTTAATACCCCAAAAGTAAACAGTTCAAGCTGGATTTAAATTGCATATGCAGAGAATTTGATAAAATCTTATTCCAACCCAATCAAAATACCATTGACTCTCAGAAATTCACAAAGGTATGCAAGTGATACGTAGCTAATTAGCTAGATTCAACCATGATAAGACACTACAACAAAATCATTTTTCACAAGTAGTAAGCACATAAGATAAGAAGGTATATTACGGATAAACCATCTTCTGCACTGTTGGATCTTCCAACATTTTCTCCAAGGCTTCCACTGATATTGCAGGATTTTCTTTTCCTATCCATTAATAAATAAAAACATACTTAAACTGTCAGATTAGATTCCAAAAATGAAAATCATAGCCACTTAAAGACATACTGATTAGGATTACACAGTAATGCAATCAGGATTATTTCATATCCATTTACGGCATAGTCGTGTAATCCTCTCAGCTGGCATACACTATTTAAGTAAGCACTACCTTAACAGACCTATGCGACTATTTAATTCAAATGGCACATTTTCAAGCAGTAGTTTCGGAGAGATGATTTATTAGCAATTTATTTTTCAATTTATCCATATAAAACAAGTTTTGGTGTCAACATTAGTCAATCAAATGTATAAAGGTAGTGCCTCATTCTAGGTCTTTTCTTTTTTAAGGGGCTGCCCTAATTTCCCAGGGTTGGGCCTTGCTTTTAGGGCAGGCCAGCCCAATCCATGCACGAGTCTTTACATAACTAGAACTCTAGAACCATTATCCCAAGTGGAGCAGGCAAAATTTAGCATAAGCAGTTCAAGAGTCTTTAGATAAAGATGGCCTTTGTCACAACTAAGCTACCAAAAATATTTGATATCAAATCTAAAGCAAAGCATTCGCTGGAATCCTGAGAGACTGCAAAAGTCTCACATAACTCTTTACATACCAGTAGATTGGGAACCGGTGAAAGAACCTGCCCCCTGCTTAAAAGCAGCTCCATTTTGAGAAACCTTCATGGAGTTTGGAAATAGTTAAATTTAAAGATTAACTAAAAACACAACATCTTGAGGAACACTGACAGTAGATACTCACTTCCACATCATTCTGGGTACCCTTAGATGAACTTGCTTCAGAAACATCTTTTAAGCTACTTTCGAAAGGACTCTTTTGCTCTGTTTCTTCTGGAGTGACATCTACAAAAGCTGTCAGTAGAACATAAATTTAGAATCTTTAACAGGAAACCTTCATAAGAAAACATTTCAATGTCCAAATAAGAGTATCTTGTAAAAAAAATCAGACGAAGAATTGATGGCCTTCATTTGTTATAGAAATTTTCAATCCATTCACTACAGTAAACGATTAAGGTATTGACAATAATCCTACGTGTCAATAGAAGACAGGTAATATGACCAGCCCCCACAGTTGTATGCAGGTAACTGCCTCTGACAGATCTAAGGCTTCCGTTGCAATTCAAGCCCACAAGATCATTGCGAAAAAGATTTTGTGAGTTCAACATCACGGCAATCACATATTTAGCCTTGATAGTTTGTCAATCATACTTTTTGACATCAAACCTCCCATAAACAGCAATCTGCCTTTAAATCAGAGCAGCTCCGTTAGAATCAAATGGCCTCTATTTATTACTACTAGCTGTGTGACAGAACCATCATAGCATGGATTCATATAAACTAAAAATAACACAACTACTAACATATTACAATGATAAGCCTTGCACGCCTTAGATTAGTAGAAGAAATATAACTATTCATCTAAGTTATCTATGTATCTTTTTTTACACATAAATTAATATATATATATATAGATATATATACATACATATATATGTAGTCCTCTTATTATAATGATCGCTTGTGAGGAGAATATATAGATTGAATTCCTTTATTAATAGGGATCGGACTCAATAGGAATCCCTTGTGAGGAGAATCAAAAGGGGATCCCACTGGTCCACCATGCAATGCAGTTCAGTGATCCAAACGTCCACTACCAGAGCCCCAACAATGAAAATCGCGCCCTTAACAGATGGACCAAGTGTTGTGTTGCCCATACCATTAGCAACTTACCTTTCTTTCCAAATTTGACTACTTTGTTTTTTTGGTCAAACGATAGATTTAGTTAGATTAGATGTTAGATTAGGAGCCGACGGGATTCTAACTCACGCCGTAATGCAAGGGCACAACAACCTTTCCACCACTGTGGTAAAGGGCCACTTGCATTTGTGACTACTTTGTTGAACTATTGAAGAAATCTCCCAGACATATATCTTTATAAGTATGATAATTCCTGAGGAATGATTTAATGTATTGCCCAAAACAAAAGATTTCAACGCTCCTAACAAGATGTCTAACAAAAATCAGTATATGACATGATACCTCAGATATAGATAGCCCACACAGATCTTCACTCGTTCTTGCAGCCATCAATAAATGATACTTTAGAATGCCCACATCTATTTAGAAATTTTTTTATAAAGTCCCAGTCACTATAGAAGTGAATTCCCTGTTTTACTTTCATGGCTATTTGAGCAACTTAAATTTACTATAACCAATATATTGGAACATTGAAAAGGGAATTTAGATCATGTATTAGGATCCCAAGATAAAGTTAAAGAAAAAGAAGCAACGGAAAAACAAGATACATACATTGAAGGCCATAAGGATTATTAATAACATAAAATATTCTAGGTCAGAGACAATTTTCTTTGTAGATTAAAAATAAATTTCAGATTGAGAAAATTGAACCATAAAAATTCTCTGTGCAATATAAATGACAGTATGGTATGGGCTTACCAAATCTGTTTGACTTTTTATTTAGTTCTGAGTCACTTTTGACATCAGTGGCGGGGGTGGCTGGTGAGGTCGGCGTGGTAGGTGTGGCTTGTGTGGCTGACGAGGATGGTGCTGCTGGTGCGGATGGTGCTGCATCTACTCTGGTTGCAGATACATCTACTGTCGAATGTTGGGAAGTAGGTGGAAAAGGTGAGCCAAAAGGCCCTGATCCTGGAGCTGATGGAAACGGAAAAGGTGACCCCGGAGAAAATCCAGCATTGTTGAACTGGCTATCTTGTGGATTCATTTGACCCCTCAAAGTCTTAAAAGCTTGTTGCATAGCATAATTCTGAAAGAATATTGAAGACAAGTTTAAATTAAAACAAAACTCACATATCAAAAGAGTGTGAGGCTAGATTTTGTGTCAGACAATAAACAAACACTTATCCTTTTTAACATATGTACTCGCATACACATTTGAGGATGGTAATTTGAAAAAAGTTCTTTCACAAATATTAAACATGTTAAGAGCACTCAACTCAAATATTGTCTTTTTATACACACCCTGCGATATTAAAATCCAGTAATTGAAAAAGAAAAAAAATAAGACCCATAAATTGTAGAATGAAAGGACGCACCTTTAATCTTGTAGCTACCTGTCATTAAATATAACTTGTCAAACACACAGCAAAGGTGAAATGGTCTAATAAAAGTTCATTTTATCAAGCAAAAAGCATGCAATAATCCATGTTCTCACCCATGAAAATAGTGCTGAAAGCCCAACACCAACTCCAATCCAAAACAGAGGCGACCCTCTGGAACATAAAAGGTAAAAAGGCGTAAAGATGAAATGGTCATGAACGTTTGGGCACAAGGACGAATGAAGAAGCAGCCCAAAAAGCTCATAAAATACATGATTAGTTATAAAATAAATTAATAACTGAGAAAGTGAAGAAAACAAATCCTTACACATAGGAGGGTGGGGGAGGTACTGAGATTTGTGGGTTGACACCAACTGAAGATGTTTCTTGGGTACTCGAAGAAGAAATGCTCGCAAAACGTTCCACTTCTAACTTTGCTGCAACGGTATCATAAAAATAACCCGTGTCAGTACAACTAAATTGAAAACTTGCACAACCGAGAGATCATAGGAAATATGGCATCATACAATCAGTAAGATACATTAGCACTTTAGAAGAAATAAAACAACATCCTTAAAAGCTAGCTTCTTTGTTTTTCCCACCCTCAAGAGCTATCATTATAGTCTTATAGATACACAATGTAGGGTAAGAATAGTAGTGTTCCAGCCACTTTCTAACTTAGAAATCCAACTCATACAACACCAATGAACATATTTCCTGTCCCGGATGCATCATTTCAGACTCACAATTCAACATAGAACCAAAACAGGTAAACAAATTTCTAAAAATTTCTTACTTGAGTCAGTCAACAGTAAATGGAATCAGTAAAATTAGAACCTGGGAGGCGAGGGGCAGTGAAGCGACCAGTGGCTCTGGAATTTTGGTGCTTTCTGGAGTTTCTGAGATTGCCGGAGCATCGAAAGAGAGGGAATCGATTGAATGAGGGAGCGAGAATTCTTGGTTGGTTTGAATGGAGGAGCGGCGGCGAGCGAGGAAGCGAGTGAGGAAGAGACAGAGACGTCATGATTTGCTACGAAACAATCAAGGAAAAGGGCACTGCAATTGTACCAACCCAGAACCAGTATAAAGCATAAAACCCAAAGCTTTGGTACGGTTTTCTTGTGTAACTGAAGAAGAAGAAGAACCTGAGCCCAAGTGTCTATCTCTTCCCTTTTTTTTCAATTAAAAAAAAAAAAAAAAAAAAAAAAAACCAAGTGACAATATTTATCTACTTAAATAACAGTTTTTTTTTTTTATGAAAAAAAATAGCATCTAGTCTCTAGTTTCTAATATTCATTGATTAAGACCTTATCAATTTTTAAATTTTGATCAAATCCTTACTATTAATATATTAATGAATTACATGTAAGTTACATAATTTTTATAATAAAAATTAGTAACTGATTTAGAGTTTTAATACTTACACCCTTATTATACTCCTAATTAATTTTCAATTCAAACATTTTCAAAAACTAAAAAATAAAATTAGAATAAATTTGTACCTATTAAATTTTTCTAAAAAAAATTCAAAATTTTAATCTTATATGTACTCATTCTTAAATATATCAATTTGTTATATGAAAAATGTACCCTTTTTTTAATATAAAATGTACCCATTTTTTTATATAAAATTCATTCAATCTTTTCTCATATCCATTTTTAAAACTTATATGGGTACATTCTATTTCGTTGAATTGAGAATGTATCCATGTCTAGTTTAATATGTTATTAAGTCTAATATCTTCTTTTTTGTGTCTTTGAATAACGTACTCATGTTTTGGTACAATAATTTTTTGGTTAATTTTTATGAACGTACTCGTGTATACACACACACACAATTTATTAAAGAGTATAATTCATCTTTAATATTTTTAATCTCATAAATTATAGGTTTAATTTAAAATTTCATTAATATAAATAACTACAAATTTCATTTTTAATATAAAAATATAATAACCTGCATATAAATACATTATTACATTAATATCAGGGGATTCGATAAAAAACTAAAAAGCACAAAGGTTTCAATCAAAGAACATTGGTAGTTAGGGACTGCATCCAAAGTATCCCTTTTTTTTTTAAAATTCATGTCAGACTTAATAGAGTTGCTCTTCTAAAGTTAGGCTCAGGCTTGGCAAACGGGTTGTGTTTGCCGTGTTTCGTATCGTTTTCGTGTAACACATGTTATCTTAACATATCGTGTCGTGTCACACTCGTTATCTTAACGGGTCCTTAACAAGTCACTTTACCCAACAGGTAAAATGACCCGACTCGATATGACCCTTTAAGAAAAATAATTTTTTTCCTTAAATTTGCACGTACCACATTGCCACATAAATATTACTTCAAAATATAAAAACACATTTGTCGTTAAGTACTACATTTACACTCCAAAATAAGAGCCTAATAAAAAAGCACGAATACACTACTAGTCTACTACAAAATATCAAATGTGCAAGGATATGCAAAATGAAGGAGTTTTTCTTTCAAGGTTGCGAAACCTTTCTCAGAAGTTAAAACCTTTCCAATGAAAATCTAAGCTTGCATGTTATTTCTTTTATAAATTCCTTCAATTTTCATCGATCATCATGGGGAAATTGTATTGGAACTTTGGCTTGATATATTGCCTTCAAGACTTATGTTGATGATGTTTTTGGTAAGGTTTTCCGCATCAGAACTCTCTTATGTATAAACTAAGTATAGAAAAACCAAACATTATAAACCATTCAAATTATGAGAAGTTTACCAAAATAATTATGAAAATAAATAAAACAATAGTACTATACCATATAAAAATATATTACCTCCTTTTCCAAATTTTCTAGATTTAGTTTAATATACTTATATTATATATAATTATATATATATATATAATTATTAATTTAGTGGTATAAAATTATTAAATTAATAATTTGCTTATCGTGTATCGGGTTACTCGATAACGACCCGATTTGTTATCATGTTGACCTGGTAACCTGTGAATTTTGTGTCGTTTCGTGTCGAGTTAACAGGTCGTGTCAGAAATTGCCAAGCCTATCTTAAGTCATCATCTTAAAGATTTGTGAGGTCTTTTTTATATGAGCTTAATAATAATTTTACAATAGATATAAATAATTCTTGTTACATAGAAACAAAATACTAATTGATAAAACAAAAAGATAAGAAGAGAGAAGAAGGTTTCACGTCATACCGAATCCCTTATTTTTGCAAAATCAAATTGTATAAAACTCTAATCACTTTAAACATCCAATTTCATCCAATCTCTTGTCAATAATATTCAAACCCAGTTAATTACAAGGCACCAAAAAATTGAGATTGTGTGGTCTCGATCATTAAGGATCGCCTTCTTCTTGAACGCGTGAACTTTTTTTCCATACAGAATTTTGAATTTTTTTAATTCAATGAATTCGTAGAATTATTGTGTATAGGTGCAACAATAATTATTTAAATTGATAGCTTAATCTTCCATAAGACTAATATGAGTGTTCATATGAAAATGACCTCACAAATCCTCAAAATGAGGACCTTATGAGAGCAATTATCTGTATCAAGTGCAGTTTTAATCTGGATTAATGCTCACCTAAGGACCTCATTTTGAGGACTTGTGAGGTCCTCTTTCATTTAAAACTCTTAATTAATCTGACAGTGAATTAATTAATAACCATATATTATCCTTGCTACACCCTAATAAAATAATATTGTCGATTAAAAATAAAAGAAAAAACATTCGCGCGTGAAACAGTTTCGCCTTCTTCCCATACCATCTCTCTCCCCTCCATCCCCTCTCTCACCCTCCCTCTTCATCTAAATTTTCTACCCAGAGAAAATATATAACATAACATTCAATGTCATACATGCATTTCACTTTCCAGATGATTGGATCCTTAACAGTAGGCAGAACATTTCCGTTAATCGACCTTTTGTTCTCATAATTATCCTTAGCATAGGTTACATAGCTAGAACCACTTGTTTGCACCTAAAATATGCACAATTTTACTTATTTGGGCCTAGAGTCAAAATATGGCATTTGGAGGATTATTGTGCAAGAGGGCTAACTTGGAAGATATTTGGCTATATCAAGTGGGATGGTTTGACATTAAAATATTGCTTTTCCCTTTTGTTTGGGTGGTAGAGGTGTGCCAAGAGCTTTATTTAATGAAGACAACTGCACGCTTTCCCATTGCAAGTGGATTGAAAGGCAACATGTGGACATTTGGGCATAGGACATGTGGTGAAAGAAGCCAGCTTGCTTCTTTTAATTATTAATTTATTGCATATGATGGAAACATGTGGTGGAAATGTGAGTTGGCCTCTTTTAATATTATTTCATATGCAAGCTGGCAGTGGAGTTCTATTGGGCAAGTTCAATGTTTTCAGCAAAGGGGCTCTCTCAGATCTTTATATAAAGAAGTAGAGGCACAAGGATTATGGACACTCAACCAATCAATCAAGCAACTCTACTCAAATCAACTCCTCAATTCCGTTGTAGACATTTACTTTTAGCCAAACACCCTTTACTTTCCTTGTTTTTAGCTCTACTGCTCACTTGGTAGTATCGATCTCCTTTGTATTTTTATTTACAACCTTCAAAGCAATTCCCCAAACCACCAGAAATTGCCACAAGACTAGAGCAACTTGCCCAATCCGTCGGGAACAAGCTTGAACCTTGTATTTGGCATCCCTTTGTACTTATAATGCTTTGTATTTTAAATAATTACATTTCTGTATAACTCATTTCCAATCATTGAATTTACAAGCAATCTACAATACCAATCATTTACTTTCCTCTGCCATTCACATTTCCATCAACCTTGTCATTTACATGTTGTTACATTTCTCTACATAAGTAAAGTCCTTATCTTTAAGGCAAAGAAAGAACCTTGATTTGAGCCACTCCCACTCAATGGTGCAATCTCTTGGTTAGAAGTCGAACTCAGGCGTAATCGCAATCATTCAGATCCCGTCTACTAGCGGCATCTAGTAGTGGCACACCAACACCCACCAATTTCTTGTTCAAGTAAATTCCCAGCATGCTCTCGAAGCCAATGACAAATTTAAGGGGCGAACATATTGACACCAGTGGGACACTTATATGGAGTTAGATCATGAACAATCCTTATGTTCATTTTTTTTCTCAACATGCTTTCGACCATTACATTTCGGAGTATGAAGAGTATGACGGTGTTGAAAATTGCCCAAACTATGGCTATGACAAAAATCACATGGAGCCAACCTATGAGCTGCCAACTTATGGGTACGTGGCTGGAGAGTACTCAAGTCCCATGGAATGTGATTGTTAGCCAATTAATGACTACCAACTAAACAATAATAATCTTGAAGATTGGCCAACTTATGGCCATGGTGAAAGTTATTATTCTTTTGATGACAATCACATTCATGAAAACTATGATAGGTCAACAAATGGCTTTGAGTATCAAAGTGCTACCAATGAGTACATAGAGCCAATATATGAGATGCCAACTAATGATCATTCAGATGAAGAGCTTTACTATAAGGATGTGGGCAAATTAGAGGAGAAATTGTCTAAACTCCATGTGGTAAGCATCGAATATAGTGAAGAGGTGACCAAGTGTTTTGAAATGATGGTGGAAAGCTACATAACTTTCAGAGAAAATATGAGAAAGTTAATAGATCAAATGTGTCAAATCCCCTATACAAAACAAACTACAACCAAGGAAGAACAAATCATACACATTGATAAAAGCCAAACAATGGCCCCAATCAATGAAAAATCTATGAAAATGGATTTGTTATAGGAGAACAAGCCGACTTGTCGAAACCAATAACGGCTAAAATGGAGCTTATGGCTAGTAAGGGCAAAACACAAACACTCGGGGGGCTTAAACTTGCATCTCATGTGAAGCCCGAAGAAGAAGAGAGCTCTTACACTCTCCCCCGCCAACACAAGTATGTCGTCCATGCCGAGATTTCAAAAATGACAGGGCTTGGGGTGATACATGAATGGCCTCATTCGACAGCTCCTAAACTACATGGTATGGTATGGTATGGCCAATTTAAATGTTGGATTTGATTTTTCTGCACTCAACTTTAAAAAGAGAAAAAGGTTTGAGTGTTAAGAGAAATAAAATCTGGACAATTAAGGGTCTTCACCCAGTGTGCCCGAATAAGGCTTATTTTTGTTGTTTCCTCGTTTGCCCAAAGTGGGTTCCCTCACTTTCTTTTCGTTACTTTTTCTCCTTTCTCCTTTCTTCTTTCTTTCTTCTTTTTTTTTTTTTTTTTTTTTTTTTTGCTTTCTCTCTTTTTGCCTTTTTTCCCGAATGGGCTTTCTTTTTTATTTCAAAAAGTCATTAAAAAAAAATAAAAAACTGGGTTGTTTTTTCTAGTTACCCGAATGGGCTGTTTGTGTTAGACCATCTCCAATCGAAAGGTCCAAAGGGCTAGAGGGCCGAAAATAGCCCAAAAGCCGTCTCCAACTGAGGGCTAGGCCAAAGAGCTCGTGGGACCCACTGGACAAAAAAGGGCCAAAGGGCCAACCAGCCAGCCCCAAGCCGAGCCACAATTCAAATTGCAACGGCTAGCTAGCTGACATCAGCTGGCCATTATTTTTTATTTTTTTTTACAAAATTTTTAAATTCTATTTTTTTTCTATAACTTCCTAAGCCATTAAACAACATTAAATTAAATTAAGTAACATGAAACAACATAAGTAAAGTTCTTATATTTAAAGCAAAGAAAGAACCTTGATTTGAGCCATTCACACTCAACGGTGCAATCTCTTGGTTAGAAGTCGAACTCAGGCGCAATCTCAATCATTCAGATCCCGTCTGTTGATGCACAAAATCAGCGAGGACTTTGGTACAATAGAAAGTGTTAAGTTTGTGACATTTGCTAGATTGCTCCGATTACTAGTGTGGATAAGTAAGTAAATGGATAGGGACAGGGAAGCGAACACAAGATGTACGTGGTTCACCCAGATTGGCTACGTCCACGGAGTAGAGGAGTTCTCATTAATTGTGAAGGGTTTACACAAGTACATAGGTTCAAGCTCTCCTTTAGTGAGCACTAGTGAATGATTTAGTACAAATGACATTAGGAAATATTGTGAGAGAATGATCTCTATTTATAGAAGAGAGTTTCTAGTTTCATTCTGACATTGACATGTGTCGTGTTGTGATTGGCTTCTAATGTTGACACATGTCGCGCTATGATTGGCTTATGATGTCGACACGTGTCGCGCTGTGATTGGCATCCTGGTTGGAGGGAAACTCTTCTGGGTCCTTGATGGTATAACGTTGACCGGTGCTCAGTAGTTTCAGGATTGGTCAAGTATGGTACAAACAGTGCTCCCCTAAGTTCCCGAGTGAGGGAAGCTCATCGGTTGGGGACTTGCAAGATCCAAGCCATTGAGTAATCACGAAACTTCTAAGTACCGAAGTGTGGTATCATTTTCACTTGCCTTATCTGTCTCATATGTAGATGTGACATCTTCTTTGGAAGTACTTTTCCTCCATCCATGGGTGGTATCTTTAACCGATGAAGATGCACAAGGTAATGTATCAATTTCACTTGAAGCTTACTTGTAGTTTCGGGCTTGGTCAAGTGCGATACAAACCCTATAGTAGGAGTACCCCAAGTCGCCGAGCTAGGAGATTTGCCGAAGGAGGTAACAGACAAGGTAAACAATCAGACTTCCAAGCAAACAACCTGGATTGGAGGTTCGACTTCGGCTTCTGGTTGATTGTTCTCATTCTCCTTGTGTTGTAAACAGCAACAAGGATAAGGAGAAGCAAATGGAGAAAAGATGATATGAGATACTTTTGCTTTTGAAGAAGTAACTTTCCACAGGCTTATTCTTGAACTGGGCTGGAGGGTTTTATGGTTTCCTTTAGAGTATAAGGCCGACTCAAGAATTTGAGGGTCAAAACAAGTCCATCAAATCTAGAGTACGTTCGACCCTGATGATATGGGATACTTTTGCTGTTGACAAAGTAGTGGATGTATCAGCACGCGTTCTGTTACGCTTGTCTCCACAAGCTTCCTTGTATCCTTCACACTTGCCCTATCTGTTTCTCATGCAGATGTGGTATATTCTCTGGAAGCATAAGACGTTAAAGATGAGTACTCGAGAGCAATGCCAGGTAAGTAATCAGGCAAAGGGTTCCAGGCAGTCAGTTCTTGACTGGAAGCTTGATTCCAAGTGTTGACTGATTGCTCTCTTTCTCCTTGTCTTGCAGGTAAGAACAAGGCCAAAGGAAAAGACAGGGAAAATCATGATATGAGATACTTTTGCTTTTAACCCTGATGATATGAGATACTTTTGCTCTGGTGTGGCTTGTTTGCAGAGGTTTTATCAGGAGGAAATGAAGTTGAGTATTTCGAGAGACTTTGCTGAGAGTGCCCTCTCGGATGTGAAGAAAAGTTGAGCATTTTTTTTATTTGCAGGTCTGCCTGGCTGTGGAGGATGGAGGTCGACATATATAAGAGTCTCCCTAACAACAAGTAGTAGTGCTATTCCTTTACCCTTCTTGGTCATAACAATGTAGTGGGAGCTGCAAGCTTCAAGTGTTTTAACTTTGTCAGAGCACTTTGAAAAAGTGGTCTGTGGTATCTTGAAAGCCGATGTCGCGTGTGAAGATTGCAGACAAGATTTAGCCAAGGAAATCTGGCTCTTGAAGTTCAAAGAGCGGTGCCTCTTCGGTTTTCGAACAAGCAATCATGTCGGGGATCTGGCTTTCGAGATTTAGAGAACGGTGCCTCTTCGATTTTTAAGAAAGCAATCCTGTTAGGAGTTTGACTCTTGAGATTCGGAGAGCAGTGTCTCTTCGATTTTTGAGAAAGTAATCCTGTTGGGAGTCTGACTCTCGAGATTCGGAAGGCGGTGCCTCTTCGATTTTTGAGCACGTAATCCTGTTGGGAGTCTGGCTCTCGAGATTCGGAGAGATGTGCCTATTTGATTTTTGAGAAATCAATCTTGTTGGGAGTTTGACTTTTGAGATTTGGAGAGCAATGTCTCTTTGATTTTTGAGAAAGTAATCATGTTGGGAGTCTGGCTCTTGAGATTCAGAGGGCGGTGCCTCTTCGATTTTTGAGCACGTAATCCTGTTGGGAGTCTGGCTCTCGAGATTCGGAGAGCTGTGCCTTTTCGATTTTTGAGCAAGCAATCTTGTTGGGAGTGTTTTCTTAAATGTGAGTAAAGGTTGGGCATTTTTGCCAGTCTGCCTTGCCACGGAGCACAGAGGTTAACACACATTGGGACTTTTTAGTTATCAAGCAATGGTGCTGTTCCTTTACCCTTGTGGGTAATAGCAGGGTAGCTGGACCTTTAAAATTTATGTGTCTAAACTTTGTCAGATATCTTTGGCAAAGTTATCTGTGGTACCCGAGGAGCTGATGTTGCGTGTGGAAAGTGGTGCCTCTTCGAAATCCGGAGAGTGATGCCTCTTCGATTTTTGAACCAACATCCATGTTGCCATTTCTTTTATAAGGCCACCAATTGTGTGCAAGGAGTACATTCAGAGAGTTATTGCTTGTAGGAATTTTCCCCTTTCTTCAGAGATTTATTGCACCTCATTTCTCCTTCATCATTTCTGAGAATGTCTGGCCCATCTGACAATCGTTTTGACTTGAACTATGGTGAAGAGGCAGCCATGCCTTCTCAAGACAACATATGGCGCCCATCCTTCTTATCCCCTATTGGTCATCTTACCGTTGGGGACTGTGTGATGAAGAATGATATGACCGTTGCGGTGGTGGCCAGGAACCTTCTCACTCCTAAAGATAACAGACTACTTTCCAAACGGTCTGATGAGTTGGTTGTTAAGGATTCTCTGGCTCTCAGTGTTCAATGTGCAGGTTCAGTGTCTAATATGGCCCAACGCCTATTTGCTCGAACCCGCCAAGTTGAATCATTGGCGGCTGAAGTGATAAGTCTCAAACAGGAGATCAGAAGGCTCAAGCATGAGAATAAACAGTTGCACAGCCTCGCACATGACTATGCTACAAACATGAAGATGAAGCTCGACCAGTTGTAGGAATCTGATGGTCAAATGTTACTTGATCATCAGAGGTTTGTGGGTTTGTTCCAAAGGCATTTATTGCCTTCGTCTTCTGGGGCTGTACCCCGTAATGAAGCTCCAAATGATCAACCTTCGGTGCCTCCTCCTTCTGGGGTTCTGCCTAGTACTGAGGCTCCGAATAATCACCCTCTGGTGCCTCTTCTTTCTGGGGCTCTGCCGACTACTGAGACTTCTCCTGAGTAACCTTTGTGAAGGCTCTCTCTTGTTTGTTTATTTTGATTCATGTATATGTACATATTTGTAACTTATCGGAGATATCAATAAACAAGCTTTGCTTCATTTCAACGTATTGTGTTAAATACACCAAGGCCTTCTTCACTAAGTTCTTTGAATTTTTCCTTTTGTTGAAGCTTGTATGTTGAAACTTTTTGAGTGAAGCGTGTAGGTTGAGGTAGTGCTCCCTTAATTTCCCTAGTGAGGAAAACTTCTCGTTTGGAGACTTGAAAAATCCAAGTCACTGAGTGGTCGTGAGACTTCCGAGTATCAAGGTGCAGTAGCATATGGTAGGAGTCCCCCAAGTCTCCGGTTGAGGGAGTTGACGAATAAGGCATTTCCTTTCTAAGTGGTAGCCCAAAACTCCTTCTTCATATATATTTGTTATGAAAGTTGTTAAACCCAAAGAAGAAGAGGCCTAGGCATTTTTTTTTTCGAATTTTTGAATTTTTGAATTTTTGAATTTCCGAAATATATATATATATATTAAAGCTTTGTAGGTGTAGCTTTGGTGTTGAAGCTTTGTAGGTGAAACTTTGAGGTTGAAGCTTTGTTGGGCACCATGAATTGATTTTGCTTCACACTATCTTGATCAAGATAGTGTGAAGCTTTTGTAGGTGAAGCTTTTGTGTTGAAGCTTTGTATGTGAAGCTTTTGTGGGTGAAGCTTTTGTGGGTCAAACTTTTGTGGGTCAAGCTTTTGTAGGTGAAGCTTTTGTAGGTGAAGCTTTTGTGGGTCAAGCTTTTGTGGGTCAAGCTTTTGTGGGTGAAGTTTTTGTAGGTGAAGCTTTTGTGGGTCAAGTTGTGGGTCAAGCTTTTGTGGGTCAAGCTTTTGTGGGTCAAGCTTTTGTAGGTCAAGCTTTTGTAGGTCAAGCTTTTGTGGGTCAAGCTTTTGTGTTGATGCATTTTTTTGGGTACCATGAATTGATTTTGCTTCACACTATCTTGATCAAGATAATGTGAAGCTTTTGAGAATTTGTAGTTGTCCTCCATTGATGAAGCTTTTGTTAGCACCATAAATTGGTTTTGCTTCACACTGTCTTGATCAAGAGTGTGTGAAGCTTTTGAGAGTTATGGTTGCCCTCCATTGATGAAGCTCTTATTGTCACCATAAATTGTTTTTGCATCACACTGTCTTGATTAAGAGTGTGTGAAACTTTTGAGAATTGTAGTTGCCCTTCATTGATGAAGCTTTTGTTGGCACCATAAATTGGTTTTGCTTCACACTGTTTTGATCAAGATTGTGTGAAACTTTTGAGAGTTATGGTTGAACTCCTTTGATGAAGCTCTTGTTGGCACCATAAATTGGTTTTGCTTCACACTGTCTTGATCAAGAGTGTGAAGCTTTTGAGAATTGTGGTTGCCCTCCATTGATGAAGCTTTTGTTGGCACCATAAATTGGTTTTGCTTCACACTGTCTTGATCAAGAATGTGTGAAGCTTTTAAGAATTGTGGTTGAACTCCTTTGATGAAGCTCTTGTTGGCGCCATAAATTGGTTTTGCTTCACACTGTCTTGATCAAGAGTGTGAAGCTTTTGAGAATTGTGGTTGCCCTTCATTGATGAAGCTCTTGTTGGCACCATAAATTGATGAAGCTAATGTGTTCACCTCCTTTCCCCCCCCCCTTTTTTAGGGGGAGAGCATGTGCTGCAAGTTTGAAATTTGAAAACTCCCTAGCTTGTGTGGAAGTTTGAAGACTTTCCATGTGGGGTTTTCTCATGGTTTGAATTTTGAATTTTGAATTTCTTTGGCCATGTTGAACCCTATAAGAATGAGAAGTTTCCACTCTTTTCATTGTCTTCGTTTGCTCATTTTGTAGTGATTTTTGGAGATAGAGTGCTCTTATAGTTGAGAGGGATTCCGGCATTGCTTTGCACCATCTTCAGGTTGGTAGTCTTATCCACTAGATCACATGCTTTCATTCTTGTTGAATTGTTTAAGTGTTCATGTATTTGGTTGAGAACATAATGAACTAATTGAGCTTTTCTCCACGCCCTAGGAACTTCCTTATGTTTCGATCTTTTATGTGGTGATAGAGTTTGTTTCTGTTTGTTGTAGATGTCAGAGTTTGGAAGTCCTAGTGATGGGGGCTTCCCTAACTCTAACTCTAGGTTTGAGCTTGCAATGTTGGAGTCTTCAAGGCCTTTGTTGGAGTCTTGTACAAAAAATTCAAGATTGGGTGATCTTCGCAATTGCCAAGCCTTAGCCAATATTGGTTCTTCCTCCTTCATGTCAGTGGATGAGGGGGTTGTTTGTGACGCCATACCTATATTTCGCTCTGAGTTCACAGCAGACCATTTAGTGCAAAACTTGTTTGATAGTGAAAAGCAGCTTGAGGCCCTAAGATAGTTATGTAGTATTCCCCGTAGTGTAGGAATGCGTTTGGTGCATCATGAAGAATTGTCATCTGAACCACCTAAGGGTCATGTTATGTTCTATACCCAGATATTATTGACTTTAGGGGTGAAGCTGCCTTTGCACCCGTGGTTGCAACAGATGTTGTCTTTCATTGGATATGCGCCTGGGCAACTCTACCCTGGTTTTTGGGATATCTTGATCGGGTTTTATATTATTTGGATGGAATGTGGGTTAGGTGAGCCTTCCTTTCATCAATGGCGATATTGCTATAAGATGCGTCCCGTGAAAACATGCACTGGGTATGCCGAGTCTGCATGTCGTAGTGAGAGATAGCGTATTGTCTTTGGTAAGAAAAATGCGTACTGCACTTGGAAAAACCGTTGGTGCTTTCTTTATAATGATTGGGAGTATGCTAAAGGTGTCACGCCTGAGCGACGTGTTCCTACTAACTTCCAGACTGTAGGTTGTAATGTAACCATTGTTTGCATTATTTGCTATTTGTTGTGATTTTCTCTTGCTTCTAACATTTTTTCTTCGTGCAGTGATGCGAGGGACCATCAAGCTGTCGAGACGGGAGCTAGCTGACGTAGAGAAGGTGTTGAGGGTGCCCAAAGAGGATAGACATTTGGGTAAACTACGACCCTTATTTCGAAAGTACGATTTCCAGCCCCTAGTGTCGGAGTGCCAGAGACGAGCAAGTAAGTTGTGCCTTTCATTTCGCCCCCTCTTTCTTTTACAAAGTTGCAATCCTTACTTTGATTTTTCCTGATCAGTGGAGAAAGTGGGCAAGAAAGGGGAGACTAACGCCAAGAAAGCGAAAGCACCCATGTTAGTTCCCGTAAACGACATTTTGTTTCACAAGGGAGCTCGTAAGCACCGGGTGAGGCCAACCCCTAAACCTAAGTCGCAAGAGGAGGTCCTCAAGATTGCTACTTCAAAGAAGGTTGAAGCTGAAGCCATCGGGTGTGCTGCTGCCATAGTTGCAGGGGAGGAGATATGACTGTTGCCTCCTCTTCCTACCATCAATCCCATATTTCCTCCAACCATGGAGTCTACTGACCAAGAAGGTGACCCTAGCTATAGCCGTAAGAGAAAGTACAAGGAAGAGGTTGGTAGCATTCATTGGAAGGACTTGAAGGTTTCCATGCATCCAAGTAGTTTTAGGTATGTCAATAATTGCTTGGCAGGACGTCGATCCACTGTTGATGAGCTTGGCGAGCCGCTAGATGAGAACGAATCAGATCGTGACCAGATGATGAGGCTATCTTCTTATGTAAGTGTTACTTTGTCATTTCTTTGCTTTCTCCCCTCTTTTTCTTGGTAGTGATAATTATCTTGTCATGTAGGTCATGACCGAGTACGATGACAGATTATGAGAAGTCGAGCGGTACAAGGCAAAGTTTAAAGAGAATAAGCAGTTTGTGAATGACGCCAGAAAAACGAGTAAAGCATTGGCTGATGCCATCTGCCTTAAGGATGAAAACTTTGAGAGTTTGAAGAGGCAGAATAGTGAGAACGTGAGGCTCAAGAAATAATTGGAAGCGATTAAGGAACAGTTGGAGACAACCATCTTTGGGGTTTCCAAGGTTAAAAGGGAGTTGGATAGTGCCTTGGTTAAGGTTTCTAGGCTGAAGATGAGTATCCCAACTGAGAGGGATGCTGCTGTGCAGGAGTTCTTAGGTTCCCAGGCCTTTCACGATGCTTTTAGACCTTACTGCATCCGAACGGCTAATTTTGAGAAAAGGAAATGGATGGCCGTCCTTGAGCGTTACGACAATGGAAGCATTATCCGAAAGTACCATGATGAGATGGATGAGTACAGACAAAAGGGTGAAGCCTTCGTCCTCACAGTTAATCCTAGTAGTGATGATGACTCTGATAATGAGGCTAGTATCAGTGAGCAGTCTCAGGAGAGTGAGGATGGTCCTGGAGATGCTGAGGAAGGTGGTGATGGCAATGGGGTTGAAACGCAGAGTGATATTGTTAGGGGTTCAGCCTCAGATGAGGATGACTTGTAGTGCCCTCTTTTTCTGCATGTACTCTGGATGTACGAGTTTGTTGTTTGTGTGGCATGTGCCATGTACTCTAGATGTACCAGGTTGTTGTTTGTGTGGCATGTGCCATGTACTCTGGATGTACTAGTTTGTTGTTTGTGTGGCTTGTGCCATGTACTCTGGATGTACTAGTTTGTTGTTTGTGTGACTTGTGCCATGTACTCTGGATGTACTAGTTTGTTGATAATTACCAAGTATTTGCACTATCATTGATGAATGTCTGGCTATGTTTGAGCAAATCCTTTTTTTAGATATAAGCCATAACTTGGATGTACTAGTTATAGTCTTGTTGACATATACTTAGACTTGATTTCTTGTTGGAAGCATTCATGTTGAAGCTTTGAACCCGAGTGTTTCATTGCTAGGAATGTAAGAGGATTAGGACATAGTTGTCTAAATCACCTCTTTATTGAATTCATGCCAAATAGTCTTCATTACATAGGATGCCGAACGGCTAAAGCTTAACACTTGTACAATGTGAGTTTACTTGTAATAGTACTTCAAGTGATCAGCATTCCATGGATGGCCAAGGGTCTTGCCATCGGAGCTTCTAAGCTTGTAGGAGCCAGGGCGACTGATGCCAACAACTTCAAACGGTCCATCCCAGTTTGGACTAAGTGTTCTTTCACTCGGGACTTTGTCACAGAGTAATCTTTTCTTCAATACCCAGTCCCCCACTTTGAAAGAATGAGGTTTGACCCTGGAGTCATAGTAGTTGGAGATGCTCTGCTTGTAGGGGACATTCCTCAAGTGAGCCTGGTTTATGTGTTCCTCGACTAGATCTAAGTTGAGGGTAAGTTGTTTGTCATTTTCGCTTTGCACGTAGTTCTGGACTCGGAACGTTGTTTGCTCAAGCTCAACTGGGACAACTGCGTCTGTACCAAAGACAAGTGAGAATGGGGTTTCTCCTGTTGATGTCTGATATGAAGTGCGGTATGACCAAAGAACTTGGGGTACAAATTCTGGCCAACAACCTTTAGCCTTGTCCAAGCTGGTTTTCAAAGTTCGCTTGATTGTTTTGTTGATGGCTTCAACTTGTCCATTAGACTAGGGATGAGCTGGGGAGGCAAAACATATGTTGATGTTGAACTTATAGCAGAACATCATGAACTTATTGTTGTCGAACTGTCGCCCGTTGTCAATGACTATCGCATTGGGAATGCTGAATCTGCAAAGGATGTTCTTCCATATAAAGTCTTCTATTTTTGCCTCAATAATGGTTGCCAAGGGTTCTACTTCGGCCCACTTTGTGAAGTAGTCAACTGCAACGATTGCATAGCGGACCTTGCCCTTCCCTGCAGGCATTGGGCCGATCAAATCAAGTCCCCATTGGGCGAAGGGCCAAGGGCTGATCATAGGAGTGAGCGGCTCGGGAGGGGAGTGAGTAATAGTTGCGTAGCGCTGACACTTATCACGTAAGCGGGATATTCTGATGGCATCTTGGTGGAGTGTTGGCTAGTAATATCCTTGACGAAAAGCCTTGTGTGCTAGGGATCGAGATCCAGCATGATCTCCGCAGACTCCTTCATGTATTTCCCGAAGGACAGTTTCCGCCTCTACGGGCATAAGGCATCTTAGGTATGGTAGGTTAAAACCCGCTTGTAGAGTTGGTCATTAACGATCAAGTAACAGGTAGCCTTGTATCAAATCTGCTTAGCTTGGACTTTGTCATTTGGAAGGGTGCCATGAGCAAGGAATCTATAAATCGGGGTAATCCAACTATCCCCCTGTTGTAAGTTGCACACTTCCGCAACCATAGTGCTTGGTGCTGCCAACAATTCGACCTGAATTTTTCTCCCAATCTTGTCTTCAATTGCTGAGGCGAGGCAAGCCAAAGTATCTGCATGACTGTTTGCCGCTCGAGGAATTTAGGTGATCTGGTAGTGGAAGTGCTTGAGCAACAATTGTGTTTATGCCAGATATGCTGCCATGGAGCTATCATTAGCGTCAAAGTTGTTGGTGACCTGGTTAACCACCAATTGGGAGTCACTGAAGATATTAATTCGTTCAACTCCAAGGTGTTTAGCCAAACGTAAGCCTACTAGGAGGGCTTCATATTCGGCCTCATTGTTTGACGCCTTGAATTTGAAATGAAGAGCACACTCCATCGCCACTTTGTCAGGGGTTGTAAGGACTAGTCCTACTCCATAACCCTGTTAGTTGGACGAGCCATCAACATATAGACTCCTTGCTGGGGCTGTTGGTTCTATTTTATGAGCTTCTGATGGTAATGAAACCACTTCTTTAGGTGTAGAAATAATGTCAACAAGATATGTGAAGTCGACAATGAAGTCTGCTACTGCTTGGCCCTTCTCAGCTGGCTTTGGTTGGTAGGAGATGTCAAACTCACTCAATGTTATCGCCCATTTAATAATTCGCCCAGAAGTGTCAGGACTTTGGAGTATCTGTCGAAGATGATGATTGGTAAGCACGATGATGGAGTGTGCTTGGAAGTAAGGGCGAAGTTTTCGAGCAGACATGACCAATGCTAGAGCCAATTCCTCAATGTTGGAGTATCGTGTCTCCACATCTTGTAAGGCCTTGCTAGCGTAGTAGACATGCCGTTCGACATTACCATCATTTCGAATGAGAACGGAACTTACTGCTGAAGCCCATACCAACAGATAGATAATAAGGCTGCCACCAACCTCAAGTTTGGAGAGCAAATGGGCTTTACTCATGTAGTCTTTGAGGTTCTTGAATGCCTTATCACATTCATCAGTCCATGTAATGTACTTCTTACTTCCCTTAAGTGCTTTTAAGATAGGAGCACATTTGTCTGTGGCCTTAGAGATGAACCTAGTTAAGGCTGCCACCTTGCTAGTAAGGCTCTTGATGTCTTTTGAAGTTACCGGTTCCTTCATATCGAAGATTGCTTTGATCTTCTCTGGATTAGCCTCAATGCCTCGTTGGCTTATCATGAAGCCTAAAAATTTGCCAGAGTTTACGCCGAATGCACATTTGTTGGGGTTCAACCTCATTCGATACCTTTTCAAAATGGTGAAAGTTTCAGATAGGTTGGTGATGTGTTGGTCAGCATGTTTGCTCTTGACTAGCATATCATCAACGTAAACTTCCATGCTCTTCCCAATCTGTTCAGCGAACATTAAATTAACCAGTCTCTGATAAGTCGCTCCTACATTCTTTAGGTCGAAGGGCAGGACTTTATAGCAATATAGTCCCCTGTCAGTAGTGAAGGCTGTGTGTTCTTGGTCCGAAGGGTTCATGAGGATTTGGTTGTATCCTGAGTAAGCATCCATGAAGCTCAGGAGTTCACACCTTGCCGTAGAGTCTATAAGTCTATCTATGAGAGGAAGAGGAAAACTATCTATTGATGCACAAAATCGGTGAGGACTTTGGTACAACAGAAAGTGTTAAGTTTGTGACCTTCGCTAGATTGCTCCGGTCACTAGTGTGGATAAGTATGTAAATGGATAGAGAATTGGTGGCTGTGAGGGGTTTCCCTTAATATGTCCTTGCCTCGGCGGAGGCATGGTTGTAAGCATGTGCCATCACCTCAGAGTAAGTCTTCCAAGTGTTGGCATTAATCATGTACTTGAAGAAACAGTCACGTAGCCTGCCGTGAAGGCTTTGAAGGCAGTCTTGTCGTCTGCCTTGGCACAACGGGAATACTTATGGCTGAAGCGACCAGTATACATACGTAATGACTCGTCTGGCTTCTAGTGAATAATGTACAAGTCGTCCGCATAGTGCAAGCGATCGGTCTTGAAAATGTGTTGAGAAACAAACAGTTTCCTCAATTCCTCAAATAAGTCTACCGTCTCAGGTGGAAGACGGCAATACCAGTTTAGAGCTCAACCAGAGAGGGTAGAAGGGAAGAGAAGACATCGTTCTTCGTCGGTATGCATCCGGTATGCCATGGTAGACTCAAAAAGGTTAAGGTGTTCAATCGGGTCCTTCTTTCCAGTATAGAGTTACAAGCCAAGTTTCTGCTTTGTCTTTGCTTGGAGGGGGTGTCGAGGATCCTCCTTGTAAGAGGGCCAGGCCTAGGTTGGTTCCAATCAGGTTTCTCAGCTTGTCGTTTGGCCTTCAACTTGTTTACTTCCTAAAGAAGTTGTAGGACAAGAGGGTCCGGAGTGGAGTCATGTACCACTGGAGCTTTCTTTCGTAAATCTCCATCTCCTCTTGAAAGTATGAAGGTTTGATCAAGAGCATGTGATTTTTCCCTGGACTCACCGTACTGACTTCTAAGGTATGTCTGTCAGAACATCTCCGAGTCCCATATCCCTTCGTGTTTCTCTAGGACTTGTTGCCCTTTCCCCAAATTGGTAGCCGGCCTAGGACAAGAGAGGGGACCGAGTCTTTCAAAGACCCTTGGGTCATTGATCCTCGAGCTTACATGGATGGGATTGTCTCGACGTTGCTTTAGGAAATCTCGACAGTCGCGAAAGACGGCTTTCAATCCTTCCACTCCTTTTGTAAGGAGGTGTCTTCCTCCACTACTCATACTTCGGGTCGAAGCAGCTGGGTTGAGATAAGTCTCATGTTGATCAATGTTTTGATGATTAGCTCGCTCCTCATCAGGGATACCCATGTCGAAGGAAGGCTACCCTCCGTGTTGGGGGGCATCCAGATGATGGTTGATGTCCACAGGGGAAACGAGCTCGCGTGTTTGAGTACGCCTAGTTTCGTGGAGCGTCTCAAAGAGCTTCTCATACTACTCCTGGAGGACCTCATTCTTCATTGCTATTTTGTTGTTCTGAGCTTCTAGCTCATCGACTTTAGCTTGAAAAGCAACCCTATTTCCTTCCTTCTTTCATTGCCTCGCACCAAGTGCAAGAGGGGTGTCATTCTGCGTGTTGTGGCTCCCTTCACTCCCCATGTTGGAGAGGGATGCCTGGTCAAAAGAGAGTGTACAAATGGTGGAAACCAGCTTAACAAAGCTGAAGAGAGTGGGAATAAGTGTCGTTCCCACATACGGCGCCAAATGTTGATGCACAAAATCAGCGATGACTTTGGTACAACAGAAAGTGTTAAGTTTGTGACCTTCGCTAGATTGCTTCGGTCACTAGTGTGGATAAGTAAGTAAATGGATAGGGACAGGGAAGCAAACACAAGATGTACGTGGTTCACCCAGATTGGCTACGTCCACGGAGTAGAGGAGTTCTCATTAATTGTGAAGGGTTTACACATGTACATAAGTTCAAGCTCTCATTTAGTGAGTACTAGTGAATGATTTAGTACAAATGACATCAGGAAATATTATGAGAGAATGATCTCTATTTATAGAAGAGAGTTTCTAGTTTCATTCTGACATTGACACGTGTCGTGTTGTGATTGGCTTCTGATGTTGACACGTGTCGCGCTATGATTGGCTTATGATGTCGACACGTGTCGCACTGTGATTGGCCTCCTGGTTGGAGGGAAACTCTTATGGGTCCTTGACGGTATAACGTTGACTGGTGCTCAGTAGTTTCGGGATTGGTCAAGTATGGTACAAACACCGTCTACTAGCAGCATCTAGTAATGGCACGCCCGCACCCACCAGTTTCTTGTTTGAGTAAATTCTTGGCATGCTCGCGAGGCCCATGGCGAATTTAGGGGGCAAACACCACTCATGTATCGTTCTTCCATCATTTTTTTCAAACTCTTCACCATCTAGATGCTCCTTTTTAGAAACGAATTGAAGGTTATGTGCTTTCCTTAGATCATCATGGGCTACAAGTTCTATTTCAAATATTTCTTCTATAAAATCTGCAATTAATAATTTCTAAATAAACTCTCATTGTAAACACAGATTCCATTTGCACTGCTGCTAACAGGAAGGGAAGGGGAGGGAGAAAGAGGATGAAGGGGAGAGAGAGAAAGACAGAGACAGAGAGAGAAGGGTAAGGGAAGAAGGTGGAAGGGTTTCACGTGTAAACCCTTTTTTCTTTTATTTGTAATTGAGATTATTATTTTGTTAGGATGTAACATGAATATATAAAGATATTGATGAATCTACCATCAGATTAATTTAAGGTTACGAAGTAAGGTGAATGACAGAAAAGAAAGCAACAAAAAATGTTATAGGATGTGCATTGATAATCATTAGAGGCAAGTTTAATGTAATCACATAATTGATCGCTACAATTGTGGATAATTACAAATGAGTATAATATATAAAGTTGAGTTACTAAATAGAGTCTAAAGCTAATACTTCGTCCCTAAAACATAAGGGCCGGTTGGAGGTGCTTTTAAAATGACCGAAAACATTTTTGGTGAAATTAAGTTTGGGTTTCAAAAAGTGGTTTTGAGAAGAAGCACCAAATATGTAGTTCTTGCAGGAAACACGCGGTGTGCGGGGGTAATACTATCGCTAGTATTATTTTAAAACCACTTCTAAACGAGCACTAATTAAACATAGATCCAAAAGATTCAACATTTCCTCCTCGGAAGTTGCTAGTCCACATGGCCCAAGTTCAATAGGCTTACTTCAAATCATAAGTTGGCTAGAAGTGCACAAGTGGCCCATAAAGGACCCAACGGGCCAACACCACTTTGGATGAAAATTGCTAGTGTTGGACGATGATGATTAGGGATGGGCAAATATCCATTGGTTATGGGTAACCGCGGTTACCCGCCTATTTAAATTAAACGGTTACGGTTATGGGTAACCGTTTAGATAAATAAACAGTTATGGGTATAACCATTTACCCGTAAAATTTAAATGGGCGGTTATGGGTATTAACCTCAGTTATAAACGGGTAACCATTTACCCATTTATTTTATATATGTAAAACTAACACAAACCATGTTCTCGATCCTATAATACTTAGCACCCAATAAATTAGCAAGGAATTCATCAGTCATTCTCTCAATAACACTGCTACAGGAATGATGATTCTCATCATCAAGGAATTGGCCAAATTAATTTAAATTCCTTGCGAGTAACCGTGAAATTGACATAAATGCTTTGACAGAAATGTCTTCTAAATAATTTTTGTAACCTAATAATACTTAGCAAATATTATATTTACCTTCAGGCGAAATTCACCCCACCTTCACCTGCAATCACCACCATACTTCTTCTCCTTCATTTTCACCCAAGATTCGACGAAAATTGGGGTAAATTCGTGGTATTTAGGCATGGTGACACCGACGGGTTTTAGAGGTGATTCGTCGATCTGGTGAGTTTCAACAGTAACCACCACCCTTAATCAACTTCCCTTGGTCCCAGGAACAAGACCCAACCAGTGGTAAGGGCGTTGGAACATCGAGGAAGGAGAATCGAAGAACACCCATTCTAGGGTTTCTAGTAGGTTTGAGTGAAATTGAGGCTTTTCCCGAAAAAATTAGATTTGGCCATAAGTATAAAGTTTTCTCTACTCACTGAGATCTACATTTTTGTAAATTTTGGTAATTTTTGGAGTTAGTTGAATTTTCCGGCGAGATGGGGCGGCAGGCCGCCATGTGTGGCGGCGCGTGGACCGAGACCCCACCTGCCCTTCCTAGACTAATTTGGATACCTTGAATCCATATGTGACGTTCGATTGACAAAATCTCATCGTATGACTATAGTTTCGATAAAGACCGTCACTTGGACATTAAATGAATCGACGATCCGACCGTTGGATCGTCACCAAAATTTAGTATGTTGTCTTAGAAGCATAATGTGGACCTTAGGAAGTTACGGATTCAAAATCCGATGTGCGGATCTTCCAGATCAAATTTTGTAGAGTTATGAACCCTACCGTTGACCGAGAGTTGACTTTTGGTCAACATGCCTCAAAACGTTCTAGATACTAAAATTAGTACTACGGAAGACTAAGTGAAGTCTAGTGGGCCTACATTGGTTAGAGAGTGACTTGAATATATGGGATAGGGTTATTACCTTAAATTCTTATATTAGTATCCGTTGTGAATATGAATTGGTTTTATAAGTGTGATTTCTATTGAAATGTGATTTTTATATATTTAGCCATAGACCTATGTCTATTAAACATGAGTTGGCTTGTGATATATGTGTGTTTAATTATCTTTTTAGCAATGTGAATGATGTGTATAACTATTATTATGATAATGTGAGCCTAGATTTTTATTAGAAGTATGTTGTAGAACTTACTTGTGTGACATACTTGTTGGTGGCCATGAGAAGTTAATGGTGTAGGTAACTACGTTGTAACCAATGTCTGAAATGCCGATATTATCGGCGATATTTCGTCGATAATATCGGTTTTGTGAGAAAGGGATATTTTAACACTTATCCAATTATTTTTTGTCAAAATATCGCGATATTATCGATAATATCGTGATATAACCAATAATATCGTGAAATTTTGAGCTGGTGCGAATCGGAGAAGAACGCCGGAGCTTCTACAGCTCCGGCCGACTGTAAAAGAGCACCTTAGACTCCGATCTAAGTATAAAAATGAAATACAAGATGAGAGGAATGTTTTTATAACTTCCGTTTGCCGTGAAACGGTCGGAGGTGTTCGGAAAGTTCCTCGACCCTCACGGCCTCGCCGGAGCTGGGTGTGCCTTCCCCCGGGTCGATCTCCTTCTAAAACCTTGTTAAAAAACCAGATAAAACTTAGTATATCTCGATTCTCAACCACATCACACAACATGCAAGATGAATTGAGGGCTTACCTAACCGAAGAATGATCAAGAGAACTCGTCGGAGAGTTCCTAGGTTCCACAGTCCTAGCTGCACCGAGAGAAAGGGAGAGAGAGACGAGGATTAGATGGTGATGATGATGCTGTTGACGGAGTACTACAAAGGGCGTAGAGGACGCCGATGGGGGTAGAGGTCACGGGAGATGGAGACGGTGCCGACGAGGAGGAAAACGCGGATGAGGAGGAATGCGAGGGAGGAAGAAAAAGCCATGTGGGAGAAGGATCGAGAGACTGAGGTCTCTGTGCGTGTGTGTGAGAGAATTGAGAAAAGAGAAGGGAGAAGAGAGAAGGATCGAGACTTCGAGAGATCTGTGAGATCTGTGTGTGTGTGTTTGTGGGAGAAGGGAGAGGGAGAAGAGAGAAGGATCTAGAGACGACTGACGTCTGTGTGTGCGTGTGCGTGTGTTGTGTGTGTGTGGTAGCGTGTGTGATCTCTGTGTGTGCGTGTGTGTCGGTGGCATGTGTGTGTGTGTCGGTGGTGTGTGACGGTGTGAAAAAAAAAAGCATCTAAATAATTCAACTTTTACAGCTTTTAGAAATTGTACAATTTTTGACAAGACAAAATTAATGGTGGTTTCATGCATCAAGATTCAAAACCGTGTGCCTCAGGTGATATTCTTTCAAAGATAAATGTAGAAAGATTATTAGAGGATGAGGTGGGATCTAGCAGCGCTGACTCTTTGGAAGAACTTTTACGCCCAAGACCAAGAAACACTGGAATTCCACCTTCTTCCAATCCTACACAACCACAAGATCATGCTGATACTAATGATAGCTTTACTACAAGATCAGGAGACTCACCTACCACCGGAGGTGGAGCTGGAGGTAGTGGTGAATAATATAGTGAAGCTGGAGGTAGTGGTGGATATGGAAACTATGTTGGACCACCTCCCGGATTTATGAGCCCCTTCACTGGTGAGGCAAACTTCACGCATGCAACACAGGATGAGGACCATGGCAGTAGGCGGGCATGATCAGGAATTGGTGCCATAAAGAAGGACTATACTCGTAGAGAAAGAGGCAAAGAGATTTTGTCAAGTCAAGAAAATGACTCGTTATCTATAACTTTGGACTCTGTTGGAGTGGGAAGTAGTAACTATGGTTATACTCATAACCAACCATTTCCCTACCCTTCATATCTCATTCCTGTTGGGATGGAATCGAGCGACTCATGGAAAGAATCTGAGACTCAATCTTCAAATGATTTTGCTTATAGACAGCGTCAAGCAATCTCGGATCCATATGGGTGGCATGTTAACAATTACATGCAAAACTATTTTGGGGATTTATCATTTGATAACCACTCTTCACAATACACTTACTCTACACATAGAGATGATGAAGATAGTGAAAATTTTGAACCTCATAGGAACTCTATGTGGTACTAAGTCACTCATGTATCTTACCATGCATTGTATAAAGTGTAAAATATTGTACTAATTCATTATATATAAATGATTATGGTGTGTTTAAACTTCTTTCTTTAATTACTACATATTTTCTACACTCACAATGTTTGCCAGCTTGCTATATAATCAACTTAAATAAGTTAAATCCATCATGCAATGCATTTCCTTCCAATTTTTTGTGATAAACTAATAGATAATTGACTAAATAAACATCCTGCAAAGTTTCAATAAAAATTTCCAAGTTTTTCTTACAATTTCCGTGGTTTTTATTCATTTTTTATCGATATCGATAATATCCCGATATTTCCGATATCATCGATATTTTATACCTTGGTTGTAACTCATAGGGGTTGAGGTATGGGTAGATGGTGTGCTAAACTGATTGCACTAGGTAGCAGTGGTACTTAGATGGTCCTGCTTGGTATATCCGTGATGGGGGACCATACGCATTCTGGGAGTGATCATGCTTGGTATATCCGCGATGGGTAATCACTACCTAGAGCTACAGAATATAGTCCTGCTTGGTATATCCGCGATGAGGGACTGTTAGGGATGTTCATGCTTGGTATATCCGCGATAGGTGATCACTGCCTATGTTATTAGATTATGCATATGGTTCTGCTTGGTATATCCGCGATGGGGGACCATATGTATTCAGGGGTGATCATGCTTGGTATATCCGCGATGGGTGATCACTGCCTACATGAAGAGATTATGTCTATGGTTCTGCTTAGTATATCCGCGATGGAGGACCATACGCATTTTAGAGGTGATGATGATTAGTTGTACTTGGTACATTTCGATAGGCGATCATAATTTAGTTTAGATTCCGTTGAGTGGTCCGGAATCCCTACTCTTGCTCATTTCCATAAGTTAGACTAGAACCCTGGATTCGAGTGAATGGGAGTTACCAACAATAGACCTTGTGAAGATAAATTAGAATTACCATGTTTATTACTTATAATCCAAGTAGGGAATTACATAGAGTTCCTTAATTACATTCGGGAAGTTATATGTTATTTCATTGATTGATTAATGTATTTAGATATTAATATCGAGCGTCTTTGATTTATGGAATTGATTGATTGACGTGATCGTGGTATGACGTTGGGTATGATTGAGATTATTATGATTAGATTAATTCATCATTGTGATTTGAGAATAATATTGTGCTTCGTTTGTTCTTTGATATGTTACATACTATGAATTGCGGTATTATGTGAAACATAGTGATTTATATAATGGATAAATTGGAAAGCATTCGTGTGAGAATGGCATACCGGCGTGCATGATAAGGTGATATTTGTTGTTTGGCGTAAGGTTGATGTGTAGTGTGGGACTTTATGAGTTCTGCTAGAAGTATTTTACGAAAAGTTTTAGAGTTTGACGAATGGTGAACTACGAATGGCTTGATCCCTGTTAAGGGTACGTAGGTAGTCTAACGAGGAGGTTAGATGCAGCCATAAAGTATACGAAAAATTAGTATGCGATTCGATTCTTGAGTTATGCTTCATACATATCCCGAAGGCGGGATCTGTTGGGTTTATGGTTACTTGGGGACGTCACGTGTCGATCCTGGACGTAAGTCGGGATTGGGGCGAGACAACCTTTGTGGTTGATTTAGAAAGGCCAATGGATGCCTGTGTGACTCCTTTGAGATTTTCAGTGGTTTATTTTTTATTTTGATTATGTTTTTATAAAGAATTGATTTATATTTGTCATTAATAAACTATGATCGATGGACTGGTTTTATGATTATCACATACGTCAGATTATTATCACTCGCATGAGCTTCACAGCTTATCCGGGTTGTTGTTTTGCCCAGTGCACTATTCTCGCAATGTATGGGCGATTGTGTAGGACATAGGTCTGAGTAGATACAAGGATTGGGGGTAGCAGTCAAAGTTCATCGATTGGAGCGATTAGGTTACCCTTGTACCTTTCCTTATATTTCTTTGCGACTTTCTTTTGGGAGCATACATGCGTTAGCTTTGTTGTACAGTTGTATATTTGTGACTGAGATGCCACCACCTTGTAAATGTTGTTAATTTCAGTTTTAGTATGCCATTGTGTATATTATTTGTATTTCTTTGCACCCCCTACAATCACTATCGCACGTCGATCTTGGATGTATGTCGAGATCGGGACGTGATCAGCCCACACTTACAAGGTGGCCCAACCACAAAATATACTTGGTTCCACGTAAATCAGTCTAATTAATCCATTATATCACATAACTAATCATGCGTATATTGTTTGTATTCACATGGATTACAGTTATTTCATGTGATCTTCCAGAGCTGGCTGTGTCAATACTATGAACAAAGACCAAACCAGGTATCCGACTGACTAGGTTTCAAAGAGCTTTATCAAGTCAAAAATATTAAATTTGTAAAGGTGGATGTTGTTGGAGTGGTTGTTGCTTTTAGTGGTAATAACTTGTATAGTATGCATTCGGGAAGGGAACATCGCTTTTGATCACTTTACAGGCCTTCGTCAAATTTATTGCGGACAAAGAAAGAGATGCCTTTAAACCTTTACACCTCACTAACTTTCATGCATTTGATCTTTTTCTGAATGTGGCCTCATCTCCTATCTTACTGATTTTGTCTTCATGTTGACTATTTTATCAATAAATTTGTTGATTGATGATTTCTTCTTCACATGCACGATGCACCTTTCTAGGTAATATGGTAACATTTGAACCTCATATTGAAATATCATAATTTCTTTGAACAATTCTACTCTTTTTTTTTTAAAGAAATTTGAAGTTTTGGTCAAATAGGAAGATAACCTAACAAGTTAGATAAAATAGTGTGTTTTCTTCTCGCACTTAATTTCAAATGTCACTCTATACCGTTCAGATTATATTAAAATATCCCTCAGACAAACAAACTTAAAAAATAAGAGAATAAAGTTGTTAGTAAGCAGAAGCTGAAAATGGTTTCGTAGGGGCCAAGGTGGAGTGCACGCTGCCTGATTGTTGGTTGCGTAGCTACTTGTTGGGACGCCTTGGGAGAGAGAGCTTCATACGCTCTTGTCCTGCTTCAAAACACCTCGTCATGATTGCGTTGCGTTTCGATGTGCTCGAGGAGTTGTATCACCAAGTGGTCTGCTACGTGAGCATGGGCGAATCTTCACTAGAGCAAAGAGGGGCCTCTGATCATCTGAAATTCCTAGGAAATTTGAGGAATCCACCTCTCTAAACGTACACGGAAAAGGGTTTGAAAATATGCTTGAATGAAGGATGTTGTCGCTGCTACTGCGATGTGTGCGCCGTATTTATTTTTTCAATCTGATTTTATAATTCAAAATTAAAGTTTTATTTCTGTTTTTGAAACCAGAGAATACATAATTGACCAATTTTGTTTTTGAAACCAAAGAAATCAAAGTTTTATTTTATAATTCGAAAACTAGGAGGAGATTAGGAAGAAAAAGAGAGAGTTTCTCACTCATTCCCACCCACATGATTTCTTAACTTTCACCATTTTTTTGTTGTTTTTTCAATTGATGTCTAATCAAATTACACCACTTGTTATTTTAGTTATTGTCCAATTAAGTTGCGCTCTTCTACGTGTCCTTCTTCAGCAATGTTTTTATAAACCACATGCTTGACACCGTTATTCTTCTTAAAATTCACTATAAATTTATATGAGTTTAAAAAAAAAAACATTCTGTAAATCGTATGATCTCGTAGTCACTTGAACTTTTATCCCATAATATAATTGACCAAAATATTAAAGGAAAATCTATCAATTCTTATATTATATGTTATATAATAAATATTTTATACAATTTATGTATACTATATATAGTAAATTACTTAAATTCACTTAGTGTGGCTACGCTCTGCCTAGGCGCTAGGCATTAAGGCACATCATCCCAAGACTAGCATGTGGCGTTTTTTAGAACGTGCTCATTATACAATTACGTAACGGGACTATACTATAAGAAACAATGCTTAAATCCTCATTCAAATATTATGGTTAGTCCAATTCCTCCTTTGAAAATTTCGGGTAATCTAAATCCTCATTCGAATATTCCGATTAGTACAAATACTCATTTGAATATTCTGGATAGTTCTCAATAAAGTGATGTCACTTAGTTGACTGAAGTATTATCTAATCTTCTTGTAGACCATGAACTTAGACCTTGAATGGTTGTCTACATTTTTTTGGAACCTTTTACCCTTTCAAATTTCACCTATCTCCTCAACAATTCATGGGGCCACTATATGCGAGGGAGCTTGTTAAGTCTGTGATATGTCCGGATAGGTTTATATCACTATTCAGAGTGGATGAGCTCGGTTGATAGGCATCTTAGCAAGTAGTGGACAACTGGCCCGAAATTTGAGCCAGGACAAGTTAGAATAGTCAGGAAACAGATTAGATTTGCTAGAAATATGGTCAGATTTGCCAGAAATCTGGTCGGATTCTCTACGAATCACTCAAATTCGTCGTTGGTTCAATTTTTGGTTCGTTAGTGGACTGGTCAATCCGGCCTGAACCAAGATTGGTTAGCTGGAGCTGGTTAAGTCGAACGCTGTCATATCCCAACTCCATCGTAGCACAATATTGTTTGCTTTGGGCAACGCCCTCACAAATTTATTCCTGGGCAAGAAAACCTCACTACCCAAAACGCGTCATGCTAGGAAGAGAGGGGCATGTACATATAAGGCCAGGGACCAACCCTCACCCCGCTGATGTGGGATAATACAATCCACCCCCTTAGGGAGACCGACGTCATCTTCGGCACATCCGAACGGATGGTGAGTCTGGCTCTGATACCAAATTGTCACATCCCAACTCCGTCGTAGCACGATATTGTCCGCTTGGGGCCACACCCTCGTAGATTTGTTCCTCGGCAAGAGAACCTCACTACTCAAAACGCGTCATGCTAGGAAGAGAGGGGCATGTACATATAAGGCCAGGGACCAACCCTCACCCCACCGATGTGGGATACTACAAGCGTATTGGTGCTAGCGTTGGAATGAGTCGGCCTACTACAAGTTAATGGCGTAGGTTTGCGCGACTGATACGCTGAAGGCAGTGCGCCTTGGGCTGCTGCAATGCATTGGGTAACACGAGATGGGTCTCTAGATTTGGTTCTCGGCTCGTGCAACTTGGCCTGGGCTTACTCTTAGGTTTGCGCATGTTGGGCTGCACTGCTTTTACGAGTTGGCTTGCGCGCATTGGGGTGTGCTGCTACTATGAGTTGGGTTTATGCGTTATGGGCTTGTGCTATTACTGCGAGCTATGCATACGCGTCGAGGGATTGGTTGTTGCTCCAAGCTGGGCTGCAACAAGGCTGTTGTTACTATAGTGATTTGGAAAACATATAGTTCTCGATCAGATGAACAACTTTCGTGAAAAGATCATTTCGAATCGAAATACGAAAAATGGGATTTTGGCACCCTTAACATGGCTTTCTATATTTATGCGAAATTGCACACCGAGTCGGAACTTTAAACATCTGGAATAATCACAACGTTGGATCTTCCACGTAAGAGGGAGATTTGGTGCATTGATCAAGTATTCTTTGTGTTCCGTCATGAGAAACGGGGTGACTTTTGTTGTTAGGTGCAAACCCATACACGTAGGAAATGCCATTTGTCGTGGTTTCAGAACTTCCAACTATGTTTTCATTTCTCTAAGGCACACAAATCAAGATATTAAAAAGTTCGGATGAGCACTAGAAAAATTCAAAGAGGGGGAAATTCCCGAAAGAAATTGCTAAAGCTTTTTTGAAAGTTAAATGAAGCTCTCAATAAAAGCACCAATTTGTGGAACAATTGTACCTACAAAACAATTAAGCACCTTTGAACAAAGTCCAAAGCCACACACCCAAGGAAGCGGGGGGTTCGGCCAATGGATCTCCAATGTCTAAGTCAGTTTCTCTGAAAAGAGATAGTTTATGGCTTAATTGCATAGCAAAAGCTTTCTAGAAATTCATGAAGAATGAGTATTTGTAGGAGTTAGGGTCAGTCATGGGGGGAGGGATCTCACACCATGTGTAGGCATCCAGTTGGTCAAGGTGTGTCATCCGTAGGATGGAGGAGAGAATTATCCCAAAGATATTACTTAATTAATAATATCTCGGAATTATCTCGTAGAATCCTTGATTGGATTTTATTGTGATTCGTTGCTCGATTGAGTTGGTCTTCAATGAAAGCTTAAAGATAGGAATTAGTTATTAATTATGGGGTGTGATATCCACACACCCCTTTTTACTTCTCACACACCCTTCTAATTCTTGGTCGTCAGATCAAATGAATTGAAGAAGATCAACGAACAGAAATTAACAACAGGTGTGTGTGAAGTAAAAATGAGTGTGTGGATAGGCACACCCCTTAATTATATCTTCAATTCCCTTGATTTATCTCCCTGTTATGGGTAGTGGAGCTTAGAAAAGCCGTAGTCAGCAGTTCAGGTCTTCTTGGTGGTTGTACTACACATGGAACAGATGTGTGTCTCGCCAATTTAATGAAAGCATTCTCGTTACTTATGGATAAAAGTCAACGTGTTATCTCTAGATTTTTTCGAATTATTTTTTACTCCACAAATATAGTGACATTTGAACCTCAAATTGAAATATCATAATTTCTTTTAAAACAAATCTACTCTTTAAATCACAATTTTTTTTAGAGAAATTTGAAGTTTTGACCAAATAAGAAGAAATTTGAAGTTAAAATAGTCAAGTTAAATACAACGATGTGTTTTCTTTTTTCTTTGGACACTCAATTTTAAATGTTACACTGTGCAGTTTAGATTATATTAAAATATTCCTTAGATAAACAAACTTGAGAAAAGAAGATAATAAAGCTGTTAGTAAGCAGCCGCTGAAATTCTTTGTTCTTTTCAAACAGACATTTCAATTCTTTGTAAACTATATATTTCACAATTTATTTACAATAAGGCAAGTGACAGAGAGCAGTTCTTCCTGTACACTCACCCTAGGAGGAAAGAAAGAAAAAAAAAATGGACAAACCACCACCACTAATTATCCAATGAGTAATTTAGATAGACCAATTTTTTAGATCATATTTTTAGATCATGTAATGTGTTACCAATAAAAATATGCATGTTAATCTACTTTAAAGTAATAATTTAATCATCAATAACCGTGTTGTATGATTGCAAAGAGACACTTTGAATGCAGTCCCTAGCTATTAATATTATTTGATTGAAACATTGTCAGTTTTTAGTTTTTAATCAAAGTCCCTGACATTAATGTAATAATGTAAGTTACTATAGTTTTTAAATTAAAAATTAAAAATTGAAATTTGTATTTGTTTATATTCATGAGATTTTAAATAAAATCCATAATTTGTGGGATTAAAAATAATAAAATATAAAGTATACTCTCTATTATATTGTGCGTGTGTGTGTGTGTGTGTATATATGTAAATATTCCCTCAAAAAAAATATATATATATATATATATATATGTAAATATAGGTACATTCAAAATTAACAAAAAAAAATATTGTACCAAAACAAAACATGGGTACATTCTTCAAAACCACAGGAGAAAAAAAGATATTAGGCTTAATAATATTAGTAAATTTTTTCGATTAAACTTGAAATAGATACATTCTCAAAATTTACGAAAAAGAATGTACCTATATAAATTTAAAAATGGATTAAAATTTTTTGAATGGATTTTATATTGAAAAATTGGTTCATTTTATATTAAAAAAATGATACATTTTACATATAACAAATTTGTACATTTAAGAATGGATACATTTAAGATTAAAAAAATTGAAAATTATATGAATGGGTACATTTAAGATTAAAAAATTGAGAACCTTTTTATAAAAAACTAATGGGTACAAACTTATTCTAATTTTTTTTTTATTTTAGAAATGTTTGAATTGAAAATTAATTAGAAGTTTAATAGAGGTTTGAGTATTAAAACCCTAAATCAATTACTAATTTTTATTTTAAAAAATTATGTAATAAACATATGTAAATTCATTATCATATTAATACTAGAGACTTCAATCAAAATTTGAAAACTAATAAAATCTTAGTCAATAAACAATATTAACTAGACATCGGATACTAATTTTTCCTTTTGCAAAATATGGTTTAAAGCATTACTCTTATCCAAGCTACATTAAACTATTTCAGAAGACCAGACAGTTACTCTGACCTACACATCCTAGGCAAAATGTGTACCGCCGCAACTTGCAGCATCGGCGGCGGCTCCACCACCCAAATCCTCGGCTGCGGCGCCACCACATCCACCACCGCAATCCTTTTCTCGTTAGCACAAACCACACAAACTCTCCCTCTCCCTGCACAAACTTGCTCAGCCTCTCTTAACACATCCGACTCCACCACCATTTCCCAGCAGTCGTTCTCATCATCATACTTGCTCAGCACGCCTGTACTCTCATCCACCACATACATCACATCATGATCATGATCATCGTCGTCGTCGTCATTGATGGATGCAGCAGCAGGCCCATTCCAACCACCAATCATGCCTTGAGGCATGTCTTGCCATGTGTCATTTTCCACGTCATAAACAGCTCCTTCTTTTCTTGCATTGCCCTTCACATTCACCATCCAAAGCTTCCCTCTATACCCAATTGCCTCCACAGCCTCCCTACTAAACCTCCCATCTTTCAACCCCGCCTTCTTAACCCATGATGAAGATGCCTCCTTCTTCTTCTTCATGTCCCACTCCTCCATAGACCTCGCCACGTCGCCTCTGTAATTTGATCCAATCCCACTTGCAACGTAGACTTTTCCCCCTACTGTCCCCGTCGCACACCACCGGCGAGGCTCTGCTAGCGGAGGGCCAAATGACCATTGGTTGGACAATGGTCGGAAGACGAGAGGACGAGGCAGTGCTGGAGTGAAATTGTAATTAGTGGCTGCGACGAGGACAAGACTGCCAGAGACGGATAGTGATTGGATGGGGATTTTTCGGGAGAGGAAGGAAGGGTGGCGGCGGAGGAGGTGAAGAGGAGGGTCTGAAGGAGGTGGAGGGAGAGATGTCCAATTGTTTGATAGGGGATCTAGTGAGTAGAACTCAATTGATGAATTGCAGTTGTGGGGAGGTGGAGGGGAGAGAATGGCATAGAGAGCGAAGAAAGGAGGGAATGAAGGAGAGTAAATGAGGCGCCGCCATGAACGGCAAACAAAGTAGAGAGTTGAAGGTTGGATCCTTGTAAGGCAGAGCTGTGCAAGGTGGTTGGGTAAGCCTGGCAACAACGAACACTCGTTGGAAGAGTTCTGTGTGTTTTTGTTGCGTTTTGGTTTTGGTATGTCTTGATCCATGGCCTTATTGTTTAGTGTGAGATGAGAGATGCGAGAAGCACTTTTTCTCTCTCTCTCTAGTATAGATAGTATGGTGGTTTTTAGACGGGCTTGGGTGTCTGGAAAGCTTGTGCCTTTTTATCCTCACGTGGGTTCATTTCATCTTCTGTGTTAAGTATTAAGTGGCTCCATGTGTGCAAATTGATATGTGGAGTTTTGGTGCTTTGGATTGCATCGATAGCCAACATAAAGACAGCAATTAATATGCATTTATTTTATTGTATTTCAAATTTGAGTACAATCTGGGAGACCACATATTTATACTATCTTGATGTATTATATAACATGGCAAATGATTCGGACAATCATTAGTTAATAAGATGAATTCATTTGATTAATTTATCATGTCCACGTCACTTGTCATATCATGAATACGGTACAAAAATATGATCTAGTTAACATTTTTTTTTAGATTTATAAGATAAGAAAATTGTGACACCAAATGAAAATATCTATAATGAATGTGCCAATTTTCTAAATAATAATAATGATAATAATGAATATGTGGCTTATCTCAACTTGTTTGCTCATTTAAATTCTTTTTTATAGTTTGGTAGTATTCATTTTCATTTATAAGTTAGTCTTGCGTCGACTCTTATTAATGACGAGTTCGATGTCCAATTATGATTAACATGTACCAACACAATTTATTCTCAAATTCATAAAATTATAATTCTAGCGTTATTTTAACACAATTCAAGTTATCACTAGTATAGGGCTATACTAGTGAGTTGTATCAGGAAGCCAGAATTCACGTTATAACTAGTATAGTTTTTGAAATTTTTTTATGTTTCTTCATTAGTTCAAACTATTCAGTAATATGAAAAATGAATGGTCATAATTGAATTGAATTTTTTTTTCTCCTTACTTGCCAATTTAATTGATAAAAAGCAGGACTACGCAGTATCACGGACTTTGACAAATCACTAACTTCAATAAATATTGAATATTATAATCAAAACTAAAACTAAACACTTAATTGAATAAAAATAAAACCCTAGGGCATCATTTAATGTATACGATTAGCTTGACTTGGACAAATCACTAACTTCAATAAATATTGAATAAAAATATTGATGTCAACTTGCATATTTCCTTCAAATCCCTACGCAAAAATAGTAGGATTGAGAAAGATGAATTTTCTTTGTAACTTCTTCATCTTCTAATGTATTGTTCAAGCTAAACTAATCCTAAGCTGTTTGCCAAAAAAAAAAATAAAAAATAAACAACTAATCCTAGGCTTCAACCGAGGCATATAATTATTAAACACGAAGTAGATTCATGAACCTAAAGCCCTTACCTAAATTCCAAACCGGCAAGTTGCTGAAGCAACTTGTAAAATAAAACGAAGATTGGTCATCTTGTTCTCTTTTGTGAGACAAAAGGGCCAAAGTCCGACTTTTGCTGAGCGAAGCCGAATACTAAATACGACAACCGCATTAAGATTTCCGAGTTTTTGACAATAAACAATTGCGTCACCCAGTGTGCTAAATCAGGGGCTTTAAGTAGTTTCCGGGGATTTTTGGAAAGTTTCGAATGGATTTTAGTTAAAAAGAGAGAAGAATAATGCCGACTAAAAATCGGACCGCAGAAGTACAAAGCATGATAAATGAACAAAGTTAAAATAAGGCCTTAAAATAATGTAAAATAAATGTACAAAGTTGTGTGCAGAATAGTGTAACAGTGGTGTCATGTGCCAACAATAAAAATCATATTAACTCTAAAAACTACAAAATTTATGTGGCACGCAAGCCGGGTAATTATAAGTTACTTACATCATTCTTGTGAATGCGGGCATGCCAACTCGTCACTGAGCTTAGTCGGACAAGTAGAATAATTGTGGCAATTGTATCGAATGCGTTGTTAGATTACGATTGAGGAATGAATACCTCTCAGCCTAGGGTTCTAGAACCTGAAAATAAGGTTGCTTAATTTATCGTGAAGTTCAGGATCTTGTGCACTAGGGTTTGACCACTTCAACTATATTCGTGAGAATATAAGTGCGTTGAATCGGTATTAGGCTGTAGGGGCAAATGTACCCAAAGGAGGTGAGTGTCTTTATAATGAACTTGGTTCGACCATCCAAAAGACGAACTATTAAGTACACTTCAAAGTAACTGATCCTAGAACACCTCACTTCACTAAGGCTAATGAAGTGACTTCTTTAGGTGAAAGAATCAAGAACTCTTTGCCGACCGAGACTTGGTTAGATAACCAACCAACCAGAAGCAGTATTGTTTACTTGTCCAAACTGAAGGTGTTTCTGAATCGTCTGGTTCTACGGCTCCAGTGTCGTTTGCTTATCCAAACTGAAGGTGTCACTGATTGTCAACACAATGTTTACTTATCCAAAATGAAGATGTTTTAATGTTGGGCACTTCTAGGCCCACAAAATGGTGTAAACCGAGAAAGAGGCCACAAAAAGCCCAAAGTGAGATTAAAGACCAAAGAATGTTATAGAGCCTAAGGCCCAAAAGGTATAAAGAAAGGCGTTCCGAGCCCTAAGATCGATCGTCTACCATCCCAATTTGACGAGGCTTCAGAAGCAGGTCTACTCAGACATCGATTGAGCCATGTGGCGACTCGCAATCGAAAGCAAGTGTCATACCCTGATCTCAACATACGTCCAGGATTGACACGTGACGTCACCAAGTTTCCATATATCCAACAAACCCCACCTCCGGGATATGTACAAAGCATAATTCAATATTCGAATTGGGTAGAAATTTTCGTATACTTTATGGCTGCATTTAACATCCTCATTAAATTGCTTACGTACCCTAATGGAAAGGCATAACATTCCTAAATCAATCATTAGAACTTGACAAGCACGAAATTACTATACTCATGGCTACATAACAACCCACATAGCAATCAAGATTTCCAATTCATCCATCATAAATCACTATGTTTCAACTTAATATCGCAATCCATAGCATGTAACATATCAAAGAACCAATGAAGCACAATATTATTCTCTAGCCACATTGGTCAACTAATATGATCGTAATAATAACAATCATATCCAACATCATTCCACAATCACTCCAATTAATCAATTCCATGAATCACAGATGCACGATATTAACATTTAACTACATTAATCAATCAACAAGATCACATATCAATTCACGAAATTTAATAAAGGAATTCAACATAATTCCCTACTTGGATTCCAAGTAATAACATGATAAATCCAATTTACAAACACAATGTCTACTGTGAACAATTCCTATTCACTCGAATCTAAGGGCCGGACTAACTTTATGGAAGTAAGTAAGAGTAGGGATTCCAGACCACTCAACGGAATCTAACTAAACTATGGTCGCCTATTTCAAATGTACCAAGTACAACTAATCCTCATCACCCCTAGAATGCGTATGGTCCCCCATCGCGGATATACCAAGCAGAACCATAGGCATAATCTCATCATGCAGGCAGTGATCACCCATCACGGATATACCAAGCATGATCACCCCTGAATACATATGGTCCCCCATCGCGGATATACCAAGCAGGACCACATCCTAACTTTAGGTAGTGATCACCTATCGCGGATATACCAAGCATGACCACATCCAAACTGTAGGTAGTGATCACCCATCGCAAATATACCAAGCATGATCACTCCTAGAATGTGTATGGTCCCCCATCGCGGATATACCAAGCAGAACCATATGCATAGTCTAATATCGTAAGTAGTGATCACCCATCATGGATATACCAAGTATGATCACCCCTAACAGTCCCCCATCGCGGATATACCAAGCATGATCACTCTTAGAATGCGTATGGCCCTCCATCTCAGATATACCAAGCAGAACCATAAGCATAGTCTAATCGTGTAGGCTGTGATCACCTATCGCGGATATACCAAGCAGGACTATCCAAGTACCATTGCTACATGGTGCAATAAATTCAACACACAACCTACCCATACCTCAACCCCTATGAGTTACAATGTAGTCATCTTCACCATCAACTTCTCATGGTCACCAACTAATATCTCACACAAGCATATAAGTTCTACAGAATACATCTAATAGGATTCTAGGATCACATTGTCATAACATTTATCATTCACATTATTAAGAAGATAAATAAACACATATATATCACAATATGACATCCCATACACGTAAACTTATATGTATATATATCTGGGATAATCCACTAACCAATATAGACCCACTAAGCCCTACATAGTCTCTAGTAATACATATTTTAATATTTAAGAGCCTATTCACCAAAAGTCAAGTCTCTGTCAAAGGTGGGGTCCACAACCCTATACAAGTCAATCTGGAACATCCGCCATGGATTTCCTATCTGTAACTTCCCAAGGGTCTCATTTATCTTCTAGAATAATATTCTAAAATTTCTGAACAATCCAACGATCGAATCTCCGCTAATTGCTAGAATTAGGTTGCTATCAACGTTTGGTTTTACAAACTTAGAAATTCAATTTAGGAAGATTCATACGTTGGATTTCCAATCCATCAGTTCTTATGGCACTCAAATATTACGTACTATAACGTGTTAAGGTTTGGTGACGATCCAACGGTCAGATCATCGAATCATAAATGGTCAAGTGGTGTAATATTCCATACTAGGTTCAAACTATCAAACTATATCAAATGGTTATCAAATTTGAAATAAGAACATCAAATTTAACTTAAAAAAGGCAGCGTCGGCCCACTGGTCACGCGCCACCGCACGCACCGCAGCGGGTGGCGGTTTCCGACGAACGGAAACCCCAAATTCAGACCAACACTAAAATTCACCAAATTTTGCAAAAATGTACAACTAAAGGAGATGAACATTTTTCATACTTGGGCCGAAGCCTAGTTCGGTTGGGAAGTGGTTGAAAAATCCCTCGAAAAGTCGGAAACCCCGAAAGGGGTAAGCTTCGATTCATCATCAAGACAAACTCTGACGCCTCATCCAATGCTTGGGCCTTGTTCCTGAGGTTGAAGGGAGCCTATTGGTGGTGGTAATTGACTGAGTTAGCTTCACGATTTGCGAATCGTCATTGTAAACCCACACGCACCACCTTCCGTTTTTCCCCAAAACTACCACCAAATTCCTTCTAATTTTGGGTGGAAATGGAATAGGGAAGGCTAGGGAGTTGTTTCCAGGTGGCTATTTGCCTCAATTCGCCATGAAACACCGTGAATGCCATCGGGTTGGGTCGGCGACTACACGGTTTTCCCATTTTCCTCTTCTCTCATTTCCCCTCATTTCTCTTTTCTAATTGGTCAATTTCTTTCCTCTCCCCGTTCTGATTGGTCGAGCCCTCTCCCCTCATCTCCTTTCCTTTCTCTCCATCACAGCCTCACATGTGGCTTCATCCCAGCCATTCATGCTCCAACAAATCTGGAGCCTTCCAAATTTAATAATTAAAGGACATTTTGCCCTTGTCTTTGTTTGTTAATAACTCATTCGTTATAACTCCAATTTACGCCCACGTGTTCATATCAACACGTACTCTCCAGATATGCTAAGAAATCTGAAAGATTATGAAAATATCAAGTACGTCCACAAAGAATCTCGTTTAACACAATAGGGGCAATTTCATCCTTTTACTTATCCAATAAAATTTTATACGCTGTAAATATAAACATGTCGAAACTATGAATATGAATACTACATATGAGATATGTAATTTTAAATAGTGAAATCCGGGAACGAGATTTCACAACAGGAGCCTAGGATAGGCCTTAAAGGTGGTCGAGTTTGACACGCCTCGATCCTGGTGTTGAGGCCTATCTGTATCAGTAGCTTCGAGTCCTCCTCTCGGTGTTGGACCCCTTTCTTTATAATCCCACTTTTGTATAATATTCCTTCCGCTTATAATCTTAATTAGTTGTATGCTCTGAATATGTTCATGCATTCTCATATTTTTAATATTTACGTTACATATTTTTATTTACATTTGTTTCTTTTCGACACAAATTGCATGCATCTTGTACATGCTTTTAGCAGAAGCATGGTAGATTGGCTTTCGTCACCCTCGAATGTTGGCCAACACGTGCCCATCCTGGTGATTTGGAGGATACTGGGATCGGAGCGTGTCAGGGTTGCTGCTCCAAGAGGTAAGGTTGGATAACCAAGGTCGAGCAAGTCGCTCGACATGCATCACTCTGAAAAGGCATGCCAATTCAACTAACCATTTGTCACTTTGCTACCGAAAACTCAGTTAATAGGTGAAGAGGTGTTAGTACGCCAGTCTACACAAGTGGCACATTAAATGCCAGATAAGGGGAACCCAAGGCTTGAGAGTTCATTGAGAGCCTATATATATCAAGAGGTGGGATCCTCTTGGTGTTTGTGGGCATCCTCCTCGGGCTCCTCACATTGTTGAGATTTTGTGACATCCTCCCCTAATCAATTAGGTTAAAGTTAATATTGGCGGTGTTGCTCGTGGTTATCCTAGTTTAGCGAGTTTTGGTGTATTTTTCGAAACTCTGCTGGCTTTACTTTGGGTTGTTTTGCTAGCTTTTTACTATTTAGCTTCTGCTTTAGAAGCTGAACTCTCTGGTGTGGTTGAAGTGGTAACTCAAGCTTAGTCTCAAGATTGGTCGTGTTATGGATTGAATGTGACATGGATTGAATGTGACTCGTCATTGGCTGTTCACTTTCTTTCTTCTTCAAGTTCTTTGGTGCCATGTCGTCTTAGGGTTTGTTGGTTAGATGTCTAGCTCTCTTAGCTAAAGTGTGTTCTCATTTTTCTCATAGTTTTTTAGAGGGCAATCAGGTTGATGATTCCTTAGCTAATTATGGCATTGATCATATTGGCTATCATTGGTGGGATCATGTCCCTTCCCTTGCGTCTGCAGCTTATTCTAGGAAATTCTTTTAGGATTTCCTAGCTATCATTTTTCATGACTTTGTTGGCATTGTTTCTCTTGTGGGGTTTGGCTTTTTGTGTCCCGTCTTTGTGCTACCTTTTTCTTCTTTAATAGTTAAATAAACGTAGGGGGCTGATCCCCCTTGTATTAAAAAAAATATTGATGTTCTAGACAGTGATTTGTAATTTTTTGCTCTCGGAGGAGATTAACTCGTAGTGTTTTGTTTCTTTTTACTAATTGCCTATTATACATGTTCCTCTCAGTACACATTAGACAACATATCATATTATTAGTTTTAGAGGAATGGCAAAGTAGGTAGAACATAGTCCCATCTTCTCTTATCTCTCTTTTCTGCTGGCTTTGTAAAGTCCAAACCAGACTCAGACGAAGGGCAGCCTCCAGTGTGCTGTACTCCAGCACGGTCGCCGACCTTCATTTGAATGTTTTGCCGAGGGAGAAGAGGGAGGGAGTAAACGGGGATGCAAATACAAGGAAACAAAAAAGGCAGGAAAGCGGGAAATAAATACATAACTTATTATGTTTAAGCCAACCTCTTGTATTATCTCTAACTTTAACTTGAAAAGAACCACAAACGTCGATACCTAGATTGTATTACATATATAGGTTTTACATTGTCACTGCTCTTTTAAGATACTTTATTATCCTGCTTTCAGCAATATCAACCTCGTGCTTAAATAAGAAATCATTCAAATGAAAGGAACTAGGCGGTTTATACGAAAAATCGCCATGAGCTGGGTTCTCCTGCCTCCTTCTGAATTGAGCTTGATGAGTTCGATACCTATGATTACAAAGAAAGTACTTGCCTCTCCACATTTCATACATTGATGTTGATACTGCCACGTCTCCAGCAACTACATTACTTTGGCTCCAAGGAAGTATATCTTCACTATTTGATGCAACATCCTTACCCTTATTCTCGTCCTCATACACAAGTTCGATTCCAAACTCCTTTGTCCACAAACCACACTTCACTGAAACGCGGATTTCTTCCCCACCCTCCAGTTCTGAAAGTCCAATGGCTTAGCCACAATATGTCTTCGTTCTCTTTGGGAATGCCCATTGTGACGGGGGAATAGGTCCACATACGATCCTTGGTCTCATTACTCACTTTAAGAAACTGTTCACTGGCAACCTGTACACCACCCCTATGATCCGGTTGTCGTGCGTATACAACACATGCGTTTAGGCCTCGGATCTTGAGATTAACACCTGAAGGTATAATGACCGACAACACGGAATTACCCATGCTCCTGTAGCTGAACCAATTTGGAATCTCGCTCCCACAAATGTAAATGCTAAATATGCCGCATTCCTTTAATCCCTGTTTCATAGAGAGAATTTATTCAAACAATTACAAGCTAGCAGTTGATTTTTAAGCTGTTCAATCGTTAAACTCCAGTGTCATATTGAATTTTGGTTTTTTTTTTTAAATCAATATATGTACGAATATACTATAAATAATGTATAGAAAGGGAAAATGAACCTGGAGGGGACACTTCTTGGTTGTATTTGTCAAGTAGTTGATCATTTCGGCCTCAGATCTTTCGGTGGATTCCAAGTTGAACAAGCCCATGTTTCTTATCAGATCTATGTCAACACTGCTCAACAGTTTTATCTCGAACAATCCTTGAGCTTCAACTAATTTCTTACAATACCAAAAACTTTTACACAATGACCTGAAAATGTTTGGTAAATTTGTTATTCTTTTCAATGATGTACAATGATTCGCTTCCAATCTTGTTAAACTTAAGGGGAGCTCTGGAAGTGTTTGAAGCTTTGTGCAACCTTCTAGCAGCAGAGTTTGGAGCATAATAAGATCCTTCATGTTTTGTGGTAGGTTCAGAATTGGGTTTGCAGATAGATCCAAATGCTTCAACGCCGATAAGAAACCAAGATCACTAGGAATTTCTGATAAATTGCAGTTGGCAAGACTTAAGCTTCCTAAAGAATGTGGTAAACTTTTAAATGAGAAACCGGTCAATTCAAGATTTTTCCTTGGTAATATCCACGACACGATAGATTGCCATAATTTAGCTGATAACAGGTTGAATTTCTTTGTAGCAATAGATGAGGAGTGTTCCTCAGTTGTTGCTTTCGTATTGGAATGGAGACCAAGCTTTGAGCAACCGGAAAGAATGAGGTCCTGAAGAGATCCCAACCTACTAACACTTGCTGGAATCTTCATGAGATTTTTGCAGTCCCTTAGATTCAATAAAACAAGTTTCTCTAAGTCTCCAACTGACTCATCGAGCTCGACCAAATTTATGCAATCTTTAAGAATTAGTCTCTCAAGGTTAGGGAGTCCCGACATGTCAGGGGTTGTTTTAAGGCCGTGCGAATGACTGAGATTGAGAATTTTCATCCATTCAAGAAACTAAAAAGAGAGATGCAAATTAAGGTTCATGAGTATAGTATTTTCCATTAGTATGTGTACGGGTAATGCACGGAGACTAAATTTGTAGACAAAATTTTGTGAACTAAATGACATGAAGTGGATTGGATTATTACTTAAACGTTGATAAACGTGTTCATTCCTATTTATGACACATCATTTAGTTTGCCTAACATTACCCGTATGTGTACAATCTGTGTGGGTGTGTGCGTGTGTTTTTGTGTCTGTGTGGCTCAGAGAGAGAGAGAGAGAGAGTATTGTACCCTGGTTCCCTTCCAAGCATGTTCCAGGCTGCTATTCCGCAAGTCAAGAACAACTAGATATTCCAAGAAAAAATTGGCTGGTATTGATTTTAAAGGAAATCCTCGCCAAGACAACCATGTCAAATTTTTTGGAAAATCTTCAAAGTCTCCATTGATTTGGACATTATTGAGCAGGAGAAGCTGAAGACTATTCATCCCTGTAAATGCCTCTGTTTTGAAGTCCATCTCATTTGATGTAGAACGTTGAGCTAAATTTGTTGAGGAAAAGCTCAATGCAATTGATTTCCAAGAAAAGTAATCAATCCGACGACGTCTTGAAGCATTTCCTTCATAATCTTCAACATGGCATCGTTTTCTGTTACTTTTACCAAATAATGTCTTGTAAGACTCATCTTCCATCAACACGGGCAGGTCGAGCATGAGGCCCTTAACCTTTTTTGTACCCTGCAAACAAATCAGACCATTCCATTAGTAGAGCATGGCACACAACACAATTGCAAATGTAGCTAAAACTGAACATTTTTTTTTTCTTACAGTTCTTTTTCTCAAAATGTTAAAGGCATCTTTATGCCACACTCTACTACGTTTTCCGGGATCTTGAGGTGATTCTTCCCGAATAATTCCCCTTCCCGTGTCTCTAAGCAAGTGATGCATGCCCAACCTGTTGTCTTCATTGTCGATTTTTACGAGACATCTGTCTACCAGATTTTGAATTCCAATCCTCGTGTAAAAATCAAGGCTGTCCAGTACTGTAATTGCAAAATTCTTCTCCTTTCCAATGATGAAACAGGCTATGTGGAGGAATAAATTTTTGTCATGATCATCTTGTAGAGAATCATAGCTTATTCGAAGAACTTTTTGAACTTTGCCATTAGGAATTTCGTATAACTTTTGTAATGCACTTTGCCATACATCTACTTCTTTCCCAGACAAGGAAGACCCGAGAACTTGAAGAGCTAACGGAAGCCCTCCACAATGTTTTACAACAGGTCTCGAAAGTTCTATGTAACCTTAAATTGGATGGGATTGTCCGAAGGTATGCCAACTGAAAAGCTCAAGCGATTCATACTCATTCAATTCCTCAACCTTGAACATTGCATGATCTTCATGTGCCCTTAACAAATTTTCGTGTCTCGTTGTTATGATGATTTTACTTCCTGGATAAAACCATTCCCTGATTCCAAGAATTGCGTTAAATTGATCCAAATTGTTCACATCGTCAAGAACAATAAGAACTCTTTTGTAACATACAGCATGTTTGATCTTGATTATTCCTTCATTTGTGCTGTATATTTTATTTGCTTTCCCCTTTTGGATATCCGAAAGAAGTTTCCTTTGCAAGCGAACGAAACCATTGGGTTGTTCTGAAGTTTCTCTAATATCTGCAAGAAAACTGCTACTTTCAAATCTTGCATGGTTGAGGTTATAAGCAGCTTTGGCAATGGTGGTCTTGCCAATTCCACCCATCCCATATATCACAGCTACACCAACATCATTTGATCCGTCTTCTAACCACATGTTTATGCCTCGCACACGATCGTCTATACCAACAGCATATGGGGCAACGTTCAATGCTTTGGGGTCTAATTTATTTCCAATCTCTTTAACAATATCTTGGATAAACTGCGATTCGTACCTATGAATTATTGATCAGATCAAAGTACAAAAAGAACAATAAGATCATTGTTGCAATAATTTGATGAAATATCATCAATATGAGAACCTCCTGCTAGTACAAATTGAGTGTGCTGATCATTATGTCATAATTATAAGACTTTAAAACATGTCAATTTAAATTCAAGAAAAATCTTATACTTTCGGAAAATAATTACCTATCTTCCAAAACCATCCCTGCCAGATCCGCAACATCTCTAAGTGCTCTTCTCCACTCCTCCACCTTATCCATATCCTCCTTGAAACGCTCTTCGTGTCTACAAAATGCTTCTCCGAAGCTCCCAGTCTGTTTCCTGACATGGGATGGATGTACATCATAGAAAACCGGCATAACAAAATGTCCATCATCACTTCTTCTTCTTTCCATGATCTTTGCGAGTTCATCCAAGCACCACCTAGAGGTTGCATAGTTCTTGGAGAAGACGATTATTGATACTTTTGACTCGTTTATTGCTCTATGCAACTCTGCTGCAATATTCGCTCCTCTCTCAATTTCATCATCATCTCTAAAGGTGTGGATTCCTGCCAGCTCCAAGGCTCGGTAGACGTGATCGGAAAATCCCTTGCGGGTATCTTCACCTCTGAAACTCAAGAATGCATGATAGCTACACCGGTAAAAGAATGAAGAACCATCATGCAGCCGCATAAGGGTTATAGCAGCAGCCATTGACCTAGCAATGAATGATGAAGAGCTTACATTTTGCAGTTTTTCTATCAAATATTTCACAAGGAAATGTCCCAACAGAATAAAATAAGAAATTGATAGGTAAGGAGGTAGGAGATTTCTGTCATCCTATGTGTTTGAACTTTCAACCAAATAAATAAAAACAAAATTTTAAAAATTAGCACAAACATTGCTGTCTCGTCTGAAGCCAATTTATCATTGACTTTGACTTTCTTTTTTCTTTTGGCAACATGTATTTTGTTGTTTTTCAATTGCAAGGGCATCAATTGTTTTCCAAAGACTTAAAGACAGGAACATATTAAATTACATCATGTTCATTTCACAAGGTTGACCGTATACATTTAAGTTTCCTCATGTCCACTGCATTTGTCCTTTTTTGTGAGGCTTAAACGCAAACGCTGATATATTTACGATTAAGGTGTGGAGAATAAATTGGTAGAACTCTTTATGACATCTCACTTACAAGTGAAGAAAAATACCACCATACCTTAATACTAAGTAATAAAAAAAAAATAAAAAAAAATAAAAAAAATAAAAAACGAACCCATGAATTATTACACAGATGTATTACCTAATACTAAGATACACTATATATATGAGGAAATCGGCCAATATTTCAAAACTCGACAGATGTATATATGGGAAACAGTTGTGTGTAGAAGTTCCGACATGTTGCAAATAACAGGGCCAAATATAAAGTTCCTACATCAATGATGTCTTATCGGAGCTAGGCACTCATGTCATACGCTAAAACCATCGTCTTTGCACTCTTGTACTCAAAAGAAGCTTGTTGTATCGAAAGTGCACAAGCTAGTAGCTAAACATGAAGGTAAAGAGCTACTATAGCTAACCTATAAGTTTGCAAACGATAAATTACTCTTATGTTCTGTAATATCTGCACTTTGCAGAAATGACAATTTAAAACAAAATATGAGAGAGAGAGAGAGAGAGAGAGAGAGAGAGAGAGTAGCTAGTTACCTGGTTATTGCTGCCGCTGCGTAGAAGGCATTCTTGTATGGAAAGTCAACAATTTGATGTCATTATATGATCTCCATGACATGTTGAATATCAAAGATGCTGCCAACTCACAAGAATTCCGTTGAACTTGATAGCAGAGAATGTATATAATTTGAATCCCTTATCAACATATGCTGTTGTACTGGAAAAAGGTAAGATTATCCGGCTAGCCTGCAAACTGGCCTTAGTAATCGAATAAGCTTCTGGGAAGGAAGATTAATTGTTGACGAAAAGCCAAGAAAAAAATAATATAGTCCAAAACAGACCGATGTCATTAACTTGTTAATATAAATTTCTCTCTACATTTTATTTCATCTCAATCGTAGTAGATTCAAGGCACGACAATTAGAAGACAGATTATAGAGAATGAAACCTAATTACATATCAATGCCTACGTAACGTAAATTACATAAGCAACACCTAAATTGGATAGCTTAATTAGTCAATGCTTTTCTAAAATACTGCAGTTGGTACTCAGCAATGTCAACCTCGTGCTTGAATAAGAAACCATTCAAATAAAAGGAGTCCCCTGGCTTGTATGAAAAATCACCAAAAGCTGGGTTCTCTTGTCTCCTTCTGAATTGAGCTTGATGGGCTCTTAACCTATGATTACAAAGAAAGTATTTGCCTCTCCACATTTCGTACATTGAATCCGACACTGTCACGTCTCCAGCAACAACGTTACTTTGGCTCCAAGGAAGTGTTGTATCTTCATTATTTGATCGAACACCCTCACCCTTATCTTCGTCCTCGTACGCAAGCTCGATTCCAAACTCTTTTATCCACAAACCGCACTTCACAGAAACCCGTATTTCGTCCCCACTCTCCAGTTCATCACTTCCAAACACCCAATGACTTAGCCATAGCATGTCTTCGTTCTCTTTTGGAAGACCCATTGCGACAGGGGAATAGGTCCACATACGACCCTTGGTCTCATTACTCACTTTGAGAAAGTGTTCACTGGCAACATGTACACCACCCTTACGATCAGGGAGTCGTGTGTATACAACGCATGCATTTAAGCCTCGGACCTTGATATTAAGATGTGAAGGTACGATAATCGACAACAACGAGTTACCCATGCTCCTGTAGCTGAACCAATCTGGAATTTTGCTCCCATGAATGAAAATGCTAAATATGCCGCATTCTTTCAGTACCTGTTTCACGGAGATGACAACTTCAAATAACTACAAGTTAGCAGTTAGATATTCAAACTTGGATAAAATCGCTCAATCATTACACCCCAGAGTCAGATTCGAATTTTGTTTTTCTTACGTGATCGATATATCTACATATATATTCAAAATAACGCATTTATCTAAGGATGATAATCTCTCCTATCATAATCATTTGAACAACTAAGCCTCTGAGCCATAGAAATTATAACCATAGTCCATAACAACAATATATGACAGAAAGAGAGAGACGGAGAGAGACACAGAGAGAGAGAGAGAACCTGAAGGCAACACTTCTTGGTTGTATATGTCAGGTAGTTGATCATTTCGACCTCGGTGCTTTCAGTGGATTCCAAGTTAAACAGGCCCACATCTTTGATCATTTCTATGTCAACGTTTCTCAACGGTTTTATTTCGAACAAGCTTTGAATTTCATCTAACTTCTCACATTCCTCAAAATTTTTACTCAATGATTCGAAAGCGTTTGGTAAATTTGTTATTCTTTTCAATGATGTACACCGACCTGCTTCCAATGTCTTTAATTTTGGTGGAAGCTCCGGAAGCATTTGGAGCTTTGTGCAACCCTCTACCAGCAGTTCTTGGAGCATGTGAAGACCGTTCATGTTTTCCGGTAGGTTTGGAATTGGGTTTGCAGATAGATCCAAATGCTTCAACGCCGATAGGACACCAAGATCACTAGAAATCTCTGATAGATTGCAGTTGGCAAGACTTAATCTTCCTAAAGAATGTGGTATACTTTTGAATGAGAAACTGGTCAATGCAAGATTTTTTCTTGGTAATACCCACGACGTTAATGATTGCCATAAGTTAGCTGATAACAGATTGAATTTCTCCATAACACTAGCTCCTGAGTAGACCTGCTCCGTTGCATTACCGAGCTTTGAGCAACCAGAAAGAATGAGAACTTGAAGAGATCCTGACCTACTCAAACTTGGAATCTTACTGAGATTTTTGCAGTCTCTTAGATTCAAAACAAGAAGTTTCTCCAAGTCTCCTATAGACTCATCAACCTCAACCAAACTTATACAATCTTTAAGAATTAATCTCTCAAGGTTAGGAAGTCCCGACATGTCAGGGGTTGTCAAAAGGCTGTGTGAATGACTGAGATTAAGAACTTTCATTCTGCCAAGAAACTGTAAAGGAGAGATGCAATTAGTTTCCATGAATATAATTGATTTCATTAATTAGTGTGTGTGTGTGTGTGCGTGTGCGTGTGTGTGTGTGTGTGAGAGAGAGAGAGAGAGAGAGAGTAGTAGTATAGTACCCTGGTTCCCTTCCAAACATGTTGCAGGCTGCTATTCCGCAAGTCAAGAACAACTAGATTTTCCAAACAAAAATTGGCTGGTATCGATTTTAAAGGAAACCCTCTCCAAGACAACCATGTCAAATGTTTTGGAAAATCTTCGAAGCCCCCACAGATGCTTACATTATTGAGCAGGAGCAGTTCAAGATTGTTCATCATTGTAAATGCGTCAGTTCTGAACTTCAAATCATTTGATGCAGGAGTTGAGTTTGTTGAAGAAAAGTTACTTGCAATTGATTTCCAAGAAAAGAAATCAAGCCGACGACGTCTTGCAAAATTTCCTTGATAATCTTCAACATTGCATCGTTTTTTGTTACTTTTACCAAATAATGGCTTCAAAGACTCATCTTCCATCAACACAGGCAGGTTGAGCATGAGGCCCTTAACAGTTGCCGTACCCTGCAAACAAATCGCAACATTCTATAAGTAACCAGACACGCAACATAACTCTTAATACACATACAAGCGAACGTCATGTTTTTCTTACCGTTCTTTTTCGCAAAATATTATAGGAATCTTTATGCCACACTATCCTACGCTTTCCGGGATCTTGAGGTGATTCTTCCCGAATAATTCCCCTTCCCATGTCTCTAAGTAGGTGATGCATGGCCAGCCTGTTGTCTTCATTATTGATTTTTACTAGACATCTGTCCACCAGATTTTGAATTCCAATCCTCGTGTAAAAATCAAGGTTGTCCAGTACTGTAATTGCAAAATCCTTCTCCTTTCCAATGAAGAAACCGGCTATATAGAGGAATACATTTTTGTCATTATCATCTTGTAGAGAATCATAGCTTACTCGAAGAACTTTGTGAACTTTGTCATCAGGAATTTCGCATAACTTCTGTAAAGCACTTTTCCATACATCTACTGCTTTCCCAGATAGAGAGGATCCCAAAACTTGAAGAGCTAAGGGTAGCCCTTCACAGTGTTGCACTGCTGGTCTTGAAAGTTCCATGTAACCTTCAATAGGATGGGCTTGTCCGAATGCATGCCAACTGAAAAGCTCAAGCGATTCATACTCATTCAATTCTTCAACCTCGAACATTGCATAATCTTCATGTGCCTTCAACAAATGCTCGTGCCTGGTTGTTATGATGATTTTACTTCCTGGATAAAACCATTCCCGCATTCCAAGAATTGCGTTAAATTGATCCAAGTCATTCACATCGTCAAGAACAATAAGAACTCTCTTGTTACAGACAGCATGTTTGATCTTCATTATCCCTTCATTTATGTCGTATATTTTATTTGCTTTCTCTTTTTGGATGTCCGAAAGAAGTTTCCTTTGCAAGCGAACGAGACCATATGGCTGTTCTGAATTTGCTCTAATATCTGCAAGAAAGCTGCTACCTTGGAATCTTGCATAATTGAGGTTATAGGCAGCTCTGGCAATGGTGGTCTTGCCAATTCCACCCATTCCACATATCACAGCTATACCAACATCATTTGATCCGTCTTGTAACCACATGTTTATGCCTCGCACACGATCGTCTATGCCAACAGCATACGGTGCAACGTTCAATGCTTTGGGATCCAATTTACTTCCGATCTCTTTAACAATATCTTGGATAAACTGCGACTCGTACCTATAAATTATAAATCAGATCAGAGTATAGAAAGCACAATTAGATCCTTTTGTTAATTTTTCCTGATGGATCAGAGTGAATTAATTTGATGATGTATCATCCGTTGGAAAGAATATATATGGTAAACTCCTGCTAATGCAAATTGAATATAGGGTATTAAACAAATGAATTTTTTAACAAAAATTTTGGCCAATTAATTATATAATATTTTTAAGAGGAAACTTGATATAAGTCCAATTTTTTGAGCCAACGGTAGGAATAGTCCGGTTTATTAAAATAAGTCCAATTTGTTATATTTAATTATTTAATTATCAATAGTCATCTGTTCAATGATAAGATTTATTATAAAAATCAAATTTCTTCCCAATTATCTCTTTGCTTATTTCTTTTTATTTTTATTTTTGTTATTTCTCGTTCTTCCTTCAGCTTTAAACCCAATTTATAGATTTTATTTTTATAATCAACCTATATCACAGATTAATTATATTTATCTACCTATATGACAGATTGTTTCTTTTTTTATAAGAAAAACTAATGAAAACAGCTTGAAAACTTTGAGTTTTAATTATAAGGACAAAATAAAGAGTAAAGTGAATAGTACCAGATTTGACTTTTTAGTGTAAAAATGTGGTTTTTCGTTAAAGTAACCAGTACCACGGATTTTTCGTTAAAACTCCCATTTTTTATAATCAACCTATCACAGATTAATGTGTCTTACTTGTAGGTATGTTATGTTTTTTCTACCTTTTAATTAGGTTTCATATCTCACGTATAGGTATAATATACATTCATATATTTGTTACTTGAGTTAGGGTATAATGTTTTACAGATAAATTTATGTTTGTATATTAGTTTTTTTGTTATGAGATATTAATTGTATTTTTTGGAGTTCGAAAATGCATAATATTATAAGATTTTAATTGATTTTTAATATTTTAAAAAAATATAAAATGAGTAAAAAAGAAATAAAAACATATATATAATTAGATAATTAACTCATTCCTAAAAACCTTCTATGTTTTTGGACCTGGATCTAAAACCCCCTATTTTAAAACATCCATGTCAAAATTAATCAAAAGCTAAAACATTCAAATTGAAGTTTTTCAGGAAAAAAACTTAATTACCTATTTTCCAAAACCATCCCTGCCAGATCTGCAACATCTCTAAGTGCTCTTCTCCACGCCTCCACCTTGTCCATCTCCTCCTTGAAGCGCTCTTCATGTCTACAAAATGATTCTTCGAAACTCGCAGTCTGCTTCCTCACATGGGACGGATCCACATCATAGAAAACCGGCAAAACAAAGTGTCCATCATCACTTCTTCTACGTTCCATGATCTTAACAAGTTCGTCCAAGCACCACCGCGATGAAGCATAGTTCTTGGAGAAGATAATTATCGATACTTTTGACTCATTTATAGCATTATGTAACTCTGCTGCTATATCTTCTCCTCTCTTGATTTCATCATCGTCTCTAAAGGTGTGGATTCCTGCCAGCTCCAAAGCCCGGTAGAGGTGATCAGTAAAACTCTTACGCGTATCTGCGCCTCTGAAACTCAAGAACGCATGATAAGTACATCGGTAAGAGCGTGAAGAAGTGTCGTGCAGCTGCATGGAGCTTAAAGCACCAGCCATTGATACTATTTGCAAATGAAGAGATGAAGAACTTTACATTAGTTTGCAGAATTTCTAAGAGGGAAGATATTATGTGCAATGGAGATGTCCCAACAGTAAAAAGTAAGAAAGATGCGGATGGATGGACAATAATGACCAGAGTGGTGGTAAAGTACATTGCCCCACCAGCTGCCAAACACTTTTATGATTCCAATTTCCACACTGAAGAGGAATTTGAATGTCCACAAAAATACACACGTTAAGGAATGCCAAGAGAAAACAGTCTAATACAGTGAGGGTGTATTAGTAAAATGAAAATCCGATTTCCAGTCTCACATACTTTTTTCCGACATGTTACTGTTTCCCTAGCCTTTTAGCGGTACAAGCCTACAGGTCTAATTTTCCTTCATCCTTTTTTGACTGTTTAATTTCCCTTTTTTTTTTTGTTTAACTGTTGTTTTAGAGTTTGTTTTGATTGTATTTAGTTTTAATGCTAATGCATTGTTTTTAATTTTCCAAAAAAATATTTATTATTGTGTAGTGGTCTTCCAAATTAGTCTCAACTTTTTTAAACATTCTAAACAAGTACTCAACCTATTAAAAATGTTACATCCGTTAAGCCCCGGTTAATTTTTTAAACGTAGATTATATTCAAAATCCACCAACTGGATATATCAGGGACAATATTACTATTAGTTGCTTCAAAATATAAATTTCAAACATAATATGGAACTCAATGATCAAACACGTATTGAATTGAATCGAAAATGGACCCAAAATGAAATACATCAGGAGGGCAATCTCTTAACAAAGAAGAGGGTTAAGAATTCAAATAAGATTTCAATAAGTTTGTGTTTCATGTAATTTCCTCATTCGTTGATTCTCGGCTCTTAAAGCTTCCAGTTCTTCTTTGTGGGCAATGAACATAGTGTTGGCCGCGTCATGGCAGTTCATATCATTTCAACAACCTCCATGACCTTCTCGATGTTGCCGGCTTGAGTTGTAGGGTGGAGTTGGTGTTTTGCGTTGGGTTCGAAGGTGATGGCATGATGAGGGTGGTGGTCACTGTTAGTTGGTGGAGGCTATTCTTCCATGATCTTTTATTGAATTTGGAGACAAAATAAGCCTAGTTATTTAACAGATTTTTAATTGGGGCTTAACAGATGTGACATTTTTTATAGGTTGGATACTTGTTTGAAATGTTTAAAAAGGTTGAGACCAATTTGGAATAACACTAAAAGGTTGAGGGGTTTTAGATACTTTATCCTAATTTTTAAGCTATGATTATGCCTTAGGATTGCCGACCGAACCCAACCGAACCCAACCCCACCGTAAAGGTCATTGTGCCTTAGGATTCTTTTGGTAGAGGGATTGAGTGTTTTGCAAAGACTAGAAGGCAGGAACAATCCATTTGAAACGTGACCCAATATATAGGGAATCAAACTTCATACCATGTGGGAGAAAAGTTGAACCCTCTTGGTCAATGCAAATTAGCTAATTTCGTTGCTGTACTGTTATGTCAAAAACTGCCACCCCTAGTTTATGGTGTCTCTACGTATACATAGATATTACTAAGGGAGACTTTGGATGCGGTCCTTAGTTATGAATATTCTTTTATTGAAACTTTGTTGGTTTTTAATTTTTGATCGAGGTCCCTGAAATTAATGTGATAATTTATTTCTATGTACGTTGCTATATTTTTTAAATTAAAAATTAGAAATTTTACTTGTTTATATAAATGAGATTTTAAATAAAAAAACCATAATTTGTGGGATTAAAAATATTAAAATATAAATATACTGACACACCCCGACCCGGAATGTCAACTAGGACTCCGAATCGAGCCGTGCTGGCCGACATCTGGAATGTGACGGAGCCATAAAGTGTAATGACGTGGAAAGAGTGAATAAATTTAAACCTAAAAGTGCCTAAATACAAGAGTGCGCTGTGAGCGGAAATGAACTCATTTCACACGTGACGTCAGAGCATAAGTAAAGTATAGTATAGTGGATTGAAAATCATACCATCGAAAGTAATCTCCAATACCAATACTTGCCACGAATCCTCGTCGATACGAAAGCTCTGCTACTAGACCTGGAGGGATAAAAACAAGAGTGAGTGGGCCAAAAAATAAAGCTTTAAATAAGACCTTCTAAACGATATAATCTTTCGCCGTAACACCTGTTTAGTTTCCAGAAAATCATACTACGTATAAGTATGAAATCAAAAGTATACTAACAGTAAATCCAGAAGTATACCACGACACATCATCTCATTAGCAAAATAAATAATCATGTGCTTAATAACCCATACTAGCACGCCAGTCGGAGTCACCTATTGTGGAGCCAAAAATAATCACAAGGTGACACGTGGATTTTTGGGTGAAGATGACAAATTTACCCTCGAGGCATATCGGGTCTCCTACACGCGAGCAGTGAAGAATCATCCATCAACCAAATCAGGAGCACCCAAAATAGGTAACAAGTTCAAATTTGTCACATCCATCCTCATTCCATAACCTCCAAAAACCTCCCAAAACATTTCTTTTATTATGATAATTAGCCAATTAATATATTTATACCTAATTAATATATTAATTGCTAATTGAATCACCAAATAACACCCCAAAACACACTTAAAAGCCGGCCACACCCCATTCCCTATATATATGACCATATTTCTTCTAAAAAGCGAATGTCCATACTCTTGCAAATGTCACATCCCGGCCCGGGGCGAACCACTTCCCAGGCCCGCTCCACCACCGTAGCACGATATTGTCCCATTCGGGCCTTGACCACGCCCTCACGGTTTTGTTTCTGAGAACTCACGAGCAACTTCCCAGTGGGTCACCCATCCTGGGAGTGCTCTAGCCTCCTTCTCGCTTAACTTCGGAGTTCCTACGGAACTCGAAGCCAGTGAGCTCCCAAAAGGCCTCGTGCTAGGTAGGGATGGGAATATACATTTAAGGATCATTCCCCTAGGCGATGTGGGATGTTACAATCCACCCCCTTAGGGGCCCGACGTCCTCGTCGGCACACTTCCGGCCAAGGATTGGCTTTGATACCATTTGTCACATCCCGGCCCGGGTCCACCACATCCCGGGCCCGTTCCACCACCGTAGCACGATATTGTCCGCTTTGAGCTTACCATTCCCTCATGGTTTTGTTTTTGGGTGACCCACTGGAAAGTTGCTCGTGAGTTCCCAAAAACAAAACCGTGAGGGAATGGTAAGCCCAAAGTGGACAATATTGTGCTACGGTGGTGGAACGAGCCCGGGATGTGGTGGACCCGGGCCGGGATGTGACAACAAAACTTCCAAAAACTCTCTAAATACTTTTCTCTCTAAATTCTAACTTTGGCATCGGAGGTTCTTCGGCCAAAGCCCCCCCCATTCATCGTGGGCGCGTGAGGCTTTTGGCCTTGACCTAAGGTGTTGATTGTTTTGTAGGTGCAATTTTGTCCAAGAAGAAGAAGGCGGCAATTTGCATCCACAAATTAGTGCTTTCATTGAGAGTTGAGATCCATACTAGTAGAAGACTCTCGCATAAAAAGGTTTTTCTCTATTTTCTAGTCCATTTGAATATTTTTCATACGTTCTTATTATTAGAATTTTTTATTTACAAAGGTTCTTTGATAAAACGTATAAGAAAAATATAGTGGCTAGAAATTTAGAAAATTCCACAAGTGAAAATTCTAATCTCAAGAAATGGGACTGCGGCGATCCACGAGGCTAAATGTGGTCATAGGCGGAGTGGTACCACCACTACGAGGTTTCACTATGGCCCAAGTTGTGTCATCCAAGCTTGCACGAGCCCGAGCTCGAGCCTCGCATTTGCATGCATCACGCACTGAGCAACCTGGTCCCGCCGAGCAGCCCACTCTTGCGGCCCAGCCTGCTCCCGCCGAGCAGCCTGCTCCCAACGAGCAGCCTACTTCCGCGGCCCAGCCTGCTCCGGCCAAGCAGCCCATTCTCGCGGCCCAGCCTGTTCTCGTGGCCCAGCCTACTCCCGCGGCCCAGTCTGCTCCCATGGCTTTCCAAGTAGCCCAAGTAGCCCAAGTCGGCCCAAGATTATCTCGACCATCCGAACCTACCATCGAGCCGGGGGCATTCTTACCATATTTTTCCTCGGATTTGACATTTCCCAACTCAAATCTCGCGCCCAAAGTCTACCACCATTCCACTGCCCAATGAGGCACATTCTTTCCAAGCTCTTCCAATCCAAGTGGCGAACAACACTTGTCTCGACAAGTCATAGAGTTGATGAGCGCTCTTGCACAGTAAACGACTTTGGTGAACCAGTTCTTGAAGCGCACCAAGATGCAACGTGCCCCAGACAAGGTTTCTCGAAATAGAACAAGGGCAGACGAAGAATCTCTCCAGCAGCGTCCCGGCAAGCAGCCACTCGACCAGCTATGAACCAAGCGTTCGGGCAGTGTACACTCCCAACTGGGCCCTCGAGATAACGTATACTCCCGTCTTAGTGCGCGGAGGAGCGTGAACTCTCAATTAAGTCCACGGACGAACATACACTCACACTTGGGGCCACACTCCGATAATCAACATGAGCAACCTTCTAGGCGAAGTGTTCATTTGCGCCAAGGCCCGCAAGGAGCATCCTCCACCTCACATCGGAGTAGGTAGCACAATGGACAGAGATAAGCAATCACTCAATCCGGCTTAAGTTCAACCAGCAGTCTGCGAGTTACTCGCTCTCCTGCTAGAAACATACCACATCGACCACAGTCGCGGCATAGACGAGCCGAACACATGGAATAGCAGCCTAGACCAGTAGGTCACGACCGGGGGCAGCCGAGGGCTCTGCTAACCCAACAAAGGCAAATTCAGGAAGAAGTAGAAATACTCTTGACCGAGATATTGCGCGATTTTCCGCGCAACGAAGCTATTGACAAAGCGCTTTGATGAGACATGACCAACATAAACGAGTCATCTTTCAATGACAAGATCGAGAAGACGTGACTACCCCACATAAATTGCCAGATATAAAGACTTTTTCTATTCCGACAAACGCAGCAGCTCAGCCTAATGGCATGTCGGGGGCAGACGAGTACCAGAAGAACACACCAGCCTGACTACCAAGAACCTGGGGCAGACCTTGTTCTCAACACTCCACACAATTCCTCCCGCTGTGCACAACCTGGCCCAAGCCAGCCTCATCTCTGATTTCACAACCACGTCTGCCTGCTTCACGGCTTCCGGCAGCCATTGATCTATCACCATGGCTCATAATTGTGCTAATCTTGCACCATGGCTCCCAGCCATGCCAATTTTGCCATGTGGCTCATGCCAATCAAGCCTAAAAAAGGCACACGACGAAACACCTAATGATGGCACAATAATTCTGGGAGCAGCTCACTGCGCTTACACCCTTACGCAAGATCCACAAGCAGTTTGAAGTCTCAAGCAGATCGCCAAACATGACTTTGCAGGCTAAGGATTATTTCGGTTGTCCCAACAGTCCAGTATTCCTCAGCTGGACTCACGACAATGACTTTCATGCTCTCCAGTGCGAGAGGGTAAACCAATTCCTCGACACCCAAAAGGGTCTGCTCTCTAGCGTGAGAGGATAAACTAATTGCTCTCCAGTGCGAGAGGGTAAACCAATTCCCCGACACCAAAAAGGGTATGCTCTCCAGCGCGAGAGGATAAACTAATTTCTCTCCAGTGCGAAAGGGTAAACCAATTCCCCGACACCCATATGGGTTGCTCTCCAGTGCGAGAGAATAAACTAATTGCTCTCCAGCGAGAGAGGGTAAACTAATTGCTCTCCAGCGCGAGAGGGTAAACTAATTGCTCTCCAGCGTGAGAGGGTAAACTAATTGCTCTCCAGTGCGATATGGTAAACTAATTGCTCTCCAGTGTGAGAGGGTAAACTAATTCCCGACACCCATCTGGGTAAGCTCTCCAGTTCGAGAAGGCCACATAGCTTAAAAGATCGAATGCTTGAAGATCAACTAGACAGCAAATGGTTAGGGGCAGCAGCCACTTTTGCACTTAACAGTTCACTCATCTGACACTTTATCTTCAGCAGCTCCGATCTTGGCAGCTTTATCCTTGACTGTTTTATATACGGCAGCTGAGAAATCAAACTCAAGCAGTTTCCTCATTTTTGGCAAGCAACCCAAACATGGCAGCCTAAATGGTTGCCCATGCCACGCCACTTCCTCGACCCATGCTGAGCTAATCCTTGGCTTCAATCAAGCCGAGCAGCACAAGCAATGGCCCATGCCACACCACCTTTTTGGCCCATGATAAGCCGATTCCTGGCCCCTGCCAGCCGACGTGCCACACCATCCTGACGGCTGCCCCGTGGCAGCACCTCCCAAGAAGAAGACAAGAAACAATTAAATTTTTCTTATGTCGGTACGGCACGGAGAAGACGAAGAAATCAACGAAAGACGGTCCTTTGCACGGGCAAGATGTAGAAGATTGCTAGAGGAGGGGGAACAAATATCCTCTAAGCTCTCTCTCTCTTGTAGGGTAGAATAAATCGCTCTCCAAAGTTGATTTAATAACCCACTTAAGTTGGACTTAAATAGGCTTTGAGAGAAATTTATTTCCCTTTCCTAGAAGGACCTAATTTCCTATTAAAGAGGGAATCTACATCAAAATAGGAAGGAGTCCTACGTTTCCTAAAGCAAGAAGATCTTTACACCTGCTGCCCTTTCCTACGAGCATCCCAGCAGGTGTGGGGGCATTTGTGAAGCCAAAAATAATCACAAGGCGACACGTGGATTTTTGGGTGAAGAAGACAAATTTACCCTCGAGGCATACCGGGTCTCCTACACGCGAGCATGAAGAATCATCCATCAACCAAATCAGGAGCACCCAAAATAGGTAACAAGTTCAAATTTGTCTCATCCATCCTCATTCCATAACCTCCCAAAACATTTCTTTTATTATGATAATTAGCCAATTAGTATATTTATACCTAGTTAATATATTAATTGCTAATTGAATCACCAAATAACACCCCAAAACACACTTAAAGGCTAGCCACACCCCATTCCCTAAATATATGACCATATTTATTCTAAAAAGCGAAGGTTCATACTCTTGCAAAACTCTCAAATACTCTCCAAATACTTTTCTCTCTAAATTCTAACTTTGGCATCGGAGGTTCTTCGTTCAAAGCCCCCCCCCCCATTCATTGTGGGCACGTGAGGCTTTTGGCCTTGACCTAAGGTGTTAATTGTTTTGTAGGTGCATAAGGTGTTAATTGTTTTGTAGGCTTTTGGCCCCCCCATCCACACCTATGGTGACCTGTACGACTATAACCATATCTCATCAATCAATGCTAGTACATAAGTTGAAGTCACCTATAGTGACCTGTACGACTTATCCATATCTCATCAATCAATGTTAGCTCATAAGTCGGAGTCACCTATAGTGACATGTACGACTTATCCATATCTCATCAATCAATGCTAGCTCATAAGTCAGAGTCACCTATAGTGACCTGTACGACTTGTTCATATCTCATCACACATATCCCTGCACACGAGTCGGAACCACCTCTAGTGGTCTATACGACAGGCTGGGTGTAAATAATTACGCTTAAGTGCTACGATCACGTGAAGGTTGTGCGAAGTATTGCAAGTCACCTACGAGTCGGAACCACTTAATGTGGTCTGTACGAAAGGCTGACACCTACCTTGAATCCAAGGTGAGCGTGTGATGCGTGAGGTGAACGATCACGTGAAGGCTAGGCCCTGTCCTCGGGCGAGAGCACTAACACCGGGGTGCAGGGTTATGAGCTTTAAATGCATCTAATATGGCATGTACGACTTATAGACAACTTGTACGACAATGTCGAAGTTGCCTCTATTGCAACCTGTACGACAGTGTCCGAGTTGCTTAAACATAATATAGTCATGCCATCACTCAATCGTTCCAAATAAAATGTAATCATAACCATGCATCCCACATTTCACAACATATACTCACCTGAACTTATATGTGCATCATGCGTTCACCTTCGTACTTTAAAGCATTCATAATAATTATGCGCAATAATATACTTATGGACATGCCTTGATGCAAATCCAACACTTAACCATATCGTAGTAGGGGTGGGTTCAAAAAACTGAAAATTGAAAAAAACCGAAAATCGAAAAAACAGAACAGAACGAAAAAACCGAACCGAATTGAAACAACTGAATCGAACCGAACCGAACCGAACCGAATTCTTTTGGTTCGGTTCGGTTTTAGTGATCTAGAAACCGAACCAAACCGAATTAATTAAATTAATTTCTTTATTTAATTATTTGTTATTTTCTAAACCCAATTTGTAATTTAAAATGTGCTAAACCCAATGTGTTGCCAAACTTTAAGCTCAAAATATTAAAAAAAAGCCTATAAAAACTCTAAACCCTAACCTATTATTTCTCCCCCATATAAGGTTCCGGAACCAAACCTCCTCCTGAAGTACCTACATCCATCTCCATAGCACTGTCTACTTCTGCCCCAGCTTTCTTTTCCAAATCTACTCTCATATAACATGTAACAGAATCCATAAACATTTATTTCGGGTAGATTACTTGCGTAATTTGTGATGGAAAAGAATCCAACACACACTAAATAAATCCACCCACGCATTACTTTTACTAATCAAGTTGTCAACATGCAGTTACAAGCAAACAGCCATGATCTTTGAACAACATCATACAATTTAACTTTTCTAAGTCATTTGTACGATTTTTGTGTTGTGAGGTTGTTAGTTTGAACTTTGGAAGACTTGATTGATGATTTTAGTTCAACTTTAAATGTTTATTTTCATTGTCTTTGATTCTAGTTAGAATGCTTATGTTATGATTGTGTTAGAGATGTTAAAATTTTAAATTTCCATGTTTTTCATTTTTTGAAAAAAAAAACAAAAAACCGAAACCGAACTGGAAAAAACCGAACCGAAAAAAACCGAAAAAACAAAATGAACCGAACCGAAATTTCGGTTTGGTTTCGGTTTTGGCAAAAAACCGAACCGATTTGAACCGAACCCACCCTTATATCGTAGTGCTTCCAAATATATATATATATATATATATCAATAATGTGGCGTAAAATGCACAATCTATAACGCCCTACTCCCGAACTATTAATTTTTGGGAATAATTATCGATGGCAAGCTCAACTAAACACTAGTTTAACTAACTATCAATACTTACGATTCTTTACTTCAATTTCTCAATCCTTCACACATTGATTTATGACCAACATCCAATCACTAAATCAGAAGGTTAAATCTCACATTTTCCACCAATGTCCCTCACATGGCCTAATTTCCCAAACAAGGCTATTGTCTCAATTATTTAGTCTCATTTATGGTATGGCTGCATCTAACGTCTCGTTAGACTGCCTACGTACCCTAAACAGGGATCAAGCCATTCGTAATTCGCATTAGAACTTCAAAGCATTCGCAGTAATTATATGCAATAATCAATTTATAACCGTTTGTGGAATTATCAATATATATATATACACACACGATAGAAAGGAAAAGACCCACTTACCTTAGGTCCGTGCTACAACTCCCTAGCACGAATAACGAGACATCACGAACCATCGTCGCCTAGAACAATTATCAAATCACATCTCAGAATTCTTACCGATAGAATACATAATTTACATAAAACACATCCCTACGTAATTCAATTCGGAAGATCTATATCACAGATTTCCGATCCGTTACTTCCAAGGATCCACATTATGTTTCTAGAACGACGTCCTAAGGTTTCATTATGATCCAACGGTTGGATCTCCACCAATTGCCAATTCAAGTGGCGGTCAACATTTTATTTTACGAACTTACACATCCAATTCAGGAAGATCCATATGTCTGATTCCAATCCATAAGTTTCTAATATCCTCAAATATTACGTACTATAATGTATTAAAGTTTGGTGACGATCTGACGGTTGGATCATCGGTTGCTATACTAATCAAGTGGCGGACCTTAATGGAACTAAGTTCGAACGACGGAATCTCGTCAATTGAACTTCACAAATGGAACCAAGGTATTCAAAATTAGTCTAGGAAGGTTAGGGGACACCTCGGCCCACGCACCGCCGCAAGCGCCGCAGCAGGTGGTGGTTGGCCGTCCCGACTCGCCGGAAAATTCCACTAATTCCAGAATTCACCAAATTACACCAAAACGAAGATCGTGAGACGAGGATCAATTTATATACCTTTGATGACATCCAATTTGGCCGGGAAGTGGCCTGAAAACTCCTTGAACCGTCAGAAACCTCGAAAGGGGTGAACTCCGATCTGTTAACTCCGGTGATCCGCCGCCCCCAAATTGGGGCTCAAGAGGCATCGATTGGTGGTGGTAATCAAAGGTGGTTGTTTTAGAAATGGTGGATCGAAGGCTAGGGTTTCACGGCACCCATACGGGTGTTCTTCATAAAATCACGACGAAAACTCGTCGATTTTGACTCAATTTGGATGCTGGGATAACGTGAAGGTGTTTGGGGGTGATGGAGGGTTGAAGAAAGTCGGAGAACTCGACGGAAAACCCATCGGAACATCGTCAGGAGTCGGGTCAAGATCCGGGTGGTCGGGTTTGAAAATAGGTCCATGAGGTTTGGCTGCTTTTCCCCCTCTCATTTCCCTCCTTTCTTTTCCTCCTGATTGGTCACTCTCCTCACCTCTTTCTTCTGGTTGGTCTATCCACCCTCATAGGTCTCATTTCTCCCTTCCCTTTTCCGATTGGGCAGCAGCCCTTTCCTTCTCTCCCTAAAGCCATTCACGTGGCTCCCTAAAACAAGTCACAAAAATATCTCCCAAATATGAAATTTATCTATTTGTCTTCAGTACTTGAAGTTTCATAAAATTTTATCCGTAGCTCTGCTTTCGATTCCGCTTGTGCCTACGCTTTCGTATTGTCGAGTACTTTGAGAGTACGATAAAATAATAGCATGCACGAGTTACTAAAAGACGGTCAACTAAAGTCAACGATCTCGCTTCTAGGGCATTTCGTCAACTCCCTCGATTAAAATAAATAGAAAACGAAATTTTAGGGATGGGTTGTCACATATACTATTTTTTGTGTGTGTGTGTGTGTGTGTGTGTGTGTGTGTGTGTGTGTGTGTGTATAAACATGGGTACATTCATCAAAATTAACCAAAAAATTTATTGTATCAAAACATGGGTACATTCTTCAAAATCACAAAAAAAAAAAAAGATATTAGGCTTAATAACATTAGTAAATTCCTTCGATTAAACTTGACATGGATACATTTTAAAATCAAAGAAAAAAGAATGTACCCATATAAGTTTAAAAATGGATTAGAAAAAAAATTGAATAGATTTTATATAAAAAAAGGGTACTTTTTACATATAACAAATTGGTATATTTAAGAATGAGTACATTTTAAGATTAAAAAGTTTTACATGAAAGGGTACATATAATTAGCATGGGTACATTTAGCAAAATAAAAAGTACAAATACAAAAAAATATTTGGGTACAAATACAAATAAACTTTAAAAAATATGGGCACAAAAAGAAATTAATATATGGGTACAAATTAAAACTGAAAAGAAAATTGGTACAAGTTAAAAAAGAATTACAAATTAAAAATGAGTACAAATTAAAACTAAAAATATATGATAAAAAAATTAGTCATAAATATAAATATACTAATTGTAACATTTTTAACATCAAATGAATATATTTAGAAATAAAAAAATATTTTATTATTGAAATAATTAATGATGTTATTAATACCCAATGACCTTGATAAAAATTTGAAAAGGAATAGGTTTTTATGGCACACCCCGTCCCGAAGGAGGGCATGTTGGCCGTCACGTGAGAGTGACGTGACCAATTACACAGTTCGGAAGCTTTTAAAATACAATTACTAAATGGAAACCCCCGAGGGTGAGTCCTACTTTTGTGAATTATGTCAGAACGCCGTTGGGTTCCTCGTGGCCACCAAAGCTCTGCTAACTTGAACCTGGAGGGGCGAAAAACAAAATTGAGCGGGTTAGTAAAACCAAAGCTTTTCAAAAACATTTCGCAAAAAAATAATTCTAACCCCTCTCCGTAAAACCTGTATACTTTCCCAGAAAATAGTATACATAAAACCATATGTAATCTCAAACTCAAATCCCAAGTCTTTAACATTTTTCAAGAAAAATATGCCATGCCATGAATCAAAATATAAATCAGGTGAAATAAGGAATCAATCGGAGACCCTGCAGTTGGTCCTATACGATTAATTCTATAGCTCAATATCCCACTCAGCCGGAGTCACCACAGTGACCTATACGACCCTACTCTGCACATCACTCGGAACTACGTAAGGTAGTTTGTACGATGAAAGGTGTAAAAATACGCTCTAGTGCTTCTCTCATCAATCATCAGCGCGCATAACTAAGGTCACCCACTAGTCGGAATCACATCTAATGATCTGTACGACTAGCATGTCGGAACCCTCACATGGTCTGTACGACATCTACCTACTTGGATCCAAGGCGAGCGTGCGGTGTGGTGAATAATATAAGCACTAACACCTAGGGTGCAGGTTATGAGCTTAAAACGTCTCAACATCAAACAATTCAATGAATAATGAACTCACCTGACTTACTTGTGCCTCCACAGCACCATGCACATGTATGCATCATATATCAATCATATAATTCATATAACAATTCATATTTTCTTCAAATAATTCTATGCATGGCATTTAAAAAAACATATTTTCAAATAAATGCATTTTCTGGGAAAAACAATAGTATATAGGTAATACGAAAACAAAACTGCCCACTCACCTGGAGTTCACCCTACAACTCCCTAGCACAATACGCCAAGGCGTCATGACGATCGGCGCCTAAAAACAATAATCAAATCCAACCTCAGAATTCATATCGATATAATATATAACTTATATAAAATACGCCACTATGTAGTTCGATCCGGAAGATCTGCCACTCAGATTTTAAATCCATAACTTCCAGAGGTCCATAATATATCTCTAGGACAACATCCTAAAATTTCCTTACCATCCAACGGTCGGATCTCCGTCAATTAACAAAACCAAGTGATGGTTTACATTCTATTTTATGAACTTACAACTCCAATTCCGGAAGATCCGTAAATCGGATTCCAAATTCGTAAGTTCCTATAATCCTCAAATATTACGTATTACAACGTATCAAAGTTTGGTGACGATCCAACGGTCGGATCGTCAATTCACATTTTCACCTAAATGCGAAACTATAAAACGTTATTTAAAGCACCTAACCAACAATTCTTAATAACTTCTCATACGGTGCTCAAATTGGGTATGTGAATATATCACATTGACCTACTCGATGTCACGGACGTCGACAAATTTTTAAAATAATTTTTTAATGTGGCACGCGCCCCCACGCGCCAGGGAAAGCACGGGTCCACGCGCGCCCACGCGCACCTTCTTCCTCGCGAGCTCGCCGGACTGATTTTTCCAGTGGCCGGAAAACTGGGGAATTTTCAAATGCTTCGTTGTCCTTCGTTTCTTAACCATTTTCTTCGTATAATATATCAATTTGAAGCCCTCAACATGTAGAATCACAATAGACTAGTTTCAAGGTCCAAAATCCACTAGATTTTACCTGAGGAAGCACGATAATCCGGCCAATTTTGAAAAACTCTGATCTCGGTCCTCCGACGTCCAAATTCTACCAACGAAGTACTCCTAGACTCGTGAGGACTCCCTTAAGCTCCCTACAAGCTTGAAATTTCCAAAACACAAGTTTTAACGTTCGCATGAATAGTACCCCTAAATCGGGTTTACTGTTTCAACCTGAATACGAAGCTATCCTTACCTGAAAATGGTATGGTTGAGTTCGTGGAGTCCTCACAAGCACGATGGTGTCTTCAAAACCCTCGATCCATGAAGTTTCAGGGTTATATGGTGGTGGTCCGTACGTTCGAGAGTGAGGGAGAGAAAGGAAGAACTGAGAAGGGGAGAGAGATAGAGGGCACGGGGAAAGGGACAGGGTGTCCCGTGTGTGTGTGTGGTCCCCAAAACCATTCCACCCCTATTTCCTAACCACATAAATTACAACCCAATTTTTACTCCAACTTAAAATATTTCCAAAAGTTGAAATATATGAATTTAGTCCAAATAATGCATCACACACACATACCTTAATACCCGTCAAGGGTAATTCCATCATTTCACATTCCCGTCAAATGTATCTCCGGGACGGGCTGTGACATTTTAATCAATGGAGCAGTAAAAGGAAGGATGAGAACCTAATTTCTCCTATTACTAAATACTAAAGATAAAATTAGTGTTTAAAAAAATAGTTTTAAGACTCGTTTAGACGGTTTTTAGGGTGGAACTATAAAGAAAACGCATTTGCGCAGCGGGAGTGGGCTATAGACTAGCCTAAACGCCTAGGCTATCGCCTCAAGCACCTAGGTGAGCTGGATGTTTGATTTTTTTTTAACCCAAACCCAAAACAACGTCGTTTTGGGCAGATTTTATTTTTTTATTTTTTATTTTTTTTAAATTCATGCTAATTTTATGTTTCTAACTTAGTTTCTATTAGTTTATTATGAATAGAACTAGTATTGGTATTCCAAAAGTCTTATTTTGCACTCCTCACAAGTGTATTTTCCTTTCTAACTATAGAAAGTTTGAAGTGCACAATAAGAAATTTGGAATGCAAATAACAATTCCCTATTATGAATTAGAGAAATAATAATAGCTAAAATATTTTACTGAAAATTTAACTTCCCCCTCCAAACTCTTTTATTTTTTATTTTTTTTATTTTAGCCAATAACCCGTCATATCATATTTATTTGAATAAAACCCAATAATTAGAATCCAACTAAGCAACTTACCAAATTAAGTGTGTGTGTCAGTTTTATATTATTTGGATTCCTAAATATACCCTCATCTAAGCCAATATGGAAAGGTACTGTAATTACGTTTTAATTGATCACGTGCATTGAATTTGGCAAGGTATTGTAGCCATGAAATCTGGTTCTAGATATAGGAATTGATTTGGAAATATTTTAAATTTCAACAATATATTTTGTTGATGCACAAAATCAATGAGGATTTTGGTACAACAGAAAGTGTCAAGTTTGTGACCTTCGCTAGATTGCTTCAGTCACTAGTGTGGATAAGTATGTAAATGGATAGAGACAGGGAAACAAACACAAGATGTACGTGGTTCACCCAGATTGGCCACGTTCACGGAGTAGAGGAGTTCTCATTAATTGTGAAGGGTTTACACAAGTACATAGGTTCAAGCTCCCCTTTAGTGAGTACTAGTGAATGATTTAGTACAAATGACATTAGGAAATATTGTGGGAGAATGGTCTCCTTTTATAGAAGAGAGTTTCTAGCTTTGTTCTGACATTGACACGTGTCGTGTTGTGATTGGCTTCCGATGTTGACACGTGTCGCGCTATGATTGCCTTCTGATGTCGACACTTGTCGAGCAGTGATTGGCCTCCTGGTTGGAAAGAAACTGTTCTAGGTCCTTGACGGTATAACGTTGATCGGTGCTCAGTAGTTTAGGGATTGGTCAAGTATGGTTCAAACATATTTCAATTTGAATATGTTGAAAATGCTGGTGGGTTAGTGAATGCCCACAGTGATATTGAAAACCTTGGTAGATTTTTCAATGCCTACACATATTGGATTTTCAACATTGGCAGATTAATGAAAACATTGGCAGTGTTGAGATGTGGACTTTGGAAATGAAGGAGATTGTTTTTCAAAAGATGTATTAACTGTAATGATACGGAGTTGCTCTATAAATAGAGTGCTTTAACTGCTGTTAAAAGATAGAGTGCTTTAACTGCTGTTAAAAGATAGAGTGATATACTGAGAAGAAAGGAAAGATTAATAACTTCAGTATCTATTCCTCCCTCTTTTATTTGTCATCCTCTTGTGCTATAGTTTCAGTGTGATATTTTACTCATACTTCGCTCCTGTCACTAGTAAAAGTTATCTCTATTTTTACATATTTATAACACGTTATCAGCACGAGTCTCTAAAACCTAACCATTTCTCATTTCTCTTCGCCGAACTAAAGAAAGAAAGAAAATGTTTCCTTTAAGGATTTTACTGTTCATCTTTTTCCTCTGCCTCAACTGCACGATTTACCCTCGCGACGAACTGTTTGCTCCATGCCTGCTTCTAGTTCTCAACCTAACAGTTACATGTATCCTTGATTTCTTGTTTGGTGTAGATCTTGATTACAAACCCAGTATTTATTTATGTTGATTTTACTGTCATCCAAGATGGTGCGGTACAATCGCCCATCTTGAACTACAAATTTAATCTTACTGCAATCCAAGATGGTGCGGTATCATCGCCTATCTTGGACTGCAGATCTAATTTTACTGCAAATTTTAGGTGGAGCGGTATAATCGCCCACCCTACCCTGCATATTTAAATTTGCATGCTGTTTAATTTCATTGCAATTTTAGGTGGTGCGGTATAATCGCCCACCATGCTATGCGTATTTAAATTTTTCCTGCTACTGGAGTGGTACGGAATAATCGCTCATCCTATGTTATATTATTTCAATGAGAATGGTGCGATACAATCGCCCTCCTCATTCATCTTGAAAATCTCGAGCATGAAGTTTCGAGTGCTTATCATTTTGGTCTGAAGATCAAAATGAAAAATGTGTAAGAACCAGAAGTTCTAACACTATATTCCTCCAGGAATACATATTATTGCAAGTTCTTACACATCTCATTTTCTTTCAGAAAAGAAAATGGCGATCTTGGCGAAGCTTGATTTTGCTGCCCTGGATATTACTGGGAATAATTACCTTACCTGGGTACTGGATACCAATATCCATCTGGAAGCACGGGAATCTTGGAGATACCATCAAGGCAGAAAACAGCTCATCCTCTCAAGATCGGGTGAAGGCCATGATCTTTATTCATCGCCATCTTGATGAGGGACTGAAGAGCGAGTACCTAATGGTTGAAGATCCGTTAACTCTCTGGAAGGCATTGAGAAACAAATACAATCACCAAACAAAGGTGATTCTTCCAAGGGCTCATTATGAGTGGACTCACCTAAGGATCTAGGATTTCAAGTCAGTGGCTGAGTACAATTCTGCATTGTTCAGAATTACCTCTTAGATGAAGCTCTATAGGGATACCATTACTGAGGAAGATATGCTGGAAAAGACTTTTAACACATTTCATGCCTCTAACGTGCTCCTGCAGCAGTAGTATAGAGCGCGAGGCTTCACTGAATACAACCAGCTGATATATGTGATCTTGGTAGCTGAACAAAACAATGAGCTCCTGATGAAAAATCATCAGTCCTGACCTACTGGATCTGCACCATTTCCAGAAGTGAATGCTGCTTCCCTCGAAGTGAACGCCACATCCTCTGGTGGCGATAATCATAAACAGGGACGTGGCCACACGAGAAGTCGGTGGAACAAGAAAGGCAAGAACTATGGTGGTCAGTTTCACAACCAGGTTCCAAGGCATAATTCAGGCCAGAGTTTTAAAAATGTGAATCGCCACAAAGGCAAAGCTCACATGAATAATGCTCCTAGGAACTCTGAAGGAACCTGTCATAGGTGTGGTGGCAATGGGCATTGGGCGCGTACTTGTCGTACCCCAAAACATCTGGTGGATCTATATCAAGCCTCCCTCAAGGAGAAGGGTGTCAAGACTAATTTTCTCGACCAGGCTAAACCAATGGATATACCTGATCCAGTGTGCGACTTATCAAGGTAGTTGAACACAACTCACCTAGATGTTTCAGACTTCATTGTGGAAAGGGGGAATGAAGTGTATCGGTCTGATTGAATCGTTTATGTTTGATGTACTTTTATTATGCTGAACTTGTGGTTTAAAACTAGCATTTCAGATTCAATAAAAGTGGCATGTAAATTTCCTGTTATAAATTGCTTCTAACTCTGATTCCATTACTCAGAGAGCTTGGATAAAAACTATGGTCATTCTCAAAACATGAGAAATTGCGAAGATATTTATCTTGCAGATAGCGCAACCACACATATAATACTTCGTGATCGGAAGTATTTCTTAAGCTTGAAGCTTATAAGAGTAAGGGTAACAACAATATTAGGCAAATCAGATGTAATTGAAGGCTCAAGGAAAGCCCAGATTATGTTACCAAATGAAACAATATTGTCCATACAAAATGCGTTGTATGCTACTCGATCTACTTGAAATTTGTTGAGTTTCAAAGACATACGTTTAAATGGATACCACATTGAAACGAAAAGTGCAGAAAATGTGAAGTATCTATACATTACCTCCAATGATACCCATAAGCGTATATTGGAGAAGTTGCGTGGTTTGTCCAGTGGATTGTATTATAAATACATAAAGACAGTTAAATCACATATTGTCATGAACCAGAAGTTCATTGATTCAAAAGTTTACATGCTTTGGCATAACCATCTGGGTCATCCAGAATCCACCATAATGCGTAGGATCATTACCAACTCTAATGGACATCCATTATTGAGTAGACATATTGCTATCACAAATGATAACCCTTACAAGGCTTGTTCTCAAGGGAAGTTGGTAATTAGATCATCACAACTAAAGGTTGATGCTGAATCCCCATCAATTTTGCAAAGAATTCAAGGGGATATTTGTGGGCCTATTCAACCATCATGTGGACCATTTCGATATTTTATGGTTTTGGTTGATGCATCTACCAGATGGCCACATGTTTGTCTCTTGTCTACTCGGAATGTAGCTTTTGCGAGAGTTCTTGCTCAGATAATTAAGTTACGAGCACAGTTCCCAGATTACCCCATTAAGTCAATCTGACTTGATAGTGTTGGTGAATTTACGTCTCAAACCTTTGATGATTATTGCATGACATTGGGCATTGATGTTGAACACCCTGTTTCTTATGTCCATACTCAAAATGGTTTAGCAGAAGCATTGATCAAACATCTTCAGTTAATAGCTCGCACTCTGCTCATGAAAACAAAATTGCTAGTTTCTGCATGGGGACATGCCATCTTACATGATGCATCATTGGTTCGATTGAGACCTATAGCCAACCACCAATACTTCTCAGTACAACTTATGTTTGGGCATCAACCAAACATTTCACATTTACGAGTTTTTGGTTGTGCTGTTTATGTGCCTATTGCACCCCTGCAATGCACTAAAATGGGACCTCAGTGTAAACTGAGAATTTATGTGGGTTTTGATTCACCATCTATCATCAGATATTTGGAACCCTTGACAGGTGATATGTTACAGCTCGTTTTGCTGATTGTCACTTTGATGAGACAGTCTTCTCATCGTTAGGGGAAGAAAAGATCGTTCCAGAAGAACGGAAAGAGCTGACATTGGTTGTTCCCACATTGTCTCATTTTGATCCACGTAGCACTCAATGTGAAAATGATCGTTCATCTTCAAAGCATTGCCAATCAAATGCTAGATGCATTTAATGATGCTATGAAAGTGATAAAATCACATATACCAGCTGCAAATGCATCTGCAAGAATTGATGTCCCTGTTGGACAAAATAAAGTGGCAGCGAATGATTCATGTGGTGCTCGCCTGAAGCGTGGTAAACCCCTATGTTCAAAAGATTTAGCCCATCGAAAGAGAAAGACAAGGGCACAGCTGAATCCAAATGAAATCATTCAATGAGAGAGAATGAATGACAAATCTACAATTCATGATTCTGGACTTCCAGAAAAAGAAATGTCCTTGATGAGACACATGTCCCTGAAGAGACAGCAGTACATTAGAGCAAAGAAATCTCCATAAATTATGCATGTACTAATAAATTGTGGGATCAGAATGAAATAATCTTCGACGATATGTTAGCATTCGCAGTAGCCACTGAAATCATATTAAGTGATGATATTGAGCCCCACCCTGTTGATGAATGTAAACAGAGACAAGATTGGCCTAAGTAGAAAGATGCAATCAGGCAGAATTAAATTCCTTCGAAAGGCGAAGTGTTTTTGGACCAGTAGTTCAAACTCCGCCTGATGTAAATCCTGTGGGTTACAAATGGGTATTCACAAGGAAACGCAATGAGAAAAACGAGATTGCAAGATATAAAGCACGACTCGTTGCACAAGGTTTTTCGCAAAGACCTGGAATTGATTATGAGGAGACATACTCTCATGTAATGGATGCAATTACGTTCCGTTACTTAATAAGTTTAGTGGTTTCAGAAAAACTTGACATGCGACTTATGGATGTCATCATCGCGTATCTATATGGAGAATTAGATACTAACATATTTATGAAAGTCCCAGAAGGACTTAAGTCGCCTGAAACAACTAACAAATCACGAAGTATGCTCTCAATCAAATTAAGGCGATCATCGTATGGGCTGAAACAATCTGGACAAATGTGGCATAATCGTCTCAGTGAGTATTTGATCAAAGAAGGGTATACCAACAATGTCATTTGCCCTTGTGTGTTCATTAAGAAATCCAACTCTGGATTTGCTATAGTAGCAGTATATGTCGATGATATGAACCTAGTTGGAACCCCTGAAGAGCTCAATAAAACTGCTGAATATCTGAAAAGCGAATTTGAAATGAAAGACCTTGGAAAAACGAAATTTTGTCTCGGTCTGCAGATCGATCATTGTGCTAGTGGAATTTTGGTCCACCAATCAGCTTACATTGAAAAAATCATGAAGCGATTTGGCATCGACAAGGCTTATCCACTCAGTACGCCAATGGTCGTTCGTTCTCTGGACATTAAGAAAGATTCATTCCGTCCAAAAGAAGATGATGAAATGGTCCTTAGTCCAGAAGTACCATATCTGAGTGCAATAGGTGATTTGTTGTATTTAGCACAATGTACTAGACCATATATAGCTTTTTCAGTCAACTTGTTAGCAAGGTATAGCTCTGCTCCAACAATTTGTCATTGGAAGGGTGTCAAAGATGTATTGTGATACCTTCGTGGGACAACAAACATGGGTCTCTTCTACTCAAAGAACTCCACAAATGACCAGGTCCTTGTTGGATATGCAAATGCTGGTTTTCTCTCTGATCCGCATAAAGCCCGCTCACAAACTGGATATGTGTTCAAGAATAGGGATACATCAATCTCATGGCGCTCAACAAAGCAAACACTAGTTGCTACATCTTCAAATCATTCAGAAATACTTGCTTTACATGAAGCAAGTCGTGTAAGATCAATGATCCATCATATCCGGAATTCATGTGGTCTAACTTCGAAGACAGACAATCTAACTGTCATCTATGAAGATAATGCAGCATGTGTTGCCCAAATGAAGGAATGATTCATTAAGGACGATAAAACTAAACATATATCTCCAAAGTTTTTCGTTGCACATGAGCTTCAGAAGGCTAAAGTTATTGAAGTCAGACAAATCCGTTCTAATAAAAATATGGCAAATTTGTTCACCAAATCTCTACCAAAGTGCACGTTTCAAAAGTTAGTGCAAAGTATCGGATTACGTCGACTTACCAAACAACTAAATTTGGAGAATGCGGAATCAGGGGGAGCATCCATGATACATGCATGTTGTACTCTTTTTCCTTCGACTAGGATTTTTCCCACTGGGTTTTTCCTATCAAGGTTTTAACGAGGCAACATAAGCATACTTAACACTATATCAACAATCCAGGTAACGTTGTACTCTTTTTCCTTCGCTATGGTTTTTTCCCACTGGGTTTTTCCAAGCAAGGTTTTAACGAGACAACTGATTTTGATATGTGGGCATCCAAGGGGGAGTGTTGAAAATGCTGATGGGTTAGTGAATGCCCACACATATTGGATTTTCAACATTGGCAGATTAATAAAAACATTGGCAGTATTGAGATGTGGACTTTGGAAATGAAGGAGATCGTTTTTCAAAAGATGTATTAACTGTAATGATACGGAGTTGCTCTATAAATAGAGTGCTCTAACTGCTGTTAAAAGATAGAGTGATATACTAAGAAGAAAGGAAAGATTAATAACTTCAGTATCTATTCCTCCCTCTTTTATTTGTCATTCTCTTGTGCTATAGTTTCAGTGTGATATTTTACACCTGCTTCGCTCCTGTCACTAGTAAATGTTATCTCTCTAACTTTTACATATTTATAACAGAATATACCTAATTTAGTGTTTAATTTCAACAATATCTATTGTTTAATCTTATAAAAGTAATTTACCTACTGTATAATTATATGAATATAATTTACCTACTATGAAAATAACTTACCTATTGTTTATTTTATATGAAAATAATGTACCTATCTTTGAATTTTTACAAAGTTAATGTATCTGCTTTGTGAATTTTTAACATTCATTTACCTACCTCTTTTTATGGTATTATTATACATAATGGTCCGTATATAGTTGATCTAATTAGGTTTTGGATTGGGGGGGGGGGGGGGTGTTCACACAAAATTAAAACGTTTGAGAGATATGGTGGTATGATTTTGTAAATAAACACAAATTCATGGACACCTTTATTCAACATGACATCATATTCAAAATTTGGGTTTTATTTAAAAGATAACATACATGTGGTTTTTGTCAAGAATTTAATAGTTGTAAAAGTCTAAATATTAGGAACCCAATATTTTATTGCTTGTCGTGCTTGCTTGATTATTTTACAAATTATAGTAGGGTGGAATCTAGGGCGAATGAACCACTATTTTAGAACTATACTACACTGAACTAGACTTATATATATATATATATATACACACATATGTGTGATATATATGTTATTAAGTACTATGATAATTCTAGAAATCGTGAGGCCATCGCCTCAGGCCTCGAGGTTATTACCTAGGTTAGGCTATACCTAAAACGTATTGGCTTCACCTTTGCTTTTTAAAATATTGCGTGGAATATATTGCGCTATTGTTGAATGAAATATGGCTAGAGTTAACGGGAGAAGTTCATGTTGGGGTTTGGTGGCTTAGATTAGAGTCACATTTGAGTTCCACATTCGCTAGAGGAAGAGCTATGTAGTGCTTTTATAAGTAATGGTACCACACACAATGGTGAAACTACGTGAGGGCGAGGAGTGGCAGTCGCCCCTCCGCTCTCGTCGGAAATGAGAATTCCTGCTCCGGTGATTTGGCTTCTGCTGTTGCGCGGGAGACCGTTTTCAGTAATCGTCATCGTTCAAGAGAAGGACGACGAGTCGGTCTTCCTGTAGAAGAGAGTGAGAGGAGGTTGGTCGCCAATTGAAAAAAATAATAATTGGTGGCGGGTCGCAGTGAAATTTGGTTGTGTGTCCAGATTTGAAAAAAAAAATTGGGTTTTCAAATGCGTAAATTATTGTTTGTGTTTGTACTTATGTTTGAAACGGAGTGGTGATGATGAGAGCAATGACAACCATGGCACACAGACGTGCGGTGATGTTGGGGACGAAAAAGAATAAATGGGTTGTTTGGATGCGTGTCTTCCTTAAACATGAGGGTGTTTGGTTGCTAGTTTTAATAAGGAAAGTGGGACACGTGTTTTAACTTTACCGTGCCTAGGCGTACCAAGTATTGTCCTTATATTTCTACCCCACTTGTTTGTTTACCCATTTCCTCCATCTTTTTTCCTCTTCTGACCCCACCTTTTTTTGTGGTTTATTAACCCATTTCTCTCCTTTTATTTTTATTTTTTATTCTTGTATGTATTTTTATTTTCTCTTTTAAGACTCCTACTGTATTTATCTTAAACTCTCACATTATCTATAAATATTGTATTACTTTTTAAAAATAATGTAAATATTGTTTAATACTTATTTTACCATAATAAATTCATCTAGGCTCCTGCCTATCTCGCCTAGGCATGCTAGGTCCCAGTCCGTTCTTTGACTAGCGCCTAACATTTTTTAGGATCTAATCCTAGCAAATTTAAGTTTCTTACATTGATTTTGATATTATTGCTTACAATCACTTTGGTGGAGCAACTATTTTCTGCTATGAATATTGACTCAAAACTTTGCAACATCCAATGTGAAAACAACCGCTTCGATTGAACCTTACACCTTTTTGAATTTCCCCCATCCCCTTGACAAATCCTGACTTCGCCACTGACCACACACATATTGTCGAAGTTCACACCCGTTTCTCTCCGATGGCTAAAGTGGGAGGACTATCGTCAATACTGACCTCGTACGTGTGGGATTTGTGGGTGTGCTTCCACACAACAATTCCAAATTCTTTCAAATAACAGTAGCAATAACGAAATGAATTCAATGCTAGAACATTTACCTGCCTCTCAACCATGCTACACCCTTAACATTCCTAATCTGAAGAAACATACATTCAATCAACAACTACAACCAACAAGAACAATAAATGCAATTAATCTATTAAGTTTTTTTTTAGTACATCGATATTTTACACTAAGTGAAGGGAGAGTTCGACTAAGCCACACAATAGACAGCCTAATTTGGTATCGAATTCGCTATCCACAAGATTCGAACCTAAGATCTCTTACTTACAAATAAAGAGGAATACCACCAGACCGTAGTGCTGAGTGGCAATACGATATATAGTTGCAACTTTAATCTAACCATCTGATTAAACAAGCCGAAATATTTGAGAGGATCATAAAAGAAAACAGACACCAAAGAGAGAAAACAGAGGATTCATTGGGATACAATTGTCCATTAACCAAAAATGAATACTCTTGTTTTAATACAAATACAATACCCGCAGAATCAGATACAGACCAAGTTACTTTAGTCTAAAGTAGGAGGGGAAATTGCACTATTCATATGAACAGTGTTTTGGACCACATTTCAGTTTAATTACAAGATTGCCACTCGGATGCTTTTAGCTTTTTACGAAGACGTCATCGGTTCGAATGACGGGAATGCCCGTCTAGGGTTAACATCGCACGGTTGGGGTAAAAGTTGGGTGGGCATTGTTGTCAGTTAGGGTTGCATTCGGTGGGATCGATGGCTCAGTGTGGGATTTGGTGGGACGCCATGCTCAGTGAAGAGGAGAGAGAGGGAAGGAGAGAGGGGAAGGCATGCGACTTGCAGAGAGGAGGGAGGGAGGGAAGGAGGGAGCGGGCGAGGGAGCGATGGAGAAGCTTAAAAGCAACTGCAGCAAGTTCAATGGACAGGGTCGCAGCAATGGAGACACCTCGCTCTGAACCATTTCCCCTCTCCTCAGGCGAATGCTGAACAAAGTTTTGAAGGAACAAAAAGAAGAAGACCTACACATAATAGAATCCGATTCACAAGGACAAGAAGAAAGCCAGCTTTTCAACGAAAAAGCTAAAATCAATCCCTTCGACCTCCTCATCGGCGACGAAACCCACGACCACCAGGTTCACTTTTAATTTAATTTTAATTTTTTGCTTTTTTAGTGGATTAAAGAATATGAAACGAATTATAATTTAAAATGGTGAAATTTTGTTGATTTTTGCGTTCAGTGTTCTGAGTGATCATCGAGCTGTGATGGGTTGGTGTTGGATTTGATTCGATTGAGGTAAAAGCTCTGCATGATTGTGACACGGAGAAAATGCTAGAATCTTACCTTCAATCCAAATATCTGATTTTTGTTACAATTGTTAATTTCATTGCAAGAAAATGTGGCGGAGACAATAATTCCCAAATCCTCGAGCTTTCGGATCATACAATCGTCCCACCGTAAAAATTATTGCGATCCCTTATTTAATTGCGTAACCACGTACTTCGGCTATGGATTGCTCTTCGTTTTTGGCCAAGTCATATATTTCTTCCGCAAAATCATCGACTGGTGGAGTGCTAGCAATTTGCAGGTTCCATAATCATTGTACATAATTTTGTTTCTATTGTTTAGTTTTTCCTGTAATTTTATGTAAAAAAAAAAAGCTTTGCTTTGTTGCAAAAATCAGGGTTATGCTCCAATCTGTTTAGGACTTGAAGATTTCTATATTCGCTGGCCTTATCTTCGAATTCAGGTATTTTGTCATTGATTTGATTGTGTTATATTTCTTGAGCTGTATGAAATGGATGCAGCTGGCCCTGCAATTAAGCTTGAATTCCATGGAGTCCCATAAACATAATTATTGATAACTCTGGTTAATTTTTTAAAGTTTTGACTGGTCAGTACTGTTTCAATAGGCCTATTGCAAGTGCTCCTCATGCTTGGTTTGATGTGGTTGAATGCTACTCCAATGACCAGAACAAAACACTCAAGTAACGATTACAAATTTCCTCCAATTTCGCAATTTCATGTATATTTCACGCATTTTGTTATGTTTTCTTGATTTATATTCTCATTGTGTAACTCGGCTGATGCAGGCTAACCAAAAAAACCAGTAGATACCTTAACTTGGGATCTTACAATTACCTTGGCTTTGCTGCATCAGGTAAATATAGATGAAGCTTAAGTTTTACTCATTAAAATTAAAAGAAATATATGAAGCTTAAGTTGGAGGTTGCACCTTTATGCATGATGGAACTAAATTACTTTTGTATCATCTATATTTACCTGTTCTCATAACAGGATTTAAAATATAGAAACATACTGCTTATAGGATATTAAGGTTGAAGTCATTTAGTTCCAAAGATGCCATAACTAATGTATAATTGAGTGAAATGCCAGTTTACATAGATATTGTGCTTATTTGTTTTAGGTGAATTACCAAAAGGAGCTCATCAAGTATTTTGCGAGCACGATCGACCTTGATCATTTGGATATTTAAAGGAGCCATTGATAAAGGGAAGATGACGAGTTGTGAACCTGTGTGCTAATTTTGCAAATTTTGCAGACAAGCAGAAACTCTGGTGCAGTGATCAAACAAGCTTTCATGTTGCGTATTTTGATTAATAGCTGTGAAACCCACTGTGTGTCGCACCACAGACGGTCTCGCCTCCGTCTCCCTTCTCTCGCCTCCGTCATCTTACTCCTCCTTTCTCTGTCTCTGGAATCCTATCGTCATCTTCCTCGCATGCAAGGCTCTGGCCCTTTCAATAGAAACCAAAACGTGTTTCAGGTGCCTAACACAACCTCTCACTACTCACTCACATCAGTTGGTTTTTGTAATTTGAACTTTTCTTTCTGATAAATTTGTATGCTTTCTGGATTTTTTATGGTAGTTTGGACCTTTTCTTTTCTGAATTTGTGTGCTTCTCTGGGGTTTTTATGGCAGTTCTGAGGAAGAGCAAGAAAAAGGAAGAACCAGAATTAGAAGATCTTCCCAAAGAGTACTATGATGATGTGAGTGCCTTTATCCTTTAACTTGACAAAATGGGTGCTCAAATTTCATGTTTTTCTGTGATTATATGAGTAAATTTTTGTACTTTGTTTTTGGGTTTTGCCAAATTCAATGGTGGTATTTATGGGTTTGATATTGATTTTCAGTTAACAATGACTTTGGGGAAATTGATTGACCCTGCATTCAATGTAACTTTTCATGCAGTTACATACTGATGAAATAGAATTCAATTTTTTCATTCCCTTTTTTTTTTTTTTTATAATGCAGTTACATTTATATGATGATTTATTGCATATATTCATCTTTTAGTTTCTAATTCTTCATGCAGTCTTAAGCCATGAAGGATTTGATAAACCCACAATTGATAACAATGTGTGGCGGCACCAACGGTTTTGGACAAGGAACAAGTAAGTACCATTTTGCTTCATTGTTCCAAAGTATTATGTAGAGATTGCTTTAATATCTTGGCTTCTTTGCTGTTTGTGGGTGTTTGAGATAGGAGTTAGGAGATCTGGTTTAAGTTTTGCAGAGAGAGCGAGAGATAGGGGGTGTCCTAGAGAAATGTGGGAGGATTTAGGTGAGGGATTTCAGGGATTTGTTTAGGGTTTCTTTTTTGAGATTTGCATACAGAGAGATCGGACAAGGGAGAGAGAGAGAGATGGGAGGATTTTCTGCGAGGGTAAAGGGAACGGGTAAGGGAGGTATGGGTATGGGTAGGGGATGGAAAAGCATTTCGTTTTCCATTTGCTTCCTCAAACCCGAGGGATTTCTGCGATTGCAGAGAGAGAGATGGGGGTGTCCGTTGGGTGCCCTTTAATTGTCACTTTTGTGATTTGTCCACCCTTGATTGTTGTGTGATTCATTTTCACGAACGTTCTATTCCCAAGATTTCATATTATTCATTCATTTTAATTTTGATATTGTTGTGCTTAATCTCTGTTTTATTTTATTGGGTGATTAGATTAACAGACCTTGGATATTTGAAATCCCTGGTCTATAATCCTCTTGATTCATGGTTTTAACGCCTCCTGATAAAATAACTACAACGTTATCACTTCTTTCATCAGATAGATTTAAACATTCTACCCATTATTGAGTTTCTTTAACGAGTCTCACCCATTTTTTCATAAAATTAGATGAGGTGGCTTCATACCATCTCAGAGTATTTTCAGAATATAATATGATATTTGATTCTTTCTCTTTTTTCCCACGAGTCTCAATTTGTATTTGAAACAATGTCTAATAAACTTACCAGATCTTCATCACTTATCATACTATTACAGGTTTTGTTTTAAGGTTCTGATGGATAAAGCAAAAGCTCCTACCAATTTAGCGGAGTGAACCAAGAATTCAGGGCTTTTATTAATGACATATCACAGGCCATTTTAAAGGTAAATCTAGATGCCAATCTATGCAATTTAATTTTTACTTTTAGCATGTTCCGAGTGACCTTTGAATTTACATGTTTAGTTGTTTTCGTTTTACTATCCTAATAGGTATGTGTGTATTACTATTCTGTTTGTCCCCATTCTCTGGTGGTGTTTACTGCATTGTTTCTACACAATCTCTAATGGTTCCATTGCTGGACATAAAAGAAATTTCGACTATTTTTTTTTCTATTTATTTATCTGCATGTTATTTTGGTTTGTTGAAATTTCGATTATAGTTTGCTTTGTGCTGGATGTAAAAGGTTTTTCTTCAATACACGTTTAACCATGTTTTTCACGGTGGATCACTTTCGTTGATTGCAGGTTCGACAGAAAGTTGAAGAACACATATGATCACCTACTTTTTATGAGGTCCTGCTCATACTTAGTTGTTTATTTTAGCATAGATTTTACACTCTTACTTTTAGGGTGTGTGTGTGTGCGCGCGCATTTGAAAAAGTTTGTTCTCCTTGGTGATAGAATTTGGCATCTTTCAGTACACGATGGAGGTATCCAGGTCTCTCTTTTCTCTCTTTTCTCTCTTTCCCCCTCCGTAATCTCTGTGAGAGACGAGTGCATGGTGCATGTGTCTTAATTTATTCAGATTAAATGTGTCTTATTCATGCAGTTAAGACGGGTGCATTCAAGTCCCGCAGCAACGTGCGGGCATATTTTCTCGTTTTATCTATTAAAACAGCATGAACTCGCTTTTTTATTGCTTTCCTTCATCTTGTGCCACTTTCTCGGAGCAATTCTTGTACACAACGATTGTATATAAAACGTTACTCTAACAATTAACTAGTCACTTCATCAGAACGACATGATATATGAATGTCTTATTGCGGGAGAGGCATTAGCAAACCCCCAGTTTTGCACACCCGTTGTACGCAAGAAATTTTCACTCTTACAAATGAAAGGAGCTCATCATATTTTTTGAGGTTTCACAAACTATATATATGCAGCCACAGAGCATCAAATTCTAAACTTGTGAGCTGGTTTTTGGCCTAATGAAATCCACAAAATCATCCAATGCAGCCGCGGAGCTGGCCGGAAACCCGTCCTCAAACTTCCGCCCTATCTCCAAGGCCCGCCTCTTCATATCTTCGTCGCCCATCAGCCTCTCAATCCCTTTCAATATATCTTCTTTCTTAACCAATTCTTCAAAACTTTCACAAACTCCATAACCTACCTTGAGATGCTTTTGCACCAGCTTGGCATTGCAATACTGGTCCCCCCTCATGGGCCACCCCAAAATGGGGACCCCACGGCAGACGGCTTCCACGGTCGAGTTCCACCCGCAGTGCGACAAGAACCCGCCTGTTGACTGGTGGCTCAGTATCAGCAGCTGCGGTGCCCATCCGCATATGATCAAACCCCTCTCCCCCACTCTGCTCTCCAGCCCGTCCGGGTTGTACCCGCCACCCACCCCCATTTGGATGACCCAGATGAATGGCCGGGTCGACTCTTCCAGCGCACTCGCCAGTTGGGGATACTCCTCCGCATTGGGACCCACTTCGCTGCCGAAGGCCACGTACAAGACGGACCCGCGTGGCTTTGAGTCCAGCCACTGAACGACGTCGTCTTCGGTGTAGTTCGATTGGCGCTGGTTTGCTTCGACCGGACGGTTCGGGTTCGGGTTCCGGTTCCGGTTCCGGTTCCAGTACGTTTCCGGCAATAGTGGGCCCACACCCCATACGGGCATCCCCATCTGATCTTTCATGTAGTCGATGAACACACGGTCGATGAAGTCACACGTGTTGAACATCAGAGCTATGGAGCCTTCTATTTCTGGGACCCAGGGAGGTCGGTCTCCTGGTTTAGGCGGACCACCACCACCACTTCTTCCTTTTCCTCCTCCTCCACCGCCCGGAGGCCGGTTCGGAACGCCACGTGGAGGACCGGCTGGCCTTCGTTTAAGATCGGCAATCGAGAGAGCCATGTGGTCGGGCAGGCCGGGAATTGGTCGGAGCTCGTCGGGTCGGATGTCACCGACGCCGACCTTCCACGCGCCCCACTCGATGGAGGCGGCGGACGCGCCAAAGGTGAAGAATCCGATGACCGGCACGTGGAATCTCCAGAAGACCTCCTTGGTCCAACCCATTTGAAAGTCGACGATGGCGCAGAGAGGGAGGGGCGAGTCGGGAATATCGGAAAGGCTGGCGAGGTGGTCGTGGAGGTCTTGTGTCGCTTGGTAGCGGAGCGGGTCGGGTCCTGGATTGGGTGGGCCCGGGGAGGCTGTGAGTTGGAGGATTTTGGCGAGGGGGTTTTGGGTGAAAGAGGAGGAGGAGGAGGAAGGAATGACGAGGGTAGTATGGTAATTTCGGGAGATAAGGTGGTTGCAGAGCTCCGCGCAGGGTTGGAGATGGCCACGCCCAGCTCCTGAAACCACAAAAATCTCACCGCCATCCGCCATCGCCATGTATAATAGAAGAAGAATGGTGAGGATTTGTTAGTTATAGAAGAACTAGACAGTTGACTGAACAAGTCAAAGTGACATATAGATGTTTGACTTTCAGCTTTAGACGTAGCTACACATTAATCTTGAGGGATATCAATCAGTTTGTTTTTTGTCAAAATTAAAAGTTAGATTTAAATTAATGTTTGGTTCAATTTTCTTTCTACTTCTTTTGTTCGATTTAATTTCGGTTCAATTTGGTTTCGGATTTGTGTGCAGATTCAAATTGCTGGATCCCTCTAACTACCAGTTTTCATGGTTGAAAGGTTAATCATGATGGGTGCTAAAACACTCATTCCAACATCCATCCATGGCCCCTTGATCCACGAAGAGAGGTCCAACGGACCCTATCTGAAGAAACAAGTAACTTGACTGCTGAAAAGAGGGATGCGCTTGTCCCACATCGGCGGTGAATGCTGTTTATCACTTCTTTATATAGAGAAGCTAGGCAACAAGGCTTGTCCCTTCGGGGACATCCGATAAAATTGGAACGATACAGAGAAGATTAGCATGGCCCCTGCGCAAGGATGACACGCATAAATCGAGAAATGGTCCAAATTTTTTTTGCACTTTTTCCGTGAAATTGAATTGGATTCAGAAGCTTCTTTTCTTTGTTTGTTCTTTGTTTTCTCACCATTTTGGCGTTAAATGGAATGCAGATTTGAGTTTTAGAGGTTGGGAAGTAAGCAAGCAAGCATCTTTGACGGCTCGTATTCCAGGTTTGCCTACTAACTGTCTGAGAAAAACGACTTTGTTACTGTGTTCCGCTAAAGATTATTAAGCATATAGTTTACTGTGTCCCTTAGTATTTCTCAACGCATATGGTAACGAAGATAGCGTATACATTACAATTGCAGATAATGTATGTATTATAGTTACACATATTTTAAAGAAATTAATCTCAACAAACAATAATTTTTCTGCATTTTTCGTTAACGTGCATTGAAGGAAGAAACAGAAATCTGGCCATAACTGAGCACAAACTAAGAAAGAATGAACTTGCTTCAACTTTGAAGTGTAGCTCCGTAAAAAACAAAAACAAACACTTTCAGTTAGATTTTAACCAGACATTACTTATTTTTCCAAAATCCATGATCATCTCTGTGTAATTCTTAACTTTGACAGGAGTTATTTAACCAATTCATGAAATGATCACAAACCAGATCATTTAATCAACTTGGTACATTTTCGAAAGATGACTTTCGCGGCTAGCCTGAAACTTGGCAATAAGTTTGTCTCTAGACGGCCAATTATCTTTGATTATAGGAACATCTGCAAAAGTTGCCGCCCATGCTGATAACAATTGAAACTCTTCTTTGGTCACCATTTTTCATTTCTGCTACGTCTTCAAACACACTCACATAGTGTGCGAGCCATCCAAGTGCAATATCCGCAAATCCAAGTTTCTCTCCGCCAAAGAATTTCTTTCCCTTCAGCTCTTCTTCCAAGTACTTCAAGTTCTCCTTGGCTTTTACAATAGCTTCCTCTTGCTCTTTCCCTTCATAAAGGATTCCCCAATGGATGGCAAAACCTTCATAGAAATCACAAACCAAACCGAATAATCACATATCGAAACTAGATTATGCTATTAACTACAATTTTCTTTTAATTTGCTTCAAGCATGAGCAAGTAGAGTAATGTCATATGCATAATACACCACTACATGAAAAAATGTAGCCAATTATCCTGCAGTTTACAGCAGAAATTTGCGAACTGATCAGACAGCACATCTTCTTACTAAGATTGCGGTTTTCTTTCCTTATTTTTCAGGTAAGTAATGATGGTTCTGTTTAGCTACCTGATGTACTTTCAGTCGATACTTTTAATTATTGTGCAAGAAAATATCTGATTATGAAAGGCTAGTTTAGATTACCTTCTCATCGCCATATCTGGCCCAAAAGCTGCAGTGGCTCGCTCAAGAGGATCTTCCGGCAGTAAGGGATTCTCCATCCAAGTTTCGTTGACATATTCAAGAATTATGAGTGATTCAACAACTGCATTTCCATTGTGCAGGAGCACTGGAACTTTTTTATGAATAGGGTTGGACTGAAGAAGTAAAGGGCTTAGGGCTTTTGTTCAAAAGATCTTCGTGGATTGTTTCATAAGGGAAGCCTTTGAGTTGCAGCGCCCAAACTATTCTCAGAGAAAAAGGGCTGGACCATATTGTAAAGTGCTTCACTTCTGCCATTTTTGTTAATAGTTTGAGCTATCTTGTGCTAGGCAAGCAGGCCTTTTATGCTTAACTTTCAGTGTGGAATTTTGCTATGATCTCCCTAGTGTTTGTTGTAATTATTATTGAAGACTTCTATATTGTCAAAATATGAATTGCTCTCTGAATCTGTTACATGTTTCTATCTAATTTTTAGAAATGACAGCCACGCACTATTTTTCTGTTTCTCCGACACTCTTCTTTATTTTAGCTATTGGATTTGACAAATGAAACAAAAACAAGAGACATGATTAAACAACAGGTTGCATAGGGAAGAAAAAACAAAGTGCGTGGTTATCAATTTTCTTAAAATATAAATTTTATAGGACTTGATAGAAGTCAAGTTAGAAAAACATCACCGTTGTGAAATTAGGAAAATTTAGAAATTGATGCCCGCGCATTGCTGCGGGATTAAAAATTGTATAGAAGATTATATTCGAAACATATGAAAGCTTGTGAGATAGAAGATTAATACTGTTTACATTCAAAATGTTATAAAAAATTTATATGCAAAATATTTAACTGACGATTTTTTTTTCTTTTCTATTTCATGCATTATGTTTGATATATATACAATACCTAAGTTCCATAATACATAAACTTCATAACTTAATTCACAATCGATCGTTAAGAGTAACAATCTTCATCAAAGGGAGAATTGAAATGTAGTTTCAATTCACAATCGATCGTTAAGAGTAACAATCGCCCACTGCCTCGCTAATTGGAACCTAATGGATCGCACACCAAGTAAGGATGAAAGTGAAGAAATATAAATGATATGGATAAGCAATTAAATGGTTTAATTGAGAATGATCAAGATTAATTAATTAGTTAATTAATTATATGAAAGGTTCGTATTGGGCTTTCAAGTTAGTTTCTGGTCTCGGGGCCCAAAAGGGTTTTTGGTGCACAAGGCATATTGACTTTAAGTTGTGTGACAACTAAAACGAAATAGAAATTTACCCAAATACAAAGTCAAAACCGGCCAAAGGGTGAGTGGTAGCAAACAGGTTAATTCCAAGTTTGCCTCTCACATGTGGGGTGGTATAAAGACATCTTTATAGTCATTCTCTCACTAGGGTTTTCTTTGTGGCAAAAGAGCAAAACTCTTTCTCTCTTTGTCTTCCAAAGAGGCCGGCTATACTTAGAGGAAAATAGCTAGCAATCTTCCTCCCTCAAAGTCATCCATTTCATCTTCACACCTCATCCTTGGTGTGGAGACTTAGAGACACTAAACTTTAGGTATTATTGGAGTTCCTATCCTCAAATCCTCAAGGAGCAAAGGAGAAGCAAAGAAGCAACCATCCAAGGAGCAAAGGAGGTGACTTGAAGGCCCTCCACTTGGGTGAATCCCTTGTGTAAACAAGGATGAGCTTCAAGGGCAATGAAACTCAAACTCTCTCCTCTCTTTAATTTGTTAAAGAGTCTTTTGGTTCACCATTCACTAGGCTTTGAAAGTCATGGGTTTTAGAATTGTTTTTTAATGCATGCCTACTTTAAAGTGTTATTTGCTTGCTTATGTGTTCAAATGTTCTCACATGTTCTTAGTTAGGACAAAAATTTTCCTTTAAAATATGCCGGAAAACTCACCATGAAACCCAAAGTTTTTGCAAGATTGACGATTTCCTGAAAACCAAGCTTTTCTAGGTTTAAACTTTTTTCCCGAAGGCAACAGATCTAACACTCTTGCAAAGAAAATTTGATCACGAATTGAAAAAAAAAAATGAGAGAGAGAGAGAGAGACGAACCTTCTTGCGGAGGCTAGCGATTCGGAGCTTGAGAGAGAGATTGAGAAATTTGTGGAAGCAAATGGAAGAGCCCTGCTTTTCCATCTTTCTTTCGTTCTAGGATGAGCAACACGTGCATAGCAGGAAGATGGAAAAGGCACATGGATGAGGACGCATGGGCAGCGATGTGCACAGAGAAACAAAAAGCAAAAAAACAAGAAGAAGGCGGAGCAATAAGGGACGCATGGGCAAATGAGGGTAAAACCGCCTTTTTCTTGTGAAAAAAAAAGCACAAAAAATGCCAGAGAAAGAAGCATTTGGAGAGCATTTTCATCCGCTCACTGTCCGTGAACAATGCACCCGTTTGGGTTTAAGTATAGGTGCTAGCCTTCATGCAGGCGCTCATGCACATGCAAAAGACATGTTTTGAACCACGGCATGCTACGTGTGACTTACACATTTTAAATGTATTTATATGCGAATTGACAAAATGAAAGTCAAATATTTGAAGTAAATGAATAATCTTAGATCATGCTAGAAGAAACCCCTCATAAACAAATTAAAGCAGTTGAACCTATATAATAAAATCGATCTCTATTGAATTTACATTAAGAATAGAGAAAATAATATTTAATAAACAACTTATTGAATCACATTATCACTAGCCCATTGTGAGGCTAAGCTCACCTCCCTCTCCCTTAGTGTAAATAAATTATCGTTTGTTAAAAAAAACAATCATTTAACAACTAATTTAATCACATTATTATGTGAGTGTGAAAGATCATTTTTATAACCAGCATTACACGTCTCTTAAGACGTTTTGAATAACTGATTGAATTACATTATTGCTAGCCTATTGTGAGGTATTAATTATAAAAAGAAAAAAAAACTGTACAAACAAAATTAATTATTAAAAAACACTGTTAAAATGACAAAATATCCCTGTTTATTGGGGAAAACACTGTTCATTGGACCCTTGACTTTATATATAAGATATTATGTGGAGAAGGTGAGGGGAGAGAAAAAGTGAAAGGGTTTTTGTGTGAAATGAAATGATGATTGGGTTCTGTGATGTAACCAAAGGAGAGAGGGTTCTGTTTGTTTTGTTCCAAAGTGTGGGACGTTTGTTTTTTGTCCAAGCCTCCAAGGTGCAGGCTATGGTAGAGATGCCCCTTGAAATATGGGCAATCAAGTCAGACTATGGGTTGAAACAATCCAATAATATGGGTTCATTAAATGTTCTTCATAAAAAATAGCCAACTGGATTTATACATACAGGGTTAGGATTTTTTTTAACACATTTTGTACGGTTCATTTCGTTCTGACCCACACACACATATATGTAAATTTTGTTTTTCATAACTCTTCTAATCCAGTCAGCTTAAAATTGGCCACAATTATAATTATGGTCAGGGAGGTGATTTTTGTATTATTATTATTATTTTTTAACAAACGATATTATCTACACTAAAGGAGAGAGGTGGGGTTAGCCTCACAATGTGCTAGCAATAATGTGGTTCAAACTCGCCTTTGGTGAGAATCTAACTTAAAACCTCTCACTTACAAGTGAAGAGGAATATCACTAAACGGTAGTACCAAGTTTAGAGTCCGTAACTCTATTCACCCTTCTATCAGTTGATTAACCGCTATTTTTAAGGGCCATTGAATGGGCCTTTTTAAAAGCCATAAATAAACGATCCAAACTACAGTCAAGTCTTTGAGCCCAAACCAAACTTCTTGGCCAACTTCTTGGCCCAATTCTCCCAGCTTCTCTATCCTTTTTATAATTTACCGACCAGTGGCGGAGTAGACTGAAGAAACACAAAAAGACTCAGTGATGGCAGCCGTTCCGCCGTCGTCGTTTAAGGCAAATTCGAGCTCTTCCGCCGCGGCGGACCCCAAACTCGGTCTCTTGAAGCAGATACGGAGCCACGAGGTCGCAATTGCAGAGCTCGGTGCTCTTTCATCTTCCCGGGTAATATATATATGATTTATTTCGAAACGAAAAACCAAAATTTATCATTTATTTTATTTATTTGGTCAATTAATTCTTGTAATTTGATATGCAATAACAGAGTTTAGTCAATTTCTATGCCCTGCATATCATACTTGCTAAAAATTTATATCCATTGTGAGCATGTATTTTTTTTTCTTTTCCAAAAGACGATATTTTGTTCTAAACTACTCTAATTTATGCGGAGAAGGGTATTCGAAATCGGGTGCAAATGGCCAATTGGCCTAACTCACGTCTGTGTAAATTTTAAAGTTTACGAAAGGAAGTGTTATTAGCACTCCAAAAATCTCATTCTACACTCCTCACAAGTGTATTTTTCTTTCCTAATATAGAAAGTTTGGAGTGTAAAATGAGATTTTTGGAGTGCTAATAACAATTCCCTTACGAAATTGGTACTTACATTTTAAAGTTTTATGATTCTGTTCATGGAAAACTGTAGCTAGAATTATAACATTAATAGTAATTAGGCATACATTAATTTTTCGCTGATAGCAATTTATGTACCGTGGTTTAATTGCTTGTCTGATTGTTACTTTTAATTCTCGAAAACCAGTGAGCTCGAATTTTTCAATTTAACTACAAGCTCATTGCCAATTCCGGTTCTCGTCATCTTATTTAGTTTGAGAGCCTTTTTAGTTTACAGAGATGTAAGTAGAGCTCTTTCTTGATCCCAGGGTGTCTATCAGAAGAATGGCAACTTGTTTTTTCGTACAACAATCGAGAAAGCATCGGCATCTGAACAAAGTAACAAGTTTTGCATCAAATCTGTGGTATTTCTCTATTCGTTTAAACTTTAAGCAGCCATAATGATTTTCTTCTTGATTGTTTATTGTGCAGAACATTTTGATTTGGCTAAAGCAAGACTAGGAAATCTGAATTCTTCTTGATATGACTTTGTTTGCGATGGTTATAGTTCGACAGCCTCTTAAGGTAAAATGCCTACCAAGTGTTGTATTTGAACGATAAAGATAGACGATTCCTTTCTATCATTATCTTTCATCAGGCTAATGATGGCTTGAGTGCTTACCATGATCCTGTCAACGAAAGAGTCCTTTTTCTATTACCTTTGACTGACTTCTGCCTCTGTTTGCAATATGCTTTTCCATGCATTTTATTTTCTCTCTTATATCTATTGCTTACGGCAAATTAATTTTTGCTGTTTAAGGAGAATTATAGGGAAATCTTATAAAATTATGTGTTATTGTATCAGTATACAAAGTAGTCTTTACATGTTATGTGTCAATTCTTGTCAATTTTTAAAAATAAATCAAGTACACTGTTGGTGGGTAAAATGCCAACCCAGAAACACATTAGTAATGAAAAAGATTGGTATATACTCTACCTCAACAAATATAAACCAAGACGTATGACTCAGAAAACAGCTGCTTTCCAATCAGCTAAAATACTAGACAGAATGTTCCAAATCTCAGAAACACAGAAGCCCAAGGGGAAAGCTAAATTCTGAGTGAGTTTTGTTCTTTTTTTTTTTTTTTTTTTTTTTTCCATATGGTTGAATAGGGGTAAATGATATATATATTATAAGCTGATATTAGTATCAAATCCAGTTCGATTTTGATGAATAAAGAAGGATTATGGGAACCTAGAAAACTTGTTCCTGGCTAAAGTTTGTGGAAAATCGGTCATGTTTTTCTTTAGGCTACAAGAGATATTGGGGGTCGTGGGAATTTAACTGAGAACCATGGGTGCATGGGGTTAACGCTCTTAACTAACTGAGGAACAAGCCTCTTGCAAGAAATGGTACGTTTTCAAAAAAGAGAAATTGGGTAGAGTCAATAGTTACAGAACTGTCCTCAATATAACATAGAGAATCACGAGGAGTATGCTTACCAGAAGATAATGATAGGGGGTTTAAGTCTCTTAAACGGATGGTGTATCTGATATCAGCTCAGCATCGAGTAAACATTATGATTTGAGTATGTCTTGATGTCCAACTGGTTTATTGAAATATTAAATTTTCATCTACATGCAGCTAAAATTTGGCTACGATGTTTTAAATAACAACTCAACCAATATAAAATTTGTTAGAATGAAAGCTATAACTAACCTTTATAGTTGCCCACTCTATGTTTGTATCCCTCCAAATCTTGTATTCCTCTCATAGGTTTAAATTTAATCAAAGTTTACAATTTTTTTAATGGGAAGAGATTATACTCCTTTGAGCTTTACGAATCAGAAGACTAAAACTAAGATTTAGCTCGAAATTTTGTTGTTCACAGGCTTTTGTCAGACTGACCTTTTCTTGCAAGGGCACAGCCTTTTGGGAAATTGTTGATAATGAATGATTTGATACTTTAATTGGTGTTGTGAAACAGGATAATGAACGGGTGAAGCGCTTCTTGTTGCAGACTCCTATTGGCTTTGGAGTTTACGGGACTCTTTTCTTTGCTTTTGGTACCCCATCGACGCTACTCATTGTTTATTTCTGAAACGTCAGTTTCTACCATGGATATTTTGTAGAAGAATAGTTGTGGCAACTTTAGGAGAGGGGCGTTATGTCGTAGATTTTCCTTTCCTTTTCTTTTTCTCTAGTACATCTGTAATTTTGCTCTTACATTGCGTTCATATTTTTTAGATAACCATAATTTATCTATCATTTCGCCAAAAATGCATCGTTTTGTATGGTAAGAGTCCAGATTTGAATTATTGGCTTTGGTAATTGGCTTTTCATAATCTGAAACCTATTCCTACTGAGACACTTTGAGAACATATACTGAGCAAAAATCGAATCCGTAAAGAGTTATCTGGTCGGAACAAGATATTCCCAAACACCAATCCATTGGTTGGCTAGCACCAACTGCCAAGGGATTGCAGAGTTTGGGGTTAAGGAAAGGAAACGATTTTGGCACCAATCCATCCCTTTAAAGTGGCATTCCTCGCGGACAAATCACGCGTGCAAGCATCTTTCTTCTTGTGCATCGGATTACAAGTTGCGAGTACAGAGCAATGACTCCTTACGAGTAACGAGTCAAGCAGTGTTCTTAAAGAAATTTCGTGACAGTTACAAGGATGAAGTAAAACGGTTAACTTACAAAAAGATTACTCTTTATATATGAGAAGTTCAAACACCATTCTCCTTTTACATTATTGGAAACCACACACACCCAGATTGTCTATATGATAAAGTCTGCCTAAATAGACCATAGAAGGATTGAACTGAGAACAAACTTGTGGCTAATCGAACTCCTGGCGCGCTTGCTGCAACAACAGGACACTAAGAGTTATAAGGGATGCATAAACTGAATTGGGTAACCTTTGCACGACCTTTCCGACCCCTGGTACGCCCTCGGTAGCTCTCTTTGTCGCCATTGCCACCGCTGGTGCTGCAACCAGTGTGAGGATCAGTCCCTGGCTGACTACAACGAACGTGTCTGCTGTCAACTGCTTGATGAACTTCGCAAACTCTTCCCGGTCAATTTCTCCGTCAAGATTGAGATCGTTTTCCTGCAAATATCAAGGGTAAACATTATTAAACGAATCAAACGAGTTTCTCTGAAGGCAAGTCGTTGATTGAACATTTTCTAAAAGAGAATAACGAGCTCAGAGTCTCCCGACGGTTTTTATAGGTTTTCTGAACGAGACACCTTAGATAGATTCTCAACGTGGATTCTTACCTAACAAACAGCAGCATCAACAATCTTCCTTTTTATAACAAACTGCAGAAACTTAAACAACCAAAGTCGACAAACACAGTTTCCATCAATGTCCAAACACCATCCAAAATTAATCCCACGTTTCAATCACATTTCCTGAACTAGGGAATTGCTAACGAGACATGAACGATACTTAACTCACAAAGTTTTATAACATCCGACCCGACATGCACGCCACAAACAACAATCGACCTTCTTATCATTTCATGCCTTCAGGCAAGATGTCTCGATGGAAATTTTACATATAAGTAGGCATTAGAAACAGTTTATGAAATAGGTTCCCTCTTTTCAGAGAACTAGCCAGGCGAAGACTTTCTTCAGTGCCTCGGCCAACAGGCCTACTGAAACAAGATGAATTTTGCGGCCAAACGGACTTATCTTCAAAGTTTCTAACATCTAAGTGCTTAATCGGAACAAACTGAACTTCGGTAATCAGAAGATGAAGAAACTTAGAGTCTACAGAGCAGAATAAATTGGTTGCGTATATAGAACCTCAAACAAACTGGTCACATCCTGCTAAACCAGACTACGTAAAGAAGGACCGAGAGTTGCTTCTCTCTGACCACAGCAACTTAAACGTGTTTCAGTTCATTTTCCATGCATAAGATAAAGAGTATGGTATATTGGTCTAGCTGTCAGAGGTTTAGAATTGAAATTTACACACCAAAGATACGAATCAAAGCTACATCGCTTGTGAGAGTAATTACTCACTGTGCTCAAAAGATTGAAAAACTTATAAGAATATGTGCAGATAACTAGCTTTCCATAACCGAAAACGAAAATTGGATCACGAATCTTATTTGCCTAATACTGGGGACTACAACTACAACTTGACTTTTGCAGCACAGCACCTTAACTCAAGAAACATAACAGATGTATATGAAATGCGCTGCTAAATTGGATACATACCATTGAAATTTCAAAAGATATTATCTTATTTGTAAATGGTTTGAGTCTAACAAATTTCATTTCAACCGCTTGATTGTATCCGACGAAAAAAACTAGAGTACCTTCATCATAGCTTTGACTAGATCCTTGGAGGGTGGATCAAAATGCGGGCCGGGTAAACGCTTATTGATATCACTAGAACAGGAAGATTAAACAACAATCAGCTAAAATTAGCAGCATTATTTAACAATCAGTTAAAAAAAACAATCAGAATACGTTTAGCACGAAAAGCTCCTCACTTGTACACAAGTAGTACACCGATGTACAGATCCTCAAAATTCAAGTTAGCCCTTCCTGTCTCATTTTTAAAATGATCAAACACCTTATCTGTAATCCTCCTTATTTGCTTTTGCCTCCATTGCTTACCTGCAATCCAGAAAATTATCAGATACCTTATAAACATATATATAATTAACGGTTGTTTCATGTCCGTAATTGTAACATAAAATGGCAGACCGTCTGTGCCGACGGATATCTACAAACTTACTTATGGATAATAATTCTATTTTTCGATGCGCATAGAGGAATATCAAACTGATGATATCCATACACCATACTATAAATTGATACATAAAATCCAGTACAAGAACAAGATAAATGGAAACATGGGTATTCAAAAAGGTGACTTTCAGCTGGATCACCAAAACAACTAACACATGAGTCCACAGTTCAACATCATTTGCAGATCCTACAAGTTTTCAAGGATGGAGATTGGAGAAGGCATCTAAACAAAAACTACAGATTCAGAAAAGGAAGAAAAAGAAATAAAACCCAACAGAAAACAGGGAAAGCTCAGAACTGGAAAGAAAACATTAACACGATGTCGAAGGAATAGAGTTGTACCTTGTAATCTGTCGAGGATCTGTCCCATGGCGCAGTAGTGAGCTCAGTACAGAGATTTTTGCGAGTTGGTTGGACGATAAGTTGAGAATAAGAGAGTAAGAGGAGGTGGTGATCCCTTGGCATCGGAGCTTTGTATTGACTTTTTCAGACAGCGTAATCATTAAGACGCGATCCACTGTGTTTGAGACACTTGGACCGTACCAAGTGCCCGCCCCAACAAAATAAATATAACAAATAAAAATGGATAACTTGCCAGGTATTTTAAGTTGGAGGTATTACACGAATTTGATATCTAATAATTACTAACAGTTATTGTGCTTTGATACTAAAGAATAATTTTGTGTTACGGATGTTTTTATTATTAAATATGATTTGCATAACTATTATTTTTTTTTAAATTTCATCTATCAATTTTTCGTATAAATAAGTGCTACGTATCATTAAAAAATTAGAATTTTAACGAAAAGTTTTGTGTATTATTCACTTTAACGAAAAATCACATTTTTACACTCAAAAGTTAATCCTGATACTATTCACTTTATCTTTTATTTTGTCCTTATCGTTCTCATTATTTTCTATTACATATCAATATAAATATTTTATATGAAAATAAAAACAAGTTTACCAATGAAAAAACATAAGGAAGCACAAATAAAACTGTTTTCCGGCGCTGAGTCGAACCAAGAAGTCAAGCATACAGTAATCCCAAGTTTTGATTTGCTACAACTAATGAGTGATGTTGAATGTATTATAAAAATATATTGGCCTAATCGGGATAAACGGTTCTCATGGTGATAAGTTAATCGAAAGATGGGCTCGTGGTAAAAAAAAAATTAGGATTTAAACCCTCGTGATGTAGTCTTTTAGCAAATTTAGTCCAAAAGTAGTTGTTCGTCAAATGTTTGTTAAATGCAGAGGTATAAATGTACTTTAACGTGTGCATCTTCCTCTCCCTGTAATTTGTTCACTTTCTTCTATTTGGGGATGCTGTATTTTGCATATCTTGCATATCAGCAAGCACATAGATTGCTTCAACTGGACCAGTACATGGATTCCGTAATTTGCTCCTTCCACCACCCTGCTAGTGATCACAGAGGAAGGTCTAGTGTAGGAAGTCACCCTACATGCAGTGTTGGACTGAAGAATTTATAAGCAAAGGAATGTTGTTAGAGTTTAGGCTTTGGTGCAGAGGCTTGGTCAGACAACAGAAGCAGCTAATGATATGAATCTGTGATTATCTTGATCACAATTAGTAAGGTATTAGTAGATTAAATAATAAGTATTAGTTGAGTGATCAATTATATATGGGCTCATGCTCTTGGATGTAAGCAACAAATATATTTTACAAAAGAAATTATATACAAACAAATAAATTGGAGCTATGCTTCTTCCTTCTGTCCTCGTCTTCCATTGCCATTGCTTCTGCAAATTAGAGCTGATTGGATCATACTATTTATTGAGAGGCTCTTCGGACCCACTTACAAAAAGGTGAAACTTTTGGTTGATTTTTTGTTTAAAGTTATAGAATTTGATTGAAAATCTGAAGCGGGTTTTCTGTTGATATTTGTGGGTTTGCAGGATGATTTTGTTTTGAGGAAAAAAGTTGGGTGAAAGTGCTTTTGGAGTTGTTTAAAGAGTTTCATTGGCTAACAAGAAGCCTTCTTCCAAGTTAATAAAGTAATTAATCAATTCAATCTCTTTACATATTTTTGAACAATTTTTTGATTAATTTGTTTGTGCAATTTTTTGACCTGTTATACTGAAGAATGTACATGTTATGGAATGAATGTGGTGCGCTAACGTGTTGATTTTAATTGTTACTAGAAAGAAGGTGACTTGGTGTTAGATAAATGTGCGAAGAGCGTGTGCGAAGAGCTGTGTTGATTTATGTTCGGCTTTCTTGAGGTGTTGCTCTATAATACAAAATACAACATCCCGAAATGGAAAGAAAATGAAAATACAAAATTAGAGAGAGAGAGCTGAGAGACGAGAAAGAAGAATGTGCACACGTTAAGGTACATTTTCTCCTATATTGAGCGGAAAAATCACTTTTGAATCAAATTTACTAACGGATTACAACACGAAGGTTTAAATTTTAATTTTTTTTACTACAGAGACTATCTTCTAATTATCTTGTCACCATGAAGATAGGATAAGCCAAATATATTTACACACATTTGGAGCAAAAGGTAAAATAAAATGACACACACCAGAAGATGTTCTATTACGAAAAGATACAAGGGGAGGGAAAGTCCATAGGCAAGGGCCCATAAACATAAGAAAATCTTCCACATATATATAAAATAAATAAAATAGAAAATGATGGTTTTTTTAATCCTTCAACGATAAAATCAACTAGTTCAGCATTTAATAAATTGTATTTAAAAGTTATGTCAGTATGAAAAATAATGTAAACACATATAATAAGATTTAGGATTTTTATCACAAATGGTTCCTGAAATTGATCCTCAATATCAAGATGGTCTCTGAAATTAAAAATCAATCAATGTAGTCCTTGAAAATAGGTGTTGCAAATCAATATTGTTCTTCCGTCACAATTCCATTAAAAATTTCATTAAATGCTAATCTGGCATATAAATGGGCATCACAAGATTTATTGGTTTTTATCACAAATGGTCCTTGAAATTGACTCACATCATCAAGATGGTACCTGAAATTGAAAATCGATCAATGTAGTCATTGAAAATAGGTGTTGCAAATCAATATAATCCTTCCACCACAATTTTGTAAAAAAAAAAAAATTGTTATGAGCTGTGGATTTAATAATTATTAAAAAATTTGTCTAAATACTTTTTTGCACAATGAAATTTTTTTTTCTTATAGTTAGGCCTATTCCGAAGAGAGATCCCTTCCATAAATTCTTAAAGGCACAAGACATAATCCAGGCCAATATGGAAATAGTTTTCAACCAACAATAGATGCACCTCGGTCATAACCTCATTATCTCAAGGCAGACATCGTCGTTCTTTGCATCACCAAACCACCAGGGAAGCACCGAACAAGCTCTCCAAGATTAAGGTTGTGAGGATGTTGATCGCCTAAATGTCAACGATCAAGTCCCAGAAGTTGTTGCCAACCGGCCAAGCCGTCACCAAATGTGATCTCTATCCAGGTTCAATTAGGTGAAGGGTGTCGAAGTGTGTAAAGATTGGTGTATTGATATTTTTTTTTTTAGAGAATAGAGAGCGAATGAGGTAGAGAAATGTGGATTGGGATCGGAGGTGATTGCGGGACTGGGTTTTTGGGTTGACAATTTTTATTAACTATTAAATTATTAAGCCTATTTGTAATTGTTTTTAATTTAATTAGACTTTTGTGACCATTTATGTGTCAAATCAGCATATAACAAAATTTTTGACAAAATTATGACCGAATGACTACATTGATTTGAGACACTTACTTGTAGGACTACATTGATCAATTTTCAATTTCAGGTACCATTTTGATGTCGCAGATCAATTTCAGGGATCATTTTGATGTCGCGGATCAATTTCAATGACAATTTGTGAGAAAAAATGACTTATGGGGCCCATTTATATGTGTCACATCACCACTTAACAGGATTTTTAACATAATTGTGACGGAATGACCACATTGATATGTGACACCAATTTTTAGGGATTACATTGAGTAATTTTCAATATCAAGGATCATCTTGATGGTGATGATCAATTTTAGAGATCATTTGTGATAAAAAGTGGAGGCAACAATGATGCTAAATGTGGGTTGTGGTGGTTGGAGGTGTAAACACATGTACTGTTAGGCCATCTCCAACCGAAGGGTCCAGAGGGCCGAAAATAGCCCGAAAATAACCGACAGTAATACATTTATACTAAGTAATATGGATGCATTCTTGTCGCTTAGAACTGACAGGAATGCTTTGAATTTTTTTTTTAAACAATTTTATTATTATTATTTATTTACAAAATTTTTCCTATAACTTCTATTTTTCATATATTTTTTTAAATTCTATTTTTTTCCTATAACTTTTATTTTACAAAATTTGTTTCATATTATTTTTTAAATTTCATTTTTTCATATAACTTCTATTTCACAAAATTTGTTTCATTTTATTTTAAATTCTATTTTTTTCCTATAACTTCTATTTCACAAAATTTGTTTCATATATATTTTTTTAATTCTATTTTTTCCTATAACTTCCTAAGCCATTATACAACATTAAATTAAATTAAGTAACATGAAACAACATTAAATAACATTAACCAACATAAAAATTATACAACATAAAAAAACATTTTAAAACATGAAACTTAAACAACATTTAAGTTGTAGTTTTTAAATAATAAATTATGTTTGGCCCTTTGGCCCTTGGTTTTTTGTGACAGGGCTAAAACGAGCCCTCTGGCCATTTGGCCCTCGGTTGGAGACGGAGACAAATATGACTATGTACTGTTCATTAAAATATTAATATCTTGGAGGATCAGAGGGCTAAAACGAGCCATCTGGCCAACCCTCGGTTGGAGATGGCCTTATCTCTTGAAAAGCAAACTACTCAACTCTAAAGCAGAATTAACCATTAACAATCATTGTATTATCCACCAAAGACCTCATATACCATCAACAACAATATCCGTCGTACAAAAAATGACTTTTCTTTATAATTAAATAGTTCCATAGTAATTAACAACAAACAAATGAAACATGATTTGTATCAACTTTCACACAAAATAGAGAATAAGATATATTTTACAAATCTTATTGTTGTTATATTAATTTGAATTTTGGTACGATATATGAATTGAGGGACCGATGGATCGTTGTGAGAAGAGAATATCAAATGTTTATTAATTTTATGTCATATAAATATAATAAATATGTTAGAGTTAATGGTGCTATTTAACTGAAAGTTCTAATTTGGAACAGGAAAAAATAGGTTTGAATTTGTTGAATACTGACCAATAAGAGGAAGATTGTAAATGAAAGAAGTATATAGGAGGAGGGTTGCAAAAAAAAAGTCAGGATTGCAAATAATTTTTAGTAAAATTCCAAGTGCTTGAAAACCCCATTAGTTGCATCTCCAATGTATGATTCATTAAAGTTAGGCATACAAAGGACAAACATGTCTAACATAGTGAAGTGCAGGTAAATTTCCATGGCCCTGATTGAAAATGGTAGTGATCTTAAGAAGCCATATTTAACCTCCCGTTGCTTGTGTTGAATTGCGGTATGTTTACTTCTTGAGGAAGAAGATGGTACTTTATGCCAAGGTTTTGGAAAATTTTCTTTAACTCGAACACAAGCTCTGATCTTCGAGCACTCTTTTCCCCATAATTTTGATGGTTCATGGTGTGTTGAACACATAGCGTCATTTTCATCTTGTCCACATTCTCTATCTCCTTCACTAGGATTGAGTGTTTTTGGTTCCAATACTTCGGCTTGCTCTCAAGGTATCTGCACAAATTCCATGCAACATTTGTAACCAAAAAATAATTCCTCAACATATGTTAGAATATGTAATGATGTTGTAGTTTAAAGTGTTTTTCTGTGACTTTTCATAGTAAAAGACTAACAATTTTACATGTTGCGTGTGAGAGAAAAATATGGAATATAAAATTTTGAGAGAAGTGTGGAAGAGTTGATTTTTTTCTTTCTATTATTTGATTGTGTAAAATTACTAATCTATTCTTATTATATAAATGTTGTTTTTTTTTTTTGGAAACTATGTAAATGTTGTTTATTGCAACTAATCTATCCTTATTTTCAGAAAAAGGTTTAGCATGTGACATACATATAATGCAACGGTAACGATATATTAAACTTAAACATATGGTGTTCTCTCAAAATAAAAAAAACATATTTCCTTGGAAAATTCGCTCCCAACTTTACTAGGATTAACCAATTAAGGACTACGTACCAAGCATGTACATATTATAGTCCATATATATCGACCTAATAAATTGGTGACCTATAACTTAATTAGCACCCAATTATACACATAAATAGAAATATGGTATCACAAGATATAGCTTTTATAATCAGCGTGAAATATATATATTACCTTAATAATTTCGATCATGTAACCTAGTAAAAATGGAAATATATATGCAAGGTAGATGAGATGGGTTGCTTACGATTGTATGGACTTCTTGAGTGCAGAAACATCATCAACTGGAGTAGAGACATCAATTGAGAAATCAACAGTGTCAGCCATATCCGGACTCCTTCTGAAATTACTAATTGGCTTTGTAAGAAGCACGGAATTTGGGTAGTATATTTTCTCGTTGTCGTATCTTAAGAAAACGGTTGATAAAATGTTCATCTCTTCTACAATCATCTGCATAAAAATAAGTATTCAATGTTTAGTATTGATAGGGTTACTTTATTTTCTTCACTAAGGATAAATTCTAATGAATTCAGCTAAGGCATAGCGATGGAGAAATACATCACAAAAAGTTAAATAGGAGGGCTTAGAAATGCACTACATGAGCTGATCAAGAGGCATGTGCGGGAGATTTTGAAATGAATGAGTCATTTATAATTCTCTTTTACATATATTTGAAATACTCATGTAGTGCATTTTCTAATTTATGACATATATCTTTTTGTGGCCATTTTTTTTTTATATTTTGCATAAATGCCTTGAAATTTGAAAATACCACACCTAAACATTACCCTAAATAATTTGACGTACAATACTTTTTTCATCTCCAACATTAAGACTTGTGACAACAGGTTATCCTAATTTTTGCTCAATTTTGAGCCTCATTTATTTATAGTGCTCTAAATTTTCATTCTTTCATGAGATTATTATTTATTTTATGAAATTGTATTTTCTATTTTATTTACACCTTAGAAAATATGTATTCCTTTCCATCCCCTATTCAGAACACCTTTTCTTTTTGTAACTTATTATCATATTCACAATATTATATTTACACTCTAGAAAGTCCTCGGTCACCACAAGTTTCCATCTTTTTCGGTCAAATTTTTCAGTCGGCCTAAATTTTGTAAACCAAGTGATGTGAATGTTGATGATTGAATTATTAGTTAAGTGCTGATTAACGTGCTTATTTCCTATTGATGACACATCATTTGATTTGCAAATTTGGTAATTTTAATGAAACACTCTCGGTACTGTTCACTTTAAACGAAAAATCATATTTTTACCTTTTTCAGGTACTATTCACTACACTTTTATTTATCCTCTTTCATTAAAACCAAATTTTTTTTGAACTTTTCTTTAGTTTTCCTTTAAAAATTTGATCTCCTTAGTATTACCCTTACAAAAAAATTACTCCTCAAAACCTTCTCTACGTACGTACCTATAAATTGGGACCGCAAGATAATCGAATTTTTTTTCTAAGAGATGAATGAAGAAAAAAGGTTTGTATAATGGGTTGTTAATATAATTTCCTAAAGAAGGTATTCCAAAAAATAAAATAGATAAATATATCTGACCTGCACGCCATCCACCACACATCGATCACCAACATCGAAAGGGTGCATCACAAACACAAAGATGATGGACTCGAACATAGTTTTGCACATATTCTGGAACATGAATCCCACAAGCAGCAGTTGAGACGTAACAACAAAGATCACCTTAGTTGTGGCCAGACCCATCACCAAAAGGCTCACCACGGTTATAATTACAGTTACGACTGCACTCGCCAACTTGTGAAGTTGTTGGACAGCAGTCTTGGTATCATTCAAGGAGTGAGCCAATGCTTTACGCTCAATATAGGCATACACCTATAAAACCAGTCAAACAATTTTAAATTATTATCAGAAAACGAGTAATGCTATTTAGACAGACAAACTGATCTTGTTACAGACACACACTGCAATTTAATTAGCTTTGTACGTCTATATAGTTCAATGTGTGCTGTTTTGATTTCATTTAGTGCCATGTTTGTTGTCTCTTTCCTTTAGTTTCTGGCGACAACATTATATATTGACCGAGGAAATTGCTATTTGTAAATTATATTGAAACTCACCACCCAATTTCTGAAGGAAGACTTCGTTATTTTTCCAGTTTCAATTGCTCCTTCAAAGAGAGGAAATATGGTGTGAGTTTCATCACTCTTCAAGAACCGTAGTAAATCTTCCTCTTCTATGTATCTGTATAAGGACGCCAGAGAAAAAATAAAACTTTGAGAATGGTATTCATCGAGTTCATGCACAATGTTAGCTAAAGGCTACATAAACAAAAAATATGTAATTAAAACCAAAATGTTAGCTAAATTATGATATCAATGAGTTCATGCATGCTCATTGCTCAGTATGTAGATATAATAACAATTGAAAACAGTCAAGCCAAAAAGACTATTGTAAGGACTTGTAACTTAGTTAATTTAGATTATTCCGATGTTTGGCATGTTTCGAGTTCCATACCTCACTATTTTAAGATACCATCAAACTCGATACTATATTAGTATGGTTTCTCAACGTACGTCGTTGAGCATGCTTAAATTTAACAAAAACTAAATAAATAAATAAATAAGAATAAGGGTAAATTACATAGTAGCCCCTCAGGTTTGAGGTCTATTACAATCTCATACAACATCTTTAAAACATTTCACTTTCATACCTCAAGTATTATTTTATTTCAATTTCATACAACCGTTAAAAATTCTGTTAAGTTAACCGTTAAGTGATGACGTGGCAAATATGAGGTCCCCATTTGTGCTGATGTGGCTGACACATTTATGCCACGTAGTTAAACACTTAATAAAAAATTAAAATATTAGAATAATTAATTAAAGAAAAATATAAAAAAAATAAAAAAAATAAAAAAAATGAAAAACCCAAAAGTCCCCTTCGTCTTCCCCACCCCTTCCCCCCACCAAAGCCCATCCCCCCAACACCCACCCCCCCAACACCCACCCCCTTCTCCCATCCCCCATCACCCGAGCCTCCCCCGCAACCTTCAATCTCCATCTTGCTCCAGATTCGTCAATCTCCATCCCAAAAGCCAAAAACTGGAAAAGTTCCAAATTTTCCCACACTCAACAGAACACAAAGAAATCCAAACATTTCCTACCCATTTTCTCTCAATTCCCTCTAACCAAACACACCATGTTGTCTTTCGAAAGAATATGCAAAGCCTACCCATTCAATTTCAAATCCTCAAAAACCCAGCAAAACTAAAAAACCAAAAAACTAAAATATCCAAAATTTTCCCCTCACCCTCTATCATTTTCTCAGCAACCAAACACAACCTAGCATCCCAATTAAAAAAAAAAAAAAGTCTTTCAAATCAAAATTCACCAACAGCAACCCTCAAAAGTGCTCTCTGGACCCTCGTATTAGTCTGCTCCGAAACCTTCATCTGAACTCTCACGACCTCCCAAATCATCCTGGTCCGCTAACTCCTCCCCTGGCTCACTGTGTCACCGCCACCGAGTCTCCTGCCAAACGACAACTTCAAACCCAGCGCCTTTTTGACCCGGCTCGCCACCGACGACAGAAGCAAAGTTAGAGCACTCCGGTCGGTCTTCTCAGACTGTGAGATGTAGGTGAGAGGTTTGGGCTCGGAGATCCGGCAGGCTCCGACTAAGATCTCGTAGACAGTTTCCCGGAGCTTCGAGTCCGAGAGAGAAAGGGGCTCAAAATTAGGGATTTGAAGAGAGCAATTACCTTTAGTTGGGTGAGCTTATGGTTTTTGTATATAAGCACTGCAACTTCAATCGAAGTCCTGAGACAGTTTGGATTCCGAGTTGAGATGTGAAGAGTGAGGATTGGGTTTCTGGGGAGAGATATGGAAATGGAAGTGAAGAGAATGTGGGAGAGGGAGGATTGCCGTTTATCGAAACAAATTACAGTGTTGGTGATTATGTTGGAGAGGATGGGGGCAGCAATTACTCCGCACAGTTCAAGAATTTAGAGAATATGGTGAAGAAATTATATGGGTTGCAGGGAAGGGGAGGGGAAAAGGGGTTCCGCTTTTGCTTTTGTTTTTTTTTTTAAGAAGATTCAGATTTTTCAAAAAAAAAAATTTTTAATTATTTTTTTGCCACGTGGCATACATTTGGCAGCCACGTGGCACACATTTGGCAGCCACGTCAGCACTTAACGGATCAATGGATGGAAAATGTAACGGAGGTATTATTTTGAAATAAAATAGTACTTGAGGTATGAAAGTGAAATGTTTTAAAGATGTTGTATGAGTTTGTAATAGACCTCAAACCTGAGGGGCTACTATGTAATTTACCCTAAGAATAATGTTAGGAAGAAGAGTCAAAGAGATAGATAAATAGACACATCTAATTTCTTTTAGGGAGTTTTAACGAAAAGCTCACTGTATTGTTCACTTTAATGAAAAACCACATTTTTATATTAAAAAGTCAAACTTGGTACTATTCACTTTACCCTTTATTTTGTCCTTATCATTCAAACTCAACGTTTTCAAATCATTTTCATTAGTTTTCCTTTTCTTTTATATGTCACTTAGTACAACGGTCTAGTAGTATTCCCCTTCATTTGTAAGTGAGAGGTCTTAAGTTCGATTATCTCTAAAGGCAAGTTTGAACCACATTATTACTAGCTCATTGTGAAGCTAAGTCCACCCTCTCCCCCTTAGCGTAAATAATATCGTTTGTTCAAAAAAAAAATCTTTTATCCAGCATAATGATGCGAATAGGGCTTTAACGAGTTCTAATATGCAACTTAATTAAATTTCTAAACTAAATTTTATAAACCAAATAATATGAATTATGATGATTGAATTATTATTAAATATTTATTTTTTTAATAATATTAATCAATAAATAATAAGGAAAACTAATGAAAAGGGTTTGAAAACTTTGAGTTTTAATGATAAGAACAAAATAAAGGGTAAAGTGAATAGTAGCAGGTTTGACTTTTTAGTGTAAAAATGTGGTTTTTCGTTAAAATGAACAGTACCGTGAGCTTTTCGTTAAAACTCCCATAATAAGGGTACAGTTTTACAGAAAAGTAGTGCATCGTTCAGTGCACCACCCAACTCGTACGACCACGTGTGCCATTTATACTCACAAATCGCTATTGTGCTCAAGGACGTACGTAGAATGAAAAGGGTAGATGCCATGACCACTATTGACATTTGGTAGTCGTGAATTGTGAAAGGTTTTTACTAAAAATAGTTTTTAAAATTGGTATAACTTTTAATTTTGGTTTTTTAGATTTAAAATTAATAAAAATGATCATTGAGATTATCTATCGTCAATCATTTTTGTGCTTTTGTGAAACATTTATGTTATATTAAACAAACACCAGTTCAAGTGAATGTGTTATTTTGACAAAAACACCTTCAATTTACCAAAGATTGTTTCCGGAATGACCAAAATGATTAATGGTAGACAATCTCAAAAACCACTTCTATCGATTTTAAATCACAGGAACCAAAATGAAGAGTTATGTCAATCTTAAAAACAATCATTTTGGCTAAAATACCGAATTATGAATATAGTGAGTACCCTTCTTATATGTACAACACTACAACTAATATATTGCAAGAAAAATCCCTTTATTTTTGTACATTGAAGTAATTGTGCTATGGCTACAAATTAAAAGGGCATAAAATTTTAATCAAGCACACTACACTTACTGATTAAATAAGCAAGAAGCTCTCAATTAGAAGGCTCTAAGATTTCTTTGTATCATCATTATGTAACAAGTGTACTCATAAACCAAGTCCAGTTAATGCATACTTTTATAGGCTAAAAAAACTTAAAAGATGAGACACTTTTTGAGTCTTGGTAAGATTTTAATTTGGTATATATACTGTGTTCTGAGGGCGCCAATATAATATCACAAAATAGAACATATTATGTCTAATCAATATTCAACATTGAAAAGAATTTGAAATCAAATTATAAAAGACAATACAACATCTCAAACCGTCTAATAAGAGAACTGTTTGTATACAAACAATAAATTGATTGTTTTTGTTGGCCAGGCATTGAAAAACTATGCATAATAATTTTATGGCATGTATACTTATAAGAAATGGAATTTGAAAGAATATGTATCATTCTTATTTATGTGTTCAAAAAATAGATCTGTCCCATATGTTCTGAGCATGGCATACCATTAAAATGAAGGTGTGTATATCCCGTTAATATACAGGGATTGTTTATCTCATACCCATTTCTGCTCATCTCTCATTTTTTGTAAGTAAACATGTCCTTATATATAGTAAAGCATAAAAACATTATCAATGGGTATGTTAAGTGACACTCGAGGGTTTCATATTTGAAAAGTATTCCATTAATCAAGGAGATAACTGCTAGAAGGGACCATATATAAAAAATTAATCAAGGAGATAACTATGCATCAAGCATGTTCATTTCATGGTCCAAAATTGAAAAAATAAGCAAAAGTAAGAAAGGGACCGTATATATATAATTACTTCAAATGTATGATGAACCATCAGTAGTGTCTCAAGCACTTACTATATATTAAGTGATAAAAATAATAAAGAGGGCTGGCTTGCATCATGATATCTTAACCTAGTACTTATTGAGGATGCACCACCATATGCTATTTTAAATATCAAATTATTTAGTGAAAGTAAAAGTATATTAGCTAGGGAAAGTGAAAAGTGAAAAACTTACTTAGCACCGGGCTTGGCAACGTTCTTGAAAATCCTTTGACCACTATTTCTGGCCTCCCATTCACTTGTAATCTCCGACTCTGCATTTCCAAAATCATCCATGGTTCTCGAAATCGTGGACAACCCCGAAGACTTAACGTAGTTTACAAGCCTCTTCACGCTCCACGCCGTTGCCCTTCTTGTCATGCTCAACCTTCTAAGCTTGTCCATGTCAATCCTCCTCGACCCTTCTCGCCTATAAGACCTTGAAACTGGATGAGACTTGTCTCTCAGCCTTGCGGGCAACGACTTCGAAGCCTGAAAACGATGATGTGGAAGCTCCCTTTCGTCCTCGTCTAGTGGAGGCCCAGATAGGGTTTCCAAAATATAGTGGTGGAAAACACTCTCTTTCATGCGATCAAAGAATGTAGCTACATGAAACGAGGATGCCAAGACTTTAACAAACAAAATCTTAAGCAGCCATATCGTGGCTCCTATTAGCACGGCAATAAGAGCACGAAAGACTTTCTTGAGGACCTTGCTGTGCTTGTCAGGGAACATGATCGTCCATGCAACCAAAACAAGACCTAACCAAGCACAATTTTGGAAACTCTTCCTCAAACCAAACACAAAGTAGAGTACCTTTTCTCTAAGCATGAAGTTTCTCTCTATGAGAAAGACAAGAAACCCCACAGCCCAACCAGAGACTAAACGCCCACAAAACAAAACCATGACCATTAGACACCATTTCCATATCTCCAAACCCCATTTCACTTTATTTTTCAGAACATCTAGGGTTAGGGAGCATACCAAGCAAGTCATTATTATGAGAAACAAAGTCCACTCAATTACAGCTCGCTTGTTTATCCTTCTCTTCCTTCTCTTTTGGTGCTTTCCGTGTTTGCCGTCGCCATCTTCATCGTCTTCATTTTCATACCAGTCTTCATCGTCATCTTCATCCGTGGACGAGTTATTTTCTTGGGATGGGTTTAAGTGTTGGAGTTCTTCCGATTCGAGAATTGTTCGTGGTGGCAAAGGGTACTTAATCTCCTCAAACCGTGACCGAGGCTTCGAGAAGTTTAGGCGTCTAAGGGTTTTTGCACTTGATAAGGGTTGTGGGATTGAAATATTTGAGTCTGGTTGGGGTGACTGTTTGAGTTTAGGGTTTGGTTGGTCTATGGTGACTATCACATGCTCTGTGTTGCTCTTCTGGACCTCCATGGCTTGCCTTCAACTCTCAGAAAGAAAAAAAAAATAAACAAAACAAAAGTATACTTGGATGGAAGACTGGAAATCTGTTGGGTTCCCTCTAGGATAAAAGATTTAAGAAGAAAACATCATTGATCAATGGAAGCTAGCTGTTGTTCTCTCTCTCTCTGACACACACACACACTCTCTCTCTCTCTCTCTCTCTCCACTAAATATTCTAGAATGTAGATGAAGATTGCAATTCTCACGTTTTACTAATGAATCATTACTTTAATTTTGTGGGGAACATTTTCCCATAGCCCAACACATTGGATACATGGGTGGGGAACATTTTCCGCAACCCTTGATATGTACGAAAAAATTTTAGGTCATATGTATATAATATGTACATGTGTATATACATGTATTGGATTATCAAATTACTACCAAAAAAAATTTTTGGTTGGGACAAAATTTTAGCCAACGAAGACAATTTTGTTGGGAAAATACCCAATACGACGAAATTTAGAGCCTGTCGCCTAATTGTATATGGGCTAATAACCTGATGCGCGCGGTGGAAATTAGTCGACGACGAGCTCGTCCTTAGAGGAACTTCAAGGCGACTATATTTGATTGCTGGTAGAGGTTCTAAAAAAATAGGCGGTCCTATTTCCCCTCTTACGATGCTAATAGAATGAACTATTGCATGGATTACTTGAAGGGAAGCTGAAAATAGAAAAAGATTTTAGTTTACTCGGAACACGGGATATATAAGTAGAGGGAAGTTTTATTTTTCAAGTGCCCCTCTACTTGTCTAATGACATGTGATATACCATTCTGTGTTCCAAAAACACTTGAAATATCTTTCCTGAAAATAAACTCCTGATGCATCCCTTAAGATAATTTTTTAAACAACCCTCATGATTAAAAAAAAAGAAAGAGGATTAAGTACTTAAAACCCCCTACTTTTGAGTGTCATTCCAAATTGGTCTCATCCTTTTTAAATATTCCAAACAAGTATCAAACCTATTGAACATGTCACATTCGTTAAGCCCCAGTAAAAAATCTGTTGATTTTTTTTTTCAAAAATTATTAATTAGCTTATTTGTCTCCCAAATCAATAGAAAGTCATCGAAGCATAACCTTCACCAACTAACGGTTCCCACCATGCCATCAACTCCAAATCCAACGGACAACCACTAACTCAACCCTACAACTCAAGCAGCCAACATCAAGATCGAAGAAGGTCATGGACGTTGCTAAAATGGTATGGGTTGCCATGATGCAGTCACCACCATCTTCATTGCCCACAAAGAACTATAAGTTTTACGAGTTGAGAATCGACGAATGAGAAAATCACATGAGAACAAACAAACTCCTTGAAACCCTATCTAAATTCTTAATCATTTTCTTTGTTAAGAGACTGTCCTCGTGATGTAATTTCAATTGGGGTACATTTTCAATTCAATTCAATGCATTACCTGGTTGATCATTAGATTCCATATTATATCATCTATGTTGAAATTTGGATTGTGAGGCAACTAATATTAATATTGTCCATGATATACCCAGTTGGTGGATTTTGAATATAATCCATGTTTGAAAAATTAAATGGGGCTTAACTGATGTGATCTATTTAATAAGTTGGATACTTGTTTGTAAAGTTTAAAATGGTTGAGACCAATTTGGAATAACACAAAAAAGTTGAAGGGTTTTAGGTACTTAATCCTAAAAAACCTCATGATAATTATTTTTGGTTCTTATTTAAGGACAAATAGTAGTTCAACCTCTTATAAGTTCTTGCATGGTTTGATCTCTTACCGATGTGTGACTTTGTACTCACATTCTCACACATCTCTCACGTGTGGCGAAATTTCAAGTCAAACATAGGACAACGTCCTGCTCTGATACCATGAAGAAAGTTGTGATTCCACCATAAAACCAATTAAAAATATGGGAAGTAACTTAACCTCTTATAAACCATTGTATGGTTTAGTACCTCACCAATGTGGGACTTTATCCTCACATTCTCACACTTAAAACTCTTTTCACGCTGTAAGTGGATTAAATTTAAGAAATGCACGTAATAGCCTGCGGAATTTGACGGTTCCACCTCATCTCCAGTCTCCGCCCCCATCGACCACTGCAAATCGACATACAAATGTGAAGTTCAGCTATTTAGTATATACACATGTAGTACGTTTAGCATCGTTGTTTTTTTGTTTGGCACACAAAAACTTTATTAAAAGTTAGTTACCAAAGTTAAAAAATGTTTACTGAATTGAAATTCACGCTAAAGCAGCTTCCTTTTCCCTTTCATAGTTCATTCCATTGAATGAGTATCCTCTCTGGATTTTCTTTGTGAAGATCCAGAGAATCCTCCGATCACAATTATTCATCGTACATTGTGCAGTCAGTTTTCGTCATGTACTGTTTATATTCAATTTTACATAAAAAGATTTAAAAAAAAATTTAACCGCACGATATACAATAAACGGACGTAATTGAAAGATCCCTGAAAACCTGATAAAAAGTATCCAAAGAGATCCTCTTTCCATTCCATTACTAACTATCTATTAGATTAGATGATTCCTAATATGTAATATTAGTCAACTAATAGAGTGTTTACTAATCCGTAATCAAATTGAGAGAAATTGGATTGATGAGGAATTGGATTGAGCAGGAATTGAAATGAGGTGGAATCAGAATCAGATTCCTATTGAAGTTGTTTTCTAAAACTGTCCGGAATCAGAATAAAATTTCATAAAGCTGTTTACTAATTCAGCAGAATCGGAATATAAACCAGTATGATTACTAAAATGCCCTTGTCTCAAATCAAATATTTTATATACTTTTTTTTAATAACATTTGATATAGTATATAATAGTAAGATAAAATTAAATTGCTTTTTTATTTCATAGACATACTAAAATGATTTTGTTTATTTTTTTTTTATAAATTTAAGTATTGACTTTAATATCGAAATTTTCTTGCTCAAGTTGTAGTTTTTCCTCTTTGGCATATGTATGAAGTTGTGCATAATGTGAATGAGCATAAAATTATGCTTAATGAGCTAGTAGCACATGCAACAAGGAGAAAATAAGTCTAGGGTTAAAAGGATAATCTTGGAAATAATGAAAGTGAGTGAAGGCATAAGGGGAAAAAAATTATCATTCCGATTGCTTGGGCAATCCGGAATCCAAATACCTTATATATGTTGGGAATCCAAATCCCCTAATTTCAGGAATTGGATTCCATTTTTTGTGTGGGCCCCACACACTTTTGATTCCTTCCAATTTTAGTAAACACAAGTATAATCCGTAATCAGAATCGGATTCCTTATTCTCATTCCGATTACGGATTAGTAAACGCGCTAACGATTTGTTTCCACTTGTCACCTCAAAAGAAGAGAAACATCTCTGTCGTCCTGTCGAAGGTTGGCAATGCTTTTTGCCACTTCTCCATTTATGTTCTAGATGATGAAGAAAATAAGCATTATTATCCACAACAACTTTTTGAAAATCGAATGAAAAACAAAAACTTAAAATATTTCTTTACTATAACTTATTCCATTATATCACTTGATTAGCTCCAACAACATCTTTGAGGTTTCATATCTCCGTTATTATATAAGGCCAGAATTTATTTTTTCCAACTCAAAGCCTCAAAAGTGTGAATGGAGTCAGATGCGCTTGATCATGACGTACCAAATCTACCGATTGCATGTAGTTTAAAAAAAAAAATAGAAAAAAATCTACCGATTGCATGTCGTATTGCTGAGGGCGTCTTTGTGATGATTGATGAGGCCTGTGAGTTATAATTACTCATATGCAGTAAGGTTATTTTTATTTTACATTTAATATTACAATTTAATAATATTAATTTATTTTGTCATATATTGTATAAAAAAATTACCTTTATTTAAAAATTCTGTTCAATGAGGTTACCATTTTATTCGCCACGAAAATGAAAATTTAGAATTTTTCATTGCTTTTGCTTTAATTTGTCTTGCCTTGCCCTTAACTTTACTTTTGTTTTGCTTTTTTTTTTTCTTCTTGCCTTTGCCTTACTTTACCTTTGTCTTGCTTCTGCTTTTGCCCTAATTTTTGGGGATTTTCGTGTTTACCTTGCCATGTGCTTGCTTGCCATGCCGCTATCTTGCTGTGACCCTGCCTTACTGTGAGTCTGTGATCATGCCTTACATACTAGAAATTATTATTTGTCCGACGAAAGTTTGCTTTACGGACAATATTTTGTTGGCAAAGTAACTTAACGTGACGAAATAAAAAGTACCGTCGTGCATTTTTGAGTTTTTTTTTAGACTTTAGGCGACGAAAAAATTCAAGGGGGCAAAACACACTTCGTCGGGAAAATATTTCGCGCCAAGGGACAAAATTGACGAGTATTATGCCATCTTTTGCTTGATGGAAAGCAAGCTCTCGGTGGAGGTAATTTGCTCGATGGAAAAGTTTGTCTATTAAAGTGAAAGTATTCATCGGACGAAGGTATATTTTAGGATTTAGGATTTAGGGTTTATAGTTCATCTGGCAAAGTGAAGATTTCGTTGGGCAAAGGTGAGGGACATTTTCTCATATTCGATTCCTTCGATGGTTTTCACAGTCTGCAAAATTAATTTCAACAATTCAAATGTCAATGTACTCACCCAAATGCCAAAAGTCACCCAAATTCAACAATTCCTTTGATTCCTTCGTTGGTATATACTCTGAAATGGCATATGCCAGAAGTCACCCAAATGCAAGTTTCCAGGATTAGGTAACGAGAACTGCTTTCCTTTTCTTTTTTTGTTCAAAGCCATAAAATCCCAATTACTCAAGCAATCAAATAATTTGAGTAAAAAATTGGAGGCATCTCTCATATCAACTCTCAAAGATCTAAAAAAATTGCAGTTTGAGGTTACTTTATTAGGTGTAGTTGTATGATTATATATTTTTGTTTGGTGTTTTATTTTCTTCTTACAATATCGCTTTTGGCTAAGCCATTATTTAAGAGTAGATTGCATAATATGCATGATTTATGGGTCAAAGCAAGGGCTGAGCTAGATACAATAGAAAGGCAAGGTTCTAAAAAACGCTAGACGTTAGTCGGGCAGTGGGCAGAGGCCTAGTGCCTAAACGGCTAGGCGAGCGCCTAGGTGGCCTAGACGGATTTATGTAAATTTATTATATATCTTGTAAATAATTGCCTATTTACATGTAAAAAAACTATACTTGTATGGATAATAAAAGAATGATAAAATGCAAAAATAGAAGTAGAAGAATACACAAAGTATATACATCCAAAAAGTTCAATATTTAAAAACCAGTAAGCATATAATCATAATGAGGATGATTCTTGGATGATAGACTAAATTCTTCTTGTTCATGATCCTTGCATTGGATTGGATATAGACTAAATTATTTAACCTTGTTGTATCTACTTTATTTCTTTTCTTTGTACGTATCCCCTCAAAAGTGCTCCAATTCGTTTCACTATTGGATGAACTTGTAGTAAATCCATAATTTACAAATTAGGTGCACCATTTCCATAAGTATACCACCATGAAACCAAAAAAGAAAAAAAAACACACAATTAATAAAAAAATAAAAACAGCCTAGGTGCCGTCTAGCCCTTTGCCTAGGAGTCGCCTAGGACCGCCTAGCCCGCCTAAGACCGCCTAGCTCCAAACCGATTTTTCGAAACGATTTGCCCTAAATCGCGGCAGGCCTTCACCGCCTACCGCCTAGGCCGATTTTTAGAACACTAAGAAAGGGTGGTCTAATGTTGCATGTTGTCTCTTGAGAGGTGGCATTGAGGGTGTATAAAAAGTGCAGTGGCACAGGGTCCCGAATTTATGAAGACCCTCAAATTTTTTCATCCTCCTATATATTATATATAGCAAAAAATTGTTTACTACCCTCATGTTTAGTGATTTTCAACATTTAGTACATCAAAATTTTTTCATCCCAGAGTCATACCTAAAGTGTTAATTTTGGGACAATTTCATACATCCGTTAGTCAAACTGTTAGTTCTCCCGTTAAGTGATGACGTGGTGCCTAGGTGGACAATGACTGGGCGCCACGTGTCATAAAAAAATATTAAAAAATTAATTTAAAAAAAAAGAAGAAGAACGAACTACAACCAAGAAGAAGAAGGAGGAAGAAGAAGAAGAACAAAAAAAGGAATATGAGGAAGAAGAAGAAGGAGGAGGAGGAAGAAGAACAAGGAGGAGAAAAAAAAAATTCGAATCTGGGGAAGAAGAAGAAGGAGAAGAAGAAGAAGGAAGAAGAAGAAGAAAAAAAAAAATTTCAAATCTGGGGAAGAAGGAGGAGGAGGAAGAAGAAAAAAAAAAAAAAACAAGTTCGCAGCAACCCAGAAAAAAGAAGAAGAAGAAGAAGAAAGGAAGAAGAAGAAAAACAAAAACAAAAACCAAGTTCGCAGCAACCCAGAAAGAAGAAGAAGAAGAAGAAAGAAAGAAGAAGAAGGAGGAGGAAGAAGAAAAAAAAAAAACCAAGTTCGCAGCAACCCAGAAAGAAGAAGACGAAGAAGAAGAAGAAAGGAAGAAGAAGAAGAAAAAAAAAAACCAAAAACCAAGTTTGCAGCAACCCATAAATAAGAAGAGAAGAAGAAGAAGAAGAAGAAAAAAAAAAAAAAACCAAGTTCACATGGGCGCACAGCAACCCAGAAAAAAGAAGAAGAAGATTTTTTTTTTTAATTTAATTAATTATTTTAATATTTTTTAATGACATGTGGCGCCCAGTTATTGTCCACATGGGCACCACGTCATCACTTAACGGAGAACTAACAGTTTGACTAACGGATGTATGAAATTGTCCCAAAATTAACACTTTAGGTATGACTCTGGGATGAAAAAAAATTGATGTACTAAATGTTGAAAACCACGAAACATGAGAGTAGTAAACAGTCTTTTGCCCTATATATTAATATAAATTTTCTAATAAAAAAATTTTTGACTGAAAAGAAAAAAAAACATCATCATATAATTTTGTCTATATTACAATTGATTAAGTAGAGCCAATACTTAATATTTTAATTTTTCTCTTTTCTCTTAGAAAAAAATTGTGCATTACTTTTTTTTCACTTTTCTCTAGCAATAATAAAAAACTAACTTGAGTATTTTTTTTTTTCTACAAGCACAAACGTATTTCCATATATCTTTTTCAAACTTGCTCCCTTTTTAATGGATGAACCTTAGGTCATAATTTGATGGTAATTAGAAATTATCCAATCAGTAAGAGTGAGATGCTTATTTCAATTAAGTTTGAATATTGATTGTTGAATTGTGTATGAATATATTGTTCCAAAAAATATTATTACTTTTTAAATACATAGGACCTTATTTTAGGACAAAGATCCCAGCCACATTTCCCCCACCAAGTCCTAAGGATCCGGAGATCCGGACCCTTGAAATTTGATTCAACGGCTACAAGTATTATCACTTTTAGAAGGGCCTCCCTGTTTGTTGTCATTGGATCAAATTTTAATGGTCCAGATCTCCGGATCTTTAGGATTTGGTGGGGTAAGATTTGGCTGGGATTTTTGTCCCTTATTTTATTGGCATAGGGGCCCCAAAGGTGCCCTGGTTGTCTTACAATCACATGCACAAAAAAAAAAAAATCATACACGTATAAATATTTTGAGGACATTAATTTCCTTATATTAGTATTTGATGGGAAACAATTTCCTACTAATTACCAAAAAAAAAAAAGAAAAAAGAAAGCATCACATCTGTAGCTATTAGCTATTACCCTATGTTTCTGACTAACCATGCATGCTACATTATACAGTTCAACTTTATTTCTTGATGGCTGGAGAAGGCCAAATTACTTTGTTTGCGATGTTTGCAACACTTCTGTTACAAGATATGTGATTCTAATTTACACCATTGATTTTGCTTGAAATTTTTGGAACTTGTTAAAATAGTTTATATTGTTATTGTAATTTTACACTATTTCAACGTTTTCTTTTTCTTCCTAATGTGAGGATGATTCCATTTTGGAATTTTAATTATTGCAAGATATATGAATCTGATGGAACTCCAAGGTGTAATACTTGCGACAGATTAAAGGTTTGTAGAGAAAAGTATTTATTTGGAATTGATTCGAAGTAGCTTCTCTCCTAGCTAATTATATATTTGCCTTACTATTCCCATCCTCGGCTCTAGGCAGGGAGAAAAACTTGTGTGGGGCTTGGCTTGCCACTGGGCTTTGCTGAGTGGCATTACAGTCCACTCAAAACTCGCCACGTGGCAAATCTTAAATATAATCTTTTATCTTTCTTTTATATTTAAAATTTTTATAATTATTTTTTTAACTAATGAATATATTAATTATATTAATTATGTTTCCTTTTTTTGTTTCTTCCCAAATCCCCCCCCCCCATGTTTTGCTGAAGGTTATTGCCAAATGTTTCCTTTTTTATTTATTTCCCCCTTGTTTTTTCTTCCCAAATCTCTGCCCCCCCCCCCCATGTTTTGCCGTGTCTTAGGTTTTAGTACTCCCTCCCCTTTCTTTCTTTCCCAATTTTGTTTCTTTATTTCTTTCCCAGTTGCCGTGTCTTAGGTTTCAGTACATCTCTACCAAATATAATTAAGAACTATAGATAATAGTATTTGAAATAAAACTTTGATCAAACCATAAGCTGTTAAAAAACTTAATATCCAAGGTGAATCTAAAAGTTATTTTGACTAATTGTCAAGCAGCCAGACTACATAAATAAAAAGAAAAAAAAAATCCCGCATTGTCTCTTCAATTCATCCATCTTCAATCCATGAGCTCTATGTTTCCAGCATCTGCTCATTTTTCTAAGAATTCTTGAAGTTGAAGAGCAAAAAAAGAAGTTGTGTTATCCAAGATGTCTACTGCCATTAACCTAAATCAATAAACAAAATGTTAGAATGATAACACAAAATGTGACTTATAACCCCAAATATAAGTTTCAATACAAACCTGATTATAAAAGTCATGAAATGATGGATACGAGGTTGGCATATTTGATGGAGCATTGATAATCTCTTGATTATGTTGCTCTGCAAGAGTACATATATTCATTACATAATAATATAGTATATTCACAATAAAAAGTATAAAGTACCATATTGAATGAGTATTACCAGAAACTATAGTATTAGGTGGTGACATTTGCGAGGTATATCTAACTTTTGCCACTTTCTTCTATTTTTCCAAAGCACTCTTTAATCTCTTGTTGGTTACCCCTTTAGCTCTTACGGTTGGAGGATCTAATATATGTTGATCATCATCTTGAACACCGGAAGTAGAGAGGCTATTTTTCTTTTTAACCTTATCCGAGGCTTTCTTTGCTTTTATGTCTTTTTCAACCAACTTCATTGCCTCTGATAATTTTTCACTAACAACGTGAGCACCCCAATCACTCATTGACGCTAAGCTGAAAAGACTATTTCCTTTATGCATCAATTGACTGAGACGTAATGATTGAGCAGACTTCAGATTTCCTTGTGGTGATGAATCATCTAAATCACTACTCAAAAGCATCCCTTCTTTGACCGTTTTGGTCCATCTCTTTAATACATATTGGGTTGGTATATTAGTAAGATATTTCGAATCAAACACCCTTAAAGCATGACGGCACAATATGCCTTTAGCTTCATACATTTTACATGAGCAAGAAACCATGGAAGTATGAGAGATAAACTCAATTGTGTTCACTCTTTTATGACCTTCTTCGGTTGCTTCATAGATAGTAACTCCTTCTTCATTACTAACTTCTCTTAACCTTACTGTCAAACAACTCATGTACTCAATTTCAAAGAACTTGAATATTTTATTGGTGTACGCCTCAGCTGCATGACATAAAATTCCACTAATTACTTTGAGACGAGGCATACCTTGTTTGCAGCGAAAATCTTCTTGCAACTCTGTCAAACGCATGTCTTCTAGCTTTTTCTCATAGTGAAGCACAAACTCAATAATACTTGTTGTCTTTATACACATTTGATGGAAAACATTATTTGTACTCTCAACTCTTTGAGTGGATTTCATATTTGCAGAGAAAGTATCTAAGCTAAAAGCAGGACACCACTTATTACGAAGGTTATATAGCTTATTAAGCCATGGATGAGTTTGAAGGTTGAACTTACTAGTCATGGAATCCCATGCAGCTTCAAATTCTGGTACACTTTGACAACCACCAAACACCTTGTTGAAATGTGTTCTGAACTCAGGATTGGCATAAAGCTAGAAATATTTTTTGTAGCATTATGTGCGATGTGCCAAGTACACAACCGATGACGTGTCCCTGTAAACACTTGCTCAATATCATTTGCCATTGCTTGATCTTCATTAGTGAAAATAGTCTTTGGTTGTTTATTACCCATCGACTCTAAGAATGTCTTAAATAACCAAACAAATGATTCGGTGCTTTCGTCTAACAAAAAAGCACAACCAAGTAGCACATTCTTCCAATGATGATTAACTCCAACAAATACAACGCAAATCAAATTGTACTTGTTAGTTCGAAATGTAGTATCAAAGCATAAAGCATCTCCAAAGCAATCATAGTCTAACCTTGATCTGTCATCTCTCCAAAAAAAATTTGTCATCCGATTCAGTTGGTCCACTTGTATCGAATAGAAAAATTTGGAATCCTTTGCTTGCCTTTCCTTGAAATGATTAAACAAACTTTGTGCATCTCCTCCTTCCATCGTTTCAGACTTCTTCCTATACAAAAAATTTTGACAATCTTTCTTTGCGAATCCAACATTTTCAGCCCCTCCAACTTCTTCTGCTAATTAACAATATGATCGTGAGGGCTTTATACCTGCATCCACCATAGAACTAATGACCCCAGCATGAGCATCGTGTATTTTTCTACCCGATCTTAGAAATTGTCTTTCTTCGGGCTTGGCAAGCTCATGATTATGAATTGAATTAACATGTGAAATCTTCCATACACCTTGATTTACTGAAAAATCTGATTAAAGCCTTGCAACCTATTCGTGTAGTAAGTTTATCAACCATGTTGTCATTGCATAAGTCTTTAAACAGTGGAAACCCTTCCTTGGAACACAAAAAATCTCGTTGCGTAATATTATTTAATTTATCTCTTCGAATATGCCCTTTACGAAGACTGAACCCCTTCCTCAAAGTATAAGCATTGCATACCTGAAAAGCTTCAGCGTCTGAATGCACCACCATTCCGATTTTCAGATCTTCTTCAAACTCCGTTGCCTCAGCAGCAACCTATCAATTGAAAAAAAAAATCAAAGATTAGACTAACATATTAATTAAGACTCATAATAAAGAAGGTAGCAATCATAGCATATACCCTAATTCATATTATAAATATAAAAAACACCCTCACCCGAACCCAAAAACCCCCAATTAAAAGAAAAGAAAAGAACCCTAATACAACTATATATGTGGGTTATTCATGTCACACGATCAAAGCAACTATTGTATAAAGAAAGAAAAGAAACTTACAGATTCTTGGTTGCTTTCCATGATAAAATTGGAGTAGGTGCATAATTTTTTTTTTTAAAGAAAGAAAGAAACGAAACTGGGAAAGAAAGAAAGGGGAGGGAGTTTTGAAGCCTAAGACCTTCGGCAAAACATGGGGGGGGGGATTTGGGAAGAAACAAAAAAGGGGGAAAGAAATAAAAAAGGAAACATTTGGCAAAAACCTTCGGCAAAACATGGGGGGGGGGGGAGATTTGGGAAGAAACAAAAAAGGAAACATAACATTAATATATATAATATATTAATTAGTTAAAAAATAATTATAAAAATTTTAAATATAAAAGAAAGATAAAAGATTATATTTAAGACTTGCCACGTGATGAGTTTTGAGTGGACTGTAGTGCCACTCAGCGAAGTCCAGTGGCAAGCCAAGCCCCACACAAGTTTTTCTCCAATATGAGAGCTTTCGGGCAAAGGACATGTGATGAAAGAAGACAACTTATTTCTTTTAATTATTTTATTGTCAATGGGAAATAGACTTGTGGTGGAAACATGTGGTCGAAATGCAAGTTTACTTATTTTGATATTATTTCATATGAAAGCTAGTAGTGAAGCTTCTCTCCACAAGTTCACTGTTCTCAGCAAGGGGCTTTCTTAGATTTTTATATAAAGAAGCAGAGACACAAGGATTAGAGACACTCAAACAAACAAACAATCAACTTTACTCAAATCAGCTTCTCAATCTCCTTGTAGACATTTACCTTTAGTCAAGCACCCTTTACTTTCCTTGTTAATTAGCTTTGCTGCTCACTCGGTAGTATCGATCTCCTTTGTATTTTATTTACAACTCATTTCCAGTCATTTAATTTACAAACAATCTACAATACCAGTCATTTACTTTCCTCTGTCATTTACACTTCCAGCAAACCTGCCATTTACATATTGTTACATTTCTCCACATAAGTAAAGTCCTTATCTTTAAGGCAAAGAAAGAACCTTGATTTAAGCCACTCCCACTCAATGACACAATCTCTTGGTTAGAAGTTGAACTCAAGCGCAATCTCAATAATTCAAATCCTGTCTACTAGCGGCATCTAGTAGTGGCACGCTCGCACCCGCCAGTTTCATGTTCGAGTAAATTCCCGGCATGCCCGTGAGGCCCATGGTGAATTTAGGGGGCGAACATTTTGGCACGCCCGGTGGGATCCTTATGTGGAGTTAGATCATGAACAATCCTTATGTCCATGTTTTTTTCTCAACATGCTTTTACCACTACGTTCCGAAGTATGAAGATGATGATGGTGTTGAAGAATGCCCAAGCTACGGCTATGACGAAAATCACATGGAGCCAACCTAGAAGCTGTCAGCTTATGGGTACATGGCTGAAGAGTACTTAAGTCCCATGGAATATGATTGTCAGCCAACTAATGGCTATTGGTGCGGAATATATAAGCACACAAATTAAACCCTCTTTTTATCAAATGTAGTAACGTATGTAAGTATGGATCGTTCTAGGCCGGGGATTAGGAGGGATTGCTAAATCACTTGGAAACTGACTTGGAAACGTAAAAACAAAGTTTAAAACACTAAACTAGACTTAAAGAATGCAAAACTATACTTTAAAACACTAAAACAAACCAAAAGACTCAAAACAGCACCTAAAGACTCAAAACTGCCTTAAAGACACAATCTGGGCAGTTTTGAACACTAAGGAAGAATTTGAACGAAAATATGTTATAACTTGACTCAAGACACTTAAAAACACAAACTAAATTGATTTCTAACTAATATGACTCAACAAAATAAAGGGGGATTGATTTTAGACGAATTTGAAAACAAAACAAGAACTTTGTAAAACAAAATAGGTTTTAAAACGAGATTGATCAAATTAAATGGATGAGAAGCTAGCTAAGGGGTTCTTCTCCACACATGTTATACTTGCATACAAAATGATTTCCAATTGCTTTTCGATAAACTATGAATACTCAACGCCCCAAATTAACCGTGAATTGCACTAATTAACCCTCAGTTTTTCCACAAGTTATTGGGTTGGATGATTGCATACGACAACCCAAAACATTCCCTACAAGTTCCCTACATGAATTGCATAATAGAGATACAAGCAAGAATCATTAAGTTCTATGAAAAACATAAGCATTGACGAGGCACTCGTTACTATGAATTGCATGAAACTTATGCCAAGAATTTACTTAACACGATTGTGATCAACAACCTTTACTACTTATGAATCTAAGTTCATAACGATTAGGTGAAACTTCCTTATATCCTAGCATCAAACTTATGCATGAAAATTAAGCGTGCACTCTCAACCAACATACACAAATTAGTTTTAATTCATAGAGATAAGTAAATTAAATTCACAATTCATGAAACGCAATTGGAAGTAATCAAATCATATAGTAAGCATAAACATGGTTTTGAATCCCCCCTAGCCAAGGGGGGTTTAGTTCCTCATACTCGCAATTACATAAAGATAACTCAATTTAAACATTGAAATCAAAGATAGAAAACACCTAGAAACGCTCCAACACTCCCAAGGCTTGGGCATAGGCACGGCACAAGATGTTCCTTCTCTTTCCTTCCTTGCAAGCCGTGACACTAGAGGTTTTGGACGGTTTTGGGTGGTTTTTATAGTGTAGAATGGATGTGAGATGGTATGGTAGTGTTTAGGATAGGTGGAGGGTGCGGCAAAGGTAAGGAATTATGGATGTATGGTGATTTGGGAGTGTAGAATGGTGTGGAATGTGGCTGGACGAATTTCTGAGATGAAAGGGAGTGTTTTTTATGTGTATGGGAGGTGGTATTTATAGGCTTTGAGAGAGGACCACTCCATTTCCTTTGCATGTGCAGCTTGTGTGGGTGTGTGTTGTCATGTTTCCCCTTTACATTTACACACACATGCTTCATCATTTCAACCACCAATCCACCTATTTTCAGCCCATGTTTCTCCTTTCCTTTGCATGTGTTGTGCCTTCTCTTCTAGCTGTGCATTTCCACTTGCTCCAAAGACAAATGAGTGTAATCATAACCCCATTTGCTGCTGAGTGTTGATGACAAAGCAAAACACAAAACAAGTGCCTTTACTTTCTCATTTTATTAGCCAAATCTGCTTAGCCCGTTTATGAACCTTTCAGTGTTAAAATGCCCATAACTTCTTCTAGAAAAATGATATTAACAATCTGTAAATTACTCCAGAAAATAGACATCCGTAGCTTTCCAAGCATATAAGGTTCATTCTCTCATTCATTCGGAGCTGTTCGTAACATGCTTCCAAAGTCAGCTAATCTGCACAGGCAGTTTTGACCAATTTGTTGGCTGTCCATGCCGTGTGTTTCCTTGCATTCCTATGTGTGTGTGCTGCCATCTAGTCATCATTTCCACATGTACAAGTTGTCACACTTCCACACACACATGCTCTTCATTATTTCAGCCACAATTCAACTTATTTCCTGCCCATGCCGTGCCTTTCTTTCCCATGTGTGTGCTGCCATGCTTTCTTCCATGCCGTGTGTGTCCTTTTCACTTTGCATGTGGGCTTCTTTGCATGTGTTTTCTCCCTCTCTTGCCTTGAGTTTGCATGTGTATGAGTTGTCATTGTTTATCCTTGCAATTACACACACACACTTGCACACACATATGCCCAAAACGTCCATCCTCATGCATGCAATCCATTTGAGCCCAATATTGATCCAACATGCACCAAAATGCACTTTTCTTGCCAAGGTTGTTATTAAGACCTACAAACAAACGAAAATGACTTAAAACACTAAAATAACTAAGGAAACACAACGTAAACACACGAGAACAAGCCAATTAAGTCGCATAAATATGCTCCTATCAGCTATCAACTAAATAATCATAATCTTGAAGATTGGCCAACTTATGGCTTTGATGAAAGTTATTATTCTTTTGATGACAATCACATTCATGAAAACTATGATAGGCCAACAAATGGCTTTGAGTATCAAAGTACTGCCAATGAGTACATAGGGCCAATCTATGAAATGCCAAATAATGATCATCTGGATGAAGAGCTCTACAATGAGGATGTGAGCAAATTAGAGGAGAAGGTGTCTAAACTCCATGTGGCAAGCATCGAATACAGTGAAGAGGTGACCAAGTGTTTTGAAAGTATGGTGGAAAGCTACGCAACTTTCGGAGAAACTATGAGAAGGTTGATAGATCAAATGTGTCAAATCTCATCTACAAAACAAACTCACCATACTACAACCAAAGAAGAACAAATCTTACATATTGGTGAAGGCCAAAAAATGGCCCCAATCAATGAAAAATCCATGAAAATGGATATGGTTGTAGGAGACCAAGTCGACTTATCGAAACCAATAACAGCTAAGATGGAGCTTAAGACTATCAAAGGCCAAACACCTATGCTCGGGGGGCTCAAACTCACACCTAATGTGGAGCCCGAAGAAAGAAGAAAAAGTACTTCCAGAGAAGATGCCACATCTACCTATGAGACAGATAAGGCAAGTGAAAACGATACCACACTTCGGTACTTAGAAGTTTCGTGATTACTCAGCAGCTTGGATCTTGCAAGTCCCCAACCGAGGAGCTTCCCTCACTCGGGAACTTAAGGGAGCATTGTTGGTACTATACTTGACCAATCCCGAAACTACCGAGCACCGTTCAACGTTATACCGTCAAGAACCCAAAAGTGTTTCCCTCTAACCAGGAGGCCAATCACAGCGCGACACGTGTCGACATCAGAAGCCAATCATAGCGCGACACGTGTCAACATCAGAAGCCAATCACAACACGACACGTGTCAATGTCAAAACAAAGCTAGAAACTCTCTTCTATAAAAGGAGATCATTCTCCCACAATATTTCCTAATGTCATTTGTACTAAATCATTCACTAGTACTCACTAAAGGAGAGCTCGAACCTATGTACTTGTGTAAACCCTTCACAATTAATGAGACTCCTGTACTCCGTGGACGTAGCCAATCTAGGTGAACCACGTACATCTTGTGTTTGCTTCCCTGTCTCTATCCATTTACATATTTATCCACACTAGTGACCGGAGCGATCTAGCGAATGTCACAAACTTGACACTTTCTGTTGTACCAAATTTTGTGCATCAACAATAACCATTTGTAATAATAAGTATTTAAAGGAAACGCACGCTTGTGAAAATTTTAAATGAATGGCATGCACATTTACTAATTGAATATTTTATCTATTTCATTCCTTCTTTATCTGCAAAATAATAATAAAATTAATTTTTTAATATCTAAACTACATTTAATGAAATCCTCTTAGTCAACTAAAAAAAGGTGAAAAGACATTTTTGACTTTTATCACAACAAACAAATTAAGGACAGTAACGTAATTTCACAGAATATTTTACTATTTTTTTTCTAAACCTCAACTACAGGTCATTTTATCATCTCTATTTTAAAAAATTAAAAATTTTAAAAATAAAAACATCTCTCCCTCTCTCTCCACACCCACGTTCTTTCTCACTCTCTTCCTCTCTCCTTCAATTTTAAAAACAAAAGAAAAAAATTTAACACTTTTTGTGTGTGGGCATATATACTAGTATGTGTGTGTGTGTGTGTGTGTGTGTGTGTAATCTAAAACTCATTTTCAACTAAAACACTGTTACTTAAACAGTGATATCTCAAATTTGCCATCACATTTTACTCTAATTCACATTTTTCCCTCTTAGCACTTACAAACGTTAATGATAAAATCTTGAGAACTTTAATGAAAAGGATTTGGGCTAACTATAATTTTTTTTTAAAAAAAACCACCATAAACTATTATTTAACGAAAAATGCTTAAAATTTAATCATACGGACAAAACTATTCATATACCAGGCCCTAGAAATATTTTTTTCCAAAATTGCCCCTAACGGAAAGTAACCAAGCCTGTTACCTATGCATAATTCCCAGAAATTAAAAATATTACTATTTAAATACAATTTAACGAACAAAAAATCATACAAATTCCCGCAAAAAAAACATCCGGACACGCCTCGGCCCCAACCCAATTACCACACTTGTCAAACCTATGAACAAAACCAACCGTCCTTATTTCAATATGGGATCGGGATGTAGGAATTTTGTTTTTTTAGTGGGGTCAAGAAGATTTTTGTTTTTTTTAATTCATAGTATATTGCTATTTTTTGTAAGTGAAAAGACCTCTTGTAAGAAAATAATATTAAAAAGGGTATTTTTATTAGCACTTCACATATTGTTGAATACACCCCACATAAAAAATTATTATTAAATGACATATACTTTTATATGAAATGACTATCTAGCCCACGAAAACCAAATTAGTTGAAGTAGAACAATCAAATTAGTTGAGCCAATAAATTTCAAGAAACAAGCTGCCAAGAGCTCGTTGAATTCGAGTGGTTTAGTAAGCGGAGCATTTCTCTTAGCCACCTGCCGGCGGTGGAGCAAACATGTAGTTTAACATTGCGAATCCCACCATTAAGTGCTGGAAGAAGCTTGAGACGACGATGACACAACAGTACGTGAATTATGGGACAAGAGGATCTCTCAAGAAGTCAATGGTGATGCATTGAGCGATGACATTAGGAGGTATGTCAAAACCTACCGCAGAACATTCACAAACAAAAAAATAAAAAATAAAATAAATTTCAGCTTTAAAAAGTAATACTTTCACAATAATTCGAATCAAAACCAATGCGGGAGTGTCGTTCAGTTAAAGCCGCTGAAATGTCTGTAGAAAAGGAACATTTGATGTTTGCTTTTAATTTAGGTCTTAGAGATATTGTTCTTGAGCTCGACGGGAAGGGAGTGGTGGTGGCTGATATTACGTCTATGGAGGATTGTCTGGGTCCAAAGGGTTGTACCATGGAGAATATACAAATGTTGGGAAAAAGTTTCGAATTTTATTTTGTCAATGGCAGAACAGAGCTTGTTGTGGCTCATGAACTAGCTCAGTATGCAGTTCGTGCTGATGATTTTAAATCTGAGATTGAAGAGGAGCCTAGTTGGCTCTCTCCTCTTGTACTGCTTGTTGATTCCTCATGTTAATGAAAGTCATATTTTCATAAAAATGAAATAAAAATCTATAAACATAACTAAATGTGCAGAAAATTGATGGAAGACTAAACCCTCAAGTGGACAAAGCTAAATGTGCAGAAAACTGAAGATAGAACATAAAAAGAAATCTTAAATTTCACAAAGAGTGTGGGTGTAATGGTAGTATTGGAAAGTATGTGAGATGTATTAAGATAAATTTAAATCTAAAGATATGGGGTGTAGTCAATAAAATGTGGGGTGTATACAAAACAACCCTATTAAAAACATCTCGTAAGAACAAAATTTTTCAAACAATAAGTGCATTCACAGTACTCCAATAATTTTTGAATATGAACTTCACTCTCCATATATGATGTGCAGTAAGGGAAAAAGGTGCAACAATCACTTCCAAATGTGAATTCTCATTACACCTGATCGAGATATGAATTTAAAATTATTTTAGTACTACAATTTTGTTTGTAATGAATGATTGAAATGAAATTAAAGTTATCTTCAATTTGGAAATGAGCATGCCCATATACATTTAAATTTTTCACAAGCGTTTGTTTCCTAGTTTTTCACATGGTTATAAAATGTACCAAAAAAAGATAGAGAAAAAAACCAACCTCATCCTATAAATCGAGCTCTCAATCAATTACTAATAATATCCAGCGTGACTGGTAAAATATATACATTGTTGCCCAACACTTGTAAGTACTGGTTTGGTACTGAGTTGCTTTTTTAAAAAGCGGGGTATCAAAAAAAGCGGAAGCTTTTTTGTGTTTGTTAAACATTCAACTTCAGCTTTTTTTTACAGTTTTAGGTGAACAAAGCTAAAAGTTCAAAGCAGCAAAGCTAGCTTTGAAAAACCAGCTTTTTTTGCTTCCACAACTTCTGCACAAACCTAATTTGCAAGAGGCGCTGAGCCCTTTAATGAAACTTTCAAACACCCAAAATGACCTTAAACAATTAAATAATTACACATAATACCAACTGCAAAACGTCACCAACTTCAATTGGGAGGTCGTCCTCGTCGATCCCGCCACAACGCCGTTCACTCCTAGCTTCAACAATCACCATTATTGACCTTGGATTCCATACCCTAGGACGTTGTATTTGCCTCTATCCTTCCTCCCATCTCTTGTCCGTCCTCTATCACTCCCATGCCGACAAAATCGTGCTGAGAAATACCACCATCTTTTCCGGCGAGGACCAAATTCGATTTTTGGCATCGCAGATTTGCCCAAATTTCCCAGATTGCAGCAACTGATCTTCCTATTTCTGCAAATTAGGAGAGCTCAGATTGCCCAGACGGACACCAAAACTCAATTATTCCAAATAGGCAAAATTAAATACAGAAAACTACTTCATATGATCAAATTCACACTATACAGTTTCAAAAAGAAAAAATGATTAGTCCCGGAAGAAGAAAGAAACCAGCATCCTGGAACGTTGGCCCTGCCCGATGTATATAATGAACTGCTCAAGCAGCTAGACCATGTATGTACTACAAATCAGATGACAGATGGGAGAGATTGAGGAACGGAGCAGAAAATAAAATAGAAGAAGACGGAGCAAAAAAAATAAAAACTAAGAAAATTGGGGTTCTGAGGGAGACTTCTTGAGAGAAGTTTTTGGTTTTTGGAAAGTCTGGTTCAGTAGTGGGGTAGTAGGAGAGACTTCTCGATGCAAATAGAGAAAATAAAGGGGGAAAACTTAAGAAAATTAAATTAATGGCACATCTAGTATTATACCTTTTTGGTCATTTCATACAGTCATAGCTGTTTTACATAAAAGTTTACCAAACATTATAATACTGTTTTTTTTTTTTCCAAAAGAACTTTTACAAAAAAAGTTTACCAAACACTATGCTGTTTTAACTCACAACACAGCAGAAACAATTTTTTTTCAAATCACAGCAATACCAAACCAGCCCTAAATCCTGCTTCGCTTCTCTGCTTATTTGCTGATATATATGATTTGTCCCCTTTCTAATTGACTAACGAAGCGCATAGACAGTGATTAGATTTGTCACTTTTCAAAAATTGGATGTAGAATTTTGTCTGTTATTATTTGCCATTGACTTTCTGGTTTATGATAAACTATGACAGTCTGATGTGCAGAAATTATAAGTCAAAAGTGGACAACATATTTATCAATAATTTCTTAGTTTTGCTTATTTTTTTAAGGAAAACTAATGAAAATGGTTTAAAAACTTTGAGCGAAAATGACAAAAATTGTGTAAGTGAATAGTACCATGATTGATTTTTTTAGAGTAAAATGTGGTTTTTCATTAAAGTGAACAGTACCGGGAGCTTTTCGTTAAGGCTCCCTATTTTTTAATTAGCTCTTATTGGTGTTACTTATCGTAATATTAAACAAGGTACCAAATACCAAGGTTCTAAAAGATGTTAGGCGCTAGTCGGACTACGGGCTAGGGCCTAGCGCCTAGGCTGCTAGGCGAAGCCTTAGGCGGGTGCTTAGGCGAATTTAAGTAAATCTATTGTATTTCGTGTAAATAAGTGTCTGTTTATACTTAAAATATATATAATTTCAACATAAAATAGAAAATAAAATGACATATATATTATGAAGTATTAAAACATAATGAAAACATGGGGAGCAAACATATAATGTGTGTTTATTTAAGTGTTCAATAAATCTCTTACAATTTATTGGAAACAATAAAATGCAAAAGGAAAGTTATCTATTTTCTATCTAAGTGAGTTGCAACTTATGCAAGTGTCTAGGCGGGTATGGGCGGGCTAGACGGGTGCCTAGGCGGTCTAGGCGGGCGCCTCAGCAGGTCTAGGGGCCTTTTCTTAATTTTCAAACGCCTAGGCACTAATCAAGGAAGTGCCCAGCCACCTAGCGCCTAGGCCGAGCCTGGACGGTGGTAGGCGGGGATTTTTAGAACAGTGCCAAATACAACTTTCGGCCCTTTTATGAGTAAATCGGCTATTGTTAACAAAGAGTTCAAACATTACGTACTTGACTAAAAAAACACAGAGTAATTTGTTTTAACTCGCAGAATATTTTTAATATTAGCATTTAGTTAATCAATGTTTTGTAATTTTAAGAAGAGGTCAACAAAAAAATTAGGAAGGGTATTGACCTTATTTGAAAAGGAAAACTGTTTTAATTGAACTTTTTTTTGTTGTTGTTTCCTTTTACAATGCCTGCATTTAAAAGACAAAAACACCACACAAATCCAGTAATCTAATCGCGAACTGCTTCATTTTCTTTTTTGTTCAAAGCCATAAAAACCCAATTATTCAAGCAATCAAATAATTTGAGTAACAAACCCTAAAAGCAGGTAACGTTTCGCTCACGTGTAACTGTTTTTTGGCTTTGCTTAATTAAACACCCCCCCCCCCCAAAAAAAACAAACAAAAAACACACACACACACATATATATATATATATGAAGCCTTGAGCAAACCTTCCTCGCCAATTCTCTTCCTTCCTCTCCGTCTTCCAAAATTTCAATCTCTCTATTCTTCTAGTTGAGCCAGGTCTCCACATCAACTCTCAAAGATCTAAAAAATTGCAGTTTGAGGTAACTTTTATAGGTTTAGTTGTATGATTATGTTTTTTTGTTTTGTGTTTATTTTCTTCTTCCAGTATTACCGTTGTCTGAGCCATTATTTAAGAGTAGATTACATAATATGCATGATTTATGGGTCGAAGCAAGGGTTGAACTAGATATTGTAGAAAGGGTAGGCTAATACTGCATGTTGTCTCTTGAGAGGCCGAGTTGAGGGTGTATAAAAAGTGCAATGGCACGTAGCTCTAAATTTATGAAGACTAAAAAATTTCATTCTCTTACAAATTAAATATAAGTATAATTTATTTATTTTTTTACTTATCTAGATTATAGTTGATTAAGCAGAACCAATACACAGACACACACACTTAATATTTCAATTTTTCTTTTTTCTCTAATAGTAAGAAAAAATTGTGTATTTTTTTTTCGCTAGAAATAAAAAACCAACTTGGGTATTACTTTTTTTTTACAAACACAAGTGTATTAGTCGTGCCCCCTTTTTTAATGGATGAAGCTTTTATCATAAATTCATGGCAATCAAAATTTATACAATTATTAAGAGAAAGATGCTAAATTCAATTAAGTTTGAATATTGATGATTGAATTTTGTATGAATATGTTGTTAAAAAACATTATTATTATTTTTTAATACGTAGGACCTTTTTATTAAATTTGCACAAGGTCCCAAAAGGGCCTCGATTGTCTTACTATCACACGCAAAAAAAAAAAATTCATATATGTATATGTTGTAAGCCTATTTGACTTAATTGCATTTAGGACTAGAGAGGAAGAGAGGTCGGCGGCAAGAGAGAAGAGAGAGATTTAATTGTAAGGTGTATCTTGTATCATCTCATTGTGCCTTTACATATTAGTAGGATAGGTTGAATCCTTACCCTAATAGGATTACAAATTTAATATGATAATACCTACTAAGAAGAATATTCCAAAATATCCCTAGATACACTAGGATTTACACAATCACATTTCTATTCTAAATATGACTGCAACAGTATAAATATTTCGAGGGCATTAATTTCCTTATATTAATTAGGATTTGGTGAGAAATAATTTCCTACTAATTAAAAAGCATCACTTATGTAGCTAGTAGCTCTTAGCCTCTGTTTCTGACTTAACCATGCATGCTACATGATACAGTTCAACTTGATGGAAAATACTGGCTTATTTCTTGGTTATCGGAGGAGGCCAAATTACTTTTTATGCAATGTCTGCAACACATATGGTACAATTGTAAGTGCTTTATCATCTTCAATGTTTTGTTTCAAGTCCATTACATTTTTTTCATTTATCAATTTTGCTTGAAATTTTTGGATTTTATTTTTTATTTTTTATTTTTTATATTGTTATTGTAATTTTACGCTATTTCAACTTGTTTTTCTTACAGAACAATGTGCGGATGATTCCATTTTGGAATTTTAATTATTGCAAGACACATGAATCTGATGGAACTCCAAGGTGTAATACGTGTGACAGATTCAAGGTTAGTAGAGGAAAGTATTTATTTGGAATTGAATGGAACTAGCTTCTCTATTAGCTATAATATATATTTGCTTTACTATTCCCATCCTCGGCTCTAGGCAGGGGCTTTCGCACATTTCTCTTCACAAGTGAGTGGTTGAGATTTAACTAAATAGTTAGTTCTCAATCCTTCTTTATCATTTTTGATACTTCAGAAAGCAAAATTCTAACTGTGAGAGGCAGGGGGACTGCTTTGAATGGCCGGTTGTTCAGAGCTCTCACAGTCTGCATGCAAACAAGATCACACTCGATCCTTTTTCTCTCCCTTTTTTTTTCTTTTTTTTCTTTTTTTGCAAATATATTAAATGAAAATTTATTAGATTAGAATACTTGTACAGAGAAAGTTCATATTAATGCAAACATATATAAGCCCAACTATAAAACTACAATATTACTTCTAATGAGCCCGATGATGGAAGTTTCATTAATTTGTCAGACAACAGGGCAGAATGGATATGTGAATCTTGGAAATAACCAGCAGCTTTGCTCGGAATGTTTTTCCACTGCTATCTTGCATCCAAGTAAATGCAAACGTCTTATTGAAAATGTGCGCAAATTTTATAAAAAGTTAGGCCTCCAAGTGGATAAAAAAATTCCTATTTTATTGATCGACGACGATGAAATCAGAAGAATTCACCCAAATGAACAGGTAACCAACTTGAACTAAAATCGTATCTTGTATATATGTTTTTTAATGTTGTATACCAAATTTATTTCGTTCCATGTATACCATATTTGCATGTGTGCAGATGCTGAAGGTGGTTGGTCTTACCACATACCCTCCTTACACTGTCATGACGGTAAGAGTCTACTCGTAAAGTCAGTTGTACTACTACCACAACTACTATACAATTACCATTAACAGTTGAACCTAAAACTTAATTTCTTGTAACCTATATATGCAAGGCTTTTTAACTTTTTAATGTCAAACTTTAAACTTCACACACATATATTATATATATCATTGCCTTTATAATAAAAGTATATATGTATGTTTATAGGTATATGTCGCTTACGTTTGGGTTGTAACAGATTTCAAAATGTTCAAGGAAAGGTGATAATGTTGAAGTGCAGAAAAAAGAAATCAAGTTGGCATCGGGCAAAGTGTCATCAATTTTACTTTTGTTCGGCCAACCAGAGTACTCTCTCATTTACCTATCTCTCGTTATTATATGAGTAAAGCTAGATATATTAAATTTGTAAATTAAATTTATAAATCAAATAATGTGTCACAAATTAAAAATAAATACGTTAATCAACACTTAATAATAATTCAATGGTCAACTTTCATATCATTTGGTTTACGAAACTTGATCTACATATTTAATCTCTCCGGCATTATCCTATTATATATAACCTTCCTCTCAAAGTAGTTGTTATTTACTTTATATTTTCTTACGTACAGGGTGATGATCGGTGCAACTTTGGCGCATGAGATGATGCATGCATGGTTAGCTCTTCAAGGTTAGAATCCAATTTTCTTTTGCATGGATAAGTAAAATGTATTTAAATGACTAACAATATTTGCATTATAACTCCAGACATGCAATATTACAATATTTGTGTTACAACTCTAGACTCTCTAAGTTGAGAAAGTAACAAAGTTATCGTCCACCAATATTTATAAGAAAAAAGTTGATTTTAACCCAATTATGACAATGTATTTTAAGCAAAACAAAGTGGTGGTGCCACATTTACACTAAAAAAATCTCCAAATTGATGAATATTTTATTTGTAACAGGTTGTAACCATTTGGAAAAAAAAGTTTCAGAAGGCATTTGTGAAGTAATGGCACACATATGGTTGACATCGTGCTGTAAGAAGGGTTTGGAGTCATACAACCCCAGGCACGGGCATGCTGTATTTTTGGAAAACTTGCAAAAGTATGCAACATACAAAATAGAATCCAATGTGGACAAAAATTATGGACAAGGATTTAGAGAGGCTAACATGGCGGTAACTAAATTTGGACTCCGAGAAACCATAGATTATATCATTCGAAATAAAACTCTCCCTCGATAAGTAGTTTGTGTTTAGACTCTTCAAGAAATAATAAGGATCTCGTGGTCATTTTCTCGAGTTTTTGTATGTTAATCAAATATAAGTTTTCTTCTATAATCCTTCTCATCGAGACTAAAGGGAAATTGAAGGAACTATGAACTATATATATTGTTTAAACATGAATTACGTTTAGTTTTGTCTAGATTGTGATTTGTAATATGCACGAAGTTTCACTTTGGCTTGTAAAATGTCATATGTCGAAATTCAAGGAGAATGGATTGAATTCGTCAATTTTTACATAGCATGTAAGTGTTGACTTCTCACATGGTAATAAAGTTAAGCTTCCAATAGAAACATAAGATAGTTTAAGTTTGTGATAAAATTACATATTTACATATTCCACACAATTAGTAAGCTAGCTTAGATGATTAGACAAACTTCTTAAACCGTGTAGATATTAAGTGGCCACACTTTCCCACAACATGGACACAGAGAATGTGACAATGGCGATGAAATAGATGATGAAAATGCAGAGGAACAATCAGAGAACTTCGAAGAGGAGAGAGAAGATGTTACAGAGAATGTGTCTTTGCAAGTGAATTCATTCCTTCACAAACATGCTGAGGTTATGAGCTCAGTACACGACAAAATTGTAACCGTTAGAGAGGAGAGACTCGAGAGAGAGTGTGTTATTATTCAAGTGTAATCTAAGCCATCCATATTATCCTCTCCGAGATTAAAACACTTGTTACTTACTAAGCCCTATAAGACCTAATAATAAGCCTAAATTACACTTAATCATTTAACTCAGCAATATAAGTTTTACACTGATTAAAGCATGCATGTAAACACTCTCAGAAATCAGTTTGCGCATGGCCAACTTGTTGACTTGTTTTTCCACCTCAATGTTGTTCCCATTTCTTGAGCAACTTGATATCTGTTACCAACTAAACATATAAGCTACCCACCCATATATAACTAAATATATTTTGCAAATGTCACTACTTGCACTACACATTAGTCATATTCTTTTTTTCTTTTATAAGTGGGAGTCGTAGACTCTTCCAATTCTTGAAGAGATCAATCTCAAATTATTGCGGCTGACTTATTTACACCAGGCGTGGGCACTGGTCAGGCCCAATTTGAAGGGACCGGACCGGATCTGGGTTCAAAGGAGACGGGCCGGGGATTACATTTTCTAATATAGGAACCGGAGCTTACCTGGCCCGGTTGAAACGGTCCGATTCGGGCTGGGTCCAAGGGTACTTGGTTTTTTTTTTTTTTTGAAAAAAAAAAACCTAAAATTTGCACAGATTCACTACTAGTACCAGTGCAGACTGCATTTGTGCAGATTTTGCACAAATTCACTCCCCTAGTCCCTGCAATTATTCACATCCAATCCAAAAAAAAAAAAACCCAACACACTGAAGAACCATCCAAAAGATGTGAAAGGGCAGAAGGAAGTTAGAAAATCCATTCAATTACGATGCCAAAATTATGAGTTAAAACTCCAACTCTTTAAGATAAATTTATCACATAACTGAAGGACATGGGTAATATCTTTGCAGTCCTATATACAAGGTTTGAAAATATACAAATATCAAGTCAAGCTTATGGTTGCGACTCGTCAAGAGTCTGACTCTCGAGACAAGTAACAATCTGCAGTCGCAAACCTGTTTTAATGTGCAGTTCATCTGCTACACAAACAGGTAAGTAGCAAAAGATTCAATCAAATCATTCAAATCATTCATATGTGCAATTACATAGGGATGAAGGACAAGATTGTAAACAGGGATCAAATTCTAAAACTAAAACCATCAAGTAAAACCATACATGCAATGCCAAGTTCTATAAAGAAAAATCAGTGACTGTCACTACCAACATCTAAAGTTGGTAGTGACAAACCTTATCAGTAAACAAAGATACCGAAATTGACGCCGATAACATAATAGTTGAAACCAAAACACACCCACAAATCATATAAAAAAAATTTAAAACAGGTTTGAATACTAAGTGAACTAAAGCAAAACAAATCCCTAAAAATTGCTTAAGTTCAAATGGGTTTTCTAGTATTTTATCAATAATATCAGGTCAACCTGAAAATCAAATATAATTTCCAAAAAAGATCAATATAAGAACATCTAAAATTGAATTGTATCATCATCAACCAAATCTACACCGGCCATTGCTGAAACCAAATGCATACGATCACCGAATTACGAACTTTTTGAGATGTAATCGAAACACAAATCGACAACTGTGAACGATAAGAATAATTGGACTACAGTGCAATCAGAGATGACAATTGAGATTGAAAGATTAGAAGAAACAAACTAAAACTCACCAGAGCGATGCTTTTCCAGAAAAATGTTTCGATCAGAATTTAGATCTGAAATAAGCAAAGCCAAAAAAAAACCCAAACTTTGTTATCGGTGGAAAAAAATTGGTAGATACGAAGAGAAGAACCCTAAATGGTAGCAACAAATCAATCATCAATCTATAAATGCAATTCAAATTTTAAGAAAACCCTAAATGGTAGCAACAGGATTCAATCATCAATCTACAAATTCTAACTTAAAAACCCTAAAAATCCCTACATAGAAATTCACATTAATAATAAAACCCTAATTCTAAATTACCTAAATTTTAGAGGGATGATGGCTAGTAGCAGTGTCGTCGACGGTGGTGATGGGGTGATGGTGGTCGCGACGGCGAAGGTGGTGCCGTAGTTTTGGTTGCGACGGCGGTGAGCACTGTGAGAGTCTGAGAGTTGGAGCTTTACGGTGGTGATGGGGTGATGGTGGTCACGACGGCGGATGTGGTGCCGTTGTATTGGTCGCGACGGTAGTGAACACTGTGAGGGTCTGAGAGTTAGAGTCGAGGGAAAAGAGTCCAGGGAGAAAGAGTCGACGGAGAGTCTGAGAGACTGAGAGTGATTCTGGAACTTGGGATGAGGAATTGGCTAGGGTTGAAACTAACGGTTGACATTGAATGACAAGTTATCATTCAATCTCGGCCGTTTATTAGAATTAAAATCAGGCCGATCCCAGGTTCTGTTTTTTAAATTATATGGAACCGGCCTGCCCAGTAATTGACAGAAGCCCGGCCCGGTCCATACCGTTTTCTACAATTTTTGGAACCGGCCCGTACCCGTCACGAATGTAGATTACCCGCCCCGACCCTCGATTCCTCTACCCGTTTGCTCACTCCTAATTTACATGACTTAGTTTAAATAAGAATGACTAAATACTGTTGATATACTAAAAAAAGTTTGACTTTACATCCTTAACTAACTCTTTATCTAGTGGAACGAGTGGACTCTTACCATCTCGACAATACAGGGAATGTGTGTGGTAAGGCTAAGCGCCTGCAAACAGGCAATACGTTAGATATGCCAAAACCATTAAAATGAAACGAAATAAATCCCTTGGCATATTATCTTCTTTTGAATGGATTATTTAATAGTTTTTATAGTAAAGTGATAACGTTAGTGGGTTGAATAGTTATATGAGTTAATTACACTCACCCTCTTAGGTTTATCGTGATTTCACAAACCCTTTCCCGTTTGGAACATAACACTAACACCCCCTAAGATTTTAGTTCACTAAGACATTTGCATTTACTTGTGTTTGTACCATATTTAACCAATTCCGAAACTACTGAGCACGGATCATTGCCATACCTTCAAGGATCCACTGAGGGATTCATGCTGAGGCACCCCTGCCGAAGCACAAGAATTTCCCTCCAACCAAGAGGCCAATCACAACGAGACACATGTCAACATCAAAATAAAGCTCATAGAGTCCCATATCGACCGCAGATAAAAGCTAAAGAGTCTCCTCAACTATAAAAGGAGATCATTCTCCTACAATTAATCCTTAATGTCGGTATTGTACTTAAACTTGTCATTGGAACTCACTAATGATGATTATGTTTGAACCTATGTATTTGTGTAAATCCTTCACTATTAATGAGAACTCCTCTACTTCGTGGACGTAGGCAAACTTAGGGTGAACCAAGTACATCTTGAGTTTGCTTTCCTATCTTTATCTCTTTAAATATTTATCCTCACTAGTGACCGGAGTAACCGAGCAAAGATCACAAACTTGACACTTTATGTTGTTTCAAAGTCTTCACTAATTTTATGCATCAACAACTTGGATGCAAGATGGCATTAGAAAAACAATCCGAGCAAAGCCTTCGGTTTTCTCCAAAGTTCACATATTCCTTGATACCTTCTGCCCCTCAAAGTAAAATATATATCATGACCATATATACCTAGAGACACGATGGGAATACTAAAGCAAACCTTGAATCCAAAAATAATTGTTTATGTACAAACCTTAAATCTGTCGCAAGTACAACATCTTGGGGTTCTATCTGATTCATGTGTTTTACAATATTTAAAACCCCAAAACTTAAGGTGCCCCACATTATCCTGCGGGAAAAAGAAATGTTAAATGCAAAGATTATAATATGGATGAGAAAAATGTTAAAGCACACACATACATATCCATGTTGTAATATATGAATTGCGAGCATCGCATACAAAGTAATTTGGCTCCCTCCAGTAACCCAAAAGGCCAATATATATTTTCCATCATGTGCGTTAAAACTGTAAAATGTAGCAAAATAAATAAACCTTTGTTGTAGCCTAGTTTATCTATGAGAGAGGGTGCAACAGTGGAGAAACTGTAGAATGCTTAGGGATTGTGTGATTCTCCTTGCCCTTATTTAAACAAGAAGAATTAACTTGTCCTCACAATGAGAAACAATCACTAGAATAACAGATATCTAGAATCCAAATCTTTCTAAGATTTACGCAACTACAATTAGATAATATTTATAACTGCCTTCTCATATACTATGTATGAAATTGTTTTTTTGCGATTGTAAACAAGCAGAGAAGAGAAGAGAAGTAGGACTTTCAAGTGTGATATATATTAGCAGTCTCCCCTTCGATTTTGTTGGTAATCGATTGAGAGCTCGATTTATATGAGTTTGGTTCTTTCTCTGTTTTTAATTTTTCTGTCATTTATAACCATTTGTAATGATAAGTATTTAAAGGAAACGCACGCTTGTGAAAATTTAAATGAATGGCATGCCCATTTACTAATTGAATATTTTATCTATTTCATTCCCTCTTAATCTGCAAAATAATAATAAAATTAATTTTTTAATATCTAAACTACATTTAATGAAATCATCTTTGTAAACTAAAAGAGGGTGAAAAGATATTTTTGACTTTTATCACAACCAACAAATTAAGGATAGTAACGTATATATAACAGGCCCTCTAAGGGAAGGAATCCCCATTTTTCAAAAAAAAAAATGGGGACATTTTATTGACCGTTAGATTTGGCTTTAATGAAATTATGTGGTTGAGATTAAATCACAAGCCACAGAATCTTAACCACCGAATTTCATTAAAACCAAATCTAACGATCAATAGAGTTTTCCCATTTTAAAAAAAAAATGAGGATCCCTTCCCTTAATGGCTTCATATATATATATATAATCTAAAACTCATTTTCAACTAAAACACTGTTACTTGAATAGGGCTATCCCAAATTTGCCCTCACATTTTACTCTAATTCCCATTTTGCCCTCTTAGCACTTACAAACGTTAATGATAAAATCTTGGGAACTTTAATAAAAAGGATTTGGGCTAACTATAATTTAATAAAAAATCATCCTAAACTATTATTTAACCAAAAAGACTTAATTTAATCATTAGGACAAAACTATTCATACACCAGGTCCTACAGATATATTTTTTTCAAAATTACCCCTAGAAACTAACCAAGCCTGCTACCATTACCAATGCATAATTCCCAGAAAATAAAAATATTACAATTCAAATTCAAGTTAACGAACAAGAAATCATTCAAATTCCCTCGAAAAAACCTCCGGACACGCGCCGGCCCCAACCCAATTACCACACTTGCCAAACCTATAAACAAAACCAATTGTCCTTATTTCAACATGGGGTCGGGATGTAGGAAATTTGTTTTTTTAGTGGGGTCAAGAAGATTTTTGTTTTTTTTTAATTCATAGTATATTGCTATTTTTTGTATGCGAAAAGGCCTCTTGTAAGAAAATAATATTAAAAACATCTTTTGAGAACAAATTTTTTCAAACAATAAGCGCATTCACAATACTTTAATAATTCTTTAATATGAAATTCACTCTCCATGTATGATGTGCCGTAAGAGAAAAAGGTGCAACAATCACTTCCAAATGTGATTTCTCATTTTGTTTGCAATGAGAGATGATTTAAAATTATTTTAGTACTACAATTTTGTTTGTAATGAATGAATGAAATGTCTTCAATTTGGAAATGAGCACGCCAATATACATTTAAATTTTTCACAAGCGTTTGTTTCCTTGTTTTTCAAATGGTTATAAATGTACCAAAAATAGATAGAGAAAAAAACCATCCTCATCATATAAATCGAGCTCCCAGTACAAAAAAACATAGATTACCAATTATATCCAGCGTGAGACTGGTAAAATATATATAATGTTGCCCAAAACTTGTAAGTCCTGCATCGCTTCTCTGCTTATTTGGTGATATATATGATTTTTCCCCTTTCTAATTGACTAACGAAGCGCATAGATAGTGAATAGATATGTCATTTTTCTAAAAAAGGATTTAGAATTTTGTCTGTTATTATTTGCCATTGACTTTCGGGTTTATGATAAACTATGACAATCCGATGTGCAGAAATTATAAGTCAAATAAAACATAGCATGTAAGTGTAAAACACCTCCATATTGACTTCTCACATGCTAATAGAGTTAAGACTTCAATATAACATAGCATATAAAACACCTCCATATTGACTTCTCACATGCTAATAGAGTTAAGCCTTCAATATAACATAGCATGTAAGTGCAAAACACTTCCATATTGACTTCTGACATGCTAATGAAAGTTAAGCTTCCAACGGAACCTAAGATAATTTTAGTTTGTCCGGCAACTATTTATTTACATTAGTAAGATGGATAGACCAGTGATAAGACCAACTAATTAAACGGCGTAGAGATTAGTTGGCCACATGTCCCACAAGATGGACACACAAACTGCGAAGGGAAGATCTCGCACTGTGGGTAACCACATCTGTGGCAGGATAGCAGTTCAAGTGGTGGAGCACTCGGGCAGAATGAGGTACGAGGTGAATGAAAATTGTCAGTAGGCACTTCCGGAGAATTGACAGGAGAATTATCCGTCGGCAGTTCGGGAGAACTGTCAATCGGCAGTTCAGAGATTGCAGGTGGAATCCCATCAGAATTGGCAAATGCAACACTCGTAGCCTGTTGCCTTCTCAGTCGCCGTCCCCGATAGAAAGCATATCCCAAAACGCACAGAAAAATGCACATGAGCAAAGGCATGACAACCCAAAAATTCACCACTTGATTGTGGGATGATGGGCTGTTGCATGGCTTCCCCGGCGGCAGTGGAGCAATATTAATGAAATACTGCATCTAAACATATAGCACAAAAATAAGTAAAGCAATATTTAAAAAGAATATATTTGTTTTCATCAACAATACAACTAAGTGAGCATACATATTAAAGCATTCGACCCACTATGTACCTGATGAAAATGACCACAAATTATCTAAACCGACAAACCCATACCATAGCGCATATCTACGTGCATTGGAATTTGATAATTAAAACCAAATTCACATAGCCTTTCAAATTTACATTTGATATTTTTCTTTTGACATCTTCATTGAGATGCTCTGAATATACAGACTATTAAAGTAAAAACAGAGATTAATCGAAAGTTTAACTTAAGGCCTCAATTATCAATTGTGACTGAAGAGGAACACATTACATTGCAATTAAACTAAATTATATTATCCTCCTTAATCCCCCTAATTTAACTTAAAAATAAATAAATAATAATTCAAAATTCATAAGAAATTAAAAACCATTCCAAGTCAATAAGTCCATGAGCATGCACATTAATACCATATATTACTTGGGCCGAGACATCAATTTTTTAACTTAAATATACATTTGGGCCATTAAAGAGTTAAACTACAAACTTGTTAATCTAAATAAGTTAGGCTTTTGAGGGCCCAGATACATTGAGCAGGGGAAGAGGAATTAGGGTTTCTTTAACCTTCACTTTAACATTATAGTCCAGGCAATTCGGCAAGGACGATTATTCTCCATCGTTCTCTGCCTCCCTTGTCTTCCACTCTCTCTCCCTCTCTCCTGTCTTTCTACCCCTCTCACCCATCCTTATCCTTCCACCACCTCCACACTCCATCGCCCACCCACCACCCCGAGGAGCCTTTCAAGAGGTAAGTCGAGATCGGAAGGTGGCTCTCGTCAACTACGGAGAGGGCTACGGGGAGCTCCTTGTCATCGTCGTCCACCACCATGCTTCCTTCCACCACCTCCACACTCCGTCGCCCAGCCACCACCCCCACGGGTCCAAGACTTCTGTCTGGCATCTACAAACCCTTAGCTTTGAAATTACGGGTTTCACTCTCAAATTTGGGATTTTTTTTTTTTTTTGCTCAAAGCCAACCACAAAGCCCTCCACACTCCGTCGCCCAGCCACCACCCCCACGGGTCCAAGACTTCTGTCTGGCATCTACAAACCCTTAGCTTTGAAATTACGGGTTTCACTCAAATTTGGGATTTGGGATTTTTTTTTTTTTTTTTGCTCAAAGCCAACCACAAAGCCCTCCACACTCCGTCGCCCAGCCACCACCCCCACGGGTCCAAGACTTCTGTCTGGCATCTACAAACCCTTAGCTTTGAAATTACAGTTTCACTCTCTCAAATTTGGGATTTGGGATTTTTTTTTTTTTTTTTTGCTCAAAGCCAACCACGAAGCCCTCCACACTCCGTCGCCCAGCCACCACCCCCACGGGTCCAAGACTTCTGTCTGGCATCTACAAACCCTTAGCTTTGAAATTACGGGTTTCACTCTCTCAAATTTGGGATTTTTTTTCTTTTTTTTTCTTTTTTTTTGCCCCCTGGCAAGGGAGGCAGTAGAAGAAACTGGGATTTTATTATATATTCATGCAGTATAACAAAAACGGCTTAAAACCAACAACAATATGACTTCAATTTAAAAGCAAATTACCTCTGGTGTCTTCATATCCTCGGCGTGTCTCCCTGGCGGTGGTTTGATTTCATCCTCATGAGCTTGTGCCATGGACAGCTTTTCATTTTTTTACATTTGAAACGACAATAAGATGAATCAACATTTCTGCCCAAATACTTCTATAAAAAATAGAGAAATAAGTTAAAAATAGAGAAATAAGTTTTGAGAAGGCTCACCATGGGAGGGGTGAGAAGGGCTGCAAAGCATAAGCAGAACAACAAGAGCAGCGTCCCCATTTGAAATCTGATCAAAATGTGAATAAACGCTTGATATATAAATGAAAATGGTGTTGCAATTAGTTTCCAAATGTGGGAACTGCATTCCCTCCAGTCAGAGTTCTAATTATACCATTATTGATAGCTCTTTTTTCTTTTTCCTACTTTTTAGTTATTACTAGCAAAGTACGGGTTTTAAAACTGTACAAAATACGTAGAAAGTTATAATGTGTATATACACTATTTACATATATATGGGACTCTATTTACAACCCTAAAAAAAGGTTTCAATTTCCACATAACAAAAACAGTTGGCACAAATCTTACCAAGAATTCTAATATATATGAAGGGACCCCGTAGATGACATTGTATTAAGCATAAACTAAGCAACACAAACCATACAATTGATATTCACATCAATCAGCTATACCAGAATCACTAATCAAGTTGACGTAAAAAGTTTTACTTACGTGCACAGTTTGCATCTGTTGGAAGGGTGCAAGTGCATTTCGAAAAGCCCGCAGTACTTTTCACTTTAACGAAAAACCATATTTTTACACTAAAAAGTCAATCATGATACTATTCACTTTACCCTTTATTTTGTCATTATCCTTAAAACTCAAAGTTTTCAAGTCTTTTTCATTAGTTTTCCTAAAAATTTATCTAGTCAAGAGACATAATGTAATGGTTGTGAGTGGCAAGAAGAATTTCAACATAACTAAATGTGGTCAAAGTTCAAAGAATTTTGAAAATGAGATCGTGATTGCAAAAACATATAAATAGAGAACTGTAAAGAAGCAGATACCAGTTTTTTACATTAGATTTTGAATGTTGATCCAAAGTTCATAGTGAAACGGGTGATGAACAACTCTATTCTTCGCCCTATTTTAACCAAACAAAAACTCTTTTATGTCACTAAATATAACCAGAAATTTGTGTTTTCAAAGCTACAACATCACTGAAAACATGGGACAAAAATTGAAAAAAAATCAATCAAAAATTAATGTAAGCAAAGAAAAAGAAATAGAAACTTAAAATATACAAACTCCAAACAGCTTCCTAAGGTGATACATATCTACAATTTAGATATGTTAATATTTCATCATTTGGATCTTGTTGAAAAACTAATCGTGCTCTATCTGAACCTTTATTTACATACTTGAACAAATATTTTATAACTATTGATTCACAACAGGATTCAACATTTATGAGCATTATATCTCAAAAGTAGTTCAGGATTATAAGGAACAACAAAGCTGTTATCAATTTTGATTCCATTTTTTAAAACAAATTTTGTATCATCATCACGATGCCCATAAACTGGAAAACCATTGGGTTCAAAAATTGTCTTATTTTTATATGCTTTAGAAAAGTTTTTGAAACACTTATTTTCCCGCATGCAAGAAGAATTTTGATTAATATGACCGCATGGATCATAAATTGATTAACAGTTTCATAAAGTTGAGGATTGACAAATTTGTCTGGCAACTCAGCTGAAATAATAGAATATATATCTGATGCAATGTAGCACTTGAAATTTGATTTTAGCCATATTACATACAAGAATGAGGTAAACCTCTGTTTTGAAATTCAATTGTACAAACATCTATTTGTAAAAACATTGAAAATAGAAGGGAAAAAAAAGTTAGTTTTATGAAGCCAAAAAAAAAAATGAAACATCTAAGATAAGGAGAAAAATGAGTTTTTGGTACTCATTTGCTTTAACTTCTACAAAAGGCTTTCCAGATTTGATGAAGTCAAGCATATCATCAAATTTCATTTTAAATATTCTAGAAATTATATCAGGTATGTCCTCAGGTTTGAATCCCGATTTTTTTTTTTTTTTCAAATTCTCTTATAATTTCTGCCACTTTACATTACAAGTAAATGTTAGGGTAAATTACACAAAACTACCTCAACTATTGGTCTTATAACACTTTCATACCTAATCTTTTTAAAATGACAATGTCATTTTACGAATTTGTGCCAATTTCATATCTTCGTCAGTTTTTCTGTTAAGTGTTGACATGGCTAAATACGGGATCCACTCACTAATTATTAAATATATTTTTAATAATTAAAATTTTAAAAAAATAATTTTTTTAGGGGTGTGATATCCACCCTTTTTTACTTCTCTCACCTTTTTGGTTTTCGACCGTTGGATCGGATGATTTGAAGAAGATCAACGGACAAAAATTAACAAAAGTTGTGTGAGATGTAAAAAGGGGTGTGGATAGCATCCATTTTTTTTATTAAATTTCTCTCCTCTCTCTCCCCCCTCGCCTCTTTCTTCTCTGCATCCCTAAAACCCCTTCCCACCCGACCCCCCCTCCCCTCCCCTCCCCTCCCCCTTTCTCTCATCCCCCATCTTCACCTTCTTCCCTACAACCCAGAAAACAAAATTAAAAAATAAAAAAAAATAAAAAACCTAATTTGTCTTCCCCCCTCCCTACCGCCCACCCCTTTTTCTCCCCCACTTGAGCCCAAGCTGCAACCAAGAAAAAAAAAAAAAAAAAAAAACCATCTCCACCTTCCCCAACCCCCTTCCCTGCAAACCACCATTTTCTTCCCCCTCCTGTCTTCCCTAAACCCTCTGCACCCACCCTCGCACCCACTACCTCAAACCCAGAAAATAAAAAAAAAAAAAAAAAACCCTAATCCCCGTCTACCCATGCGAAGGTCGATTCCGCGGGTGGAGAACCTGGGCGCAAAGAAAATGGGGGGAATGGGTGTGGATTTAGGTACCGTTTGGTATGTGGGACGGGACGGAACGGAGTGGGACGAGACGTTTCGTCCCACGTTTGGTGCGCCTAAAACGAGTGGAACGCGTTGTTCCACGGAACAAATTTTGGGTGAATTTTCGTTCCGTCCCACCCCCTGGAACGACTTGTTCCACACCGTGGAACACAAAATTATAACCTCTTCGTCTCCTTCTTCCTCCTTGTTTTCATCCGAGAACATCTTTGCTCCCTCTCCGTTCTGTCCCGTCTGCATACCAAACAATAACCTAAGGAGTGGGGTGTGTGGAGGAGGGAAGAGGGTGGGTGCAAGGTTGGGTGCGGAGGGTGGGTGCAGGGAGAAGACGAACTAGGAAGATGAAGATGGGGGAGAAGAGAGGAAAGGATGATGGGAAGGGGAAGGGGAAGGGGTAAGGGAAGTTTGGGCTTTTGTTTTTCTTTTCTTTTTTTTTTTTCTGGGTTGCAGGTAGGGGAAGAAGATGAAGATGAGGGAGAAAGAGACAGGGAAGGGAAGGGAGGGGGAGTCGGGTGGGAAGGGGTTTTGGGGATGCAAAGAATAGAGGCGAGGGGGGAGAGATTTAATAAAAAAACATTATTTTTTTAATTTTTAATTATTAAAAATATATTTAATTAGTGAGTGGATCCCGCATGTAGCCATGTCAGCACATAATATAAAAATTAATATAAAAAAACTAACGAATGTATGACATTGGCACAAATTCGTAAAATGAGGTATGACATTGTCATTTTAAAAAGAGTAGGTATAAAAACGTCGTGACACCAATAGTTGAGGTAATTTTGTGTAATTTACCCTAAATGTTATGAACAAATCAAGATATCCATGTTCTCTACTGTTAATCATGTATCTAAAACTTCATGTGTATGAAGCAAGCAACACAATATTTTGTCCCAAACTACTTGCATCATTATCACCTCTTGATATTGCATCGTAAATTCCTTTGTAAACTTCACTTCTCAATTTTTTTTTATTTTGTCTAATGTAATCCAATCTATCTTCTTCAAGTATTGCATGGGAATCTACCAAATATTGTAAACAAAAATCTATCTCCTTTTAACAATGTAGTTAAACATGGTTCTCTTTCTTGAATTTGATTAGCTATATAAGCTCTCATAGGCACTTTGCCCTTTCATTTTTGGACCTTTATCATTTTCATTTCATTTTAAATCTGGTCTATAACCATCTTCACCATACAGAAAAAAGAATAGGATATTTAAGAGCCATAAACTTTGGATTCAATTTTGTAACACGTTTTAATCCTTCACTTTTAGAGTTTATAATGATATCTCTATTAGAGTCAGACAGACATATCACCAACTATTAAACCACATATTTCATCACTTGTTGGTTGGTCATATTGCTTGCCATCATTTGGTTGTCTTCCTAACAATATCATGTTTAAAGAGATGAAACCATCAGTTTCAAATTTATCTCTTACCGTTCGAAAAAGTTTGACCAACTCATTTGATTCATCAAACATTTTAATCAAATTTTCTACAATTTTTGAATCAAGTCTTACATTTTTTCCATCACAATTAATAGCTTTAAGACAATTTTGTACTTCATTATATGTATCATAAACATATAGCTAAGCAAATTTTGGAGACTCATTATCAACAGGTAAAAGATATCCCATCAAATGACAAACTTGATCACTAATTTTAAAAAGGGTAAATTACACTTTCATACCTCAGGTTTGGGGTCTATTTTAATTCCTTACAATATTTTCAGAACATTTCACTTTCATACCTTAAGTACTATTTTATTTTAAAAATAATACATCCGTTACATTTTCATCCATTGATCCGTTAAGTGTTGACGTGGCTGCCACATATATGCCACGTGGCTGCCAAATATCTACCACGTGGCAAAAAAAATAATTTTTTAATTTCTGTTTAAAAAACCTGAATTTTCTCAACAAAAAAAAATGAAACCCATCCCTAAACCTGCAACAAGAAGAAGAAGAAGAAGAAGAGGGAGAAAAAAAATAAAAAATAAAAATTGAAACCCATCCCATCCCATCTCCCTGCAACCACCCCCACATCCCTAAACCTGCAACAAGAACAAGAACAAGAACAAGAACAAGAACAAGGAGAGGATAAAAAAACAAAATAAAAAAAAAGCCCAAACCCAGTTCCCCCCCCACAAAAAAAAGTCTACAACCTAGAAGAAGAAAAAGAGGAAAATAAAGAAACAAAAAAGAAAAAAAAAAAAAAAAAAACCAACCCCCCCCACAAAAAAAAGTCTACAACCTAGAAGAAGAAAAAGAGGAAAATAAAGAAACAAAAAAGAAAAAAAAAAAAAACCAACCCAAATGTCTCGAGTGGGATTTTTTGGGATGGGGGATGGGGGATTTTTGGGAGGGGTGATGGGGGATGAAAGCTCAGGTAGGATTTTGGGGTGGGTGATGATGAATGGAAGAAGGGGGTGGGTCGGGGAAGACGATTTCTAGGTGGGTTTTTTTTTTTTTTCTTCTTCTTGGGGAGGGGGGGACGAACTGGGTTTGGGCTTCTTTTTTTGTTTCCTTTCTCTCCTTCTTGTTGCAGGTTTAGGGATGTAGGGGTGGTTGCGGGGAGATGGGATGGGATGAGTTTCAATTTTTTTTTTCTCCCTCTTCTTCTTCTTCTTGTTGCAGGTTTAGGGATGCGTTTCAATTTTTTTTTTTTTTGAGAAAATTTAGGTTTTTTAAAAAGAAATTAAATAAAAAATAAAAAATTGCCACGTGGTAGATATTTGGCAACCATGTGGCATATATGTGGCAGTCACGTCAACACTTAACGGAGCACTTAACGGATCAATGGATGGAAAATGTAACAAAGATATTATTTTAAAATAAAATAGCACTTAAGGTATGAAAGTAAAATGTTTTGAAGATATTGTAAGGAATTGAAATAGACCCCCAACATGAGGTATGAAATTGTAATTTACCCTTTTAAAAATGTAAGGACTTGATCCATCATTAATTGAATGATCAACTTTCACTCCCATTGAAGTAAATGAAAACACAGAATTGTAAGTTCTAATGTTTTCTCGAAATGATAAACTTTTTTGACCTTCATTTGTTAAGAGTACATATATGAATGCTTAGGATTGTGACACTTGGCAATCTATAAGAGAGGAAATTAGTTAGTTTGTTAAGATTAGATAAGGATGATGTTAGAAGATATGGTTGTAATAAAATCTCCCTATATATGCAGGATTGTATGGATTACTGTCACTAAGAAAATATATGCAAAGATTTCTTTCTCTCTAAAAGATCTCTCTAGCTCTCTCTAAACTGTCTTATCTTCTTCTCTAAGTTTTCTTGGTTTCTCTACAATATGTGTTCTTCATTTCTGCACTATGGTTTACACCATTCGGATCAAGCAAGGAATCTAAAAAACACAGGCGTTGGCTTTGGAGTTGAAAATTTAATTTTTCCTTGTTGACAACAAAGAGTGAAAATGGGTTGATTTTTTTTTCCAGCTTTATTTAAGTGACTCTTTTAATCAAAAATATGCACCAAAGTCAACACATTTATAACTCTTATCACCCAAGTAAGCATAATCTTTCACAACCCCTACAAAAATACACATGCCCAAAAAATATATATATATAAAATCACAATATGCAATTAAGTAAATGCTAAAGTTAAAACATAATGATGTACATAATTTAAAACGTACCGTTTCTATTTTTTTCAGAAGAAGGCTCGACTCTTATTCATAAGACTACAATTGTCACGAGGAAAGATTTTTTTCAACTCTGTTTTGAGCATTATTTGACAAACTAACAAGGTTTTTCCCTTCTCGATAACGTGTGCACAATTTTTTTTCAAGTGGGGTCACATCTAGCATTTCATCATTATCAACACATTCAATGGCGCAATGCTCAGCAAAAGGTCTGCTGGTGGAGCATTGAGAATTATGCATATAAGTGGTTCTACACTCTTTTTGACTGATGATCATGCTCAAACAATGTATTATCATATTTGTCATCAGTGATATTTTGTTTTCTCTTTATAGCATCATTTGTTTGACCATTTATAGGCTTTTTAGACATGATGGAAACAAACTGTTACAATTAGTTGAAAAACAAACTGCAAAACGGATTTGAAAAAAAAAAAAAAAGGTAAATCTCAGTTTACTACCCTCAAGTTTTGTGGTTTTCATCATTTGGTACATAAAGTTTCTTTGGTTCTAAAGTCATACCTAAAGTGTTAATTTTAAGACAGTCTCATACATCCATTAGTCTGGCTGTTAAATTAACCGTTAACTGATAACGTGGCGCCCACGTGGACAATGACTGGACGTCATGTGTCAATATGAGCCCACGTGAATATTAAAAAAAATTAAATTTAAAATTTAAAAATTTAAAAAAAAAAATTCCCCTCCCTTCTCTCCTCTGCAGTCCACACAAAGCTCTCCCACCCCTCCCTCCGGGTCCAAAGACATGTTCTGAATTTTGAGGTTATTTAGGGATCGGAGGGAGGGGTGGGACAGCTCCGTGTGGACAGCAGAGGAGAGAATGTAGGAAGAAGGAAGGGAATAGGTGGGTGTGCGGGGAGGATGGGTGCATGGAAGAAAAGGGAGGGAGAAGGAGGGAGGGGGTAGGAAGCGTGAACAGCCAGATTTTTTATTTATTTTTAATTTTTAATTTTTTAATATTCACATGAGCCCCATATTGACACGTGACACCTAGTCATTGTCTATATGGACGCCACATCATCAGTTAACAGCTGATTTAACAGCCAAACTGACGAATTTATGAGACTGTCCCAAAATTAACACTTTAGGTACGACTCTGGGACGAAAAAACTTCTTGTACCAAATGTTGAAAATCACGAAACTTGAGGGTAGTAAACTGAGATTTACCCAAAAAAAAAATCAATTAAGACATGAAATATATGCAAAAACAATGTACCAAATGTTGAAAATCACGAAACTTGAGGGTAGTAAACTAAGATTTACCCAAAAAAAATCAATTAAGACATGAAATATATACAAAAACAATATAGCTCTCATCTAATATAAACAGTAAACGAAAGTTGACTTGAACTATAGAAAACTATATAATTAAACTTTCAATTAATTAATTCCAGAAGTTTAAATTACTAACCTTGAGCAGAGAGCGTTTTGGAAGCTAGAAACAAACAGCTTAGAAACCAAAATAACTAATTGTTTTTCAAATCCTGTTAAAAAAAAAAAAATCATCGCTTATCATTAGCTCGAAAAAGTAAATTGAGTTTAATAAATATAGTTAATTTCATAAAAACAAACAAAGTCTCATTTCTCCAGTAACGTTGTAACCATAAGTATTACAACCGTAGCAACGATAATAGCTCGCTGCTTCACATATGTATAATTTCTTTGAGCAAATACATTAAAAAAACAAATAGACGATCCAAAACCAGTAATCAACATTCCACAGTAACAAAAAAAATGGAATTAAAAAACAATCATACTATACAAATAGTTATTCAAAGTGGAAATCATACAAAATAACGAACTAGTGGGTACAAAAGATGACAGCACTGATAAAAACAATACTATTTGAATTAAACCTAATAGAATAGCAAGGGGATGCATTGGGATCGGTCGGCCCAATAAGTTTATCAAATTGGCAGTCAAATTGCACATGTGATCAAAAGCACTTGTTCCTTTCAGTGCAAAGCAAAAGAAAAAAGAAAAAAAGGCAAAAGACATTAACTTTTTTGTACATTAAAGAATGAGAAAGCAGGGAAAACTCCTTGTATTGACATGCCTCGTATAATTATATTGTAAACACAATATAAGGCATTGACATGGTAAGTTTGATGGAGGATAAGCAAGATGAGGTATTCTCAATCATAAGTTTATTATTTCAACCAAGAAAAAAAATGGTTGCTATCAAACAGATGACCGTCTCCACAGAGAATTGGCTCCACATATAGAAAAGAAAGGAATAACAAAACCATTTGTTTGGTGGTGCATTTCTTATCTTGGCAACGTAATCAATTAAGAGGTCATAGGGTTGATATTGAAGTTCCAGTCCACACTATTTCTTATCTTTGCTCTAAAGGGTGTTGCTGGCCATTGCAAGGACACCCAATCCAAAATTTACTTTATCAATTTCCAAGAAACATCGTATCAAAGCATATCTGAATCCCTCAACCTTTCTAAACACGATACATACTGCTAGTTTAAGATAATGTGCTATCTAGGAATATAATGCTACTGGCTGCTGCATGCATTGTGGAAAAAGATTGATCAGGTAATTGCTAATTCTTGTACAGTAAGATTTGGGATATGAATTATTCTCCACATGACAACTAAAAATTTTCTTATATAGTTTGAAGACTACTCTTCCATTATCTTGACAAAATAGTGCTACTGCTTCTTCAGTGCCTCTGTTAATCTTTGTCTTTGTGCTTTGGAACACGTCCAATTTCAGATGGACTTTCAAGTCCTATTTCAGATGTTTGTATTTTTGGAAAAGTGGAAAATGGACCTGTATTTATTTCAATCATCCTCATCTTTACTTTGTATACATTTCTGACCAACCCCCTAATCCCCTGCTCTAACCCACCAATTATGAGACAGAGAGAGACCCAATAAAAAAATTTGGAAACAGAGTACACCCAAATTTGTGATCCACATTTAATATCAATTTCGTCTCCCTAGGAGTGCAAGAACGCTCAAAAAATTATAGTAATGGAAAAAGCAGGCAGAATTATCAAAAAATGAGTAGGAAAAAACCTTGAGGCATCCATCTAAATGAAATCACACAAAGCGAAGAAACATTTGATAAAAGCACAACTGCCTTCTCAAATTTTGAGATATCCATCGGAATGAATTCACACAAAATCAAACTCAACAAAAACACAAATTCCAATGATTTAAATAAGAAATGCATACAGAATAATGAAGAAGTGGAGGCGGGGAAACCATACCCAAAACAACGGTTCTAGCTCCTGCCAAATTTCAGATTTTTCAACAGAGGACGTCAAAGGCAGAATCCGCTTTTAGCCGGCATAGCCTCGACAACACTACAACTCACCGTAAAACCAAATCGTTGGGGTTATCAATAAAAATCCAAAATAAAAAAAATCACATACATCTATTATAAAACGCACCTGGGTTCAATAGAATTTATTTGACAATAACCTGAAAACAGGCTGTTCCCAAGCTGGGCTGAAAATTCATCAGAAATTCAGCGACAACTCCGGTATGACAGATAGAAAAAGGGACAGAGTCTTCCCAGCGATTGCAAGTTCAAGATAAAACCTTGGAAACCAATTTTATGAGTTCCCGTAGAATGTCAACAAATCTACGTTCACAGGGATGCACGACTTCTTTGAAAACGAAGACCGCAAACGAAATCCCCAAAAAACAAAAACAAGGAACACAGGATTTTACAACAAAGGATAAAACTTTAGAGGCCAATTTCGTGAATATTTTGGGAAATAAAGTACAGAGGATTTGAGAGGAACGCAAGATTTTAGAAGAACAAAACGCAAAATAAGATAGATCGAAGCATAGATCGGCAAGAGAGAAAAGCCAACAGAAAGGTAAAGGGAAGAAAAAACGTAATGAAGGCTAAAGAAGTAGGATGATGGACCCGTGCCCAACATGGGCAAAAAGGCCTTTTCACTGCACTGAGAAGAGAACAGAACGGGGAAACAAGAAGAAATTGAGGGCAATTTCGCCATTTCACTGTTAATGAACAGTGTTAAGAAACTGAGTTTTAGTATATATAATAACTAGAAATTGTACCCGCGCGTTGCTGCGGGATGGAAACTCGTATGAAAAATTATGCAACTTTATTCTCTCCATAAAACAAATATAATAGAAGTAAATTTTTTATAATTAGATAATAGAATACAAAAATATCAATGTAGCAAAGTAAATGTAAGTGGTGAGAGAAGCTATCCTAATTATAACCCTATTCATTTTTTATTGAACACGGGCTTGAACAAAGAAGCAATCATAACAAACTTTCTAGGTGACACCGAATAAATGTTGCTATTCCAGACGCAATACTGTAATATTACGGAATAGAATATGATATAAAAAAGGAGTTACCGTTAACCCATTGTCAGTCTTCTTTTCGAGTATTCCTTCCCAAAGTTCTTATACTATGTTCTCAAACTGCTGCTTTTTCCAATTTCTATAACATCTTTAAAATTCATTTTAAAAAATAGATACATAAATAAAGACGCTTAAAAGCAGGTAAGTAAACATTTTAATGAGGAAATGCAGAAGTAGAACCAATTAAGCCACAGTCCAACTTTCACAATTTATTATTAGACTTCCTGAGGTTTGCAGAGACTAAATCTTAAATAATTTACCAAATTAATAAGCCATCAGTTGGACTATGGCGTAATTATAGCATATATTATCACCACATTAAACCGAACATTTGTAAACAAAATATGCAATGTGAATAAGCTCACACAAAAACCTACCAAAAACAGCAAGATGTCATTTAATTGTGAAATAAAACTGTAATACTATAAAAATAACTTATTGAAGACCCATATCTATTTATTTCACCCAAAATGATTAGAAATAAAAGTTATGTGTGAAAAAATCACTATCCTAAAAAATTCAGCCCCTAACATTACTGGAATTAATTGATGTGAAAAAAAAAAAAAACTGAAAATTGAGAATTGGGTTTGAGGATTTTACCAAGTAGTGACAAACTCCTATGCTTCCTCTTCCTCTTTCTCAAATTAAAGTTTAGTTTTCTATTTAAGTGGTGTTAAATTTAAATAAATGTCAAAAAAGAAGATTGCTTGTTCAATGTTGTGCCTTGCTTTCCATTCGGATCCTTCCCTTTCTCCTCCTTGGAGACTCTGATTCGAGTAAAATCAAACATGTTTTGTACAGTTTGAAAACCCGCAGCTTGAATGTCTAAAAGAACGTCCATATCCATTACTTATAAAATAATTTTCAAAGTAAAAAAAAATATTGTGTATGCCTATTACCTTTTGTTGGACCCAACGTAGATTGAAGATTCCTAATATTTCTTCGCTCCCTTCTGGATGGGCACCCAACGCCTTCTCAATTAAAAACACAGAGCTTCTCATTCTCAGCAGGATCATGCACCTGTGGCACTTTTTGTTCAGTGACTAAAGTACCATACAAAACTTGATCTAAGGCAAGCGTAGCAAAAAATTGATCATAATTTTTTAAAGACGTCATAATTTTTTAAAGACGTCATAATTTTTGAAAGACGTAAAAACTAACACTATTTTATTGATAAAAATTTGTATGTAACACCTCAAGAATATTAAGATTATATGGTATGGAGTTGGGCATGGTGAAAAATATAAAACTTACAGCAGAAAGATGCTTAGAACATCCACTATGAGAATTGGTCTGCCGTTAACATATAGAAAGTCGTGTACATAAGCTTTTCCAGTTTCGGCTATACCCTGCACTCAATCACAGGATTAGGGAAGTACCAAAAACCAAACTTTAATCATAATTACATTCTATTTCTGCTTTATAGGGGTAAAAAAATCTAAAATGAAAGAAATTTCCCAGACGTAAAATGTAAGTGACAGAACATGTTCAAGCAACTAATGCAAATTATGCAATTGAGCAAGCTGGTGAAGGATAAGTATTAACACACATAAATTATCTAATTTGAAGCTCATATCATGCGCAGCAAACCAAAACAAACAATTCAACTGGAAATTTGAAATTCAGATCAACCAAAACAAACCAAAGTCACTTACCATGGAAGATTATCACAAAATCGATCAGATTTTTAAGCTCTTCTCTGTTCTTGCTATCCTTCTCTCTCGTGCTCATTGGTAGTAGTGGTTGACATGTAGATCGATCAGGCAGTTCTGCGGAGGATTAGAATTGAGTCAGCAAATAGACAGCTTTGAGTATTTTAAAGAGTTGGTTACTAAAAGTTCCGCTTTGTTCTAAATATTTACCAGAAAAAAAAATCTTTTTCTTTCGGTCAATAACTATACAAAACTGATTCAACTATAGACATCATAATAGACATCATAATGATGTAACTAAAAGATGGAATCAAGAACAAATTTTGGCCCAGTTTTAAGAGGAGATAAGATTATAGGAATTGCATTTTTTTAACCTGGCAATTTTTGGTCTATAAAGAACACTACCAAATTCAAGGTATACCTGCAGGGCAACAAAAGACTTATACTCAGACCAGTATATTATAAGATATTCGAGTAGAAAGAGCATAACAGAATCCGTGTTACCAGGCAACAACAACGTCCACTGTGTATTGTTTGCGAGAAGCTAGAATCAGGAGGCTCTGAACCACAGCAACTGACCAAGCAAGCTGCTTAAAGCACCTGTAATGATAAGCAACAGTAGTGTCAACAAATTAAGAATATCAGTTTATCCATAGTACATGCACCCACACCCCAACAATGACAAAAGAAAGCATATACGATCCTCCCATCAATATAGATTAGTTACCTCCTTGTTCCATATTTCTGATATGTGCGCACAAATACTAAGGTAAAAATCATGTGCGATGAAAAAATCAAATCACCACAACCATAGACAATGCCTTGGGGAACTGCATATTCATGTACATCATATTAGCATGAAGGCCATTACACTTACGGAGTTACTGAAGAATTAAACCTAAAAGATGAATAACTCAAACCCACAGTTGATTAAGAACACTTCAAGTGTACTCTCTGGAGGGGGCAGCCTGGCAAGATTAGAGCCCTGAAAGAGACAGTTGTACCTGATTGTAAATCATCGTTTAATTACAACAATTTAATGATTCAAGATTACACCCAGCTATAAATTTACCTCACGACAATAGTAGCTTGGACCAGGACGTAGAGTGGAGTAGAAGGTGATGATCCGGAGCATTTAACACACCTAAACAAAATGCAAAATATAGGCAAAGATGGTAAAAACTGGCAGAAAATATAGCAGGACAACATAAGATACTGTTAAGTCCATTGATCCATACAGTGGAAATTAAGAAAATTCACAGAAGTCGTGCATTCTTTATTCATAAATTGAAGAGTTTCCTGAGTGTGATTCCCAGTCAGGTGCTTCAGAAAAGCACCAAGCTCAAGGATTAGTATCATATAAGCAGGTCACATAAGCTGGGAATCATGAGCAGATTTGGAGTCTTTTATCCGTGCAGATTTGGTCTATAAGAAATAAACCTTCAGCCAATTTCTTCAGCCATTAAAATAAACCTTCTTCGACTGTTCTAGTCCACAATCAAAAGAAGCAAAACCCCTCAGTTAAAATAAAATTAGCTTGCCTAAAAGAGAAATACCTTCTTCATCTGGGTTTTGATTTCGGATTTGCGGGATTGGTTGTAAATCCTCCTCTTTTCGGCCTGCCGAGCTCTCTTCACAGCAGAGTCGGGCTTCTTTGTGGTGACCTCACAAACAATGGAATATCGAACCAGCCTCTGAAGTGGACTCACAGCCAGAAACCCTGAAAATAGTCAAGAGAAAGATGTAGTTTTTCTCTTTTGATTTAACATTGTGCTCTGTATGGTTACTGATAAATCGATGATATGATACAAAAACCAAAATTTTACACCAAAAATGGAAAAATCTTCCACCCAATAACACGACTGGGATTTTTACAGCTAGGTTCGAAAACCCAATATTTGAAATAAGAAAAGTTTCAAAATTTTCACGGGTAAAACAAAAAAAATCAAATAAATGAACACCGAGGAAAGGTAAAATCTGAGACAAAAAAAATTCTCAAAGATTAACAAAGATAACGACTACACCACTGTTTCTCTTTTCCTTTTCTTATAACATCCATTGAGTTTTTTTCTTTTTAAATCAAAAAACCCTAATTTTCTGTGCAAGGAATTCCTTTAAATCAAACCAAAAAACTGAACATGATTATTTGAATTTTAAAAAAAAAAATTCAAAACACAATTATACCGTTATACATGGTTTTTGCAGGAATTAGATAAAATTTAAAATATCCCAAACCCTCCCAAACTTTCGAATTGCTTTAAACTAACTTACCTTCAAATATCTTCTACAAATCGGAACAGAACACACACCACACGGCGCCGAAGAAATCCTTATTTTTGTACTCTGGGAATTTGCCAAAAAAAATATGCTTTGGAAGCACACCAGTAGAAGCAAACAGAGAAAGAACAGCTGGAACCACGACTTCCTAAAGCCAAAAGCAAAACAAAATTAAACAGCATGTTGGGAATCCGAAGCTACAAACAAAAACCCCCAAAATCACAATTACAAACTTTAAACAAAAAACCCATTCATAAATTAAAATTTACACTCCTAAATACTTAACATTCAAAGCAGAGAATTACTCACAGCCTCTGAGAGCGATTTCCATTTATCACCGGCAGCTTTATCGACCTATTCAAATTGATCAAAAGTCAGAACAAATATAATATAAGAACGATTGAAAAAAAAAAAACCAATATAAAGTTGCACTATGTAAACTGCTCTAAACTGCTCTACGTGATAACACTGATTTATTAAAAACGATTCATATGAATTATAAATTTTAACAATTCAACAATCCAAGGGCAGCAAACAACAATTCCAAAAAAAACCCAGAAATCCCCAGCACTCAAAAGCTTTAAAAAAAAAAAAACCCAGAAATCCCTAAAAACCTAGATCTCATCAAGGAAACCATAGATTTGAACAATCAAGGAGCTGCTCAATCAAAAATAAACCTTGATGGATTTTTCCGGCAAGAAATACCGCCATCGGCATGATAGAAGCAGAGATTTGTGACAGAGAAGTTAAAACGGAAGGAGAAGTTAAACCACCGAGGATAATCGGCGAGAGAAAGATACGAACGCTGGACATTCCAAGCAATTTGGACCGAAATCAACGAAACCAGCGCCATTTCGTTGTTGTACGACAAACGCATAAGGAATGAAGTTTGATAGGAAGAAGTGGAGGAATAGCGAGAGAGAACTGGAGAGCTTTCTGAGAAAGAAAACTCGAGAAATGTAGAAACAAGAGTGCAACCCGTCCCTATCTTTTCCACGATGACCAACACGTGGACGACAGGGACAAAACTGTAAATTCAATGTTCAAAACAGAAAAAAAGCCTTAGAATCAGCACCAGCTAAGGGCATTTTTGCCAATTTACTGTTCGTGAACAGTAAATCCTAGTTTGGGTTTTAGTATAGAAATAGAAGTGTGCGATCCACACATCCCATTTTACTTCTCACACACCTCTTGATAATTTATGTTCGTTGATCTTCTTCAATTCATCAGATCTGACGGTTGAAAATTAAAAAAGTATGTGAAAAGTAAAATAAGATGCATAGATATCACACCCCAATAAATAATGTATTAACCTGTAAGACCTACTCCAACCCTGGGCTAAATGCCAAATATTTAGCCCAAAATTCCCCCCAAACACCCTCCAACCCAAGCTAAAATATTGGGCTAAAAGGGGAATGCTAAAGTTGGGCCAAATTCCCCCCCCCCAGCCGTGTAGACTCGCCCAGTTTTGGGCCACTCTCGGCCCGTGGACTCGCGCACGCGCCCCACGCCCACAACTTGCAACCGGAGCCCGACAAGAGGGGGTCCCACCGTCAGGCCTTGTCGGCCACTCTTCAGAGCCCCAACGGCTCTTTTCGAAATCAAACGGGCAGGATTTAAGGACCGTTGGTTGATCCAACGGTCCAGATTCAAACTTTATTTTTAAAAAATATATTATTTTAAAATACATTGAATCCAACGGTTGAGATTGAATATACTCAAATCTAACGGTAAAAAAAAGATCTAACGGCCCAAATTTAAATCCAACGGCTAAAATAATTAAATAAATTTATTTAACACAAAATTTACCCCAAAAATCTATAAATACCTATCTATTTGTTCAAACATCCACACAAAATTCAATTTTCTCCTACAATTCTTCCAATTTATCTTTCTATCATTTCTTTCCATTTCCAAATTGTTCAACATGGCAAGAGAGCATGTTAGAGGTCGTAATTGGACCTTTGAGGAAGATGTTTCTTTATGCTTGGCATGGGTGTCTGTTAGTGAAGATGGTGCAGTTGACACAAATCAAAATAAAAAGGTTTTGTGGGATAAAATCATTGCAAAGTTTCAAGAAAACTGTAACGGCAGCGGGCGAGACGGTGGTGGTGTTTATGATCGGTGGAAGACTATCAACAAAGCATGCACTTTATGGAAGGGAAGCTTAGAGAGAGCCATGGTTGGCATGCCTAGTGGAAGGAGCGCCATAGAAATTGATGAGATATTGAGAATTTTTAGGAAACAAAAAACTCTTTGAAAGTTGAAAGATTGGTGAATATAGAGGATGATTGAAGGTTGAAAGATTGTGTGATCAACTAATATTGGACCTGTGTTTATATAGAGGATGATTGATGAACGGTTGGTGAAAGTTGAAAATTTTGTGTTGAACGGTTGGTGAAAGTTGAAAGTTTGGTGTTGAAAGTTGAAAGTTTGGTGTTGAATGGTTGGTGAAAGTTGAAAGTTTGGAGTTGAACGGTTGGTGAAAGATGAACGGTTGGTGAAAGTTGAAAGGTTGGTGAAAGTAGTTTGCTTTGTAAAAAATTTAATGATTTTTCAATATTTATCGGAATTTAAATTTTTTTAGATTAAAATGTTCATAAAATTAATTTACAATAATCTACATATTTATTTTTTTTAAAAATATTGATTTAAGAAAAAAATTAGCCTAAGTTCATTCTTTAATAATTCCGGGCTAAAATTTTAGGCCAGAAGGGTTGGAGCAGAAAAGATGTTTCTGGGCTAAAAGCCAAATTTTCCGGGCTAAAAAATTTGGCTTTTAGCCCAAGGGTTGGAGATGGTCTAAGTAATTTTGGAATTTGTATTCATAACCACAGATGCGTTTTAGTGGAATTCCATATCCTTCAATAATTATTTGCTTGAAGGATCAACTGTTCAAGCATGCATTTTTTTCATAAACATTCATCCATGAGACTGTATATGTGGTATAGGAATTCACTGTTTTTGCATCCTTTTAGTGAAGTAAATCCAGCCATTGAGCTGTTTCTCTTGGATTCCGCTTCCAGTACTTCAGAGATTTTCATTTTTTTCAAATGTTTGTTTGATGAGAAAGAGACGCAAAATAAGATAAATCAGTAGTCATACAATCGATAGATTGAAACCAGACCACAATTGAATTTCAAGTAACAAAACGCAAAATAGAATTTAAAAAGTAAAATTTAGACAACTTTGGAGATGCAGATGCAGATGACAATGAACTTGTTGAAGCAGGTTGATAAAGAATAGAAGTGATAATTGTGTTTGTTAATTGAAAGTGTAATGTTCTTGTAGGCTTCTACTGTGATGTGTTTTGTTTTCTTCTCCTCTCTTGAATTATTATTGTTAGGATTTTTATCACAAATGGTCTCTGAATTTGACTTACCCTATCAAGATGGTCTCTGAAATTGAAAATCAATCAATGTAGTCCTTGAAAATGAGTGTCACAAATCAATGTGGTCATTTTATCACAATTCCGTCAAATTTTTTTGTTATGTGCTAATATGGCACATAATTAGATCCCACATATTTAATTTAAGGGTTAATCTCTGTTTACTATCCTAAAGTTTATTGGTTTTCAACATTTGGTACATGAAATTTTTTCCGTCCCAGTTTGGTACCTAAAGTCATAATTCTATGACAATTTCATACATTCGTTAAGTATTCCGTTAGAAACTATGTTAACTGATGATGTGGCATCCACATAGACAATGATTGGGCGCCACATGTATATTAAAAATTAAAAAATTAAAATTTGACCCAAACACCCACCCGTCTCCTACCTCACACCCCCTCAACCCCCTCTCTCCCTCTCCTTTCGCCGTTCTCAACTCGCAGCCATGGCCGCAGAAATCAAGGTGAAAACAAATAATCACAGAAACACACAGAATCCATCGTCAAACCCTATCACTCATTTCCTCTGCAATTCCATTCGTTGTCTCTCTCTCTCTCTCTCTTTCTTTCCCTTTCTCATTCTGAAACCCTAGATTAACCCCCAATCTGACATGAAATCCAAACCCCAAATCTCAATGGGGTTTCAGTCTCAGCCTTAAAGGACACACACGTCCTTTGATGAATTGTTCGCATCCCTTCCTCAAACCCTAGCCTCGATTTTCTTTCTCCTTTCTCCTTTCGATTGCGCGTATTTGACTTACCCGGAGAGAGAGATAGAGTGAAAGAGGGAGCGATCGATAGGCCATGGAGGGCTCTGTGGCAGAGGATCTTGGAGCCCGGAGTCATGGGAGGTCGCCGGTTTGGATGATGCCATGAACCGCCTGATGTTTTCCTCTAACAAGGATTCCAAGCCCCCGTAAATCCAGCAAAACACACATTGATCCCGCACGCATCACCATTGCCTAGCCTTTTGCTTCGTTTGATTTGAAGGTTAGAAAATTAGGGTTTGCTGGGCTTTGCTATGGAAGGCGAAGACAAAGAGGATGATCGCTGATGGATGGAGCCGACGATGAAGATGAGGGAAGGGAAGGTGGGTGCGGGTTGCAAATGAGAAAAGGAAGGGTGGGTGCAGTTGCAGAGGATAGAAGTGAGAAATGGGGTTGGGGGTGTGAGGTAGGAGACGGGAGTGTTTGGGTCAAATTCTTTTTTTTTTTTAATTTTTTATATCCACGTGGCGCCCAGTCATTGCCCCCACGCGCCAAGGAGAGCACGGGTACACACGCCCCCACGCGCATCACCCCCAACCTTGGCTCGCCGGACTGGTTTTTCCGGCGGCCGGATTCTGGGCATTTTTCAAACGTTTCGTTTTCCTTCGTTTCTCAACCATTTTCTACAAATTTTATATCAAAATGAAGATCTTGACGAGACGAACACATCCATACCTGTCTCGACCCCTAACTCGCCGGGGATTTGCCGGAAAAAGCCTCGATAGTTCCGGCCTAAATGGAGAAGTTCCGTTCTCGGTCATCCGACGTCCAATTCCTACCAACGAAGCACCCCTATCCTCGTGAGGACCTCCTTAAGCTTGCTATGGGCTTGAAATTCCCTGAAACACACAATTTTACGTGTGTATGAACAGTGCACACTTTAGGGGGTTACGGTTTCACGACGATATCGAAGGTTCTAAGCTACATAAAGTGTACCATTCAACTCAGGGGGTTTCAAGGCTGAAGAATCTTACCTTTTTGGCGTCGATCCGTGGAGTTTTGATGCCCTTGGTCCTTGTCCGTACAATTTCGATGGGTGAGAGAGAGTGAGAGACTGAGAGAGTCGACAGGGAGGAGAGAGAGACACGGGGGAGGAAGAGAGAGAAGGAATTGAGTGTCTGGTCCATCACAAATCCACATCATCCATTTCTTTCCTAATTCCCTAACCACACAAACAATTCAACATTTAATTAATAAAATTTCCTAAACTTAGGAAAATAAACATTATGAATATAGTATATCACACACCCACCGTAGTAATATCGAGGGCAGCATCGTCATTTCACATCCTCGTTATATATTCTCGGTACGGGCTGTGACACTTTTGATATAAATAACAAAATAACTGAAAATTTGCCACCTATTTTCATGCCCACATTCAATGACGGATCTAGGATTTTACTTCAGGAAGGGCCTCACGTATTTGTTAAAAAAAAAAAAAAAGGTAGTATTTACAAGAAAGTATAATACATGCTTGAAGTTTGAGCTAATTAAATTTTTTGAGGTGCTAAATACCTTTTCATGTTGAAATTAACCTTCCAATATCAAGTCAATATATAGAGTAGCTAATTAAAACTAGCATTTGCCTATACACTTTGTGTGTATGAACACATTTTTTTTAGAAAATGAGAAGAAGAGAGGGAAAGGGAGAGGGAGAGAGAGAGAGAGAGAGAGAAAGAAAGAGTGAGAGAGAGAGAGAGAGAACATGAAGAGAGTGGGAGGTTTTTGTTTTTGGTTTTTTTTTTTAATTTTAAATATTACAGATATTTTAACATCACCAGTATGTGAGGTTTCAATAAAAAAATTAAAATTTGGACCTGTAAAATTATATTATTGCCCATCATTTTTTTTTTGTGTGATATAAGACTAAGTTGTCTTTTCACATTTTTTTGGTTGACAAAGAGGGTTTTATTAATTAATAGAGATTAAAGAGGATCAACTCAATGAAAAAAGCTAGGAGGAAGACCATGTTTTTAGATCATATTTTGGAGACAATATAATGTGACAGTTGATGATTAGAATGATTTAAAGAACTAGTCCAACCACTAACAGCTATATCATCATGTGGTCTCAAAATATGACTCAAGGATATGGTCCTTGTAGTGTCGACCCAAGTTAATATAGAATAAATTGGGTATTTTCGAACAAAAAATAAGAAGAATGAATTGCGAATTTGGAGAAAAAGATATATGATGTTTCAAAATTTTAGTGAAAATTCAAAGAGGACCGAGAGATTTACAAACTTTAATATTGTTGTGGGTTGGGAATTTGGAGGACTAAACATATGAAATTTCACGAAAGGGACAAGGAAAAGCTCAAAGTTTATTATTATTTGGTTGGCAATATTTTTTATAAAACTAAATTAGACTTTAGATTTTAATTTGAAGAGTTATTTATAAAATAAAATGTTAAATTTAGTTTTACGATGAGTGTTGGGAATTTTAAGAGTGTATCACATGCAAGTCATGTGACCTAAATTGATGAAAAATTAAATAGAATAGCTTCGAATATAATATTAGAGATGTAATTGGCAAACAATTAGTTTGAGGATTGATTTTGCCAAAAAAAATAAAATTTAAGGACCTAATTTTCACTTAGATAACCATTGATGGCCTAAATTGACAATTCACACTATTTTAATTATTGGTGAATAGAATTTAAGAGTTTTGTATAAACTAAAAGAAGTACACTACTAAGTTAATAAAAATGGTTAATATTAGTTTAATACCCTCAAATTTCTTGGTTTTTAATATTTTATAGATTATGTTTATTTCATCCCAGAGTGATACCTAAAGTCATAATTTTAGGACACTTTCATACATCAGTTAAGGTTGTTGTTAAATCAATTATTAACTGATGACGTGGTGCTCACATGAACAATGATTAGACGCCACGTGTCAATATAGGGTTCACCTGGATTTAAAAAAATAAAAATTGAAAAAAATAATAAAATAATTATAATTATAAAAACAAAAAAAAGTCATCTTCTACCTCATCCCATCCCTCCGAACCTCTCTCCCTCTCTCCCTCCCTTTTCTCATCTGCACCCACCCAATCCTCCTCTCACTCCCTGCAAATCCATCATTCCCCCTTCTCTTTAGCCGCGCGCCGCCAAATCTGCGACAAGGTCGAAGCTGTGGCACGTCTACACCAGCGGCAACGTCGATTTCTCCTCCACCTCGGTCAGAATCTCATCGCTGGTTCTCTTTGGAGTGGCTGCCATCAAGTTCACGGCGGACCTAGAAACTGACGAGGTGTTCGCCAAGAAGATGAATCCAATCGAGATAGTGAGGCCTGTGCCGGGGAAGAAGATGGTACGGAGGCAGACGATTCAGAAAATTAGGAAAAATGGCGTCTTTCGCCAAGGTGGAAACCGGAGGTTCGAGCTCATGAGCCTGTCTGAGAAGAGATGAGGGTTGGGTGGGGTGCAGAGAAGAGGTGGGATGAAGTGTCGGGGGAGGTAGAAAACGACCTCTTTTTTTCTTTTTCTATTTTTAAATTATTATTCAATTTTTAATTTTTTTTAATCCACGTGTGCCTATATTTACACGTAGCATCCAATCATTATCCACGTGGGTACCACATCACTAGTTAACGGTTGATTTAACAGCAACTTTAACTAATGTATGAAAGTGATTAAAATTATGACTTTAGTTACCACTTTGGAATAAAAAAAACATGATGTATCAAATGTTGAAAACAAAAAAACTTCAAAGTAATAAACTGAGATTAACCCTAAAAAAATATATAAACCTAAATATTAAGAATGGCTTAAAGAGTAAGGGTAGGCCTTGGCCTATACTGGCCTATTAGTGCCTCTACCGCTGCCCACACCCCGCCACCCTTCAGCCAAAAAGAAAAAACCCCGCCACCTCCCACCTCCACCATCATTTCTTACATGCTACCTGAGACAGAAAATCCTCCTTTTACTTGTAAAAAAAATAAAGGGTTAATTTTTGTTACTAACCTTAACTTTTTTGGTTTCTAACATTTCATATATCAAGTTTTTTTCGTCTCGGTGTAGTACCTAGAGTTTAATTCTGGGATACTTTTATACATATGTTAAGTTGTTTGTTAAAACAACCGTTAATTTGTGAAGTAGAGCCCTCGTAGACAATGAATAGGCACACCGTGTCCATATGGACCCACATGGATATTAATAAAAATTAATTAATTTTATTATTTTTTAATTTTTTAATATTCATGTTGGCCTATATTGGTACGTGATACCCAATCATTGTCCACTTGAGTGTCGCGTCACAGGTTAAGATAAAAAGTATATGTAACAGCGATGAGATTTGAGAGACATGACAGAGTTCGTGGTTACGAAGCGGGGGTCTAACACTTGTATGGTGCCTTGGGTTGTGCAAACTCAAACGTAAGGGACGAGATTATGCTCGCTTGGAATCTCAGTTTTTACAGCTTCAAGCAAATTATGTGCATGCACAAGAAGAAAAAAGCTCATCTATCACGGTGGATGCCCGTGATAAATTGCAATCTACCACGGGCATTGTGCCCGTGAGTATTCTGAATGTGATAGAAAGTATTTGTTTCTACCACGGACTATGCACGTTGTCAGTCTTTGTTTCTACAACGGACTATGCACGTTGTCAAATACAATGTAACCATGGATTGTGCCCGTAGTAGATTAAGATCTAACACCACGTGCTATGGCCATTGTGGATTACAAATTGATCACGGCTAATCCTCGTTATAAAAAAATTTCCAAAAGTAACAAAAATTAAAAATGATTTAATATATATATATATATATACAAAATTGCAAATTTAACTTTATTAAAATTCATATATTCAAGTATTACACTAAAATTAACAACAAAATGAGTAGTTATATTAAGAAATATACCAAATCACCAAAATATGTAGAGACTTTGCAACAAAACTCAAGTCCTAGTTCCAACCTTGGTCCTCCAATGATATTATTTGTCTTCTCTACAATCGTTTCTTCAAGAACACACACATCTCCTGCAAGCCTATCACACTTTAAATTTGCAGGTGGCTGTAAATGTAGTTCATATTTGAATTATAAACCCTCATGAATTAGAACTACTAACCACCTATGAGACAAACAAGGAAAAATATAAAGCTTAGAAATCAAAACTCATCACTCAGGGCCCCCATATACTGAAAAATTCAAATCCACAAAGTCAATTACTCAAAAAGCAAGCAATCTTGATGCAAGTGAATACATGATGCTTGTAAAAAAAATTGATCACTATAATTCAAGGCTCTCTTTTTTATTTGGAACCACCATGCCCTAGATTGAGTTTCTTACTAGAAGAGGATTGTGACATGAAAAATAATAGTCAAAATGACAGAAGACCACTCCTGTGTGAGAAGTGCCTGAAGGGATAAGCAAGTAATATAAGCAAAGGAGAATGGTTAAGTAAACCAAACTTAAGCAAAACTAAAACTCACATAAAAACCTTTTGGGTATCAGTGGAGAAGAGCTTGCTTTCGAATTTCATAATGGAGCAATCGATTTTATTTCTCTGCTTTCGCGAAACAGTTTTCTCACACGTTCGCATTTTCCCTCCTTCATTTACACGTCTACATATCGAGGTTTATCATGCTTGTAGATTCAAACTTCTACAAAAGAGAGCCTCTATGTGTTTGTATAATTAAGCAGAAATGAGAGTTGCAATACCAGGATGTGCTCCATGTAGATTGCAGAATGTAACCATGAACACAAGAAAAAGTAGGCGAAGCACAAATGTAACAAAAGTGCTTGATAGAATCCAATCAATATGTATATAGATGCAGAACATAGAAATACAAAAACTAAACAAAGTAGAATAAAAACAATTTATCGGTCATAAATCGTGATCGACTCAAAAATAGAAGAGGAACGATGAGCTTCACAATGCACAATTTATGTTTTTGCTTGAGTCTAGTAACTGTCGACAGCGTCGTAGAATTAAATTAAAAACAAAAATTTACTCAAACCATTCGAAGTAGCAGGAACAATGAAGCTTCTTCCCTCATTCTCTAATGTTGGATTTGTAAATTACTGAATGTGGATTTGTGAGTTCTTGGGAGTTTATTTATCTTCTCAGTCAGTTTGCGGCAATTTACTCTCGAGTCCTCCACGATTAGGTTTCCTTTTTGCACGTTCAATTTCCTTTCTTTTTTTGTTTCTATTTTATCTCAGTTTGTGGCAGTTTAGTTCGAGTCCTCCACGATCGTGTTTTTGTTTTGCACCTTTTTTTTCCCCTTAAGTTTATCTCTTTTAATTTTTATTTTTTTTCTTACAAAACTACCCTTAGTAATAATTTCTTTTCAATTAATGCGTTTTTTGTTTCAGGGTTATTTTGGTCCAATGATTTTTGGTGAAGCCTTTGAGACATCAAACTTGACTTCTGGCTTTCTAATATTGGATATTAGAGATACTAGTTGATTTAAAAATAAAAAATTTAAATTACAAAGATAACAATTACAGTCCGTCGTAAATTAAAAAGGCGTTGTTAAAACTTTTTGCAACCACGTGTTTTCCTCATGGTAATATTTAGCTAAATTATAACGGGCTTTAAACGCACGTTGTTATTTTAACCATTTCAACCACGGGTTTGTTTATGCCCGTTGTTATAATAATTTGTTACCACGAACTTCAAATGTCCGTGGTTAAATTTGACCTTTTAAAATGGACTTTATATGCCCATGGTCAATTAGCCGTGGTAGATGCAGTGTTGTGGCATAGTGGCAACAACGTGAAGAGTCTCAGCAAGATTAAAATGAGGTTCATAATTGGAAGCAAGTTATATCTTTATTAGAACAATGTTTTCTTCCAAACTCACAACATGAGTCTTTTTCCCAACAACAATCTCCCTCTGAGCATCAGTTTTCTTCTCAGCAACAGTTATTCTCCCACCACCAATCACCTTCCTAACATACTTCGTCTTCTCGTCAGAATATACTTTATCAACACTTTCCACCGTCTCCGTGTCCACCATGAACACAATTTTACCATCCCCAGCCATACCAGCCATCGTTGTTCCACCACGTGCCTCACTATCCATGAGAGTTTACAGGAATGCTTGTGATACAGATTTTTTTAAGCAGGTCATGTATACACATGAGAGGGTTCCTACAAGTCAAAGTTAATGCTTTTGGTTTTGTGATATTTGTAGTACTTGAATAATTTTTCATTAACTTGTTGGGACAAGTCTAATACTTTTGTATTGTATTATGTACTCTTCGGTGAAACTTTTTTGTTACGTGCTATGAGACAATTTGATACCTCTGCTTTATGTAAAAAAAATATATTTTTCATTAAATTTTAATAATAATGCATTTCTCTTTATTAAATTTGGTTATTAAAATCAATTATAAATAATATTAACGTTTTTCTAATTTAAATTTTATTTGGCAAATAAATATACACCAAATTGTAAAAATTATATATAATTAAACCAAATATTTATAAATTTATTATTAACAATCTAAAAATTTCATTGTGTACTCTAAATTTTCTATAATTAGAAAAAAAAACATCTGTGAAAAGTATTGATGGACATTTATAAAAGGGTAAATTACACTTTACAACCTCATGTTTAGGGTCGATTTTAATTCCTTACAACATCTTTAAAACATTTCACTTTTATACATCAAGTACTATTTTATTTCAATATAATACATCCGTTATATTTTCCATCCATTGATCCATTAAGTGTTGACGTGGTGGCCACATGTGTGCCATGTGGCTGCCAAATTTGTGCCACGTGGCAATTTTTTTTTTTTTTATTCTTTTAAAATATTATAATAATTTACTCAATTAAAAAAAAACCAAAATTGAAAACCCAGAAACCCTTCTTCCCCTAGCCTTCCCCCTTCCCTGCAACCCAAGCACCCCATCCACGATTTTGCCCAATCATTAATTCACCGTCAACAACCAAAACCCAGAATATAGAAACAAAGAATATTACACAAAAAACCAACCATGCAACCATCTTTGACCAAAGATAGAGCAATTGCTCTGTCAATGCCTCTAAAAGCTCCAGTCACCACCACCACCGGACCCTCCACGATTTTGGCTTCCCGGTGTTCGCTTGCTCAAGCGTCACCACCTGAGCCCTCACGTGACCTGTCATGTGCCACCACCATCACCATCAAATTCCAGCTTTCATTTCAAATTCTAAATTTCTTACATAACACTGCCAACTGCCTTCTGATTTCTATATTCTAAATCCCTAATCAGGCTAAATCAAAACAATAAGAATTGTTTTCTATAACTAATTGAAATGCGAATTACCAGAAGCAGTGGAGGAGCGCTTGGATCTGTACTGAAGCCCAATGCTCCGACCCGATCCGGCTGCGCTGCCAATTGGAGCCCATTGCTTAAACTGGCAGGCCCTGGTGTCGACGAGAGCTCCAAATTTAATGGTGGACTTTAGATCATCTCCGGCAGGACCTTCCCCTTGGAGTCGATCTTGTCAATGATCACGAGGTTGAGGAGGAGGAGGAGTTTCTGGACTGTGTGGTCCTCGAAGGAGAGGATGTAGCGGATGATGAGGTGAAGGATGGTGTAACCGTTGAGGAGGAGCATGATGGACGGTGATGAAAAGGTGGAGGATGATCTTGGCAAATCCAAAACAGGGAAAGTCGAATCTGAATCGGAGAAATGTGGGGGAGAATGAGATCTGGGCGTTTGTTTGGATGGGATGAGGTGGGTTTTTGGATGGGAGGAGAGGTGAAGAGAATGGAGGATAAGAAGGTGGGCTGGGGTGGGGGATTGTGGGGGGTGTGGGGGTTCGGTGGGATGGGGTGTTTGGGTTGAAGGGAAGGGGGAGGGCTCAGGGAAGAAGGGTTTCTGGCTTTTCAGCTTTTTATTTTATTTTTTTTTAATTGGGTAAATTATTATAATATTTTAACAGAATAAAAAAAAATATTTTGCCACTTGGCACAAATTTGGCAGCCACGTGGCACAAATGTGGCTGCCACGTTAGCCCTTAACGGATCAATGGATGAAAAATATAACAAATGTATTATATTGAAATAAAATAGTACTTGATGTATGAGAGTGAAATGTTTTAAAGATATTGTAAGAAATTGAAATCGACTCCAAACCTGAGGTGGTAAAGTGTAATTTACCCTTTAAAAAATTTAGGTATTTGGAATGGCAACCTATACTTCACCCAAACATATCGTGGGAGAAATTTTATGGGTCCAAAATGGAACTTCGCCCAGATTACATGGACCAAAATTACAAGTATTTGGCCTAAATTCAACATAATTATTTGCCTTTCTCACAAACAATGTATAGTTTCCTTCATTTCTATTTCGTTTGGTGGTCTTAATAATAATGATTACATAAATAAATCAGAGATACACACTTATCGGCTTTGAGCACGAAATTATTTCGATGTCAATCTATAACACCCCTAGGAAATGACTCGGGAAGTCACTCAAACTGACCCAATCTCTTCAAGAGGGCAACCCATTTTTAGTTATGTCTTATTCTCTCTGAACAAGATAACTATCGAGGAAGAGTCTTTTTTCGAACGATATGATCTAGGGTTTTTTGGAGTCCAAATTTACTTACCGACTTCTGAGCCTCCCTAAATCCTCCTCCATAAATTTTGTCTACACGGCTTTCTATCAGCCATGTTATATACTCTTTTAAGTTTCTTGTAAATTCAACCTGCTCGATTTTGTACGAGTCTAAACCGTTCTTACAAAACCATGTCAATCACTCGTGTCTCATTATCATAACAGTTCACCATTACTATCAAGGCTATGGAATTGAGAAGAAAGTAATAAGCGGGAAGACAGAGATTTGAGAGATAGATAGAAGATGTAAAGCTTTGTATGTTTCACATTAGTATCAAATGACTATTACATTATGGTTATATAGAAACTATTCTTACAACTACAATGACTATATTGCCCTCTAACAATCTCCCTCTAACTAATTACAATCACAACTATCTCAATCAATTAACATTGACAAGTGTCATCATCTTAGTCTTACAATTATCATCATCTAAGTATAGCTATTACTCCCTCCTCAAACTTAGCTAGGAGTTCCTAGACTAAGTTTGTGACAATGTCTAATGAAGATTGGACTATGCAGTCCTTTATTAAAGACATCTACCACTTGTTCTTCAGTTGGAATGTACTGCACTTTCAAATCACCCTTTTGAACCTTTTCTCGGACAAAATGGCAATCAGTGTTGAGATGCTTTATCTGACAATGGAAAACAAGATTTGAATTCAAAGCTAGTGCATAAAGGTTATCACAGTATGTACATGGAGGTTCTGAAATAGTTTCATGAATGTCTTTTAGTAATGACCTTATCCAATACACATCTGCATCACAATGTGCAAGAGCTTTGTATTCTGCTTCTGTTGAGCTCCTAGAAACAGTGGATTGCTTCTTTGATTGCCAGGAAATCAGATTAGAACCTAAGAATACCAAATAGCTAGTTATTAATCTTATAGTGTTTATATCCACAGCCCAATCTGAATCTGAATATGCTGAAATATTGAACTCAAAAGACTTGGTATATCTCAAACCACATGTCAAAGTACCTCAAAATTCTTTTGACCAAATGATAATGAAGCTCTGTAGGATTAGTCATAAACTGACACACTATATTAACTGAGTGTGTCAGGTCTAGTAAAGGTAAGGTATTGTAGGGCGCCTACAATGCTTCTGTAGTGAGTTGGATTTGCAACAGGTGTGCTTTCATTGACAAGTAATTGAGTATGTGGCTTTATTGGTGTAGAAGTAGGTTTACAGGTCTCCATTCCTACTTTCTTTAACATATTTTGATTGATTGATAAAAAAAGATCCATCTGTCTCATATTATATTTGTAAGCCCAAGAAATATGTGAGTTTCCCCATATCCTTGAGATCAAATACCTCAGCAAGACTGGAAATCACACACTGAACTTTTGTAAAGTTTGACCCAGTTAAGGTGATATCATCCACATATAACAAAAGTCATTAAATATCATTATTGTCAACTTTAATGAACAAACTAGAATCATATATTGATGTGGTACCAAAGGGCAGGTCAAAACTAGTGAACTTGGAATTTGAAGCTCTGAGAGCTTGTTTAAGATCATACAAATATTTAACAAGCTTGCAAACATAATCTGGATACTTTGAATCTACAAAACTTTGTGGTTGCTTCATATAAACTTCTTCTTCAAGATCACCATGTATGAATGCATTTTTAACATCTAATTGCCTTAGATTCTACCCATATTATGCTACTAGTGCCAAAATCAACATTACAGTTGTATGTCTCACCATATGACTAAAGGTTTCTGAGAAATCCAACCCTTGTTCTGGACTGAATCCTTGAGCAACTAGTCTTGCTTTGTATCTTGACACAATACCATCAACGTTCTTCTTAACTTTATACACCCATTTACCCCTAATTACGGCTCTATCACAGGGTGGAGGTACTAACTTCCAGGTTACTGTACCTTTAGAGAATCAAACTCATCTTACCTAGCATTTAACCGCTGTGTAATTGTCACGCCCTGATCCGAACATAGATATAGGATCGACACGTGACATCACTAAATACCCGTACATCTATCATGCCTTACCTTTGAGGCATGGACAGAATACCACTCAAGGTCCAATTGCATAGAAATTTTTTGTTTACTATACTGTTGCATCTAACCTCTTTGTTAGACCGCCTACGTACCCTCCGACAGGATCAAGATATTCGTAATTCACCATTTGTTAAATTCTGAACTTTCCGTAAAACACTTCCTATCCTATCCCAAACATACCCTTTTGATATAAATAAACCAATAACTAAAAGTTCATCATCTTTCTTCGCACCCACACCCAACCACCCTTCCACCAAAAAGAAAAAACCCCGTCCACCACACACCTCCACCATCATCTTCTACATACCCACTTGAGACAGAAAATCCTCTTTCTCCTTGGCCAAATAAATAAATAATTAAGATACCTAATTTCTTTAATCTAGGAGGGTCCCTCTTTTTTTTGAACAATCGATATTATCTACACTAATGGGAAGATGTGGGCTTAGCCTCACAGTGGGCTAGCAATAATATGGTTCAAACTCACCTTTAACGAGAATCGAACCTAAGATTTCTCATTTACAAGTGAAGACGAATACTACTAGACCGTAGTACTAAATGACAGTTGCAACTTTTAATCTTTACAATCGTTTCAAGTTTTTAAAAGAGGCTAAAAGCCTAAAACGCATGTGACATTGGCTCTTGATATATTCCTAATTAAGAAAAATTGGCTCTTGTTATATTCCTAATTAAGAAAGATTATATTGATTTTATACATATAGTGGATTTGGGAAAGGAAGTAGAGGATGAGGGATAAGGGGTAGTAGAGGAGAGTATTTTTTAATGTGCCACCATGTATTATTGTATAAATGTAGGGACGTTTTTTTTTTTCAAGTATTCATCCATTTGTATTATGACATACAACATATGTATCCGTATTCTGAGCACACTATCTCTTGTCATGGAGACCAAGGGAGAGGAGAGAGGTCACTTCATCAATTAACAGAATAATTAATAGATTGACTAACGAAAGTATGAAAGTGACATAAAAATCAAACTTAAGATATGAAAGTGAGACAAAAAAAACTAAGTTGAGGATGGCAAAGTGACAAGGTTGAGAACAAATTTTAGGCTCGTATTCCACACAGCACGTCCTAGGTTCAATTCATGGCATTGGTTAATCACACAATGGTAGTCAGAAGAAGGCTAAAATGTCTCTATGAGTCTTAACGACCTACGAAAGAATGGGTTGTCGTAGCTAAGACACCAACTAGTCTCTTTTTTAATAAAAAAAATTACCCTTAATTTTTAGGGAAATTAAGTGTGAATTGTGAATTATCTTTTTTACCCTATTGCATAATTACCATTAACTACAAGATGAAATCATCAATAAAACTAAAATTTATAAATAAACCCACACCTAATAATCAAAACCTACCATCATGAAATCTTTGTCCAATACATTCATTCTAGCTAAAACCTAAGACGTTTTCGTAGAGAAAAACAAGCTCTTTTTTAATGATGGATGATGATTAAGAAGTTTTGAATCCTCCAACTAAAGTATGAATCGATTTTTGCAAGTTTTTTTTCATTTGATTTCAGTTTTTTTTTTTTAGGATTTAGGAACAAAATCAGCACTTTTTAAAAAACATAATGACTAGCAGAAACCTATGTGAGATTTAAAATTAAAGTCTAGCTACTTGTGTGAATGTTATGCTTTCTTATCGTTTCATTCATGAAGGGTGGAGGCCATACTTTGCTTGTAGTTTTGATGGCAGTGCATATTAGCATCAATATAGGGACTGTTCTTGAATTTAAAGGTGTTGAGGTCCTTCTATCTGGTGAAACAAATGAATGTAGTCTCCAAAAGCTTCCCCTTCTTCCTCTTTTTCAATCAATATTATTTTTCATAATTTAATTTGGTTGATGGTTGTCGAAAATGTTTTGATTTCATTAAACTGTAGGAACGTGAGGTTCAAGTAGGTCTGTAGCATAGAAAAATATGCCTTCAATTTTAGAGTTTAATTTTTTTCATCTTGATTTTGATAATTAAAACATAATCTTGTTTTGACTACGAGATTATTAGGTCCACTTATCGTCATGTAATGGGAAGAAACTGTGCCTCTACTTCTCTGCAAATTGGTGTAGGCCTTGCAAGGCTCTTACCCCTCAGCATTGCAAGAACGTGACTTTATGAAATGCATAGAGTGGAAGGCAAAGAGTTTAAAATAATGTTTGTCTCCCTCGATTGTGATGAGGAGAAAAAATAAACACTTTAAGTGCATGCCATGGCTGGGGGTGCCGTTCAATGCTATTTTTCATAAAAAATTGGGTGACATGTACTGCATAGAATGAGCTGCAAAATACTGATTTTGGGTCTTTATTTTCTAAGTGGGTGTAAAGATAAATTTATATATTAATTTAGTTTGTGAGGATAGTTGAGGTAGTAAATTGGGTGAATTTAATTAAAAGTAATATAGGTGTAGAGAGTAAGCTAAATGCAAAACGAGGTTAGATGAGTTTAAATAAAATTTTCCTAATTTTTATTTGCTTTTGGATTAATTTATATGAAATTTCAAAACAAAAAATAAAAAAATAAACATAAACATAAAATAAAATAACATAAAATAAACATAACAGTTTATGTTCAATTTGTTAGTCTCATCGAGTGGCTCATAAGTTGTGGAGTCGGTCAAGTAGACCACTAACACTTGCACCCCACTCGCGAATTGCGGATGTGTTTTCCGTAGACATTCACCAGCTGCAAGCATAGGTGACGGCATTCTTTTCGACCGCGCGACAGCCGTGGTGGTTGGGGAGACGGCAGCTATAGGCAACAATGTGGCAACATTGCACCATGTGACCTTGGGTGGGACTGGGAAGGTGGACGAACACAGGCACCCAAAGATTGATGATGGTACACTAATTGATGCTGGTTCAACTTACAGTACTATCAAGCAAGTTAAAGAAAAACATGAGCCGTAATGGCAGACATTCTGGACATCCTGAACCTGGTTTGCAGCTCAACTTGCAGAAAATGAAGTCCGACTTCTGTTTTACCTTCTCTCTTCTTTTTCCAGTGAAGAAGAAATCCATGGCTTCATATGAACTTATTCTACAAGCAACATTGCCATCTATTTAATAATTAAATGAACCCTTAATACCCTCGAGGCTCTCCCCCAAAGATAACCTGCGAGGCAACATGAATCGAGAGTTACAAAACAACCCAAATTAATTCGTCAATTACCATGATGTGATTATTTATGTAGGCAAACTGCATCTAAAAGTCAATGTGAAATTGCAAGATTAATGAAAGAAAGAAAAAGTAGGAGGAAAAGCTAGCAACTTTTATGAAAGCACCAAAATGATCAAAATGCCCTGATTAACCTGGCTAAGCAGGCAGAAACTTAAAGAATAGGGCAGAGGTAAGCAATCCGCCAATAAGACTTGAAACATCTGCAGAAAACATTCCTATGCTAAGCCTGGCTGTTTAGGACGACATGCAGCTCATCCTATTTGTCGCCAAGCACACAAACAGGCATGTCGTTTTTGAATACCATATAATCAACTACACTACTTACATAAGTAGCCAAAAACTTGACTTGTGGATATTGCTCTGTTAAGAGAAAAATAAAAGTGTTGCTCATAATTTTTCGGGCACAAGGGAGAAAAAGAGAGAAGCAAACTAAAGAACAACTAATTTAGCTCTGGCAACACCAGAGCAATCATCAACATTAGTTCGGACTAAATCAGGAGAGGCTCCGCAAGCTCTTGAAAATCCATCTCACTAGTTAGACCCAACTTGGCTAACCCGTAGGCAGCAAAACTGCATCCTCTATGAACATGTTGCAGCATGATATTCCAGTTCCCTTTAAAATGATTTCTACACTGCGAGACAAAGACCATCAAGAGGATGATTAATGCTAGCAAAACCATGAAAAAGACTGACCAACAAAGAAGAATCCACCTCCACAATCAGATGAGAAAACTTTCTTCTTTTAGCCATCTTCAAACCCTAATACAATGCCCAAAGCTCAGCATGGAGAACTTCCCCAACCCCTTTCTTAGCAACAATACCAATAATCCATATAATACACCAACCCCTAATTGATCCTCCACTTCCATTCACCCCATCGGAACCAAGCCTAGCACCATCCATATTCAGCTTAAAAGTTCCAAAAGAGGAGGTTCCCAAACTAAGAAAGCTTGGACACGGCCGGGTTTACTAGAGGTATCAACATTGGCAGCATTGGCTTTGAGCCAATTAATAGTAAAATTCCATATGCTCTTCCTTGGATCAGGCGGTTTTCTAACATTTACAACTTTTACAAGTGGGATCAAATTTAAAGTCCGCAACTTCTCAATGAAATCTGCAGCTTTTAATTTTGGATCGATTTCTTGAACTAAAGGCAGAGCATACTTAGTTAACAGTTCAGAACTTTGTATTTCTACCATTTCTAATTTTCCACTTAAGGCCTTTGTGTAACATCTCCGCCCCATCAAGAATACTCCTCCATGAAGGAGAAGCGCTCCAAAGTTTGTTGTTGAAAGGATCAGCCCGTAAGCCATTGTCCTTTTTTAGCAACTTCCAACCAGATTTAGCTCTACCCTATAGACAATTTCTATTAACTTTATCAAGAGAATCACAAATACTGATTGTTAAGGCCCTCTCTACGTCTTTCTCTATTGCACTGTAAAGGTAACTCATTATTACACAAATGACAACTTTACAACTGACCCATACTGCTTTACAAACCCCTATTTATACTAACTATGAACATACTTATCTGCTAAGCAACAAACTAACAGCTTTAACCACACTTAGTTACAATTTCTAATCACCCAATGATATGCATGTCATAATAATATGATGCCAAGTGGCATCATATCACTGATAGGGAGACTTGCAGTTTTCATAGCATAGACAGAAAGAGCAGAGGCAACACACTTAATTAAAGTGAGCCTACCTGTCATAGAAAGCATTTTATTTTTCCAAGAGCACAACTTCATCGGAACCTTTTCCACTATGTAAAGATAAGTTGCTTTATTAACCCTTTTATGCAATAAAGCAACGCCAAGATAAGTTCCGAGAGAGCAAGCTAAAGTTGAACCACAAATTTTGCTAATTTTCCGAGCCACTCATTTGCTTGAAGTGTTGCTCGTCAATTACCACATAAAAGCACAAGGAAGTAACCAGGTTTAAGTATTTTCTTCGCTTCATAAACACAGATTTGTACTTTATCTGACTACTCATATCTGCGCTTTCAGTTAAAGGAAACCGACAACTTATTTACTTAATCCTCCAAGGGTCCAAATTCCACTAAAAGATGGCAGGGTAGCATTTATATCAACAATACGAGAACCTACAATGCCAATATACCTTTTTATAGCATCTAGTAAGTATACTGCATGCATAGACGCCATACTCCTCAGCCAACACATCGCCTCTGGTCCTTAACCTATTGTTAATTTGTTACTAACAGCTCAGGATGCAGAGATAACACATGTAACCCCCTTAATATGAGTACATTCCATCCAGCCTTCAGAAAATACCACTGCACTAAACCAAAGAATTCTTCACCAAGTTTTCAAGGCCACTTCCAGAAAGACCTTTTTATAATATGAATAAAGTGTAGACCAAATACGTGTGACTGAAATCACTATCCTACTATAACAAGTGACAGTAAGGTTCTCTCAACACACTATAAAAATAATCTCTATAACTTGTCCAACCTATGTTTATTCTTTGTCAACAACTCAATATCTGTTATTTCTTTTGTAGAAATTTATTTAAAATGCATCGCACAAAATCAAGTTGCAATGGAAATTTAGAAGGGATCCATCTAATCCACTTGAAAAACCATCACGCTAATGCACTCCTCCCTTGATCCAATTCATCAAAAATCTTTGTGCTAATAAATGCAGACAGTGGTATTGGCATAACCTGATAAGCACGGCCAGCACTGAATTATAAACTGGGAAAATATAATAACACTTTACAACGGGGAAAAAGGTTTAATATCCAAAAAGTCACGTGAGTGATACCCAGCTTATCATCCTCAATTTGGTAAGGGATCTTTATGAGTGCCAACTATTTCCTAGTCGGTACAGATCTGAGAAAATCAATGATTTAAAATAACATATAATATCTCATTATAATTCCGGCAATTTTGCTCTTCAAGAGGTTTTAGACTGATCCCAAAATTGCCTTGACTATTACTACCTTAAACCCATTACGACACAATCTAAGTATCTATGAATATAAAATTAGCCAATAAACCCGCTAATACCAGCAAATACGAAACCCAACCGACAATTAAGGCCCTAAATTGCCCCAACACTCAACTACAAAATGCACACCAAAAACAAACTTTTCCTTCGATCAACCTTTGTAATGTTGTCTAACGTTATTGCAAGAAACAAAGACTAAGGTTTTAACCTCCACAGTGAACCAGTTGGCAGAAGGAAAAAACAAAATAGATAAAAATCTTTTTGAAGGAAATAAGAAACTCAGTGATATTATGTTCTCAGTAATCTTTTGCATTAACACATTTTTCCACTGTTCGTAAATTCTATTTTATGGTTTATGAGATTCTTGTATCCACAACTGAACCCTAACAGAAATCCAGCTATGTAATGTAAAACAAACAGTTTGTAACCGTGGTCCTTATGTAATCCTAAAAAAATACAATCATCACTCTGCATAAACCGAATCATATAGCAATAACATTTCATATCCATAAAGACATGGAACTTACTTATGCATACAGTACTTGAACTCTTGCCCCCTAAGCATATCTTTTTCACCTTCTTCAAGCTACAATAAGAACACACCCCATGTAAAATAACAAATGTAACATGTCGAATCCAATAACGGAGAATCTAATATAGTCCATCTTACTGGATCGCTCTCGTAGATAAGCTCATAGCAAGTTGGAGAAAGGCATCGCAAAGCACAATTTTCTTTTGCTATCAAAGAAGACTTGCATTGCCAACCCCACAATCCGCTATTCCAATCATCAAAAACAAAAAGGAGCAGTCAAAGATTAAACCTTTAAAAAAAAAAAAAATACCAGCGTGCCAGTCCAACATCACGTATTTTAAAGCTACAAGTTCTATTTGCATGTAAAGAATTTTCCTCAAACAGTTATAACTCAATATAGTTTGCAGGTAGACCTTATCACTCATACAACTAGGAAAAGCAGAAATTCTTGTTGCATTAAGATAAAAGTTAGAACAAATATAGTGAGGAAAAAAATGCTTTCTTTAATACTAATAACTCAAATATTTTGGTGGGGTTAAATCAAATCCCACTCTAATCACTGATCCATAGTTCAAAAAAGAAATTAAACTGTTTCTAATTTTCTTGTCACGGATTTTTTTTTTAATTTCCAAGCAAGAAACACTAAAGATAGAAAATGGGAAATAAAAATAGACAGAGATGGAGGCGTATATACCTCTCAATGTCAGCATAACACTGGCTCTTCTTCTGCCTGGTCTCAATATCCTGTCAAATATACCACACAAAAAAATAAAAAGGAACCCATCATAAATTCAGAATTAGTATTCAAAAATAAAGGCCCACAAACATTGAAACGTATAAGAAATTATCAGAAGAAGAAGAAGAGGAATTTGGAATACAGAGATTGGGCGACGAGACTTGGCATTTGTATTGATGGGAGAGAAGAGCAAGAATACTAGTAGAAGAATTAGAATTCTGAGCGGGGAAAAAGATGAAAAATTCTGATTTGCCATTTGCGTTCTATGTCTTTTCACTTCTTCTGCTTCTGCTTCTGGGAGTTCAGTTGAATTTGGGACGACGATCGATCAAATTCAGATGTGGCTCTTTTCTTTTCGTCGTCCTTGAATTGGAGCAGTGAGATTCTCAACTGTACAAAACGGACACCCAACGTGATTTGGGCTCGGGGACGGTGCCAGGTAAGTTAATAGCCCATTATTGAGGAAACAAGTCCAATATCATCCCTTTTTGGGTCAATAGTTACATGGGCTTGTGTGTTTTATAGGCGTTGATCGTGTCTGAGTGCTCTGACCTTCGTGCTAGAGTTGTTAGTAGCTTGGACTCTATGTGAGCTTCCTTTAATATTATGTGATAAGTATTTGCCTATGAAAATCCCCATATTGATATACTTTGTGAATATAACATGGATTTATAAATATGTTTAAAGTCAATCATTTGATCTGCTTTCTGAAATGTATATACATGTATGTTTGAAAATTATTATGAATTGAGGGGCCTAGTAGGAGACCATTACTTGAATAGTTTCTTTTTGATTTCATATGGGGATATTAAACCCACACCTTTCTTTTTGATTCCATGAGTGCGTTTGAAATCCTAATAATACTCTATATATTATGTTCAGTTCTATTGTGTACATTTGGTATCGTTCATCCTATGGATTCCATTAAGTGAGTCTAGAATGCAGAACATTGTGATTTGTGCTAGCTCTTGTGTGTCCTTTCTATCTGATTCCATAAGTGCGTATGCAATGAGGAATTTTGTGAGTTATGCTAGCCCTATTTCCTTTATACGAAACTGATGATTGAAATGCATGTGTGGATTCAATCGAGATTTGTGAGTAAGGACTATTTTATATATGCAAAGTATTGTGAAATGTTTCTAAATGAGGTCAATGGACTTTTCAAGGGGTGTAGGGTGTAGCTAGTGTGTGCAGTTTGTTACCCTTTATTATAATTTTGTTTTCATTGGATATCTGATGTATTTTATGTATAAATCTCAATTGACTTTATATATTATTTTACCACTACTGATTTTTGCCACGAGTCGATATAGGACGTATATCAAGATCGAGGTGTGGCAACTTTTAGTGGTATAAGAGCATTGGTCCCCAGACCTTTGCATTTTGCCGGTTGCTGATACATGGCATTGTTGTATCAATTGTGTCGAAACCTAGAATTTGGATTTACGTTGCCTAGAGTGAGAGGCTAGTGAATCCAGTCTATGGGGAATAACTTGGGAAACTAATGGCCTGTTTGGTATCTTATTTGAAATTTTTTATCATTTCTCAAAATATTTATTAAGAATATGTCTTGAAAACAATTCTCTTTAAACTCAAAAACTTGATCGGTTTGCGATTTAAAATTTTTAAATCTTACCACTTAAACTAGAAGAGGGGTCGCATGAGAGGGAGAAAGATGAGAGATGATGAAAGAAAGTAAGACATGATTGAAGGAAAAAGAAAGAAGAGAGAGAATCGGACGAGATAGAGAATAAGATGAGTGATAGAAAAAACTAAGAGAATGAAAATAGCGGATTAGAGAAGAGACGAAAAAGGTAATAAAAAAAAGAGGATAGAGAAAGAAGAAAAGAGAGGGATAGATTTGGACTAAGAGGGAAGAAGAGAGAGAAAGGAAACGAGTGGGTTTAAGGTTAAAATACTCTAAAAACTCACTTTTTTATGTTTTTAGAGAATATATTATATTTTTGAGTTAGTTTTGAATTCAATTTTTAAAAATAGTCATATTAAATAAGTTTTTAAAACCTAAAACTTGAAAATTATTTTTGAGTTTAAAAAATTGGATTCAAGTCAAGTACCAAACATCCCTAATCTTTAGATTGTCACATGTGGTCATTGCTTTCGTCATCTTCTTGTTCCTTGTGTTTTCGTCATCTTCATTTCCCTTGCACTCTGGAAAACATATTTTCTCTGCCCTTGACACCATTTTCCTGGTGTTTTTCTCGGCAACCGAGCAAGTTTTCCCTCCAATTTTTCTTTCTCAGCTGTTACATGGCCATTGAATACCATAACGTCTTTAGAAAAGCTGAGAATGTGTTCCTTGTAAGCAGATTCCAGTCGTGGAAAGTTAACGGTGTAATTGGGCTTGCAACAGAGAGAGACCCATGCCTACAATCCGCCTCTACTCATCGCTAGCTCCGCCCAACAGCCGCCGTCCCACTTCTCTGCTGCCTTCAATAGCATCCTTACTCAAAGGCTGCAAAACCCAATTCCACCTCGAACAAATCCACGCCCACATTGTCCGTAAAGGTTTGGAGCAAGATTGCTTCCTCATAACCCAGTTCATCTGCCTCTCCAACGCTCTCGCTTCCCTCTCTTACTCCACCACTGTATTTGACGGCGTCCTCAGCCCCAACACCTTTCTCTGGAACTGTCTGATCAAAGGGTACTGAGAAAGGTCTGGTTTTTGGGGCATTGTTTCTCTGTTTGTTCGGATGAAGAGGGAGGAGGGCCTTCCGAATAGGTATACGTACCCGTCTCTCTTTAAGGTGTGTGCGAGTGAGGGGAGGGTCTGGGAAGGAAGGGCGATACATGGGTCGGCGGTGAGGTGTGGAGTTGACGGGGATGTGTTTGTAGGCACCAGTTTGATTCATTTGTACGGGAAATGCAAGGAAATTGTTTGCGCTCGCAAGGTGTTTGATGGAATGTGAAACACCCCAACCCCTCTTTTATATTTTAAAATTGTTTTAAAGCCTTGGTGAGCCCGTGGGGCCCACCTTGTTTAATTTTTTTTTTATGTTTTCTGATCTCTCTCTTCTTCTTCTTCGTCTCTCCCTCCCGTAGCTCTCTCCATCTCAGCTCTTCCGTATCTCTCTCCCTCAACCTCTCGCATCTCTCTCTTCCCCTGGACTCACTAGGACCGAGTCACCATCAAAGAGAGGCTCGCAACGAACCCCGGACCCTGCCCTGCGAGTTCGACGGCACGGAGTAAGCTCCGACGACTTTCGAGGCCATTTCCGGCCAAACCACGGCGAGTTGGCCCGTGTGCAAGGTATCAATCTCTTCGTCTCGTCGAGTACTATAACTTTCCTTTTTGTTTCACTCAATTTCGTTGAGTATTGAAGAAGTTATACTCATTTGAATCTTACCCAGTTTCCAGCGAGTCCGACGGCTTTCGAGGCATTTTCCGGCCAAACCACGGTGAGTTAGACGTCGTGTGAGGTATCATTCTCTTCTTCTCTTCCAGGGCTACAACTTTCATTTTTGTCTTGCTTGATTTCGTTAAGTTTTGACAAAGTTATAGCCGTTTAAAGTTAGGTGGTTTTCCGGCCGAAATTCCGGCCTTCTCCTTCGACAAACCCAGGCCATTTGGCCTTTCCCTCTCCCTCGGGCCTTAGGCCCGTGTTGTCTTAAGCCCAAAGCTCTAGCCCAATATCCTTTTAATTGTTTTTATTTATTTGTTATTGTTTAAGGCCTTAAAAGCCTTGGGCCAGACTTTATGTGTGTGTATTATGTGTGTGTGTGTGTTAGTTGTATGAGTTTGGGCTTAAGCCCAAACCACCCATTTTCACCCTAGCCTTTATAACCCAAACCCTTTTAACCTTAGAACCCTATAATTCTAAAACCCAATAAATCCTAATCCTATTTAACCTAAGCCCTAATTCGGAATTCAAGCTTAAAACCCGTTAGACCTAATTTGACTGTTGACCCCCGGTCAACGTTGACTTTAGGGTTGACTTTTCGGGTTTTCGTCCGGGACCCTTCTTAGGGTAAAACGACGTTCTGAATCCATTTTCAATGTCCGTTTTCCCAAATTCAATTGCTATTATATAGTTTTATTAATTGTACCATTTAATGTGCTTAGGGGCAATTATTGTGACGTTTCCGTCTTCGCTAGTGGCGCAGCTTTTGGAAACTAAGTACTGTGAGTGGACCCCTTCTAAAATTACATGATTTGATAATTTAATTGCATAAATGATTAGCATGCCTACGGATTTATAATTTGATTTATGTGAAGCCTCTTGATTAAATATATTGATTATCGTCTAGTGTTTTGGTGAGGAAATAATTGTTAGCTTATATTGAGCTATATTTTAACATATATCATATTTTCTATAAAAACCATGAACTGGTAGACTATCTGATAGATGACGATAGGATGCTAGAACATGTTTTGAACCCCTCTTTATAGTGTAGACGATGATCGGTAACCTACGCTATGAAGTGGTATTTACGAGATGTGTAACTATTTGTGCGTACCTAGTGGACACTATGCCGCCTGGGGCGAGGATCTGGTGTTGGCATGTAGGCCGGGAGAAATAATCCCTAGTGAAAGGCTGAGGGACACGGTGACAGGCACTGGGCCGGGAGGGAGTTATCTCTGGCTACGGGCACAGAGACTTAGGTGCAGGCATTGGGCCGGGAGTTATATTTATTCAGTGATCTTTCTAGCAGCACACCGCGTTTACGAGACGATTTATGAGACGTTTATTGCTTTGATTCCCGCGATGATATTCCGCGATATGGCTTTTGAGATATATTTGGCATGCTAGGATTTTTATTAAATCCATCACTTATTATGCTAGTAGTTTTCATTATTAAACTTTGGGGGTTAGTATGTTGATAACTGTTTTATTATTATTATATATATAAACTTGGTCCACTCACCTTTGTTTTGCGCCCCCATTCAGGACTTAGAATCAAGGCACCTAATCCCGGCGTCAAGGCACTTCCACAGCAGCATTTTCGGATCCTCCCGATGTAGGACCCACTCCTCTATTCATTAAATTTTATCTTAATTCTTTTTAGTGATTAGGTTTAGTTGTATGCTCTGAGCACGTTCCTAAAATTATTAATTCTTGGTATTTTTAAATTTCTAACCCTTATTTATTTCTTATTCTTAGCTTTTGTATCAATTAATGGCTTTCGTCACCCTCGGGTGTCGGCCAGCACGTATCGGTCCTGGTATTCGGGGAATATCAGGGTCGGGGCGTGTCAGAATGTCTGACAAAAGTGTGGTTTCTTGGACGACTATGGTTGTTGGGTATGCTAGTGTTGGGGATTTGGTGGAGGCCAACAAGCTGTTTGATCAGATGCCCCAGAGAAATGCAGTGTCGTCGAATGTGATTATTAGTGGGTTTGTGAAGATGGGGGATTTGGTCAATGCTAGGAGGATCTTTGATCAAATGCCTGAGAGGAATGTGGTTTCTTGTACTACTATGATCGATGGATATGCCAAGTGTGGAGATATGGTGTCTGCGAGACTTTTGTTTGAGCAATGACCGGATAAAGATATCGTTGCGTGGTCGGCATTGATATCAGGGTATGCTCAAAATGGTCAACCTAACGGGGCTGTAAAGATATTTCAAGAAATGAGTACGAAGAATGTTAAGCCTGACGAGTTTATAATGGTGAGCTTGATGTCAGCTTGTTCCCAAGTGGTTTGCTTGCAGGTGGCTAAATGGGTTGATTCTTACCTGAGCCAGAGCCCCATTGATGTTCGTCAGGCTCATGTTCTCCCAGCTCTGATTAACATGAATGCGATGTGTTGGAATATGGAAAGAGCAACACATTTGTTTGAAGAGATGCCTAAGCGGGATTTGATTTCGTATTGTTCTATGATACAAGGGTTGTCGATTAATGGTCAAGGGGATCAAGCTGTTTCCCTCTTCAATAAGATGCTAACTGAAGGTTTAGCTCCGGATGAGGTTGCTTTTACAGTCATCCTGACAGTTTGTAGTCGCTCTGGGCTCGTTGAGGAGGGTTGGCACTTCTTTGAATCAATGAGACATAAGTACCATTTAAATCCCTCTCCTGATCATTATGCATGTATGGTTAGTCTTCTTAGCCGGTCAGGACGGTTGAAAGCAGCTTATGATCTTCTAAAATCAATGCATGAGGAGCCTCATGCTGGCGCTTGGGGTGCACTACTAGCAGCCTGTAAGCTAAACTGCAATGCTGAGCTAGGAGAGTTAGTTGCTTATCGACTTTTTGAGCTTGAACCCCAAAATCCTGGTAATTATGTGCTCTTGTCCGATATCTATGCAGCAACAGGCCGCTGGCTTGATGTTTCTGCTGTGAGAACCAAAATGGAAGAGCAAGGGATTAAAAAGATACCCGGTATCAGTTATTTAGTTTAAAAGGTTGAGCTTCTTGGAAACTCTCTTTATGCAGTGCGTGGAGTGGAGTGTATATAGGGAGTGTATATAGAGAGACACACCACCTTCCTTGGTGTCTACATCGTGGAGTTGGAATTGATAAAAAAGATTTAGTTCTACACCTAGCTTATAGGTGCTTAAGGAACCAGGCTGCCAAGGCTGCCTTCTACGACAATCCTTATTGCAAGGTTCAAGTGAGATTGTGTCCCGAGGGGATGGTAGAGACAGAGACATAAACGTTTTTGTTCAAAGGAGGTAATACACCACTTATATTTCAAAACTTAAGAGTTCATTTATGGAAGCTGATCAGTTTTGTAGCTAGTCCATTCAAACAGTGATCTCCTATGTTGCCAGTGCTGCTAATAAGGATGTATTCTAAACTTGGCTTTAAGTATGAGTAGTCCTGTGTATGAATTAAGGACCGGTCCATTCCTCACTTCCATAAAAATGGCAAAATTTGATCCCTTTTACAGTCAATTGTAATAAGGCGACCATAAAGTTTTCAGTATCAGCTTCAACAACCTTACTTTATTTTTGAACCGTAAATTAAGTAGATTAATTTGTTAGCATGAAGGTGAAAATGTGTAATCTGCTTTGTTTTTCTGGATTTGGAATACTACGCTGAGGACTTTGAAATTTCAATAATGCGTTTTTATTCACTCAAAGGTTTCAAATGCAACTGGTGTGTGCTTTCTATCCACTTTGGTTGCTTATAGATTTTATTAACCGTAAGATTTCCTCTTATTTGGTTTAAGATTTTCAATATGTTTAACTAATGCATCGTTGCAGTTTATTAAGACAATCTTCTTCCCTTGAGAGCTTAATCCGGGATCAACTATCAGCCAAGCAACCTGAAGCTTATGAGTGGTGTATCAAATTATCTCTAAGCAAGTTCCCTGGTGGTAACTTCCTTTGTTAAGTATTTGCAGGGGACCCGTGCTTTACTGCTTCAACTAATGTGTATGTTGTCCTCTATTGTTTAATGTGTCTTCTAATTTTTCTAGATGGATTTGAACGATTATATAGATTTAATCCTGCTTCAATCTGCTTCCAGGTCTAGTAAGGTAACACATTAGGGGTCTAGCAACACAAGTGACACATCTCTCCTCATGCTTGCACTGACATGCAACGCAGTAATTACAAAACTTGGTCAAGCAAAAGTTTCTTGCCCTCAATTCTAGGTTAGGTAGGCCGGGTTTTTTTTGACAGATAAAACTTAAGTTTGATATTGCTTTTTTGGTTTGGTTGTGGATTTAGTTGTTTCCATATGTGTTGGTTCGTGCTTGATTCCTTGTAGAGCCCCCTTTCCAAACAACTGGAAACCTCTGCGTAAACCACAAAGCAGGATGTTGACTCCTACATTTTGTAAAATATGAGTTTTATTAGTTTTACATTTGTTCCTGTGGACTTGTTCACAGATTTCAATTTCCTTCTCATTAATTATTTTTGTTTCTTCTCAAAAATGATGAGCAGGATGTGTGGCAAGGAACTCAATTGCTAGCTATTGACGTTGGTGCCGCTATTGGGTTGCTTAGAAGGGTCTTTCATGGAGATGAACTGACAGAAAAAGAAAAGAAAGGTCTACAGAGAGCTCTGACCGACATAGTATCAGTTGTTCCTATTGGTGTTTCAACACTTCTTCCTGTGAGATATCTTCCCCGTATCTTTTTCTATCCTTATATTTACACTCGAATGACTCTAGCCAATTTTTTTTTTTTAAATGATAGGATTCTCATCTTAGTTCTTCATCGGGTTGATGTGGTTTATCACTTGAGGAGGCTTACGGGCATATAGCAAGGCGTGCTTTAGATACTTTGTTTATGTCACATTATTGTGCGATATTGAAAGTGAATCACTTGAGAGGCTTATCACTCGGTCCACACCGATCAAAGTCAACGATGGAGTTTTATGGGAAGATGTAAATCGAATGTGGATGGGATAAGAGACCGGCAATGGCGTTGGTTGGTAGGTTTACGCAGAGGTTTCCCAGTTGTTCGGAAGGGGGGCTCTACAAGGAATCAAACGAGATTTACATGTATAGAGTCAGGAAACAACTCTATCCAGGCTCAATAATACTCTGAAAACTTGTTTTTTTCTTTCTTTTTTTTTGAGGAAAATCGATCGAACATCTTTGATTTCATAAAAGCATGTGTACACTTCCAATGTCAACCAATCAAATCCTTGTATAAATTCCATTCCACTAAAATATGTGTTGTTATCTAAGGCCTTTCACAGTGGATTGAGCGAGTTTAACTTTTATATGTTAGAATTTATCACCTTGAGTTTGATTCTTGTAACATAATTATTAGGTATCAATCGTGTGAGTTTGATAAAGGTGGGTTCCATCTATTAGTGACTCTACAATTGCTCATTTTTGTATTGCAATCACTCTCATAATACCCAAAATTTTCGGCCCACAGTAGGACTTTGATTTCTAATTGACGCAAAAATGATTTTCAAGCTCCAAAATGAAGTTACTCTTTTTTTTTTTGGGCAACTGTTTTTTTTAGTAGATCGATATATTTACACTAAAGGGAATGAGGAGTTCGGCTAAGTAGCTGTTGACCCTAAAAACTACAAAGCCTACGTGGCGCGCATGCCGAGTAATCTAAAAGCTAACTACGTCCTTCGGTGAATGCGGGCGTGCCAACTCGTCGGCCGAGCTCGGCCGAGGAGTAAATTTGTTGATGTTGCGTTGGGTCGCGCTACTGACTTCTGCGTCTTGCGATTGCGGCCGAGAAAGGAACACGCCTCGGCCTCTTGGATTCTCAAACCTGAAGACAAGGTTACTATTATTACGAAGTTCACGAATCGCTGTCGTCGGATTCGGTTACAGTGATGGTATTCGTCAGAGTGAACTCACGCCGAATCGACACCAAAGTGTAAGGACACAAATACTCGAAGCAGATATAAGTTTTTATAGTGAACGTAGTTCGGCCGTCTGAATGTCGAACTCTAAATTCCACTTGAGAATATCCAATCATAAAACAACTCGGCGTGCAATGCGCCGAGCTCGGTAAATGGTAACACTTCACTTCGCCGAGAAGGCTGATGAAATGACCTCAATCGATAAGGACTCGGACGTCCGTCTCGACCAAGACTTGGATAGATAACTGACCGTGCCAGCCGCAGTGCTGTTGATGCCAACGGAAGGTACTGCGAGTTCGGCCAATTCTACGGTGATAGAGCTATCTATGCCGACTTAAGATATCACCGGTTGCTTTCACAGTGCTGTTGATGCCAACGGAAGATGTGTCAGCGAAAAAGAAAAGGAAAAAGTTCTCAAGTTGTTGAGGATTTGCGCATGGCAATTTTGTATTGATTTTGTGGGGGCTCTTACTGGCTTGCAGCCTCCCCTATTTATAGCACTGGACCTTGAGTTACAATCCTACTCGAACTAGGCTTTCTTATCCGGATCAACAACATCTCGACCAGTCCTATCCTGACTAGGATTGTGAACCTAGTCCCTTTTTTAGTCGACTCCCTTCCGGGTTATCATACTTGCCGAGACTCCTTGTTGTACCAGGACTTGTCTTCGTAAGTAACCTAGCCGGCCTAGTTTTAGAAGCCCACGACCCGAGCGACCCGAGGCTCCCTTGTTGTCAGGTCTTCCGGGCCGAGATGGTTCTGTACTCGGCCCAAATTAATATTTTGGGCCCAAACATTGCCCCCTCGCTTCTGAGGTCTTCGGCCTGAACTCTTTGGCCGAGTTTCGACCTTGAAGAAGCGAATTTAGTTCACAGAACCCAAGTACTCTATTTTCAAGGCGTATTTATTGAACACGATCGCACGATCTTGAACCTGCAAACCTCCACTCCACGTGGCAGCCTGTGACTTGGTATTTCCTAATAATGACGTCTGAAGCGTGCGGTTACTCGAACCGTCAGGTCATCATGACCTTATGGCTAAACCTAGCCATTCTTATCTCAATCCGTGAGCCACTTCTCAGCGTGCGGACGCCGAAACGTCTTTCGCCATCAATCTCACCGTCACACGCAATCGTGCGCCCCCAAAACCTGAAACCCTCGGTCTTCTCAACTGCATTCCCTGAATGCTCATTATGATCAGTGATTTCTTCGGTCGATTTTACCCTATATTTTGAATTTCGAACGATTGCACTTCTTTTCCCATCTCTATAAATACTGGAATTTTCCATTTGTACTGTACGCTCTCAAAACTTTCTGAAATTTCTTGCCGTTTTTCTCTCGAATTCATCTCTTTCTTCCAGGTCTTTGCTTTCAAATCCCCCAACCCAGAAAACCTTTTACGCCGTGTTTCCTTCCTACAATGGCATCCTTCATCTCAAAGCTTTCCAGGGAGTGCGAACAACATCAAAAAATACTCGATCGGAGCTCGATCAAAACCATACGGTTTGAGAGTGACATGAGCACTCCCCACCAAATCCTGGGTCCTCTTTTCAAGGCGACCGTTCCGTCGGCCATTACTGGCCTTCTCCAGGAGCACTGCCTAACACCCTTACTCCAAGGGTTTGAATGGTCGAGATGGGACGCGGCGAAACCCCAAGGCTCCTGGCCCTCGACGACCACAACCTGGGCAGCCTGGGTTGTCCGAATGGAAAAGCTCTTCGGCGATCAATGGAAGGCCCTTGGCATCCACGACGCCATCCTCCTCTCGTCAATGGAAATCGTTCCCGACAAGGAGCTCCTCCAAGCCGCCTTGTGCTTTTGGTGCTCGGCCACCAACACCATGGTACTTCCACTTGGTCCCATTGGCCCCACCACTCTAGATGTCACCGCCATCCTGGGCACTTCAGCGACCGGGTTCTCTATCGACGTGGCCCTCTCTGGGTACCCGTCGAACATTGACCTGAAGACGTTTTTTGATCGACGGGCTTTCGAGACGTTAAACCGTGAAGGCCGAATCCCGTCGAAAGAAGGCATTCACAAGCTTCACAAAAACTTCTTCAATTACAACACCCTCTACCTCCACTTCGCCGGCCGAGGAGAAGAGGACCTACGAGAAGGGGAACATGAAGCCTTCCTCTTCTACTGGTACAACAAATACATTTGTTGTACCAAATCGAACAAGTGCTTGGTCGAGAATATGCCGGTGGCCGAGGCCCTGGCTAGTGGCCATGTCCTGTCACTGAGCTCCAACATTCTCGCCCATCTCTTCTGCTGCCTGGCCGAGGCGACCCTGCACAAGATCGACCCACACCAGAACGGTCCCCTCTGGGTCTTCCAGCTCTGGTTACAAGTGTATTTCACATCCATTCGGCCGTCTATAGCCGACTTCTCACCAACGGAGGCACTTGGGCTTCAGTTGGCCTCCCTACCGACACCCCCTCATCACGCCGAAGAGGTATTTAGGTACCTCTTCGCCCTTGATGACCTCTCCAACGACGAGTTCCTGATATGCCGTCGTCGGGACTACCCTTCCTCCATCAGACTGCCTACATCCATGTGGGGCGCGGGGGAAGACGCCGACCTTCGTCAGTCCTGGGGGTCGTTTGTGCTTACTCGCGACCTTCCCCTTGGCTGCGATGGGAAACGAGCGGGTTGGGAAGTGTACCATCCTAACTTCCTTGCCCGACAGCTCGGTTATCTTCAAGGCTGCCCGGTCCCCCTTCTCTCCTCCCGGACAGTCCTAAGCCGCGGACGTGAGCCTCGTTCTTCGGAGAAGGAATGCCGAACTGCTGCGAGGGAGTTTCAAGAGCAGTGCCAAAAGTTCCGCCTTCGACCGACCACCCCAGAAACCCTATGCACTGACACCTTCGGTGATTGGTGGGAGGTTTACATCCAGGAATTCTTTGGTGCTCCGGTCGAAGATGTGCTGGACAAACTTTTCGGCGACCGACCTAAGAAGGCCTCGGCCCCCCAAACTCACGGTAACTGTTCATTTTTCCACTTTTCCTTTTGCATATCAATTTGCCGTGCTAATTTGCTTTTATCTTCCCAGGTAGTCGGCCATTGAGAAAAGTAGGGGCAGTCGCCGCAGCCGGGAAAGAATCGGTCGTGGCGAAAACAGATAAAACCGTTGGCCGGGCCAGGCTGACCAAACGGCCTCGCCAAGAGGCCGCGCCGGCTGTCCAATCTCCACCGCCTGCCAAGCGGGTAAAGAAATTGGCAAATAAAGGCGCACGGGAGATCCACGTCATCTCCAGTCATACTACTGGAGCGACGACCCCCAGTGTTTCCCCTCCACCTGCCGTCGGTCATCGCTTGGTCGAGGAGCAACCAGTTCCGGCCGCAGAGATAATTGAAACGCAACCTGTTTCTGGGGCCGGTACACCAGTTGTACCTCCTTCTGTCGAGGCTGCGCCGATTTTGGAAAAAACGGTTTCTACGGCCGAGGGAGCTTCCCCTGTAAATCCAAAACCCTCTGTCTTCGTTCTGGATGAGAGCGAATGGAGCGACGAGACTCCGCTGGCCACTCGTCCTCGTACGCGTCGACAACCTCCTCCCACATCCGAGAGGGTTGCTCAAGCAAGTCCCTCCGTGGCTGACTGCGGCAAACGTCCGGCCGCGGAACCGGTCATGGTGGCCAAACCTTCCGCTTCTCTCCAGGACCAGGGCGTCCCCCCTTCGCCCGAAGTGGCTGTCCCAGTCGGCCCGTCCACAGCCGATCGCGGCAAACGACCGGTCGGGGAGCCAGAGGCAACGGCGGAGACGCCCGTGCATCCTCAGGATCAGGACCTCCACATTCCTTCGCAGGAAGCTACTTCGGCCTTCGTAAGTACCCTTTACCGCCTTTCTTTGATTACTTTACTGCTTTAGAATTCTAAACGCGGAAAATACTAAATGGCAGGTGCCTATACACTATTTTCATCAAAAGTTCTATGCGCCGAAGGGCGTTATCTATATTTCGTGGCCGCCTCAATGGCCATCGAACGTAGATAACCTCCATCGGCCGCGAGAACTGAGAAGCCATATGAGACACTGGGCTCGGCTATTGAGTTCTTTAGGTTCGAGCAACGATCCTGGAGACATGGCCGAGGTCTCCTCTCGGCAGGTTAAAAAAACAAAACTTTTCGTGCTCTTTTATAACTTCTTTGGAGCTTAATTTGATTTGTGTGTGCAGGCGACATGTGAGGTCGAATTCAAAGCTCTCCTGTCCCGTACTACTGGAGGAGCTGGTCCTTCCGCTGCCGCGACCGAACCTGCCGATTCAAACGCTCTGACTCGGCTGCAAGAAGTTATGTCGCTCTCGGCGTCGCAAGTCCTTGAGCGCAAAGGCCTTGATCGGCTGGGTAAATGTCTGAACGACCTCGGAGCCGACGGTCAACTGAGCGGCGAGGCTGTTGTTCAGGCCTCAACTGCCTTGGAGCGCGTTCGAGAAACTTTCAATGTTTCCAAGAGTGCTTTGAGGGCCGAGCAGAACCTGCAGGCTGCCCTGGCCGTTCAAGAGACCCTTCGCCCGAAAATTGACGCTTTGAAGGCCAAAGGGGATGTCTTGGCCGACCTCGATCGTCAGATGGCCGAACTGGCGAAACGAAGATCGGCCATTGCTTCCGATCTTGCCAAGGACTTCGAGTCGGGCGGCAAAGCCTGCTTGACCGAGTATGCGGCAAATGCAACACGGGTCGAGCAGTTGAAGCTGGAGAAGAAGAATCGGCAGGCTCAGGTTATCATGGGCGAAGTACGGTGGCTGGAGCTGAAGGCCTTGCTCGGCATTCTTCTTCCTCCTTCACCTTGAATGTATCCGACTGTAAATCGGTCGACCTACTTATTTTGTACATACCTATTAATCTTAATGAATCGTTTTTTTTTTATTCTCGCATTTCCCATGTGACCGGATAATATTTCTTCAAAAATTTCCCTTTGATTGGTAACCTGTGGACTACACCGGTCCGGTCTTTAAGATGATATGCCCCTTTGCCATATACTTTATGCACCAGGAAAGGCCCTTCCCAATTCGGCGACCACTTGCCGAACCTAGGATCTTTTAGTCCAACGGGCAACACCGTTTGCCATACCAACTCACCCTCGCCGAACGTTTTCTGTCGCACCTTTTGATTATAGGCTCGCTCGGCAATCCGTTTTTGTGCCGCCAGTAAGTTATAAGCGTCAAGTCGCGCTTCTTCCAAATCTTCTAGTTCCTGTCTCATGGATTGATTATATTCGGCGCTAAACAAACTACTTTGTTCGAGTAATCGCAACGAATTTACGCTTAACTCGACCGGTAACATTGCATCGTGTCCGTAGGTTAATGCATACGGGGTTGTCGCAGTTGCTGATCGGGGCGATGTTCGATATGCCCATAATGCCTCGTTCAACTTCAAATGCCACATGCCGGGCCTTTCTTTTATTATTTTTTCGAGGATGCCGATCAACACTTTATTACTTGCTTCGGCCTGCCCATTCGCCTGTGGATAATACGGTGTAGATTGTTCGAGCCGAATGCTCAGATTCGCCGTATACTCTTTAAACCTCTCGGCTGTGAAAATGGTTCCATTGTCGGTTATGATCGTTTCTAGTATGCCAAATCTGGTCACTATGTGTTCCTCCACGAAGTCGCAAACTTCTTTAGATGTTAGTTCGGCGTATGATTTCGCTTCGACCCACTTGGTAAAGTAGTCGGTTGCGACTATTATCCATGCTTGCTTAGCAGCTCCAGAAGATGGCGTGATTTTGCCGATCACGTCCATGGCCCATCCTCTAAACGGCCATGGCTTTATGACCGAATGTAATGATTCGGTTGGGACCCTTTGTATAGGTCCGTGGATTTGGCACTGTACACATCCTCACGCAAACTCGATACAATCCTTTAGTATCCTTGGCCAAAAATAGCCGTGCCGTCGAAGTAACCATCGCATTTTTCGTCCGGATTGATGAGCTCCGCATATCCCTTCATGGACTTCTGTAATCGCCCGACCACTCTCTTGGGGGCCGAGACATAGCAATAATAAACCATCTTCGCCTTTTCGGTATAACTCGTTCTGATACATGACATAGTTCGTGGCATGAACTCTTGTCTTGCGATCGTGTTTATTGTTGGGATTGTCAAGGTATCGCATAATGGGCCCTCTCCAATCATCTGGTATTGCTTCGACGGCGCAAACGTCGACTGGGTCGTCTCGATCTAACAACGAAGGTAATGACATGACTCTTGTACGTATCACGTTGTCGCGCTGGAGGACTTGTTGGTTAACCAAGGCCGGGTATAACTGTCGCAACACGGGTATTTCTCGGCCTAGCTTGCCCCCCAAGAGTTGTGCGCCGGAGGCGATTTGAGCAAACTCGTCCGCGTCGGTATTATGACTCCGGGAAATATGTTGAAATGTAATACCGTCGAAGGACTCGGCCAAATAGCTGGCGATCATGTGGTAAGGCGCCAGGGTGCAACTCATGCAACAAAAAGAACCATTAAGTTGGTTAATCACAAGTTCGGAGTCACCGAGGACGAGGGCGCGGGTCGCCCGTAGATCATGAAGGATCCCAAGGCCGATGATTAGGGCTTCGTATTCGGCCTGATTGTTGGTGCATTCAAAATCCAACTTAAGCGAAAAATACCAACGATCATGGTTGGGGGATTGAACGACAATTCCTACACCCGCCGAGGATGACGTACTGGAACCGTCAAAGTACATCGTCCAATGATTGTCGCGCGTCGCAACCATGCTGATTTCGACATCGGCATCCCCAAAACCGTAGGGGGAAGGGTGTTGAGCAAGGAAGTCGGCCATCGCCTGGCCCTTGACGGCTTTCTGAGGCACGTATTGTAAGCTAAATTCGGACAACGCCATCGTCCACTTCCCAATTCGGCCTTTTACGATTGGTCGGGTAAGCATGTACCGGATAACGTCGGTCTGGGCAATGACTTGGGTGACTGACGGGAGCATGTAATGCCGAAGCTTGGATGCGGCGAAAAATAAGGCCAGGCACAGCTTCTCGACGGCGGGATAATTGATCTCTGGGTGGCTGAGGTGGCGACTTAGATAAAAAATCGCCTGCTCTCGACCGGCGTCGTTGTCTTGTGCGAAGAGGCAGCCGATGAACTCTTCGGCCGCCGAGATATAAAGCTTAAGAGGTTTCCCGCGCCGATGAGGAACCAGGACAGATGGTTTCGTGAGAGAGACTTTGATTTGCGTAAACGCCGCCTGATGTTCGTCGTTCCATACGAATTTATCTGAGTCATTGAGTTTCAAAAGCGTGGAGAACGCTTTCATTTTACCGGCCGAGTTAGCAATAAATCGGCGGAGGAAATTGACCTGACCGAGGAAAGACTGGAGTTGTTTCTTCGTCGTTGGAGGTGGGGCACTGATTATTGCGTGTGCCTTATTCGCATCGACTTCAATCCCACGGTGATGCACGAGGAAACCAAGGAAATTTCCGGCCGACACGCCGAAGGCACATTTGGCGGGATTCATCTTGAGATTGTGCTGACGCATGCGGAGAAAAGCCTGTCGGAGGTCGTCCATATATGTCTGTCGGCGTTTAGATTTGATGACAACATCGTCGATGTAAACTTCGACAATGGTTCCAATTAGATCGTGGAAAATGGTGTTCATCGCTCGTTGGTATGTGGCGCCGGCATTTTTGAGACCGAATGGCATGACAACCCATTCGTAAGTGCCGAGTGCCCCCGGGCAACGGAAAGCAGTTTTGTGCACATCGGCTTCGGTAATGAATATTTGGTTGTACCCCGCGTGTCCATCCATAAAAGATAAGATTGCATGATTCGCCGCGGCATCGATTAACAGATCTGAAATCGGCATTGTGTACTCATCTTTGGGAGTTGCCAGATTTAAATTTCTGAAATCGATGCAGATGCGCAGGGCACCGTTTTTCTTCAAAACAGGTACGATATTCGCCAACCACTCAACATATCGAGCTGTCCGAATGAACCCGGCTTTCAAAAGCCGAACCAGTTCGTCCTTGATGCTGAGTTGCACTTCCGTCGAGAAACGACGTGGTGGCTGACGGAAAGGTTTACATCCGGGCTTAATACGTAATTCATGCTCGACAAGAGTACGATCTAAACCGGGCATTTCATGGTAGCTCCAAGCAAAACAATCTTTGAACTCCGTGAGCAAGGCACGAAGCTCGTCTTTCATTTGTTGAGGAAGTAAAGCACTAATAAACAAAGGTCGTGGGTCATCGGTTGTCCCAACATTAATTTCCTCCAGGGGGTCTTTAACTTGGGGCCGATGATCTTCGAGCTCGGCCGGGGCTGCTTGAATTTTATCAAGAGATAAGACAGGACCATTATCCCCTTCGGCCAGGAACTCAACGAGATTAACGGCCGAATTCGGTCGTCTAGATATAGTATACCAATGGGCCAGCAGTCGTTCCATCGTGGATGAAACCGCGGCCTTACGTGTTTCCCGATCGATGTCAGACATCGGTGTCGGGGAGGAAGTTAGCTAATCCGAGTCTCGCCGAATCCTGATGGACAGTCTCGGCGCCAACCTCGATAGCTTTCTGTACAGAAATCCGAGTCGGCCGTCCTTCATCATTGAAGCCTTGCAAAGTAATGTAGCCGACGTGGTCATCGTAATACCGTGCTTGGATCATGTTAGCCTCGAAGGGCTGGCTATCGGCCGGGTGAACAATGACCGATTTGCCATCCCAAAAGACAAGCACTTGATATAATGACGAAGGAATACAACTGGTTTGATGAATCCAATCTTGACCGAGCAGTGCGTTATACTCGGTTTTGGAATCGACCACGAAAAAGGCGGTCATGTGAGTGCGACCGGCAATATTTACAGTTAACGGGAGTACACCTTTGGTTTGGGACTTGTCACCGACGAAACTACTCATTGTGATCCCTGACGGAATCAGTTCGTCATTCGAGCGACGCAAGGCCTTCATGATGGTCAGAGGCATGATATTGACGGTAGCTCCACAGTCGACAAAAACTTTAGAAACTGGGTATCCCTCGATATGGGCCGTCACATACAATGGCTTTAAATGGTGAAGCGCGGCCGATGATGAACGAGGGAACAATTCGGCTAAGGCGGCCTTTAAGCTCTCATCTTTTGTTGCTGACTCACCTTCAACAACAGATACAAAATCCACATGGCCGGCGTCTTCGGCGACGACATCACCATCGAGGAAATTCGGTTGAGCCGTGCTTGATTGAAAATCAGCGGGTAACACATGGACCATACTAATGTCCATGTCATCCAAGATTGACGGGCCCATCGGGTTGGAATTCTCCTCGTTATCCTCATCTTTTGTTTGATCAGCGACTACGGACTCCGTTCTTGTCAAAGCCGGACAAAGAGACTATTATGTTCCTTCTTCAATGGCTTGCTCCGGCGGTGCTGCTTCGGCCGCTTGTTGGGTCCGCGAAACTGCCTCAGGTGAGGGTGAGTGCGACAATGTGCTTAGGGTCGAGATCCGAACCCGCTCCTGGTAATGTATCCGGGCATCCCTGGTATCGAGATACGCATCCAAACGCGCAACACGTGCCATTTCATCGGTCGTAAGGCCGAAGAGAGAAACAGCCGAAAATACCTCGAAGTGACATCGTAAATACTGAAGGTCCTCCATTGAGAAAGGAAGTTCGGCTGCTTCCATATCAATGTATGGGTCAACTTCAAATCCAAAGACGCGGGCTTCTCGTATGTGCTGGAACCTTGCTTTCAATCCTGGGTCTGAAGTTTTCTGGATGATTCGCTCGGCATCAGGACAAACCAGGACCAGATCAATGGTGTCCTGGCATGCCTTCGACAAACCATACAGGTCGTTGGCCGAATGCTTCTTGTGAAATTCTCGCATATACTCCAAAGCTTCCCCAAGGAACGGTGGATGCAAATTTCGTCGAATTTTGATTAGAGGTTCTTGTATGGCCGACGGGGCTAATTTGCCTTCGGCCTCCTGCCTGAAATGTTCAAGGCGTGCCTTTATCTCCCCTGGTCGAATAAGAAGTTTGATCCGTTTATCAGCCTCTTCAAACATGGTTTCGACATCTTGGTCGACCAGCTGCTTCCCTTGCATCGACGTTGTCAGAACAGCTGGATGCGGTTGCTTGTTGTCATTAGCAATTATGTCCTTCGGCCGCCATTTAGGGACCGAAGCCTCTTGGGCTGCCCGTCGGCGTGCCATGCAATCGATCCTTTGGTGCCGGCGTTTCTGGGATTTGGACAGTGCAGTGTAGACACCTTTTGAAGAATGATATGTATACCAACGTTGATCTCTAGGCTCGGGAGGTTTGAAAGTTTTTTGGCTCCGCGATGATTCCGAACTGCCAGAATTACGTTTATAGTAGGCATCGTCGTAAAATGCAGTATCAAAGTCGAGGCGCCGCCTGACTGATGGTGTCTCTTCCATCCGTGCTTTAGGGCCGAGCCGATCAAAAACCCCCTGATGCCGGCTCACGTTGGCTACTTTTTTCTGGATTGCGACCGTAGGTCGTTCCGTTATAAGCGAAGAGAGCTTCACCTATGGCTCACTGCCGACCTCGGTTCTACATTTTCTGCACAAAACTGCCGTTCCATTGTCTTCATCGGTGCTATAATCCCTCATAGGTTTAACAATAGCGGGCCCCGTTAAAGTTGTAGGTGGTTTGTTTACACGAAAATCGGCCATGAAACGAGGCCGAGAATTCTGATTATGAAAACGTTGTGTCTTAACAACTTCGACCTTCCCTTTCCCTTTGTCCTTAGGGAGGCATGCATCGACCATATTTACCGTTACCGTGGGAAACGGGTCAGTATCGACGCTCATCTTCTTCTCTGGAAATTTCAATTTACCATTATCGATCCAGCTTTGGACGTTGTCACGAAAGACGACGCAATTGTTTGTCGTATGTTTGCTTGAATCGTGGTATTTGCAATACACCTTTCCTTTAAGTTCTTCGGCCTTGGGAATGTTGTGGCCAGGCCGAAGCTTAATGATTCTTGCTGATAACAGTTGATCCAAAATTACGTCAGCCTTTGTAATATCAAAAGTATAAACTTTTGACGGTTTCGATGTTCCTTCAGCGGCTGAACGGCTTTTGACTTCCCTAGAGTCAACTTGAGTCAATGCCTTGCAAACAAACGGCTTATCTATCACTATCTCGGCTGCATCCACGCTAACGCATTCATCCTCGGTTGACGCATAATTGACAGTAGGATTCTTGTAAATCGTCCCCCGATATGGAGCTTTCGAAACCTTTTCCTCGCGGAGCAAATAGTCATATTGTTCGACATGTTGGGCTAATTCGTACATATCCCGAAAGTTTGCCCCCAAGAACTTCTTTTTGTATTCGACGTCGAGGCCGTTCAAAGCGAGTCTGACGAATTCAACTTCGGGTAAAGGCACTCGGCACCAGTTCCTGGATGATTTGAACCTGGTGAGATAATCCATTGGTGACTCATCAGATGCCTGAGCCATCCCTGCTAATGAAGAAACCGACACCTCCATCCCCGGCCGATAAAACTGCTCGTGGAATTTCTCGACCAACTCCTCCCAGTTTTGGACGGAATTAGGAGGAAGATTGATATACCAAGCAAATGCCGAGCCGGTCAATGAGAAGTTGAACAGCCGTAGCTTATGGAAATCACCATTAACATCTCCGCATTGCGCGGTGAATCGAGCCACGTGCTCCAACGAAGACAGAGACGATTCACCGGCAAAGAGGCTAAAATCTGGAATCTTGAAACCTTTCGGGTATCCGAACGTTTCTACGTAGGCCGGGTACGGATGGATAAACTTAGGAAACTTCGGCCCCTTCTTTATGGCCGAGTCGATCATCCGCTGGACTTCGGTCATATCAACAGGTGTTGCTTCGACCCTCTGGTCGATTCCGTCTGACCTACTATTCGACCCTCCTACTTTTTCCAGGTCAATTGGCTTGAGCCGAGCAGGAATTGGCTCGGCCTGTACAATTGGTAACGGATTATTTCTTGGTGGCAGGCGCTGGGGAAAATCGAAAGGCCTGCCGTCACTGACTTTACTAACCAGTATTTCGAGCAACCTGGTCTGTTGCTCATTGGAACTGAGTATCACGTCATGTAGCTTGTCAATACCTCGACTAAACGTCTGCTCGACTGACCGAGACTGCTCGTCGAGTCGCTTTCGAAGAAACGACCTTGTTGGTGGGTAGGATCCCTCACCGCCATCCTCGTCGCAATCCTCCACTATCCCTTCATTGAGAACGCAGGTGTTCCTGTTAGGGATTTCTAGACCGCGGGGTTGACTGCCGAGATTAATCTCCCTCTCTCGGCGAGTCGCGCTTGTGGACTCGGGTGTCACAGCGCTAAGGGGATTCTGTGCCTGGGGCACATTCTGTCCTGTGTTCTGAATCGGCAAATCGGCTGTTGATTTTCCCATAGCTGTTTTCTTTTTTACCGATCGCGTTTCAATTGGCATGAACTTCGTAGTTTAGCACTAGGTCCCACTGGGCGTGCCAAAATGTTGACCCTAAAAACTACAAAGCCTACGTGGCGCGCAGGCCGAGTAATCTAAAAGCTAACTACGTCCTTCGGTGAATGCGGGCATGCCAACTCGTCGGCCGAGCTCGGCCGAGGAGTAAATTTGTTGATGTTGCGTTGGGTCGCGCTACTGACTTCTGCGTCTTGCGATTGCGGCCGAGAAAGGAACACGCCTCGGCCTCTTGGAAGATGGAAGCTGAGTTTCCGAAGATGAAATCGACGTTGCCTTGGATGGTGCATGATTTGTAGAACTGGCGGTTGCCTTGTGCGTAGAGGGTGTCTTGATTGCCTATGAATTCGCAGTTTTCGATCACGGAGAGGTCGCTGTCTGATCGGAAAGCAACCGCTTGGTGGGTGTCGGGACCTGCTGTGTTTTGGATTGTGAGTCCGCTTGCCATGAACCCATCACCAACAACCCCTGTCGCATAAATCAACAAATTAGCAAAATACGATAAGCAGTAAGGTACTATTGAGCTAGCTATAATTCTATATGTCAAGTAATAATACATGTATCATATTTACTGAAAACATTAACGATTAAATCGTATATCGTAGAGCGAGTTCCATTTACTTGTGGGAAAAGCTACTACCCATACCACATGCGCCTAATTCCCCATACTCTACGTTACGATGGCAATGCACTCTTCAACGCCAAGTTCTGACGTAATAGTATTCAAATTATCAAACAAAAACAATATTTACGGTAATTTCTGAAAAATAGAAAAATAAATAAAAATACCTACCGACGGTAGCAGTGTTGTACGTGGAAATTCCGGGCTGGCCCACATTCAACGACCCGGTAATGACCGTTTTACCCATCCCATCACCTAAAAACACCACGTTCCGCTTCTCTAAGGGCACCCTCACGGTCTCTTCGTACACCCCAGCCTTTATCCCAATCACGAACCTCTCGTTTCCCGCGGCGTTATCCGGTGCTGCATTAACCGCCTCCTGCACCGTCCTGTAATCACACGATTTCTCCTTGCACACCGTCACGTTCGTCGTTAAACCCGACGGCACCCCGCCCCGAAATCCCGGGTCGGGACGTAGGCAAACTTAGGGTGAACCAAGTACATCTTGAGTTTGCTTTCCTATCTTTATCTCTTTAAATATTTATCCTCACTAGTGACCGGAGTAACCGAGCAAAGATCACAAACTTGACACTTTATGTTGTTTCAAAGTCTTCACTAATTTTATGCATCAACAACTTGGATGCAAGATGGCATTAGAAAAACAATCCGAGCAAAGCCTTCGGTTTTCTCCAAAGTTCACATATTCCTTGATACCTTCTGCCCCTCAAAGTAAAATATATATCATGACCATATATACCTAGAGACACGATGGGAATAGTAAAGCAAACCTTGAATCCAAAAATAATTGTTTATGTACAAACCTTAAATCTGTCGCAATTACAACATCTTGGGGTTCTATCTGATTCATGTGTTTTACAATATTTAAAACCCCAAAACTTAAGGTGCCCCACATTATCCTGCGGGAAAAAGAAATGTTAAATGCAAAGATTACAATATGGATGAGAAAAATGTTAAAGCACACACATACATATCCATGTTGTAATATATGAATTGCGAGCATCGCATACAAAGTAATTTGGCTCCCTCCAGTAACCCAAAAGGCCAATATATATTTTCCATCATGTGCGTTAAAACTGTAAAATGTAGCAAAATAAATAAACCTTTGTTGTAGCCTAGTTTATCTATGAGAGAGGGTGCAACAGTGGAGAAACTGTAGAATGCTTAGGGATTGTGTGATTCTCCTTGCCCTTATTTAAACAAGAAGAATTAACTTGTCCTCACAATGAGAAACAATCACTAGAATAACAGATATCTAGAATCCAAATCTTTCTAAGATTTACGCAACTACAATTAGATAATATTTATAACTGCCTTCTCATATACTATGTATGAAATTGTTTTTTTGCGATTGTAAACAAGCAGAGAAGAGAAGAGAAGTAGGACTTTCAAGTGTGATATATATTAGCAGTCTCCCCTTCGATTTTGTTGGTAATCGATTGAGAGCTCGATTTATATGAGTTTGGTTCTTTCTCTGTTTTTAATTTTTCTGTCATTTATAACCATTTGTAATGATAAGTATTTAAAGGAAACGCACGCTTGTGAAAATTTAAATGAATGGCATGCCCATTTACTAATTGAATATTTTATCTATTTCATTCCCTCTTAATCTGCAAAATAATAATAAAATTAATTTTTTAATATCTAAACTACATTTAATGAAATCATCTTTGTAAACTAAAAGAGGGTGAAAAGATATTTTTGACTTTTATCACAACCAACAAATTAAGGATAGTAACGTATATATAACAGGCCCTCTAAGGGAAGGAATCCCCATTTTTCAAAAAAAAAAATGGGGACATTTTATTGACCGTTAGATTTGGCTTTAATGAAATTATGTGGTTGAGATTAAATCACAAGCCACAGAATCTTAACCACCGAATTTCATTAAAACCAAATCTAACGATCAATAGAGTTTCCCCATTTAAAAAAAAAAAATGAGGATCCCTTCCCTTAATGGCTTCATATATATATATATAATCTAAAACTCATTTTCAACTAAAACACTGTTACTTGAATAGGGCTATCCCAAATTTGCCCTCACATTTTACTCTAATTCCCATTTTGCCCTCTTAGCACTTACAAACGTTAATGATAAAATCTTGGGAACTTTAATAAAAAGGATTTGGGCTAACTATAATTTAATAAAAAATCATCCTAAACTATTATTTAACCAAAAAGACTTAATTTAATCATTAGGACAAAACTATTCATACACCAGGTCCTACAGATATATTTTTTTCAAAATTACCCCTAGAAACTAACCAAGCCTGCTACCATTACCAATGCATAATTCCCAGAAAATAAAAATATTACAATTCAAATTCAAGTTAACGAACAAGAAATCATTCAAATTCCCTCGAAAAAACCTCCGGACACGCGCCGGCCCCAACCCAATTACCACACTTGCCAAACCTATAAACAAAACCAATTGTCCTTATTTCAACATGGGGTCGGGATGTAGGAAATTTGTTTTTTTAGTGGGGTCAAGAAGATTTTTGTTTTTTTTTAATTCATAGTATATTGCTATTTTTTGTATGCGAAAAGGCCTCTTGTAAGAAAATAATATTAAAAACATCTTTTGAGAACAAATTTTTTCAAACAATAAGCGCATTCACAATACTTTAATAATTCTTTAATATGAAATTCACTCTCCATGTATGATGTGCCGTAAGAGAAAAAGGTGCAACAATCACTTCCAAATGTGATTTCTCATTTTGTTTGCAATGAGAGATGATTTAAAATTATTTTAGTACTACAATTTTGTTTGTAATGAATGAATGAAATGTCTTCAATTTGGAAATGAGCACGCCAATATACATTTAAATTTTTCACAAGCGTTTGTTTCCTTGTTTTTCAAATGGTTATAAATGTACCAAAAATAGATAGAGAAAAAAACCATCATCATCATATAAATCGAGCTCCCAGTACAAAAAAACATAGATTACCAATTATATCCAGCGTGAGACTGGTAAAATATATATAATGTTGCCCAAAACTTGTAAGTCCTGCATCGCTTCTCTGCTTATTTGGTGATATATATGATTTTTCCCCTTTCTAATTGACTAACGAAGCGCATAGATAGTGAATAGATATGTCATTTTTCTAAAAAAGGATTTAGAATTTTGTCTGTTATTATTTGCCATTGACTTTCGGGTTTATGATAAACTATGACAATCCGATGTGCAGAAATTATAAGTCAAATAAAACATAGCATGTAAGTGTAAAACACCTCCATATTGACTTCTCACATGCTAATAGAGTTAAGACTTCAATATAACATAGCATATAAAACACCTCCATATTGACTTCTCACATGCTAATAGAGTTAAGCCTTCAATATAACATAGCATGTAAGTGCAAAACACTTCCATATTGACTTCTGACATGCTAATGAAAGTTAAGCTTCCAACGGAACCTAAGATAATTTTAGTTTGTCCGGCAACTATTTATTTACATTAGTAAGATGGATAGACCAGTGATAAGACCAACTAATTAAACGGCGTAGAGATTAGTTGGCCACATGTCCCACAAGATGGACACACAAACTGCGAAGGGAAGATCTCGCACTGTGGGTAACCACATCTGTGGCAGGATAGCAGTTCAAGTGGTGGAGCACTCGGGCAGAATGAGGTACGAGGTGAATGAAAATTGTCAGTAGGCACTTCCGGAGAATTGACAGGAGAATTATCCGTCGGCAGTTCGGGAGAACTGTCAATCGGCAGTTCAGAGATTGCAGGTGGAATCCCATCAGAATTGGCAAATGCAACACTCGTAGCCTGTTGCCTTCTCAGTCGCCGTCCCCGATAGAAAGCATATCCCAAAACGCACAGAAAAATGCACATGAGCAAAGGCATGACAACCCAAAAATTCACCACTTGATTGTGGGATGATGGGCTGTTGCATGGCTTCCCCGGCGGCAGTGGAGCAATATTAATGAAATACTGCATCTAAACATATAGCACAAAAATAAGTAAAGCAATATTTAAAAAGAATATATTTGTTTTCATCAACAATACAACTAAGTGAGCATACATATTAAAGCATTCGACCCACTATGTACCTGATGAAAATGACCACAAATTATCTAAACCGACAAACCCATACCATAGCGCATATCTACGTGCATTGGAATTTGATAATTAAAACCAAATTCACATAGCCTTTCAAATTTACATTTGATATTTTTCTTTTGACATCTTCATTGAGATGCTCTGAATATACAGACTATTAAAGTAAAAACAGAGATTAATCGAAAGTTTAACTTAAGGCCTCAATTATCAATTGTGACTGAAGAGGAACACATTACATTGCAATTAAACTAAATTATATTATCCTCCTTAATCCCCCTAATTTAACTTAAAAATAAATAAATAATAATTCAAAATTCATAAGAAATTAAAAACCATTCCAAGTCAATAAGTCCATGAGCATGCACATTAATACCATATATTACTTGGGCCGAGACATCAATTTTTTAACTTAAATATACATTTGGGCCATTAAAGAGTTAAACTACAAACTTGTTAATCTAAATAAGTTAGGCTTTTGAGGGCCCAGATACATTGAGCAGGGGAAGAGGAATTAGGGTTTCTTTAACCTTCACTTTAACATTATAGTCCAGGCAATTCGGCAAGGACGATTATTCTCCATCGTTCTCTGCCTCCCTTGTCTTCCACTCTCTCTCCCTCTCTCCTGTCTTTCTACCCCTCTCACCCATCCTTATCCTTCCACCACCTCCACACTCCATCGCCCACCCACCACCCCGAGGAGCCTTTCAAGAGGTAAGTCGAGATCGGAAGGTGGCTCTCGTCAACTACGGAGAGGGCTACGGGGAGCTCCTTGTCATCGTCGTCCACCACCATGCTTCCTTCCACCACCTCCACACTCCGTCGCCCAGCCACCACCCCCACGGGTCCAAGACTTCTGTCTGGCATCTACAAACCCTTAGCTTTGAAATTACGGGTTTCACTCTCAAATTTGGGATTTTTTTTTTTTTTGCTCAAAGCCAACCACAAAGCCCTCCACACTCCGTCGCCCAGCCACCACCCCCACGGGTCCAAGACTTCTGTCTGGCATCTACAAACCCTTAGCTTTGAAATTACGGGTTTCACTCAAATTTGGGATTTGGGATTTTTTTTTTTTTTTTTGCTCAAAGCCAACCACAAAGCCCTCCACACTCCGTCGCCCAGCCACCACCCCCACGGGTCCAAGACTTCTGTCTGGCATCTACAAACCCTTAGCTTTGAAATTACAGTTTCACTCTCTCAAATTTGGGATTTGGGATTTTTTTTTTTTTTTTTTGCTCAAAGCCAACCACGAAGCCCTCCACACTCCGTCGCCCAGCCACCACCCCCACGGGTCCAAGACTTCTGTCTGGCATCTACAAACCCTTAGCTTTGAAATTACGGGTTTCACTCTCTCAAATTTGGGATTTTTTTTCTTTTTTTTTCTTTTTTTTTGCCCCCTGGCAAGGGAGGCAGTAGAAGAAACTGGGATTTTATTATATATTCATGCAGTATAACAAAAACGGCTTAAAACCAACAACAATATGACTTCAATTTAAAAGCAAATTACCTCTGGTGTCTTCATATCCTCGGCGTGTCTCCCTGGCGGTGGTTTGATTTCATCCTCATGAGCTTGTGCCATGGACAGCTTTTCATTTTTTTACATTTGAAACGACAATAAGATGAATCAACATTTCTGCCCAAATACTTCTATAAAAAATAGAGAAATAAGTTAAAAATAGAGAAATAAGTTTTGAGAAGGCTCACCATGGGAGGGGTGAGAAGGGCTGCAAAGCATAAGCAGAACAACAAGAGCAGCGTCCCCATTTGAAATCTGATCAAAATGTGAATAAACGCTTGATATATAAATGAAAATGGTGTTGCAATTAGTTTCCAAATGTGGGAACTGCATTCCCTCCAGTCAGAGTTCTAATTATACCATTATTGATAGCTCTTTTTTCTTTTTCCTACTTTTTAGTTATTACTAGCAAAGTACGGGTTTTAAAACTGTACAAAATACGTAGAAAGTTATAATGTGTATATACACTATTTACATATATATGGGACTCTATTTACAACCCTAAAAAAAGGTTTCAATTTCCACATAACAAAAACAGTTGGCACAAATCTTACCAAGAATTCTAATATATATGAAGGGACCCCGTAGATGACATTGTATTAAGCATAAACTAAGCAACACAAACCATACAATTGATATTCACATCAATCAGCTATACCAGAATCACTAATCAAGTTGACGTAAAAAGTTTTACTTACGTGCACAGTTTGCATCTGTTGGAAGGGTGCAAGTGCATTTCGAAAAGCCCGCAGTACTTTTCACTTTAACGAAAAACCATATTTTTACACTAAAAAGTCAATCATGATACTATTCACTTTACCCTTTATTTTGTCATTATCCTTAAAACTCAAAGTTTTCAAGTCTTTTTCATTAGTTTTCCTAAAAATTTATCTAGTCAAGAGACATAATGTAATGGTTGTGAGTGGCAAGAAGAATTTCAACATAACTAAATGTGGTCAAAGTTCAAAGAATTTTGAAAATGAGATCGTGATTGCAAAAACATATAAATAGAGAACTGTAAAGAAGCAGATACCAGTTTTTTACATTAGATTTTGAATGTTGATCCAAAGTTCATAGTGAAACGGGTGATGAACAACTCTATTCTTCGCCCTATTTTAACCAAACAAAAACTCTTTTATGTCACTAAATATAACCAGAAATTTGTGTTTTCAAAGCTACAACATCACTGAAAACATGGGACAAAAATTGAAAAAAAATCAATCAAAAATTAATGTAAGCAAAGAAAAAGAAATAGAAACTTAAAATATACAAACTCCAAACAGCTTCCTAAGGTGATACATATCTACAATTTAGATATGTTAATATTTCATCATTTGGATCTTGTTGAAAAACTAATCGTGCTCTATCTGAACCTTTATTTACATACTTGAACAAATATTTTATAACTATTGATTCACAACAGGATTCAACATTTATGAGCATTATATCTCAAAAGTAGTTCAGGATTATAAGGAACAACAAAGCTGTTATCAATTTTGATTCCATTTTTTAAAACAAATTTTGTATCATCATCACGATGCCCATAAACTGGAAAACCATTGGGTTCAAAAATTGTCTTATTTTTATATGCTTTAGAAAAGTTTTTGAAACACTTATTTTCCCGCATGCAAGAAGAATTTTGATTAATATGACCGCATGGATCATAAATTGATTAACAGTTTCATAAAGTTGAGGATTGACAAATTTGTCTGGCAACTCAGCTGAAATAATAGAATCTATATCTGATGCAATGTAGCACTTGAAATTTGATTTTAGCCATATTACATACAAGAATGAGGTAAACCTCTGTTTTGAAATTCAATTGTACAAACATCTATTTGGAAAAACATTGAAAATAGAAGGGAAAAAAAAGTTAGTTTTATGAAGCCAAAAAAAAAAATGAAACATCTAAGATAAGGAGAAAAATGAGTTTTTGGTACTCATTTGCTTTAACTTCTACAAAAGGCTTTCCAGATTTGATGAAGTCAAGCGTATCATCAAATTTCATTTTAAATATTCTAGAAATTATATCAGGTATGTCCTCAGGTTTGAATCCCATTTTTTTTTTTTTTCAAATTCTCTTATAATTTCTGCCACTTTACATTACAAGTAAATGTTAGGGTAAATTACACAAAACTACCTCAACTATTGGTCTTATAACACTTTCATACCTAATCTTTTTAAAATGACAATGTCATTTTACGAATTTGTGACAATGTCATATCTTCGTCAGTTTTTCTGTTAAGTGTTGACATGGCTAAATACGGGATCCACTCACTAATTATTAAATACATTTTTAATAATTAAAATTTTAAAAAAATAATTTTTTTAGGGGTGTGATATCCACCCTTTTTTACTTCTCTCACCTTTTTGGTTTTCGACCGTTGGATCGGATGATTTGAAGAAAATCAACGGACAAAAATTAACAAAAGTTGTGTGAGAAGTAAAAATGGGTGTGGATAGCATCCATTTTTTTTTTAAATTTCTCTCCTCTCTCTCCCCCCTCGCCTCTTTCTCTGCATCCCTAAAACCCCTTCCCACCCGACCCCCCCTCCCCTCCCCTCCCCCTTTCTCTCATCCCCCATCTTCACCTTCTTCCCTACAACCCAGAAAACAAAATTAAAAAATAAAAATAAATAAAAAACCTAATTTGTCTTCCCCCCTCCCTACCGCCCACCCCTTTTTCTCCCCCACTTGAGCCCAAGCTGCAACCAAGAAAAAAAAAAAAAAAAAACCATCTCCACCTTCCCCAACCCCCTTCCCTGCAAACCACCATTTTCTTCCCCCTCCTGTCTTCCCTAAACCCTCTGCACCCACCCTCCCACCCACTACCTCAAACCCAGAAAAAAAAAGAAAAAAAAAAAACCCTAATCCCCGTCTACCCATGCGAAGGTCGATTTCGCGGGTGGAGAACCTGGGCGCAAAGAAAATGGGTGTGGATTTAGGTACCGTTTGGTATGTGGGACGGGACGGAACAGAGTGGGACGAGACGTTCCGTCCCACGTTTGGTGCGCCTAAAACGAGTGGAACGCGTTGTTCCACGGAACGAATTTTGGGTGAATTTTCGTTCCGTCCCACCCCCTGGAACGACTTGTTCCACACCGTGGAACACAAAATTATAACCTCTTCGTCTCCTTCTTCCTCCTTGTTTTCATCCGAGAACATCTTTGCTCCCTCTCCGTTCTGTCCCGTCTCATTCTGTTATGTCCTGTCCCGTCTGCATACCAAACAATAACCTAAGGAGTGGGGTGTGTGGAGGAGGGAAGAGGGTGGGTGCAAGGTTGGGTGCGGAGGGTGGGTGCAGGGAGAAGACGAACTAGGAAGATGAAGATGGGGGAGAAGAGAGGAAAGGATGATGGGAAGGGGAAGGGGAAGGGGTAAGGGAAGTTTGGGCTTTTGTTTTTTTTTTCTTTTTTTTTTTTCTGGGTTGCAGGTAGGGGAAGAAGATGAAGATGAGGGAGAAAGAGACAGGGAAGGGAGGGGAGGGGGAGTCGGGTGGGAAGGGGTTTTGGGGATGCAAAGAATAGAGGCGAGGGGGGAGAGATTTAATAAAAAAACATTATTTTTTTAATTTTTAATTATTAAAAATATATTTAATTAGTGAGTGGATCCCGCATGTAGCCATGTCAGCACATAATATAAAAATTAATATAAAAAAACTAACGAAGGTATGACATTGGCACAAATTCGTAAAATGAGGTATGACATTGTCATTTTAAAAAGAGTAGGTATAAAAACGTCGTGACACCAATAGTTGAGGTAATTTTGTGTAATTTACCCTAAATGTTATGAACAAATCAAGATATCCATGTTCTCTACTGTTAATCATGTATCTAAAACTTCCTGTGTATGAAGCAAGCAACACAATATTTTGTCCCAAACTACTTGCATCATTATCACCTCTTGATATTGCATCGTAAATTCCTTTGTAAACTTCACTTCTCAATTTTTTTTTATTTTGTCTAATGTAATCCAATCTATCTTCTTCAAGTATTGCATGGGAATCTACCAAATATTGTAAACAAAAATCTATCTCCTTTTAACAATGTAGTTAAACATGGTTCTCTTTCTTGAATTTGATTAGCTATATAAGCTTTCATAGGCACTTTGCCCTTTCATTTTTGGACCTTTATCATTTTCATTTCATTTTAAATCTGGTCTATAACCATCTTCACCATACAGAAAAAAGAATAGGATATTTAAGAGCCATAAACTTTGGATTCAATTTTGTAACACGTTTTAATCCTTCACTTTTAGAGTTTATAATGATATCTCTATTAGAGTCAGACAGACATATCACCAACTATTAAACCACATATTTCATCACTTGTTGGTTGGTCATATTGCTTGCCATCATTTGGTTGTCTTCCTAACAATATCATGTTTAAAGAGATGAAACCATCAGTTTCAAATTTATCTCTTACCGTTCGAAAAAGTTTGACCAACTCATTTGATTCATCAAACATTTTAATCAAATTTTCTACAATTTTTGAATCAAGTCTTACATTTTTTCCATCACAATTAATAGCTTTAAGACAATTTTGTACTTCATTATATGTATCATAAACATATAGCTAAGCAAATTTTGGAGACTCATTATCAACAGGTAAAAGATATCCCATCAAATGACAAACTTGATCACTAATTTTAAAAAGGGTAAATTACACTTTCATACCTCAGGTTTGGGGTCTATTTTAATTCCTTACAATATTTTCAGAACATTTCACTTTCATACCTTAAGTACTATTTTATTTTAAAAATAATACATCCGTTACATTTTCATCCATTGATCCGTTAAGTGTTGACGTGGCTGCCACATATATGCCACGTGGCTGCCAAATATCTACCACGTGGCAAAAAAATAATTTTTTAATTTCTGTTTAAAAAACCTGAATTTTCTCAACAAAAAAAAATGAAACCCATCCCTAAACCTGCAACAAGAAGAAGAAGAAGAAGAAGAGGGAGAAAAAAAATAAAAAATAAAAATTGAAACCCATCCCATCCCATCTCCCTGCAACCACCCCCACATCCCTAAACCTGCAACAAGAACAAGAACAAGAACAAGGAGAGGATAAAAAAACAAAATAAAAAAAAAGCCCAAACCCAGTTCCCCCCCACAAAAAAAAGTCTACAACCTAGAAGAAGAAAAAGAGGAAAATAAAGAAACAAAAAAGAAAAAAGAAAAAAAAAAAAACCAACCCCCCCCCCACAAAAAAAAGTCTACAACCTAGAAGAAGAAAAAGAGGAAAATAAAGAAACAAAAAAGAAAAAAAAAAAACCAACCCAAATGTCTCGAGTGGGATTTTTTGGGATGGGGGATGGGGGATTTTTGGGAGGGGTGATGGGGGATGAAAGCTCAGGTAGGATTTTGGGGTGGGTGATGATGAATGGAAGAAGGGGGTGGGTCGGGGAAGACGATTTCTGGGTGGGTTTTTTTTTTTTTTTCTTCTTCTTGGGGAGGGGGGACGAACTGGGTTTGGGCTTCTTTTTTTGTTTCCTTTCTCTCCTTCTTGTTGCAGGTTTAGGGATGTAGGGGTGGTTGCGGGGAGATGGGATGGGATGAGTTTCAATTTTTTTTTCTCCCTCTTCTTCTTCTTCTTGTTGCAGGTTTAGGGATGCGTTTCAATTTTTTTTTTTTTTGAGAAAATTTAGGTTTTTTAAAAAGAAATTAAATAAAAAATAAAAAATTGCCACGTGGTAAATATTTGGCAACCATGTGGCATATATGTGGCAGTCACGTCAACACTTAACGGAGCACTTAACGGATCAATGGATGGAAAATGTAACAAAGATATTATTTTAAAATAAAATAGCACTTAAGGTATGAAAGTAAAATGTTTTGAAGATATTGTAAGGAATTGAAATAGACCCCCAACATGAGGTATGAAATTGTAATTTACCCTTTTAAAAATGTAAGGACTTGATCCATCATTAATTGAATGATCAACTTTCACTCCCATTGAAGTAAATGAAAACACAGAATTGTAAGTTCTAATGTTTTCTCGAAATGATAAACTTTTTTGACCTTCATTTGTTAAGAGTACATATATGAATGCTTAGGATTGTGACACTTGGCAATCTATAAGAGAGGAAATTAGTTAGTTTGTTAAGATTAGATAAGGATGATGTTAGAAGATATGGTTGTAATAAAATCTCCCTATATATGCAGGATTGTATGGATTACTGTCACTAAGAAAATATATGCAAAGATTTCTTTCTCTCTAAAAGATCTCTCTAGCTCTCTCTAAACTGTCTTATCTTCTTCTCTAAGTTTTCTTGGTTTCTCTACAATATGTGTTCTTCATTTCTGCACTATGGTTTACACCATTCGGATCAAGCAAGGAATCTAAAAAACACAGGCGTTGGCTTTGGAGTTGAAAATTTAATTTTTCCTTGTTGACAACAAAGAGTGAAAATGGGTTGATTTTTTTTCCAGCTTTATTTAAGTGACTCTTTTAATCAAAAATATGCACCAAAGTCAACACATTTATAACTCTTATCACCCAAGTAAGCATAATCTTTCACAACCCCTACAAAAATACACATGCCCAAAAAATATATATATATAAAATCACAATATGCAATTAAGTAAATGCTAAAGTTAAAACATAATGATGTACATAATTTAAAACGTACCGTTTCTATTTTTTTCAGAAGAAGGCTCGACTCTTATTCATAAGACTACAATTGTCACGAGGAAAGATTTTTTTCAACTCTGTTTTGAGCATTATTTGACAAACTAACAAGGTTTTTCCCTTCTCGATAACGTGTGCACAATTTTTTTTCAAGTGGGGTCACATCTAGCATTTCATCATTATCAACACATTCAATGGCGCAATGCTCAGCAAAAGGTCTGCTGGTGGAGCATTGAGAATTATGCATATAAGTGGTTCTACACTCTTTTTGACTGATGATCATGCTCAAACAATGTATTATCATATTTGTCATCAGTGATATTTTGTTTTCTCTTTATAGCATCATTTGTTTGACCATTTATAGGCTTTTTAGACATGATGGAAACAAACTGTTACAATTAGTTGAAAAACAAACTGCAAAGCGGATTTGAAAAAAAAAAAAAAAGGTAAATCTCAGTTTACTACCCTCAAGTTTTGTGGTTTTCATCATTTGGTACATAAAGTTTCTTTGGTTCTAAAGTCATACCTAAAGTGTTAATTTTAAGACAGTCTCATACATCCATTAGTCTGGCTGTTAAATTAACCGTTAACTGATAACGTGGCGCCCACGTGGACAATGACTGGACGTCATGTGTCAATATGAGCCCACGTGAATATTAAAAAAAATTAAATTTAAAATTTAAAAATTTAAAAAAAAAAATTCCCCTCCCTTCTCTCCTCTGCAGTCCACACAAAGCTCTCCCACCCCTCCCTCCGGGTCCAAAGACATGTTCTGAATTTTGAGGTTATTTAGGGATCGGAGGGAGGGGTGGGACAGCTCCGTGTGGACAGCAGAGGAGAGAATGTAGGAAGAAGGAAGGGAATAGGTGGGTGTGCGGGGAGGATGGGTGCATGGAAGAAAAGGGAGGGAGAAGGAGGGAGGGGGTAGGAAGCGTGAACAGCCAGATTTTTTATTTATTTTTTATTTTTAATTTTTTAATATTCACATGAGCCCCATATTGACACGTGACACCTAGTCATTGTCTATATGGACGCCACATCATCAGTTAACAGCTGATTTAACAGCCAAACTGACGAATTTATGAGACTGTCCCAAAATTAACACTTTAGGTACGACTCTGGGACGAAAAAACTTCTTGTACCAAATGTTGAAAATCACGAAACTTGAGGGTAGTAAACTGAGATTTACCCAAAAAAAAAATCAATTAAGACATGAAATATATGCAAAAACAATGTACCAAATGTTGAAAATCACGAAACTTGAGGGTAGTAAACTAAGATTTACCCAAAAAAAATCAATTAAGACATGAAATATATACAAAAACAATATAGCTCTCATCTAATATAAACAGTAAACGAAAGTTGACTTGAACTATAGAAAACTATATAATTAAACTTTCAATTAATTAATTCCAGAAGTTTAAATTACTAACCTTGAGCAGAGAGCGTTTTGGAAGCTAGAAACAAACAGCTTAGAAACCAAAATAACTAATTGTTTTTCAAATCCTGTTAAAAAAAAAAAAATCATCGCTTATCATTAGCTCGAAAAAGTAAATTGAGTTTAATAAATATAGTTAATTTCATAAAAACAAACAAAGTCTCATTTCTCCAGTAACGTTGTAACCATAAGTATTACAACCGTAGCAACGATAATAGCTCGCTGCTTCACATATGTATAATTTCTTTGAGCAAATACATTAAAAAAACAAATAGACGATCCAAAACCAGTAATCAACATTCCACAGTAACAAAAAAAATGGAATTAAAAAACAATCATACTATACAAATAGTTATTCAAAGTGGAAATCATACAAAATAACGAACTAGTGGGTACAAAAGATGACAGCACTGATAAAAACAATACTATTTGAATTAAACCTAATAGAATAGCAAGGGGATGCATTGGGATCGGTCGGCCCAATAAGTTTATCAAATTGGCAGTCAAATTGCACATGTGATCAAAAGCACTTGTTCCTTTCAGTGCAAAGCAAAAGAAAAAAGAAAAAAAGGCAAAAGACATTAACTTTTTTGTACATTAAAGAATGAGAAAGCAGGGAAAACTCCTTGTATTGACATGCCTCGTATAATTATATTGTAAACACAATATAAGGCATTGACATGGTAAGTTTGATGGAGGATAAGCAAGATGAGGTATTCTCAATCATAAGTTTATTATTTCAACCAAGAAAAAAAATGGTTGCTATCAAACAGATGACCGTCTCCACAGAGAATTGGCTCCACATATAGAAAAGAAAGGAATAACAAAACCATTTGTTTGGTGGTGCATTTCTTATCTTGGCAACGTAATCAATTAAGAGGTCATAGGGTTGATATTGAAGTTCCAGTCCACACTATTTCTTATCTTTGCTCTAAAGGGTGTTGCTGGCCATTGCAAGGACACCCAATCCAAAATTTACTTTATCAATTTCCAAGAAACATCGTATCAAAGCATATCTGAATCCCTCAACCTTTCTAAACACGATACATACTGCTAGTTTAAGATAATGTGCTATCTAGGAATATAATGCTACTGGCTGCTGCATGCATTGTGGAAAAAGATTGATCAGGTAATTGCTAATTCTTGTACAGTAAGATTTGGGATATGAATTATTCTCCACATGACAACTAAAAATTTTCTTATATAGTTTGAAGACTACTCTTCCATTATCTTGACAAAATAGTGCTACTGCTTCTTCAGTGCCTCTGTTAATCTTTGTCTTTGTGCTTTGGAACACGTCCAATTTCAGATGGACTTTCAAGTCCTATTTCAGATGTTTGTATTTTTGGAAAAGTGGAAAATGGACCTGTATTTATTTCAATCATCCTCATCTTTACTTTGTATACATTTCTGACCAACCCCCTAATCCCCTGCTCTAACCCACCAATTATGAGACAGAGAGAGACCCAATAAAAAAATTTGGAAACAGAGTACACCCAAATTTGTGATCCACATTTAATATCAATTTCGTCTCCCTAGGAGTGCAAGAACGCTCAAAAAATTATAGTAATGGAAAAAGCAGGCAGAATTATCAAAAAATGAGTAGGAAAAAACCTTGAGGCATCCATCTAAATGAAATCACACAAAGCGAAGAAACATTTGATAAAAGCACAACTGCCTTCTCAAATTTTGAGATATCCATCGGAATGAATTCACACAAAATCAAACTCAACAAAAACACAAATTCCAATGATTTAAATAAGAAATGCATACAGAATAATGAAGAAGTGGAGGCGGGGAAACCATACCCAAAACAACGGTTCTAGCTCCTGCCAAATTTCAGATTTTTCAACAGAGGACGTCAAAGGCAGAATCCGCTTTTAGCCGGCATAGCCTCGACAACACTACAACTCACCGTAAAACCAAATCGTTGGGGTTATCAATAAAAATCCAAAATAAAAAAAATCACATACATCTATTATAAAACGCACCTGGGTTCAATAGAATTTATTTGACAATAACCTGAAAACAGGCTGTTCCCAAGCTGGGCTGAAAATTCATCAGAAATTCAGCGACAACTCCGGTATGACAGATAGAAAAAGGGACAGAGTCTTCCCAGCGATTGCAAGTTCAAGATAAAACCTTGGAAACCAATTTTATGAGTTCCCGTAGAATGTCAACAAATCTACGTTCACAGGGATGCACGACTTCTTTGAAAACGAAGACCGCAAACGAAATCCCCAAAAAACAAAAACAAGGAACACAGGATTTTACAACAAAGGATAAAACTTTAGAGGCCAATTTCGTGAATATTTTGGGAAATAAAGTACAGAGGATTTGAGAGGAACGCAAGATTTTAGAAGAACAAAACGCAAAATAAGATAGATCGAAGCATAGATCGGCAAGAGAGAAAAGCCAACAGAAAGGTAAAGGGAAGAAAAAACGTAATGAAGGCTAAAGAAGTAGGATGATGGACCCGTGCCCAACATGGGCAAAAAGGCCTTTTCACTGCACTGAGAAGAGAACAGAACGGGGAAACAAGAAGAAATTGAGGGCAATTTCGCCATTTCACTGTTAATGAACAGTGTTAAGAAACTGAGTTTTAGTATATATAATAACTAGAAATTGTACCCGCGCGTTGCTGCGGGATGGAAACTCGTATGAAAAATTATGCAACTTTATTCTCTCCATAAAACAAATATAATAGAAGTAAATTTTTTATAATTAGATAATAGAATACAAAAATATCAATGTAGCAAAGTAAATGTAAGTGGTGAGAGAAGCTATCCTAATTATAACCCTATTCATTTTTTATTGAACACGGGCTTGAACAAAGAAGCAATCATAACAAACTTTCTAGGTGACACCGAATAAATGTTGCTATTCCAGACGCAATACTGTAATATTACGGAATAGAATATGATATAAAAAAGGAGTTACCGTTAACCCATTGTCAGTCTTCTTTTCGAGTATTCCTTCCCAAAGTTCTTATACTATGTTCTCAAACTGCTGCTTTTTCCAATTTCTATAACATCTTTAAAATTCATTTTAAAAAATAGATACATAAATAAAGACGCTTAAAAGCAGGTAAGTAAACATTTTAATGAGGAAATGCAGAAGTAGAACCAATTAAGCCACAGTCCAACTTTCACAATTTATTATTAGACTTCCTGAGGTTTGCAGAGACTAAATCTTAAATAATTTACCAAATTAATAAGCCATCAGTTGGACTATGGCGTAATTATAGCATATATTATCACCACATTAAACCGAACATTTGTAAACAAAATATGCAATGTGAATAAGCTCACACAAAAACCTACCAAAAACAGCAAGATGTCATTTAATTGTGAAATAAAACTGTAATACTATAAAAATAACTTATTGAAGACCCATATCTATTTATTTCACCCAAAATGATTAGAAATAAAAGTTATGTGTGAAAAAATCACTATCCTAAAAAATTCAGCCCCTAACATTACTGGAATTAATTGATGTGAAAAAAAAAAAAACTGAAAATTGAGAATTGGGTTTGAGGATTTTACCGCGTAGTGACAAACTCCTATGCTTCCTCTTCCTCTTTCTCAAATTAAAGTTTAGTTTTCTATTTAAGTGGTGTTAAATTTAAATAAATGTCAAAAAAGAAGATTGCTTGTTCAATGTTGTGCCTTGCTTTCCATTCGGATCCTTCCCTTTCTCCTCCTTGGAGACTCTGATTCGAGTAAAATCAAACATGTTTTGTACAGTTTGAAAACCCGCAGCTTGAATGTCTAAAAGAACGTCCATATCCATTACTTATAAAATAATTTTCAAAGTAAAAAAAAATATTGTGTATGCCTATTACCTTTTGTTGGACCCAACGTAGATTGAAGATTCCTAATATTTCTTCGCTCCCTTCTGGATGGGCACCCAACGCCTTCTCAATTAAAAACACAGAGCTTCTCATTCTCAGCAGGATCATGCACCTGTGGCACTTTTTGTTCAGTGACTAAAGTACCATACAAAACTTGATCTAAGGCAAGCGTAGCAAAAAATTGATCATAATTTTTTAAAGACGTCATAATTTTTGAAAGACGTAAAAACTAACACTATTTTATTGATAAAAATTTGTATGTAACACCTCAAGAATATTAAGATTATATGGTATGGAGTTGGGCATGGTGAAAAATATAAAACTCACAGCAGAAAGATGCTTAGAACATCCACTATGAGAACTGGTCTGCCGTTAACATATAGAAAGTCGTGTACATAAGCTTTTCCAGTTTCGGCTATACCCTGCACTCAATCACAGGATTAGGGAAGTACCAAAAACCAAACTTTAATCATAATTACATTCTATTTCTGCTTTATAGGGGTAAAAAAATCTAAAATGAAAGAAATTTCCCAGACGTAAAATGTAAGTGACAGAACATGTTCAAGCAACTAATGCAAATTATGCAATTGAGCAAGCTGGTGAAGGATAAGTATTAACACACATAAATTATCTAATTTGAAGCTCATATCATGCGCAGCAAACCAAAACAAACAATTCAACTGGAAATTTGAAATTCAGATCAACCAAAACAAACCAAAGTCACTTACCATGGAAGATTATCACAAAATCGATCAGATTTTTAAGCTCTTCTCTGTTCTTGCTATCCTTCTCTCTCGTGCTCATTGGTAGTAGTGGTTGACATGTAGATCGATCAGGCAGTTCTGCGGAGGATTAGAATTGAGTCAGCAAATAGACAGCTTTGAGTATTTTAAAGAGTTGGTTACTAAAAGTTCCGCTTTGTTCTAAATATTTACCAGAAAAAAAATCTTTTTCTTTCGGTCAATAACTATACAAAACTGATTCAACTATAGACATCATAATAGACATCATAATGATGTAACTAAAAGATGGAATCAAGAACAAATTTTGGCCCAGTTTTAAGAGGAGATAAGATTATAGGAATTGCATTTTTTTAACCTGGCAATTTTTGGTCTATAAAGAACACTACCAAATTCAAGGTATACCTGCAGGGCAACAAAAGACTTATACTCAAACCAGTATATTATAAGATATTCGAGTAGAAAGAGCATAACAGAATCCGTGTTACCAGGCAACAACAACGTCCACTGTGTATTGTTTGCGAGAAGCTAGAATCAGGAGGCTCTGAACCACAGCAACTGACCAAGCAAGCTGCTTAAAGCACCTGTGATGATAAGCAACAGTAGTGTCAACAAATTAAGAATATCAGTTTATCCATAGTACATGCACCCACACCCCAACAATGACAAAAGAAAGCATATACGATCCTCCCATCAATATAGATTAGTTACCTCCTTGTTCCATATTTCTGATATGTGCGCACAAATACTAAGGTAAAAATCATGTGCGATGAAAAAATCAAATCACCACAACCATAGACAATGCCTTGGGGAACTGCATATTCATGTACATCATATTAGCATGAAGGCCATTACACTTACGGAGTTACTGAAGAATTAAACCTAAAAGATGAATAACTCAAACCCACAGTTGATTAAGAACACTTCAAGTGTACTCTCTGGAGGGGGCAGCCTGGCAAGATTAGAGCCCTGAAAGAGACAGTTGTACCTGATTGTAAATCATCGTTTAATTACAACAATTTAATGATTCAAGATTACACCCAGCTATAAATTTACCTCACGACAATAGTAGCTTGGACCAGGACGTAGAGTGGAGTAGAAGGTGATGATCCGGAGCATTTAACACACCTAAACAAAATGCAAAATATAGGCAAAGATGGTAAAAACTGGCAGAAAATATAGCAGGACAACATAAGATACTGTTAAGTCCATTGATCCATACAGTGGAAATTAAGAAAATTCACAGAAGTCGTGCATTCTTTATTCATAAATTGAAGAGTTTCCTGAGTGTGATTCCCAGTCAGGTGCTTCAGAAAAGCACCAAGCTCAAGGATTAGTATCATATAAGCAGGTCACATAAGCTGGGAATCATGAGCAGATTTGGAGTCTTTTATCCGTGCAGATTTGGTCTATAAGAAATAAACCTTCAGCCAATTTCTTCAGCCATTAAAATAAACCTTCTTCGACTGTTCTAGTCCACAATCAAAAGAAGCAAAACCCCTCAGTTAAAATAAAATTAGCTTGCCTAAAAGAGAAATACCTTCTTCATCTGGGTTTTGATTTCGGATTTGCGGGATTGGTTGTAAATCCTCCTCTTTTCGGCCTGCCGAGCTCTCTTCACAGCAGAGTCGGGCTTCTTTGTGGTGACCTCACAAACAATGGAATATCGAACCAGCCTCTGAAGTGGACTCACAGCCAGAAACCCTGAAAATAGTCAAGAGAAAGATGTAGTTTTTCTCTTTTGATTTAACATTGTGCTCTGTATGGTTACTGATAAATCGATGATATGATACAAAAACCAAAATTTTACACCAAAAATGGAAAAATCTTCCACCCAATAACACGACTGGGATTTTTACAGCTAGGTTCGAAAACCCAATATTTGAAATAAGAAAAGTTTCAAAATTTTCACAGTTAAAACAAAAAAAATCAAATAAATGAACACCGAGGAAAGGTAAAATCTGAGACAAAAAAAATTCTCAAAGATTAACAAAGATAACGACTACACCACTGTTTCTCTTTTCCTTTTCTTATAACATCCATTGAGTTTTTTTCTTTTTAAATCAAAAAACCCTAATTTTCTGTGCAAGGAATTCCTTTAAATCAAACCAAAAAACTGAACATGATTATTTGAATTTTAAAAAAAAAAATCAAAACACAATTATACCGTTATACATGGTTTTTGCAGGAATTAGATAAAATTTAAAATATCCCAAACCCTCCCAAACTTTCGAATTGCTTTAAACTAACTTACCTTCAAATATCTTCTACAAATCGGAACAGAACACACACCACACGGCGCCGAAGAAATCCTTATTTTTGTACTCTGGGAATTTGCCAAAAAAAATATGCTTTGGAAGCACACCAGTAGAAGCAAACAGAGAAAGAACAGCTGGAACCACGACTTCCTAAAGCCAAAAGCAAAACAAAATTAAACAGCATGTTGGGAATCCGAAGCTACAAACAAAAACCCCCAAAATCACAATAACAAACTTTAAACAAAAAATCCATTCATAAATTAAAATTTACACTCCTAAATACTTAACATTCAAAGCAGAGAATTACTCACAGCCTCTGAGAGCGATTTCCATTTATCACCGGCAGCTTTATCGACCTATTCAAATTGATCAAAAGTCAGAACAAATATAATATAAGAACGATTGAAAAAAAAAAACCAATATAAAGTTGCACTATGTAAACTGCTCTAAACTGCTCTACGTGATAACACTGATTTATTAAAAACGATTCATATGAATTATAAATTTTAACAATTCAACAATCCAAGGGCAGCAAACAACAATTCCAAAAAAAACCCAGAAATCCCCAACACTCAAAAGCTTTAAAAAAAAAAAACCCCAGAAATCCCTAAAAACCTAGATCTCATCAAGGAAACCATAGATTTGAACAATCAAGGAGCTGCTCAATCAAAAATAAACCTTGATGGATTTTTCCGGCAAGAAATACCGCCATCGGCATGATAGAAGCAGAGATTTGTGACAGAGAAGTTAAAACGGAAGGAGAAGTTAAACCACCGAGGATAATCGGCGAGAGAAAGATACGAACGCTGGACATTCCAAGCAATTTGGACCGAAATCAACGAAACCAGCGCCATTTCGTTGTTGTACGACAAACGCATAAGGAATGAAGTTTGATAGGAAGAAGTGGAGGAATAGCGAGAGAGAACTGGAGAGCTTTCTGAGAAAGAAAACTCGAGAAATGTAGAAACAAGAGTGCAACCCGTCCCTATCTTTTCCACGATGACCAACACGTGGACGACAGGGACAAAACTGTAAATTCAATGTTCAAAACAGAAAAAAAGCCTTAGAATCAGCACCAGCTAAGGGCATTTTTGCCAATTTACTGTTCGTGAACAGTAAATCCTAGTTTGGGTTTTAGTATAGAAATAGAAGTGTGCGATCCACCCATCCCATTTTACTTCTCACACACCTCTTGATAATTTATGTTCGTTGATCTTCTTCAATTCATCAGATCTGACGGTTGAAAATTAAAAAAGTATGTGAAAAGTAAAATAAGATGCATAGATATCACACCCCAATAAATAATGTATTAACCTGTAAGACCTACTCCAACCCTGGGGCTAAATGCCAAATATTTAGCCCAAAATTCCCCCCAAACACCCTCCAACCCAAGCTAAAATATTGGGCTAAAAGGGGAATGCTAAAGTTGGGCCAAATTCCCCCCCCAGCCGTGTAGACTCGCCCAATTTTGGGCCACTCTCGGCCCGTGGACTCGCGCACGCGCCCCACGCCCACAACTTGCAACCGGAGCCCGACAAGAGGGGGTCCCACCGTCAGGCCTTGTCGGCCACTCTTCAGAGCCCCAACGGCTCTTTTCGAAATCAAACGGGCAGGATTTAAGGACCGTTGGTTGATCCAACGGTCCAGATTCAAACTTTATTTTTAAAAAATATATTATTTTAAAATACATTGAATCCAACGGTTGAGATTGAATATACTCAAATCTAACGGTAAAAAAAAAGATCTAACGGCCCAAATTTAAATCCAACGGCTAAAATAATTAAATAAATTTATTTAACACAAAATTTACCCCAAAAATCTATAAATACCTATCTATTTGTTCAAACATCCACACAAAATTCAATTTTCTCCTACAATTCTTCCAATTTATCTTTCTATCATTTCTTTCCATTTCCAAATTGTTCAACATGGCAAGAGAGCATGTTAGAGGTCGTAATTGGACCTTTGAGAAAGATGTTTCTTTATGCTTGGCATGGGTGTCTGTTAGTGAAGATGGTGCAGTTGGCACAAATCAAAATAAAAAGGTTTTGTGGGATAAAATCATTGCAAAGTTTCAAGAAAACTGCAACGGCAGCGGGCGAGACGGTGGTGGTGTTTATGATCGGTGGAAGACTATCAACAAAGCATGCACTTTATGGAAGGGAAGCTTAGAGAGAGCCATGGTTGGCATGCCTAGTGGAATGAGTGCCATAGAAATTGATGAGATATTGAGAATTTTTAGGAAACAAAAAACTCTTTGAAAGTTGAAAGATTGGTGAATATAGAGGATGATTGAAGGTTGAAAGATTGTGTGATCAACTAATATTGGACCTGTGTTTATATAGAGGATGATTGATGAACGGTTGGTGAAAGTTGAAAATTTTGTGTTGAACGGTTGGTGAAAGTTGAAAGTTTGGTGTTGAAAGTTGAAAGTTTGGTGTTGAACGGTTGGTGAAAGTTGAAAGTTTGGAGTTGAACGGTTGGTGAAAGATGAACGGTTGGTGAAAGTTGAAAGGTTGGTGAAAGTAGTTTGCTTTGTAAAAAATTTAATGATTTTTCAATATTTATCGGAATTTAAATTTTTTTAGATTAAAATGTTCATAAAATTAATTTACAATAATCTACATATTTATTTTTAAAAAAAATATTGATTTAAGAAAAAAATTAGCCTAAGTTCATTCTTTAATAATTCCGGGCTAAAATTTTAGGCCAGAAGGGTTGGAGCAGAAAAGATGTTTCTGGGCTAAAAGCCAAATTTTCCGGGCTAAAAAATTTGGCTTTTAGCCCAAGAGTTGGAGATGGTCTAAGTAGTTTTGGAATTTGTATTCATAACCACAGATGCGTTTTAGTGGAATTCCATATCCTTCAATAATTATTTGCTTGAAGGATCAACTGTTCAAGCATGCATTTTTTTCATAAACATTCATCCATGAGACTGTCTATGTGGTATAGGAATTCACTGTTTTTGCATCCTTTTAGTGAAGTAAATCCAGCCATTGAGCTGTTTCTCTTGGATTCCGCTTCCAGTACTTCAGAGATTTTCATTTTTTTCAAATGTTTGTTTGATGAGAAAGAGACGCAAAATAAGATAAATCAGTAGTCATACAATCGATAGATTGAAACCAGACCACAATTGAATTTCAAGTAACAAAACGCAAAATAGAATTTAAAAAGTAAAATTTAGACAACTTTGGAGATGCAGATGCAGATGACAATGAACTTGTTGAAGCGGGTTGATAAAGAATAGAAGTGATAATTGTGTTAGTTAATTGAAAGTGTAATGTTCTTGTAGGCTTCTACTGTGATGTGTTTTGTTTTCTTCTCCTCTCTTGAATTATTATTGTTAGGATTTTTATCACAAATGGTCTCTGAATTTGACTTACCCTATCAAGATGGTCTCTGAAATTGAAAATCAATCAATGTAGTCCTTGAAAATGAGTGTCACAAATCAATGTGGTCATTTTATCACAATTCCGTCAAATTTTTTTGTTATGTGCTAATATGGCACATAATTAGATCCCACATATTTAATTTAAGGGTTAATCTCTGTTTACTATCCTAAAGTTTATTGGTTTTCAACATTTGGTACATGAAATTTTTTCCGTCCCAGTTTGGTACCTAAAGTCATAATTCTATGACAATTTCATACATTCGTTAAGTATTCCGTTAGAAACTATGTTAACTGGTGATGTGGCATCCACATAGACAATGATTGGGCGCCACATGTATATTAAAAATTAAAAAAAAATTAAAAAATTAAAATTTGACCCAAACACCCACCCGTCTCCTACCTCACACCCCCTCAACCCCCTCTCTCCCTCTCCTTTCGCCGTTCTCAACTCGCAGCCATGGCCGCAGAAATCAAGGTGAAAACAAATAATCACAGAAACACACAGAATCCATCGTCAAACCCTATCACTCATTTCCTCTGCAATTCCATTCGTTGTCTCTCTCTCTCTCTCTTTCTTTCCCTTTCTCATTCTGAAACCCTAGATTAACCCCCAATCTGACATGAAATCCAAACCCCAAATCTCAATGGGGTTTCAGTCTCAGCCTTAAAGGACACACACGTCCTTTGATGAATTGTTCGCATCCCTTCCTCAAACCCTAGCCTCGATTTTCTTTCTCCTTTCTCCTTTCGATTGCGCGTATTTGACTTACCCGGAGAGAGAGATAGAGTGAAAGAGGGAGCGATCGATAGGCCATGGAGGGCTCTGTGGCAGAGGATCTTGGAGCCCGGAGTCATGGGAGGTCGCCGGTTTGGATGATGCCATGAATCGCCTGATGCTTTCCTCTAACAAGGATTCCAAGCCCCCGTAAATCCAGCAAAACACACATTGATCCCGCACGCATCACCATTGCCTAGCCTTTTGCTTCGTTTGATTTGAAGGTTAGAAAATTAGGGTTTGCTGGGCTTTGCTATGGAAGGCGAAGACAAAGAGGATGATCGCTGATGGATGGAGCCGACGATGAAGATGAGGGAAGGGATGGTGGTGCGGGTTGCAAATGAGAAAAGGAAGGGTGGGTGCAGTTGCAGAGGATAGAAGTGAGAAAGGGGGTTGGAGGTGTGAGGTAGGAGACGGGAGTGTTTGGGTCAAATTCTTTTTTTTTTTTTAATTTTTAATATCCACGTGGCGCCCAGTCATTGTCCACATGGGCATCACATCATCAGTTAACGGAGGTTTTGACGGAAAACTTAATGGATGTATGAAAGTGTCTTAAAATTATGACTTTAGGTACCAAACTGGGACGAAAAAAACTTCATGTACCAAATGTTGAAAACCAATAAACTTTAGGGTAGTAAACAAAGATTAACCCTTAATTTAATATTATATATATATATATATATACTTTAAATAATTAAACACTTAAAAAATTATAAATTAAAAAAAAATAATAATGTTCATCATCTTCTTCCCTTCGACCCTCACACTACAGCCCCACCTCACCCTTCGGCCCTCGCACGACATTGTGGGTATCTTTAGAGTGACGCTATCAGACTTATTGCCGAGTTCCCGAGTGTTGAAAAATCATGGCATCAGATCATCCGATCGAGCCCATTCACCTACAAAATGTCTCCTCTATAATTGAACTCATGTGTTGATGGAGTCATTCAAAAATCCTCCACAAATGATTCTCTCCAGCATTTGAGCTCAGTCCAACCAGCAACTTATTTCAAAAAATACGTTTGAAAATTCAAGGAATCAAGAACTAAAAATGAAGGTGGAGGGATGGGACCCAAGGATCCGATGCCTGCCATGTCTGCGGCCATGATTTTTCAACTGACCTGGGAACTCGGGCACAAGTCTGACGGCACACTTTAAAGATACCCACAAGTCACAACATCGTAGGATGTGGAAGGGTGGCTGTAGTGGGAGGGTCGGAGGGAAGAAGATGATGAACAGTATCTCTTCTTCTTTTTCAAATACTACATAATTTATCAATAGTATATAATTTTTGACGGAATTGTGACGAAAATACCACATTGATCTGCCACACCCATTTTCAGATACTACATTGATCGATTTTCAATTTCAGGAACCATCTTGATGGGTATGTCAATTTCAAAGATTGTTTGTGATAAAAACCCTTATTGTTATTGTTATTATAACATGTTACTGTAAAAGGGCCTCTGGTAAAATTAGGCATTAAACACACAATTATGTTGGAAAGGCTATACGTAAAGTTAAAATAGAAACTAGATTAGCCAAAAGTCCTTGGCTAAGTTTCAATTCAAATTAATCTCTTTTCTTGTTTTTAGAAACGAAATATGAATTAGGAAAGAGAGAAGTCAGAGGAACACCCCAGGCCTCTAGAATTATTCAATAACGCATTGACGTGTGAAGGGACACATCCATCCCAAATATATAAATTATACAATTATTCCTCATGGAAATGATAACATGCGTCACAAAATTTGCTTTCCTAAAAATGTGATACCAGCTAATAAACTCAGAAGCAACGAGTCATTGATGTCTTCCAAAATAGCACAAATATGCCAAGGGATGCCGCAATTCCCAGTAATAGCCTCGATGACAATCTTCCCCTTCAATAAAAAAGCTTTTATTGGAGGGCTATCTAGTGACTCAAAATTGGTGGAATAATGGCTCGACTCACTTGCTAGGGTTGGCCATGTGCATATTGGTGGATTGCTCGTTCCAAGTTGGGAGTTGGGTCATATGACTCCGGCGAAGGCTCGAGTCATTTGGCCTTAAAGCGGAGGGCACCGCGGAAGGTTGGCTTCACAAATTAATCTCTCATGTTACATCTATTAACATTTTTTTTAGTTCTTTTATTATATCTCCTTGTGATAAATCCCACTGAAAACTTTTTTTTGTTTGACATGCATGGGTATCATTCGCATGAATTCAGGGAAAAAAAAGAGTACATGATTATGTTGAGAAGTACTCTAATATAAGTAATAAATTATATAAAACGACCTCAACTATTGTGTCAGTCACAGTTTCATACCTAATCTTTAAAAAAATTCAATATCATACATCTTCTTACGAATTTGTACAATTTCATACATTCCATTAGTTTTTCTATCAATTCTTCCGTTAAATAATGACGTGGCTTAAGACGAGACCCACTCTCTATTAAAAAATTAATAATAAAAACTAAAATAAAATAAAATCATTTTTTTTGCATGGGGGATCCACCCCCTTATCCCCTCACCCTTCTTCTTTGCTCATGTCTTCCCCCAACCCAAAACCAGAAACACCCTAAACCCAGATCCTACCCACCCTTCTTCCTCGCTGCCATTCTCCGCCACATCAGAGATCTCATCCACTACTCCCAACACATCCTCCCTCACCTCCCTCAACACCCTTTCTCTGCCGCACCTGGACAAATTGGGCAACGCACCCACCGCGTTCTCCTTGCTCCTCAAGCTCGACCCGGTCGAGAGATCTAGCAAATCCACCAAAACGCTGAACCCAGAAACCCTTTAAAACGCTTCCTCGCACTCTCACACCCTGCCACATGTGCGATCACCGTCATGGCGTCTTACACATTGTCTTTGAATGAAGGGGAGGAGTAGAAGAGGGTTTCAAACAAGTAAGGTATGGTGTCGGATTCGACAACAATGGGGTGGCCGGAGAGTAAATTCGGGATCTTGGTGCCGGGGGGAGAAATATGAGGGTTTAGAAGGTAGGAGAAAAAAGCAGAATTGGTACTGGAGTAGAGAGAGGGTCAGTTGACCCGATTTGGTAAAGGTGAAGTTCTGCGAAGCCAAGATGGTGAGAGAGAAGGAATGCGGGATGAGGGACTCGGAAACGAGCTTAAGAGTCATCGCCATGGAGACGTAGCCGGAATCAAAGAGGGAGTCGAGCAATGGGCGGTGTGGACGGATGGAGGGAGTCAAGCGATGGCGTGGCGTGGGCGAGGTGGGTGAGTGACAGCTGAAGGTGGTCAGCAAAGCCAGAGAAGCAGCGGGGGAGGTCGAAGGGAGAGTGGTGGTAGTGATCGGCGCAGAGAAGACTGGAGCAGGGTGGATCTGGTTTTGGGTTTGGGGAAGATAGGAGCAGGGAAGAAAATGTGAAGGGGATAAGGGGTGGGTCCCCCGTGCATTAATTTTTTTAGTTTTTAATATTTAATTAATTTTTTAATAGAGAGTGGGTCCTGTCTCAAGTCACGTCACTATTTAACGGAAGAATTGACAGACAAACTAACGGAAGGCAAGAAATTGTACAAATTCGTAAGATAAGGTTTGACATTGAATTTTTTTAAAGATGGGGTATGAAACTATGACTGACCCAATAATTGAGGTAGTTTTATGTAATTTACCCTAAGTAATAATAATATAATATCATGTAACACGCTTAATAAGCGCAACATATCTCTGTAGTGTATGAGCTATACGTAATAATAATACAAAGTGCCTTTATTGGCGCCCAAATTTTTTTTTTAATTAAGTTCACCCATAATTGAGGTAATTTATCCATACTATTCCGAAGATACCCTTTTTGACACACCCCGATCATAAAATCAAGGCATGCTGGCCGTCACGTGAGCGTGACGTAACCATAAGTGCGGTGCGGAAGCAAAGATAAGAGAATTACGAAAGAATAACATCCAACTACTAGCAAGAATAACCAAATAACATGCTAGAGTTAGTTAAAGTGTGAACACACACATAAACAGAGCTTAAGCAATAGTTGCAGTCAAGTAGGACTATAATTAAAGTACAACACCCGCAGGTGAGTCCTACATTAGAGGAGTCTGTCAGAATGCCGAAGCGAAACCTCGTGAGCCACCAACTGCTAACTAGAACCTGGAGGGGCGCAAAACAAAATTGAGTGGGTCAGTAAACAAAGCTTTTCGAAAATCTTTCATTTAAAACATTTCTAACCCCTCGCTGTAAAACCTGTATACTTTCTCATAAAATAGCATAATAGCATAATACTTTTCATAAATCTCAAATCATCAATCTTTCTTAAACCAGAAATTATGCCATGTTAAAAACTTTCAAAAACCGAATGAATGATGCATCAATGTAACAGGTGAAATGGTGAATTAACCGAAGACCCTGCAGTTGGTCCTGTACGGTTAATTCTATAGCTCAACATCCAATCCAACCGGAGTCACCTCGGTGACCTGTACGGCACTACACTGCAGATAAGTCGGAACTACCTATAGTAGTCTGTACGACATGAATGGTGTGATAATACGCTCTAGTGCTTCTCTCATCAATCATCTGTGTACACAATCTAAGGTCACCTATCAGTCGGAACCCTCTCATGGTCTGTTCGACATGTCGGAACCCTCTCATGGTCTGTACGACATGCACCTACTTGGATCCAAGGTGAGCGTGCGGTGCGAGGTGAATAATATAAGCACTAACACCATGATTGCAGGTTATGAGCTATCAACAATATACACATCAACAATGCACATGAATAACATAAAACTCACCTGATACTTACCTGTGCGTCCACAACACCAATTTACATATATATATATATGCATCAATTATCAATTCACATAACTCATATCATTCATATCATGCATGCATGGCATTTTAGAAACATACTTTCTTTAAAACTCAATTTCTGGGAAATTTATCAATAGTATATAGGTATAAACAGAAATACTGCCCACTCACTGATAAGTCGAAGGGTCGTAGCCCCCGTGACGTCCCTGGATGCGCTCGTCCTCGGGATAGGTATCACCTATATGCGAAATAACTATAAAACGTTATTTTAAAGCATATAACCAACAATACGTAATAACTTCTCATACGGTGCTCTATTTGGGTATATGAATATATCACAGTGACCTATTCGACGTTACGGCCGTCGAGGAATTTTTAGAAAAAATTTTTGATGTGGCACGCGCCCCCACGCGCCAAGGAGAGCACGGGTACACACGCCCCCACGCGCATCACCCCCAACCTTGGCTCGCCGGACTGGTTTTTCCGGCGGCCGGATTCTGGGCATTTTTCAAACGTTTCGTTTTCCTTCGTTTCTCAACCATTTTCTACAAATTTTATATCACAATGAAGATCTTGACGAGACGAACACATCCATACCTGTCTCGACCCCTAACTCGCCGGGGATTCGCCGGAAAAAGCCTTGATAGTTCCGGCCTAAATGGAGAAGTTCCGTTCTCGGTCATCCGATGTCCAATTCCTACCAACGAAGCACCCCTATCCTCGTGAGGACCTCCTTAAGCTTGCTATGGGCTTGAAATTCCCTGAAACACACAATTTTACGTGTGTATGAACAGTGCACACTTTAGGGGGTTACGGTTTCACGACGATATCGAAGGTTCTAAGCTACATAAAGTGTACCATTCAACTCAGGGGGTTTCAAGGCTGAAGAATCTTACCTTTTTGGCGTCGATCCGTGGAGTTTTGATGCCCTTGGTCCTTGTCCGTACAATTTCGATGGGTGAGAGAGAGTGAGAGACTGAGAGAGTCGACAGGGAGGAGAGAGAGACACGGGGGAGGGAGATAGAGAAGGAATTGAGTGTCTGGTCCATCACAAATCCACATCATCCATTTCTTTCCTAATTCCCTAACCACACAAACAATTCAACATTTAATTAATAAAATTTCCTAAACTTAGGAAAATAAACATTATGAATATAGTATATCACACACCCACCGTAGTAATATCGAGGGCAGCATCGTCATTTCACATCCTCGTTATATATTCTCGGTACGGGTTGTGACACTTTTGATATAAATAACAAAATAACTGAAAATTTGCCACCTATTTTCATGCCCACATTCAATGACGGATCTAGGATTTTACTTCAGGAAGGGCCTCACGTATTTGTTAAAAAAAAAAAAAAAGGTAGTATTTACAAGAAAGTATAATACATGCTTGAAGTTTGAGCTAATTAAATTTTTTGAGGTGCTAAATACCTTTTCATGTTGAAATTAACCTTCCAATATCAAGTCAATATATAGAGTAGCTAATTAAAACTAGCATTTGCCTATACACTTTGTGTGTATGAACACATTTTTTTTAGAAAATGAGAAGAAGAGAGGGAAAGGGAGAGGGAGAGAGAGAGAGAGAGAGAGAAAGAGTGAGAGAGAGAGAGAACATGAAGAGAGTGGGAGGTTTTTGTTTTTGGTTTTTTTTTTAATTTTAAATATTACAGATATTTTAACATCACCAGTATGTGAGGTTTCAATAAAAAAATTAAAATTTGGACCTGTAAAATTATATTATTGCCCATCATTTTTTTTTTGTGTGATATAAGACTAAGTTGTCTTTTCACATTTTTTTGGTTGACAAATAGGGTTTTATTAATTAATAGAGATTAAAGAGGATCAACTCAATGAAAAAAGCTAGGAGGAAGACCATGTTTTTAGATCATATTTTGGAGACAATATAATGTGACAGTTGATGATTAGAATGATTTAAAGAACTAGTCCAACCACTAACAGCTATATCATCATGTGGTCTCAAAATATGACTCAAGGATATGGTCCTTGTAGTGTCGACCCAAGTTAATATAGAATAAATTGGGTATTTTCGAACAAAAAATAAGAAGAATGAATTGCGAATTTGGAGAAAAAGATATATGATGTTTCAAAATTTTAGTGAAAATTCAAAGAGGACCGAGAGATTTACAAACTTTAAAATTGTTGTGGGTTGGGAATTTGGAGGACTAAACATATGAAATTTCACGAAAGGGACAAGGAAAAGCTCAAAGTTTATTATTATTTGGTTGGCAATATTTTTTATAAAACTAAATTAGACTTTAGATTTTAATTTGAAGAGTTATTTATAAAATAAAATGTTAAATTTAGTTTTACGATGAGTGTTGGGAATTTTAAGAGTGTATCACATGCAAGTCATGTGACCTAAATTGATGAAAAATTAAATAGAATAGCTTCGAATATAATATTAGAGATGTAATTGGCAAACAATTAGTTTGAGGATTGATTTTGCCAAAAAAAAAAAAAAATTTAAGGACCTAATTTTCACTTAGATAACCATTGATGGCCTAAATTGACAATTCACACTATTTTAATTATTGGTGAATAGAATTTAAGAGTTTTGTATAAACTAAAAGAAGTACACTACTAAGTTAATAAAAATGGTTAATATTAGTTTAATACCCTCAAATTTCTTGGTTTTTAATATTTTATAGATTATGTTTATTTCATCCCAGAGTGATACCTAAAGTCATAATTTTAGGACACTTTCATACATCAGTTAAGGTTGTTGTTAAATCAATTATTAACTGATGACGTGGTGCTCACATGAACAATGATTAGACGCCACGTGTCAATATAGGGTTCACCTGGATTTAAAAAAATAAAAATTGAAAAAATAATAAAATAATTATAATTATAAAAACAAAAAAAAGTCATCTTCTACCTCATCCCATCCCTCCGAACCTCTCTCCCTCCCTTTTCTCATCTGCACCCACCCAATCCTCCTCTCACTCCCTGCAAATCCATCATTCCCCCTTCTCTTTAGCCGCGCGCCGCCAAATCTGCGACAAGGTCGAAGCTGTGGCACGTCTACACCAGCGGCAACGTCGATTTCTCCTCCACCTCGGTCAGAATCTCATCGCTGGTTCTCTTTGGAGTGGCTGCCATCAAGTTCACGGCGGACCTAGAAACTGACGAGGTGTTCGCCAAGAAGATGAATCCAATCGAGATAGTGAGGTCTGTGCCAGGGAAGAAGATGGTACGGAGGCAGACGATTCAGAAAATTAGGAAAAATGGCGTCTTTCGCCAAGGTGGAAACCGGAGGTTCGAGCTCATGAGCCTGTCTGAGAAGAGATGAGGGTTGGGTGGGGTGCAGAGAAGAGGTGGGATGAAGTGTCGGGGGAGGTAGAAAACGACCTCTTTTTTTCTTTTTCTATTTTTAAATTATTATTCAATTTTTAATTTTTTTTAATCCACGTGGGCCTATATTTACACGTAGCATCCAATCATTATCCACGTGGGTACCACATCACTAGTTAACGGTTGATTTAACAGCAACTTTAACTAATGTATGAAAGTGATTAAAATTATGACTTTAGTTACCACTTTGGAATAAAAAAAACATGATGTATCAAATGTTGAAAACAAAAAAACTTCAAAGTAATAAACTGAGATTAACCCTAAAAAAATATATAAACCTAAATATTAAGAATGGCTTAAAGAGTAAGGGTAGGCCTTGGCCTATACTGGCCTATTAGTGCCTCTACCGCTGCCCACACCCCGCCACCCTTCAGCCAAAAAGAAAAAACCCCGCCACCTCCCACCTCCACCATCATTTCTTACATGCTACCTGAGACAGAAAATCCTCCTTTTACTTGTAAAAAAAATAAAGGGTTAATTTTTGTTACTAACCTGAACTTTTTTGGTTTCTAACATTTCATATATCAAGTTTTTTTCGTCTCGGTGTAGTACCTAGAGTTTAATTCTGGGATACTTTTATACATATGTTAAGTTGTTTGTTAAAACAACCGTTAATTTGTGAAGTAGAGCCCTCGTAGACAATGAATAGGCACACCGTGTCCATATGGACCCACATGGATATTAATAAAAATTAATTATTTTTATTATTTTTTAATTTTTTAATATTCATGTTGGCCTATATTGGTACGTGATACCCAATCATTGTCCACTTGAGTGTCGCGTCACAGGTTAAGATAAAAAGTATATGTAACAGCGATGAGATTTGAGAGACATGACAGAGTTCGTGGTTACGAAGCGGGGGTCTAACACTTGTATGGTGCCTTGGGTTGTGCAAACTCAAACGTAAGGGACGAGATTATGCTCGCTTGGAATCTCAGTTTTTACAGCTTCAAGCAAATTATGTGCATGCACAACAAGAAAAAAGCTCATCTATCACGGTGGATGCCCGTGATAAATTGCAATCTACCACGGGCATTGTGCCCGTGAGTATTCTGAATGTGATAGAAAGTCTTTGTTTCTACCACGGACTATGCACGTTGTCAGTCTTTGTTTCTACCACGGACTATGCACGTTGTCAAATACAATGTAACCATGGATTGTGCCCGTAGTAGATTAAGATCTAACACCACGTGCTATGGCCATTGTGGATTACAAATTGATCACGGCTAATCCTCGTTATAAAAAAATTTCCAAAAGTAACAAAAATTAAAAATGATTTAATATATATATATATATACAAAATTGCAAATTTAAATTTATTAAAATTCATATATTCAAGTATTACACTAAAATTAACAACAAAATGAGTAGTTATATTAAGAAATATACCAAATCACCAAAATATGTAGAGACTTTGCAACAAAACTCAAGTCCTAGTTCCAACCTTGGTCCTCCAATGATATTATTTGTCTTCTCTACAATCGTTTCTTCAAGAACACACACATCTCCTGCAAGCCTATCACACTTTAAATTTGCAGGTGGCTGTAAATGTAGTTCATATTTGAATTATAAACCCTCATGAATTAGAACTACTAACCACCTATGAGACAAACAAGGAAAAATATAAAGCTTAGAAATCAAAACTCATCACTCAGGGCCCCCATATACTGAAAAATTCAAATCCACAAAGTCAATTACTCAAAAAGCAAGCAATCTTGATGCAAGTGAATACATGATGCTTGTAAAAAAAATTGATCACTATAATTCAAGGCTCTCTTTTTTATTTGGAACCACCAGGCCCTAGATTGAGTTTCTTACTAGAAGAGGATTGTGACATGAAAAATAATAGTCAAAATGACAGAAGACCACTCCTGTGTGAGAAGTGCCTGAAGGGATAAGCAAGTAATATAAGCAAAGGAGAATGGTTAAGTAAACCAAACTTAAGCAAAACTAAAACTCACATAAAAACCTTTTGGGTATCAGTGGAGAAGAGCTTGCTTTCGAATTTCATAATGGAGCAATCGATTTTATTTCTCTGCTTTCGCGAAACAGTTTTCTCACACGTTCGCATTTTCCCTCGTTCATTTACACGTCTACATATCGAGGTTTATCATGCTTGTAGATTCAAACTTCTACAAAAGAGAGCCTCTATGTGTTTGTATAATTAAGCAGAAATGAGAGTTGCAATACCAGGATGTGCTCCATGTAGATTGCAGAATGTAACCATGAACATCAAGAAAAAGTAGGCGAAGCACAAATGTAACAAAAGTGCTTGATAGAATCCAATCAATATGTATATAGATGCAGAACATAGAAATACAAAAACTAAACAAAGTAGAATAAAAACAATTTATCGGTCATAAATCGTGATCGACTCAAAAATAGAAGAGGAACGATGAGCTTCACAATGCACAATTTATGTTTTTGCTTGAGTCTAGTAACTGTCGACAGCGTCGTAGAATTAAATTAAAAACAAAAATTTACTCAAACCATTCGAAGTAGCAGGAACAATGAAGCTTCTTCCCTCATTCTCTAATGTTGGATTTGTAAATTACTGAATGTGGATTTGTGAGTTCTTGGGAGTTTATTTATCTTCTCAGTCAGTTTGCGGCAATTTACTCTCGAGTCCTCCACGATTAGGTTTCCTTTTTGCACGTTCAATTTCCTTTCTTTTTTTGTTTCTATTTTATCTCAGTTTGTGGCAGTTTAGTTCGAGTCCTCCACGATCGTGTTTTTGTTTTGCACCTTTTTTTTTCCCTTAAGTTTATCTCTTTTAATTTTTATTTTTTTTCTTACAAAACTACCCTTAGTAATAATTTCTTTTCAATTAATGCGTTTTTTGTTTCAGGGTTATTTTGGTCCAATGATTTTTGGTGAAGCCTTTGAGACATCAAACTTGACTTCTGGCTTTCTAATATTGGATATTAGAGATACTAGTTGATTTAAACATAAAAAATTTAAATTACAAAGATAACAATTACAGTCCGTCGTAAATTAAAAAGGCGTTGTTAAAACTTTTTGCAACCACGTGTTTTCCTCATGGTAATATTTAGCTAAATTATAACGGGCTTTAAACGCACGTTGTTATTTTAACCATTTCAACCACGGGTTTGTTTATGCCCGTTGTTATAATAATTTGTTACCACGAACTTCAAATGTCCGTGGTTAAATTTGACCTTTTAAAATGGACTTTATATGCCCATGGTCAATTAGCCGTGGTAGATGCAGTGTTGTGGCATAGTGGCAACAACGTGAAGAGTCTCAGCAAGATTAAAATGAGGTTCATAATTGGAAGCAAGTTATTTCTTTATTAGAACAATGTTTTCTTCCAAACTCACAACATGAGTCTTTTTCCCAACAACAATCTCCCTCTGAGCATCAGTTTTCTTCTCAGCAACAGTTATTCTCCCACCACCAATCACCTTCCTAACATACTTCGTCTTCTCGTCAGAATATACTTTATCAACACTTTCCACCGTATCCGTGTCCACCATGAACACAATTTTACCATCCCCAGCCATACCAGCCATCGTTGTTCCACCACGTGCCTCACTATCCATGAGAGTTTACAGGAATGCTTGTGATACAGATTTTTTTAAGCAGGTCATGTATACACATGAGAGGGTTCCTACAAGTCAAAGTTAATGCTTTTGGTTTTGTGATATTTGTAGTACTTGAATAATTTTTCATTAACTTGTTGGGACAAGTCTAATACTTTTGTATTGTATTATGTACTCTTCGGTGAAACTTTTTTGTTACGTGCTATGAGACAATTTGATACCTCTGCTTTATGTAAAAAAAATATATTTTTCATTAAATTTTAATAATAATGCATTTATCTTTATTAAATTTGGTTATTAAAATCAATTATAAATAATATTAACGTTTTTCTAATTTAAATTTTATTTGGCAAATAAATATACACCAAATTGTAAAAATTATATATAATTAAACCAAATATTTATAAATTTATTATTAACAATCTAAAAATTTCATTATGTACTCTAAATTTTCTATAATTAGAAAAAAAAACATCTGTGAAAAGTATTGATGGACATTTATAAAAGGGTAAATTACACTTTACAACCTCATGTTTAGGGTCGATTTTAATTCCTTACAACATCTTTAAAACATTTCACTTTTATACATCAAGTACTATTTTATTTCAATATAATACATCCGTTATATTTTCCATCCATTGATCCATTAAGTGTTGACGTGGTGGCCACATGTGTGCCATGTGGCTGCCAAATTTGTGCCACGTGGCATTTTTTTTTTTTTATTCTTTTAAAATATTATAATAATTTACTCAATTAAAAAAAAAACCAAAATTGAAAACCCAGAAACCCTTCTTCCCCTAGCCTTCCCCCTTCCCTGCAACCCAAGCACCCCATCCACGATTTTGCCCAATCATTAATTCACCGTCAACAACCAAAACCCAGAATATAGAAACAAAGAATATTACACAAAAAACCAACCATGCAACCATCTTTGACCAAAGATAGAGCAATTGCTCTGTCAATGCCTCTAAAAGCTCCAGTCACCACCACCACCGGACCCTCCACGATTTTGGCTTCCCGGTGTTCGCTTGCTCAAGCGTCACCACCTGAGCCCTCACGTGACCTGTCATGTGTCACCACCATCACCATCAAATTCCAGCTTTCATTTCAAATTCTAAATTTCTTACATAACACTGCCAACTGCCTTCTGATTTCTATATTCTAAATCCCTAATCAGGCTAAATCAAAACAATAAGAATTGTTTTCTATAACTAATTGAAATGCGAATTACCAGAAGCAGTGGAGGAGCGCTTGGATCTGTACTGAAGCCCAATGCTCCGACCCGATCCGGCTGCGCTGCCAATTGGAGCCCATTGCTTAAACTGGCAGGCCCTGGTGTCGACGAGAGCTCCAAATTTAATGGTGGACTTTAGATCATCTCCGGCAGGACCTTCCCCTTGGAGTCGATCTTGTCAATGATCACGAGGTTGAGGAGGAGGAGGAGTTTCTGGACTGTGTGGTCCTCGAAGGAGAGGATGTAGCGGATGATGAGGTGAAGGATGGTGTAACCGTTGAGGAGGAGCATGATGGACGGTGATGAAAAGGTGGAGGATGATCTTGGCAAATCCAAAACAGGGAAAGTCGAATCTGAATCGGAGAAATGTGGGGGAGAATGAGATCTGGGCGTTTGTTTTGATGGGATGAGGTGGGTTTTTGGATGGGAGGAGAGGTGAAGAGAATGGAGGATAAGAAGGTGGGATGGGGTGGGGGATTGTGGGGGATGTGGGGGTTCGGTGGGATGGGGTGTTTGGGTTGAAGGGAAGGGGGAGGGCTCAGGGAAGAAGGGTTTCTGGCTTTTCAGCTTTTTATTTTATTTTTTTTTAATTGGGTAAATTATTATAATATTTTAACAGAATAAAAAAAAATATTTTGCCACTTGGCACAAATTTGGCAGCCACGTGGCACAAATGTGGCTGCCACGTTAGCCCTTAACGGATCAATGGATGAAAAATATAACAAATGTATTATATTGAAATAAAATAGTACTTGATGTATGAGAGTGAAATGTTTTAAAGATATTGTAAGAAATTGAAATCGACTCCAAACCTGATGTAGTAAAGTGTAATTTACCCTTTAAAAAATTTAGGTATTTGGAATGGCAACCTATACTTCACCCAAACATATCGTGGGAGAAATTTTATGGGTCCAAAATGGAACTTGGCCCAGATTACATGGACCAAAATTACAAGTATTTGGCCTAAATTCAACATAATTATTTGCCTTTCTCACAAACAATGTATAGTTTCCTTCATTTCTATTTCGTTTGGTGGTCTTAATAATAATGATTAGAGAAATAAATCAGAGATACACACTTATCGGCTTTGAGCACGAAATTATTTCGATGTCAATCTATAACACCCCTAGGAAATGACTCGGGAAGTCACTCAAACTGACCCAATCTCTTCAAGAGGGCAACCCATTTTTAGTTATGTCTTCTTCTCTCTGAACAAGATAACTATCGAGGAAGAGTCTTTTTTCGAACGATATGATCTAGGGTTTTTTGGAGTCCAAATTTACTTACCGACTTCTGAGCCTCCCTAAATCCTCCTCCATAAATTTTGTCTACACGGCTTTCTATCAGCCATGTTATATACTCTTTTAAGTTTCTTGTAAATTCAACCTGCTCGATTTTGTACGAGTCTAAACCGTTCTTACAAAACCATGTCAATCACTCGTGTCTCATTATCATAACAGTTCACCATTACTATCAAGGCTATGGAATTGAGAAGAAAGTAATAAGCGGGAAGACAGAGATTTGAGAGATTGATAGAAGATGTAAAGCTTTGTATGTTTCACATTAGTATCAAATGACTATTACATTATGGTTATATAGAAACTATTCTTACAACTACAATGACTATATTGCCCTCTAACAATCTCCCTCTAACTAATTACAATCACAACTATCTCAATCAATTAACATTGACAAGTGTCATCATCTTAGTCTTACAATTATCATCATCTAAGTATAGCTATTACTCCCTCCTCAAACTTAGCTAGGAGTTCCTAGACTAAGTTTGTGACAATGTCTAATGAAGATTGGACTATGCAGTCCTTTATTAAGGACATCTACCACTTGTTCTTCAGTTGGAATGTACTGCACTTTCAAATCACCCTTTTGAACCTTTTCTCGGACAAAATGGCAATCAGTGTTGAGATGCTTTATCTGACAATGGAAAACAAGATTTGAATTCAAAGCTAGTGCATAAAGGTTATCACAGTATGTACATGGAGGTTCTGAAATAGTTTCATGAATGTCTTTTAGTAATGACCTTATCCAATACACATCTGCATCACAATGTGCAAGAGCTTTGTATTCTGCTTCTGTTGAGCTCCTAGAAACAGTGGATTGCTTCTTTGATTGCCAGGAAATCAGATTAGAACCTAAGAATACCAAATAGCTAGTTATTAATATTCTAGTGTTTATATCCACAGCCCAATCTGAATCTGAATATGCTGAAATATTGAACTCAAAAGACTTGGTATATCTCAAACCACATGTCAAAGTACCTCAAAATTCTTTTGACCAAATGATAATGAAGCTCTGTAGGATTAGTCATAAACTGACACACTATATTAACTGAGTGTGTCAGGTCTAGTAAAGGTAAGGTATTGTAGGGCGCCTACAATGCTTCTGTAGTGAGTTGGATTTGCAACAGGTGTGCTTTCATTGACAAGTAATTGAGTATGTGGCTTTATTGGTGTAGAAGTAGGTTTACAGGTCTCCATTCCTACTTTCTTTAACATATTTTGATTGATTGATAAAAAAAGATCCATCTGTCTCATATTATATTTGTAAGCCCAAGAAATATGTGAGTTTCCCCATATCCTTGAGATCAAATACCTCAGCAAGACTGGAAATCACACACTGAACTTTTGTAAAGTTTGACCCAGTTAAGGTGATATCATCCACATATAACAAAAGTCATTAAATATCATTATTGTCAACTTTAATGAACAAACTAGAATCATATATTGATGTGGTACCAAAGGGCAGGTCAAAACTAGTGAACTTGGAATTTGAAGCTCTGAGAGCTTGTTTAAGATCATACAAATATTTAACAAGCTTGCAAACATAATCTGGATACTTTGAATCTACAAAACTTTGTGGTTGCTTCATATAAACTTCTTCTTCAAGATCACCATGTATGAATGCATTTTTAACATCTAATTGCCTTAGATTCTACCCATATTATGCTACTAGTGCCAAAATCAACATTACAGTTGTATGTCTCACCATATGACTAAAGGTTTCTGAGAAATCCAACCCTTGTTCTGGACTGAATCCTTGAGCAACTAGTCTTGCTTTGTATCTTGACACAATACCATCAACGTTCTTCTTAACTTTATACACCCATTTACCCCTAATTACGGCTCTATCACAGGGTGGAGGTACTAACTTCCAGGTTACTGTACCTTTAGAGAATCAAACTCATCTTACCTAGCATTTAACCGCTGTGTAATTGTCACGTCCTGATCCGAACATAGATATAGGATCGACACGTGACATCACTAAATACCCGTACATCTATCATGCCTTACCTTTGAGGCATGGACAGAATACCACTCAAGGTCCAATTGCATAGAAATTTTTTGTTTACTATATTGTTGCATCTAACCTCTTTGTTAGACCGCCTACGTACCCTCCGACAGGATCAAGATATTCGTAATTCACCATTTGTTAAATTCTGAACTTTCCGTAAAACACTTCCTATCCTATCCCAAACATACCCTTTTGATATAAATAAACCAATAACTAAAAGTTCATCATCTTTCTTCGCACCCACACCCAACCACCCTTCCACCAAAAAGAAAAAACCCCGTCCACCACACACCTCCACCATCATCTTCTACATACCCACTTGAGACAGAAAATCCTCTTTCTCCTTGGCCAAATAAATAAATAATTAAGATACCTAATTTCTTTAATCTAGGAGGGTCCCTCTTTTTTTTGAACAATCGATATTATCTACACTAATGGGAAGATGTGGGCTTAGCCTCACAGTGGGATAGCAATAATATGGTTCAAACTCACCTTTAACGAGAATCGAACCTAAGATTTCTCATTTACAAGTGAAGACGAATACTACTAGACCGTAGTACTAAATGACAGTTGCAACTTTTAATCTTTACAATCGTTTCAAGTTTTTAAAAGAGGCTAAAAGCCTAAAACGCATGTGACATTGGCTCTTGATATATTCCTAATTAAGAAAAATTGGCTCTTGTTATATTCCTAATTAAGAAAGATTATATTGATTTTATACATATAGTGGATTTGGGAAAGGAAGTAGAGGAGGAGGGATAAGGGGTAGTAGAGGAGAGTATTTTTTAATGTGCCACCATGTATTATTGTATAAATGTAGGGACGTTTTTTTTTTTCAAGTATTCATCCATTTGTATTATGACATACAACATATGTATCCGTATTCTGAGCACACTATCTCTTGTCATGGAGACCAAGGGAGAGGAGAGAGGTCACTTCATCAATTAACAGAATAATTAATAGATTGACTAACGAAAGTATGAAAGTGACATAAAAATCAAACTTAAGATATGAAAGTGAGACAAAAAAAACTAAGTTGAGGATGGCAAAGTGACAAGGTTGAGAACAAATTTTAGGCTCGTATTCCACACAGCACGTCCTAGGTTCAATTCATGGCATTGGTTAATCACACAATGGTAGTCAGAAGAATGCTAAAATGTCTCTATGAGTCTTAACGACCTACGAAAGAATGGGTTGTCGTAGCTAAGACACCAACTAGTCTCTTTTTTAATAAAAAAATTTACCCTTAATTTTTAGGGAAATTAAGTGTGAATTGTGAATTATCTTTTTTACCCTATTGCATAATTACCATTAACTACAAGATGAAATCATCAATAAAACTAAAATTTATAAATAAACCCACACCTAATAATCAAAACCTACCATCATGAAATCTTTGTCCAATACATTCATTCTAGCTAAAACCTAAGACGTTTTCGTAGAGAAAAACAAGCTCTTTTTTAATGATGGATGATGATTAAGAAGTTTTGAATCCTCCAACTAAAGTATGAATCGATTTTTGCAAGTTTTTTTTCATTTGATTTCAGTTTTTTTTTTTTAGGATTTAGGAACAAAATCAGCACTTTTTAAAAAACATAATGACTAGCAGAAACCTATGTGAGATTTAAAATTAAAGTCTAGCTACTTGTGTGAATGTTATGCTTTCTTATCGTTTCATTCATGAAGGGTGGAGGCCATACTTTGCTTGTAGTTTTGATGGCAGTGCATATTAGCATCAATATAGGGAATGTTCTTGAATTTAAAGGTGTTGAGGTCCTTCTATCTGGTGAAACAAATGAATGTAGTCTCCAAAAGCTTCCCCTTCTTCCTCTTTTTCAATCAATATTATTTTTCATAATTTAATTTGGTTGATGGTTGTCGAAAATGTTTTGATTTCATTAAACTGTAGGAACGTGAGGTTCAAGTAGGTCTGTAGCATAGAAAAATATGCCTTCAATTTTAGAGTTTAATTTTTTTCATCTTGATTTTGATAATTAAAACATAATCTTGTTTTGACTACGAGATTATTAGGTCCACTTATCGTCATGTAATGGGAAGAAACTGTGCCTCTACTTCTCTGCAAATTGGTGTAGGCCTTGCAAGGCTCTTACCCCTCAGCATTGCAAGAACGTGACTTTATGAAATGCATAGAGTGGAAGGCAAAGAGTTTAAAATAATGTTTGTCTCCCTCGATTGTGATGAGGAGAAAAAATAAACACTTTAAGTGCATGCCATGGCTGGGGGTGCCGTTCAATGCTATTTTTCATAAAAAATTGGGTGACATGTACTGCATAGAATGAGCTGCAAAATACTGATTTTGGGTCTTTATTTTCTAAGTGGGTGTAAAGATAAATTTATATATTAATTTAGTTTGTGAGGATAGTTGAGGTAGTAAATTGGGTGAATTTAATTAAAAGTAATATAGGTGTAGAGAGTAAGCTAAATGCAAAACGAGGTTAGATGAGTTTAAATAAAATTTTCCTAATTTTTATTTGCTTTTGGATTAATTTATATGAAATTTCAAAACAAAAAATAAAAAAATAAACATAAACATAAAATAAAATAACATAAAATAAACATAACAGTTTATGTTCAATTTGTTAGTCTCATCGAGTGGCTCATAAGTTGTGGAGTCGGTCAAGTAGACCACTAACACTTGCACCCCACTCGCGAATTGCGGATGTGTTTTCCGTAGACATTCACCAGCTGCAAGCATAGGTGACGGCATTCTTTTCGACCGCGCGACAGCCGTGGTGGTTGGGGAGACGGCAGCTATAGGCAACAATGTGGCAACATTGCACCATGTGACCTTGGGTGGGACTGGGAAGGTGGACGAACACAGGCACCCAAAGATTGATGATGGTACACTAATTGATGCTGGTTCAACTTACAGTACTATCAAGCAAGTTAAAGAAAAACATGAGCCGTAATGGCAGACATTCTGGACATCCTGAACCTGGTTTGCAGCTCAACTTGCAGAAAATGAAGTCCGACTTCTGTTTTACCTTCTCTCTTCTTTTTCCAGTGAAGAAGAAATCCATGGCTTCATATGAACTTATTCTACAAGCAACATTGCCATCTATTTAATAATTAAATGAACCCTTAATACCCTCGAGGCTCTCCCCCAAAGATAACCTGCGAGGCAACATGAATCGAGAGTTACAAAACAACCCAAATTAATTCGTCAATTACCATGATGTGATTATTTATGTAGGCAAACTGCATCTAAAAGTCAATGTGAAATTGCAAGATTAATGAAAGAAAGAAAAAGTAGGAGGAAAAGCTAGCAACTTTTATGAAAGCACCAAAATGATCAAAATGCCCTGATTAACCTGGCTAAGCAGGCAGAAACTTAAAGAATAGGGCAGAGGTAAGCAATCCGCCAATAAGACTTGAAACATCTGCAGAAAACATTCCTATGCTAAGCCTGGCTGTTTAGGACGACATGCAGCTCATCCTATTTGTCGCCAAGCACACAAACAGGCATGTCGTTTTTGAATACCATATAATCAACTACACTACTTACATAAGTAGCCAAAAACTTGACTTGTGGATATTGCTCTGTTAAGAGAAAAATAAAAGTGTTGCTCATAATTTTTCGGGCACAAGGGAGAAAAAGAGAGAAGCAAACTAAAGAACAACTAATTTAGCTCTGGCAACACCAGAGCAATCATCAACATTAGTTCGGACTAAATCAGGAGAGGCTCCGCAAGCTCTTGAAAATCCATCTCACTAGTTAGACCCAACTTGGCTAACCCGTAGGCAGCAAAACTGCATCCTCTATGAACATGTTGCAGCATGATATTCCAGTTCCCTTTAAAATGATTTCTACACTGCGAGACAAAGACCATCAAGAGGATGATTAATGCTAGCAAAACCATGAAAAAGACTGACCAACAAAGAAGAATCCACCTCCACAATCAGATGAGAAAACTTTCTTCTTTTAGCCATCTTCAAACCCTAATACAATGCCCAAAGCTCAGCATGGAGAACTTCCCCAACCCCTTTCTTAGCAACAATACCAATAATCCATATAATACACCAACCCCTAATTGATCCTCCACTTCCATTCACCCCATCGGAACCAAGCCTAGCACCATCCATATTCAGCTTAAAAGTTCCAAAAGAGGAGGTTCCCAAACTAAGAAAGCTTGGACACGGCCGGGTTTACTAGAGGTATCAACATTGGCAGCATTGGCTTTGAGCCAATTAATAGTAAAATTCCATATGCTCTTCCTTGGATCAGGCGGTTTTCTAACATTTACAACTTTTACAAGTGGGATCAAATTTAAAGTCCGCAACTTCTCAATGAAATCTGCAGCTTTTAATTTTGGATCGATTTCTTGAACTAAAGGCAGAGCATACTTAGTTAACAGTTCAGAACTTTGTATTTCTACCATTTCTAATTTTCCACTTAAGGCCTTTGTGTAACATCTCCGCCCCATCAAGAATACTCCTCCATGAAGGAGAAGCGCTCCAAAGTTTGTTGTTGAAAGGATCAGCCCGTAAGCCATTGTCCTTTTTTAGCAACTTCCAACCAGATTTAGCTCTACCCTATAGACAATTTCTATTAACTTTATCAAGAGAATCACAAATACTGATTGTTAAGGCCCTCTCTACGTCTTTCTCTATTGCACTGTAAAGGTAACTCATTATTACACAAATGACAACTTTACAACTGACCCATACTGCTTTACAAACCCCTATTTATACTAACTATGAACATACTTATCTGCTAAGCAACAAACTAACAGCTTTAACCACACTTAGTTACAATTTCTAATCACCCAATGATATGCATGTCATAATAATATGATGCCAAGTGGCATCATATCACTGATAGGGAGACTTGCAGTTTTCATAGCATAGACAGAAAGAGCAGAGGCAACACACTTAATTAAAGTGAGCCTACCTGTCATAGAAAGCATTTTATTTTTCCAAGAGCACAACTTCATCGGAACCTTTTCCACTATGTAAAGATAAGTTGCTTTATTAACCCTTTTATGCAATAAAGCAACGCCAAGATAAGTTCCGAGAGAGCAAGCTAAAGTTGAACCACAAATTTTGCTAATTTTCCGAGCCACTCATTTGCTTGAAGTGTTGCTCGTCAATTACCACATAAAAGCACAAGGAAGTAACCAGGTTTAAGTATTTTCTTAGCTTCATAAACACAGATTTGTACTTTATCTGACTACTCATATCTGCGCTTTCAGTTAAAGGAAACCGACAACTTATTTACTTAATCCTCCAAGGGTCCAAATTCCACTAAAAGATGGCAGGGTAGCATTTATATCAACAATACGAGAACCTACAATGCCAATATACCTTTTTATAGCATCTAGTAAGTATACTGCATGCATAGACGCCATACTCCTCAGCCAACACATCGCCTCTGGTCCTTAACCTATTGTTAATTTGTTACTAACAGCTTAGGATGCAGAGATAACACATGTAACCCCCTTAATATGAGTGATACCCAGCTTATCATCCTCAATTTGGTAGGGGATCTTTATGAGTGCCAACTATTTCCTAGTCGGTACAGATCTGAGAAAATCAATGATTTAAAATAACATATAATATCTCATTATAATTCCGGCAATTTTGCTCTTCAAGAGGTTTTAGACTGATCCCAAAATTGCCTTGACTATTACTTACTACCTTAAAACCCATTACGACACAAGCTAAGTATCTATGAATATAAAATTAGCCAGTAAACCCGCTAATACCAGCAAATATGAAACCCAACTGACAATTAAGGCCCTAAATTGCCCCAACACTCAACTACAAAATGCACACCAAAAACAAACTTTTCCTTCGATCAACCTTTGTAATGTTGTCTAACGTTATTGCAAGAAACAAAGACTAAGGTTTTAACCTCCACAGTGAACCAGTTGGCAGAAGGAAAAAACAAAATAGATAAAAATCTTTTTGAAGGAAATAAGAAACTCAGTGATATTATGTTCTCAGTAATCTTTTGCATTAACACATTTTTCCACTGTTCGTAAATTCTATTTTATGGTTTATGAGATTCTTGTATCCACAACTGAACCCTAACAGAAATCCAGCTATGTAATGTAAAACAAACAGTTTGTAACCGTGGTCCTTATGTAATCCTAAAAAAATACAATCATCACTCTGCATAAACCGAATCATATAGCAATAACATTTCATATCCATAAAGACATGGAACTTACTTATGCATACAGTACTTGAACTCTTGCCCCCTAAGCATATCTTTTTCACCTTCTTCAAGCTACAATAAGAACACACCCCATGTAAAATAACAAATGTAACATGTCGAATCCAATAACGGAGAATCTAATATAGTCCATCTTACTGGATCGCTCTCGTAGATAAGCTCATAGCAAGTTGGAGAAAGGCATCGCAAAGCACAATTTTCTTTTGCTATCAAAGAAGACTTGCATTGCCAACCCCACAATCCGCTATTCCAATCATCAAAAACAAAAAGGAGCAGTCAAAGATTAAACCTTTAAAAAAAAAACCAGCGTGCCAGTCCAACATCACGTATTTTAAAGCTACAAGTTCTATTTGCATGTAAAGAATTTTCCTCAAACAGTTATAACTCAATATAGTTTGCTGGTAGACCTTATCACTCATACAACTAGGAAAAGCAGAAATTCTTGTTGCATTAAGATAAAAGTTAGAACAAATATAGTGAGGAAAAAAATGCTTTCTTTAATACTAGTAACTCAAATATTTTGGTGGGGTTAAATCAAATCCCACTCTAATCACTGATCCATAGTTCAAAAAAGAAATTAAACTGTTTCTAATTTTCTTGTCACAGATTTTTTTTTAATTTCCAAGCAAGAAACAGTAAAGATAGAAAATGGGAAATAAAAATAGACAGAGATGGAGGCGTATATACCTCTCAATGTCAGCATAACACTGGCTCTTCTTCTGCCTGGTCTCAATATCCTGTCAAATATACCACACAAAAAAAATAAAAAGGAACCCATCATAAATTCAGAATTAGTATTCAAAAATAAAGGCCCACAAACATTGAAACGTATAAGAAATTATCAGAAGAAGAAGAAGAAGAGGAATTTGGAATACAGAGATTGGGCGACGAGACTTGGCATTTGTATTGATGGGAGAGAAGAGCAAGAATACTAGTAGAATAATTAGAATTCTGAGCGGGGAAGAAGATGAAAAATTCTGATTTGCCATTTGCGTTCTATGTCTTTTCACTTCTTCTGCTTCTGCTTCTGGGAGTTCAGTTGAATTTGGGACGACGATCGATCAAATTCAGATGTGGCTCTTTTCTTTTCGTCGTCCTTGAATTGGAGCAGTGAGATTCTCAACTGTACAAAACGGACACCCAACGTGATTTGGGCTCGGGGACGGTGCCAGGTAAGTTAATAGCCCATTATTGAGGAAACAAGTCCAATATCATCCCTTTTTGGGTCAATAGTTACATGGGCTTGTGTGTTTTATAGGCGTTGATCGTGTCTGAGTGCTCTGACCTTCGTGCTAGAGTTGTTAGTAGCTTGGACTCTATGTGAGTTTCCTTTAATATTATGTGATAAGTATTTGCCTATGAAAATCCCCATATTGATATACTTTGTGAATATAACATGGATTTATAAATATGTTTAAAGTCAATCATTTTATCTGCTTTCTGAAATGTATATACATGTATGTTTGAAAATTATTATGAATTGAGGGGCCTAGTAGGAGACCATTACTTGAATAGTTTCTTTTTTATTTCATATGGGGATATTAAACCCACACCTTTCTTTTTGATTCCATGAGTGCGTTTGAAATCCTAATAATACTCTATATATTATGTTCAGTTCTATTGTGTACATTTGGTATCGTTCATCCTATGGATTCCATTAAGTGAGTCTAGAATGCAGAACATTGTGATTTGTGCTAGCTCTTGTGTGTCCTTTCTATCTGATTCCATAAGTGCGTATGCAATGAGGAATTTTGTGAGTTGTGCTAGCCCTATTTCCTTTATATGAAACTGATGATTGAAATGCATGTGTGGATTCAATCGAGATTTGTGAGTAAGGACTATTTTATATATGCAAAGTATTGTGAAATGTTTCTAAATGAGGTCAATGGACTTTTCAAGGGGTGTAGGGTGTAGCTAGTGTGTGCAGTTTGTTACCCTTTATTATAATTTTGTTTTCATTGGATATCTGATGTATTTTATGTATAAATCTCAATTGACTTTATATATTATTTTACCACTACTGATTTTTGCCACGAGTCGATATAGGACGTATATCAAGATCGAGGTGTGGCAACTTTTAGTGGTATAAGAGCATTGGTCCCCAGACCTTTGCATTTTGCCGGTTGCTGATACATGGCATTGTTGTATCAATTGTGTCGAAACCTAGAATTTGGATTTACGTTGCCTAGAGTGAGAGGCTAGTGAATCCAGTCTATGGGGAATAACTTGGGAAGCTAATGGCCTGTTTGGTATCTTATTTGAAATTTTTTATCATTTCTCAAATCATTTATTAAGAATATTTCTTGAAAACAATTCTCTTTAAACTCAAAAACTTGATCGGTTTGGAATTTAAAAATTTTAAATCTTACCACTTAAACTAGAAGAGGGGGTCGCAGGAGATGGAGAAAGAGGAGAGAGGAGGAAAGAAAATAAGACATGATTGAAGGAAAAAGAAAGAAGAGAGAGAATCGGACGGGATAGAGAAGAAGATAAGTGAGAGAAAAAACTAAGAGAATGAAAATAGCGGATTAGAGAAGAGACGAAAAAGGTAATACAAAAAAAAAGAGGAGAGAGAAAGAAGAAAAGAGAGGGATAGATTTGGAGTGAGAGGGAAGAAGAGAGAGAAAGGAAACGAGTGAGTTTAAGTTTAAATACTCTAAAAACTCATTTTTTTATGTTTTTAGAGAATATACTATATTTTTGAGTTAGTTTTGAATTCAGTTTTTAAAAATAGTCCTATTAAATAAGTTTTTAAGATCTAAAACTTGAAAATTATTTTTGAATTTAAAAAATTAGATTACCAAACATCCCTAATCTTTAGATTGTCACATGTGGTCATTGCTTTCGTCATCTTCTTGTTCCTTGTGTTTTCGTCATCTTCATTTCCCTTGCACCGTGGAAAACATATTTTCTCTGCCCTTGACACCATTTTCCTGGTGTTTTTCTCGGCAACCGAGCAAGTTTTCCCTCCAATTTTTCTTTCTCAGCTGTTACATGGCCATTGAATACCATAACGTCTTTAGAAAAGCTGAGAATGTATTCCTTGTAGCAGATTCCAGTCGTGGAAAGTTAACGGTGTAATTGGGCTTGCAACAGAGAGAGACCCATGCCTACAATCCGCCTCTACTCATCGCTAGCTCCGCCCAACAGCCGCCGTCCCACTTCTCTGCTGCCTTCAATAGCATCCTTACTCAAAGGCTGCAAAACCCAATTCCACCTCGAACAAATCCACGCCCACATTGTCCGTAAAGGTTTGGAGCAAGATTGCTTCCTCATAACCCAGTTCATCTGCCTCTCCAACGCTCTCGCTTCCCTCTCTTACTCCACCACTGTATTTGATGGCGTCCTCTGCCCCAACACCTTTCTCTGGAACTGTCTGATCAAAGGGTACTGCGAAAGGTCTGGTTTTTGGGGCATTGTTTCTCTGTTTGTTCGGATGAAGAGGGAGGAGGGCCTTCCGGATAGGTATACGTACCCGTCTCTCTTTAAGGTGTGTGCGAGTGAGGGGAGGGTCTGGGAAGGAAGGGCGATACATGGGTCGGCGGTGAGGTGTGGAGTTGACGGGGATGTGTTTGTAGGCACCAGTTTGATTCATTTGTACGGGAAATGCAAGGAAATTGTTTGCGCTCGCAAGGTGTTTGATGGAATGTCTGACAGAAGTGTGGTTTCTTGGACGACTATGGTTGTTGGGTATGCTAGTGTTGGGGATTTGGTGGAGGCCAACAAGCTGTTTGATCAGATGCCCCAGAGAAATGCAGTGTCGTCGAATGGGATTATTAGTGGGTTTGTGAAGATGGGGGATTTGGTCAATGCTAGGAGGATCTTTGATCAAATGCCTGAGAAGAATGTGGTTTCTTGTACTACTATGATCGATGGATATGCCAAGTGTGGAGATATGGTGTCTGCGAGACTTTCGTTTGAGCAATGACCGGATAAAGATATCGTTGCGTGGTCGGCATTGATATCAGGGTATGCTCAAAATGGTCAACCTAACGGGGCTGTAAAGATATTTCAAGAAATGAGTACGAAGAATGTTAAGCCTGACGAGTTTATAATGGTGAGCTTGATGTCAGCTTGTTCCCAAGTGGTTTGCTTGCAGGTGGCTAAATGGGTTGATTCTTACCTGAGCCAGAGCCCCATTGATGTTCGTCAGGCTCATGTTCTCCCAGCTCTGATTAACATGAATGCAATGTGTGGGAATATGGAAAGAGCAACACATTTGTTTGAAGAGATGCCTAAGCGGGATTTGATTTCGTATTGTTCTATGATACAAGGTTTGTCGATTAATGGTCAAGGGGATCAAGCTGTTTCCCTCTTCAATAAGATGCTAACTGAAGGTTTAGCTCCGGATGAGGTTGCTTTTACAGTCATCCTGACAGTTTGTAGTCGCTCTGGGCTCGTTGAGGAGGGTTGGCACTTCTTTGAATCAATGAGACATAAATACCATTTAAATCCCTCTCCTGATCATTATGCATGTATGGTTAGTCTTCTTAGCCGGTCAGGACAGTTGAAAGCAGCTTATGATCTTCTAAAATCAATGCATGAGGATCCTCATGCTGGCGCTTGGGGTGCACTACTAGCAGCCTGTAAGCTAAACTGCAATGCTGAGCTAGGAGAGTTAGTTGCTTATCGACTTTTTGAGCTTGAACCCCAAAATCCTGGTAATTATGTGCTCTTGTCCGATATCTATGCAGCAACAGGCCGCTGGCTTGATGTTTCTGCTGTGAGAACCAAAATGGAAGAGCAAGGGATTAAAAAGATACCCGGTATCAGTTATTTAGTTTAAAAGGTTGAGCTTCTTGGAAACTCTCTTTATGCAGTGCCTGGAGTGGAGTGTATATAGGGAGTGTATATAGAGAGACACACCACCTTCCTTGGTGTCTACATCGTGGAGTTGGAATTGATAAAAAAGATTTAGTTCTACACCTAGCTTATAGGTGCTTAAGGAACCAGGCTGCCAAGGCTGCCTTCTACGACACTCCTTATTGCAAGGTTCAAGTGAGATTGTGTCCCGAGGGGATGGTAGAGACAGAGACATAAACGTTTTTGTTCAAAGGAGGTAATACACCACTTATATTTCAAAACTTAAGAGTTCATTTATGGAAGCTGATCAGTTTTGTAGCTAGTCCATTCAAACAGTGATCTCCTATGTTGCCAGTGCTGCTAATAAGGATGTATTCTAAACTTGGCTTTAAGTATGAGTAGTCCTGTGTATGAATTAAGGACCGGTCCATTCCTCACTTCCATAAAAATGGCAAAATTTGACCCCTTTTACAGTCAATTGTAATAAGGCGACCATAAAGTTTTCAGTATCAGCTTCAACAACCTTACTTTATTTTTGAACTGTAAATTAAGTAGATTAATTTGTTAGCATGAAGGTGAAAATGTGTAATCTGCTTTGTTTTTCTGGATTTGGAATACTACGCTGAGGACTTTGAAATTTCAATAATGCGTTAAAAGGTTTCAAATGCAACTGGTGTGTGCTTTCTATCCACTTTGGTTGCTTATAGATTTTATTAACCGTAAGATTTCCTCTTATTTGGTTTAAGATTTTCAATATGTTTAACTAATGCATCGTTGCAGTTTATTAAGACAATCTTCTTCCCTTGAGAGCTTAATCCGGGATCAACTATCAGCCAAGCAACCTGAAGCTTATGAGTGGTGTATCAAATTATCTCTAAGCAAGTTCCCTGGTGGTAACTTCCTTTGTTAAGTATTTGCAGGGGACCCGTGCTTTACTGCTTCAACTAATGTGTATGTTGTCCTCTATTGTTTAATGTGTCTTCTAATTTTTCTAGATGGATTTGAACGATTATATAGATTTAATCCTGCTTCAATCTGCTTCCAGGTCTAGTAAGGTAACACATTAGGGGTCTAGCAACACAAGTGACACATCTCTCCTCATGCTTGCACTGACATGCAACGCAGTAATTACAAAACTTGGTCAAGCAAAAGTTTCTTGCCCTCAATTCTAGGTTAGGTAGGCCGGGTTTTTTTTGACAGATAAAACTTAGGTTTGATATTGCTTTTTTGGTTTGGTTGTGGATTTAGTTGTTTCCATATGTGCTGGTTCGTGCTTGATTCCTTGTAGAGCCCCCTTTCCGAACAACTGGAAACCTCTGCGTAAACCACAAAGCAGGATGTTGACTCCTACATTTTGTAAAATATGAGTTTTATTAGTTTTACATTTGTTCCTGTGGACTTGTTCACAGATTCCAATTTCCTTCTCATTAATTATTTTTGTTTCTTCTCAAAAATGATGAGCAGGATGTGTGGCAAGGAACTCAATTGCTAGCTATTGACGTTGGTGCCGCTATTGGGTTGCTTAGAAGGGTCTTTCATGGAGATGAACTGACAGAAAAAGAAAAGAAAGGTCTACAGAGAGCTCTGACCGACATAGTATCAGTTGTTCCTATTGGTGTTTCAACACTTCTTCCTGTGAGATATCTTCCCCGTATCTTTTTCTATCCTTATATTTACACTCGAATGACTCTAGCCAATTTTTTTTTTTAAATGATAGGATTCTCATCTTAGTTCTTCATCAGGCTGATGTGGTTTATCACTTGAGGAGGTTTACGGGCATATAACAAGGCGTGCTTTAGATACTTTGTTTATGTCGCATTATTGTGCGATATTGCAAGTGAATCACTTGAGAGGCTTATCACTCGGTCCACACCGATCAAAGTCAACGATGGAGTTTTATGGGAAGATGTAAATCGAATGTGGATGGGATAAGAGACCGGCAATGGCGTTGGTTGGTAGGTTTACGCAGAGGTTTCCCAGTTGTTCGGAAAGGGGGCTCTACAAGGAATCAAACGAGATTTACATGTAGAGAGTCAGGAACCAACTCTGTCCAAACCACACAAAGCCTCTTGGACTACAGGCTCAGCAAACTTCCTCTAAATAATACTCTGAATACATTTCTTTCTTTCTTCTTTTGAGGAAAATCCATCGAACATCTTTGATTTCATAAAAGCAAGTGCACACTTCCAATGTCAACCAATCAAATCCTTGAATAATTCCATTTCACTAAAATATGTGTTGTTATCTAAGGCCTTTAACAGTGGTTCGAGCGAGTTTAACTTTTATATGTTAGAATTTATCACCTTGAGTTTGATTCTTGTAACACAATTGTTAGGTATCAATCGTGTGAGTTTGATAGAGGTGGGTTCTATCTATTAATTGTGGGACTCATCTACTTTTTACTCTACAATTGCTCTTTTGTATTGCAATCACTCTCTTAATACCCAAAAATTTCGGCCCACAGTAGGACTTCGACTTCTAATTGGCGTAAAAATGATTTTCAAGCTCCAAAATGAAGTTAAACGCATTTTTTGGGGCAACTGTTTTTTTCTTTTTTTGCTTTTTTTAGTACATCGATATTTTTACACTAAGGGGAGGGGGAGTTCGACTAAGCCATACAATGAGCCGCCTAATTTGTTATCGAATTCGCTATCCACGAGATTCGAACCTAAGACCTTTCACTTCCAAATGAAGAGAAATACCACCAGAACGTAGTACTGAGTGACGGTAACTGTTAAAAGCCTAATGGACCCAAATGATTTTCACGCTCCTATTTTCTTCACCTACACAATAATCCTTTTTATTTGCAGTGTTTTATTTTTTATTGTTTTTTTAACAAACGGCTTTTGAATTAAATAAAATTAAACAGTTTATAAAATGTAGTGTATAAAAATTATTTCCCATTAATATTCATAATTTAAAATAGCCTATAATAATATTTCAAGTTGACATCCACTCATCTCCCTGAATAAAATTCTGCACAGAATACGCATTAACATGTTCAGATGGGATTTTGCTGGTCCAGTTCCATCTCTGGGACAAATCAGAACCCGGTCCAGAATTCCCAAACTCCCCATAAAAAAGGGTGTTGAGAGCAAAATCCCCACTCCAAGGCATCCATCCTTGGGGTGTAATAAGAGCTTCCATACTACAGTTTATAAAAACCGTCCTCGAATACTCCTTCCACGGCCTCCCCAAGTAGTTCTTGTGCACCTCCGGCTTGCTCCGGTACAACTTCATGTACTCTTCCGTGCCGTTGATCGAGCAGTTTCGAAACACGAAACCCGTTGTCATCGCAGGGTCTGTTCTTCCGTGGGCTGTGACGGCATTGTCTTCGCCTTTCTCGGGTTGGAGTTGCCGTGGACGGACGAGGATGGTGCAGTCTTGGAAGATGGAAGCTGAGTTTCCGAAGATGAAATCGACGTTGCCTTGGATGGTGCATGATTTGTAGAACTGGCGGTTGCCTTGTGCGTAGAGGGTGTCTTGATTGCCTATGAATTCGCAGTTTTCGATCACGGAGAGGTCGCTGTCTGATCGGAAAGCAACCGCTTGGTGGGTGTCGGGACCTGCTGTGTTTTGGATTGTGAGTCCGCTTGCCATGAACCCATCACCAACAACCCCTGTCGCATAAATCAACAAATTAGCAAAATACGATAAGCAGTAAGGTACTATTGAGCTAGCTATAATTCTATATGTCAAGTAATAATACATGTATCATATTTACTGAAAACATTAACGATTAAATCGTATATCGTAGAGCGAGTTCCATTTACTTGTGGGAAAAGCTACCACCCATACCACATGCGCCTAATTCCCCATACTCTACGTTACGATGGCAATGCACTCTTAACCGCCAAGTTCTGACGTAATAGTATTCAAATTATCAAACAAAAACAATATTTACGGTAATTTCTGAAAAATAGAAAAATAAATAAAAATACCTACCGACGGTAGCAGTGTTGTACGTGGAAATTCCGGGCTGGCCCACATTCAACGACCCGGTAATGACCGTTTTACCCATCCCATCACCTAAAAACACCACGTTCCGCTTCTCTAAGGGCACCCTCACGGTCTCTTCGTACACCCCAGCCTTTATCCCAATCACGAACCTCTCGTTTCCCGCGGCGTTATCCGGTGCGGCATTAACCGCCTCCTGCACCGTCCTGTAATCACACGATTTCTCCTTGCACACCGTCACGTTTGTCGTTAAACCCGACGGCACCCCGCCCCGAAATCCCGGGTCGGGGCCTCCGTGCTCCAGCCGCTCCCAGAACCTGTCTCGCTCCGTCTTGGGCGGGGCCCATATTTTTGTGTCGTTACCGAAGTTGTCGTACGAGGCCATCATGCCGAGCGCGTTGCTGGATTTGGCTATCAAACTGTCGAGAAACGACATCGTCTCGTTGACCATGTTGGTGTCGTTGGCGTACTTGAGGCCCGACCAGCAGCCGTACTGGTAGAGCAACGCGGAGCTCATGGAGGCACGCGCGTTTTTAATTTTACCGCGCGAGAGACTGTCGGTGGCGAGAGAAATTCGGTACTGGGAGTTAGCGAGGATTTCGAGGCAGTTATTCGCGGCAGTTGTGCGGTTTAGGTTGCCCGCGGAGGAGTCCAGGATAGTCTTAACCATTCCCTGCGCCGTCCCGATGCCGTCGCCGGAGAGTTGGACAGCGAATTGGATGGTCTGGATGGGGGTGGTGCTGGGGTCAGTGACGAGGTTGGTGAGGGAGGCTTGACACGCGTCGGGGAAGCGCGTGGCTTTGCAGGCTTGTTCGATCTGAGGTAGGGGAGATGTGGGCTGGTGGTGGTGGTGGGAGGCGGAGGATAGAGAGAGGTAAAGAGTGAGGAAGAGGAGAGAGGGGAAGAGGGAAGCCATGAGGAGGAGGAATTTGGTTTGGCGTTGGCATTGCCATTGCCATGGAGGTTTAAATAAGGAGGGCGGCATTGATGGGTCAAATATAGTAAAGGATTTGGAAATTCATGTGATATGTCGGGATTTTGGTTTGTTGTTGATTTTTTGTTGGTTTTATTTGTTTTTGGGATGGATAAGAAAAGAATTTCAGTTGCAGATTGCAGCTTCTTTGATTGGAGGGAGGGGTCATCTGTTTCACTGTTAAGTCAACGGCAACGGCCATATGACCAGCACCCGTACTGAGTGAAGGGGCCGGTCTCGAAGAGAATTTTTAATGTAATTGAAATAAAGTAATATATGAATCATTCTATAAATAATAGAATATATGTGGTAAAAAGTTAATAATTTAAAAAATAAAATTTTCAACCATTTATATTAAAACACATGGTGTATCATATTCGGATCATAACGAAAAATTTCTCCATTTGCTAATCGTTATTGAATTTTTTATTATTTTTTTAAACGGAAAAGTAAACTTACAACGAGGCCCCGCAAACGGATTTTAAAACCAGACCTATCACAGATTAGTTTGGGATAATATTGCAAGGAACATTGTTGAATCGAAATGAACATTGTTGAATCAAATATAAGAAAGACTACAAAGATGTTCAAAATTTGATGATGAAATGCCAAATGACTTTGGAAATAAACATGCCAAAATCGAAAATCAACAATAGTCTATTATGTACCATTATTATTAGGTTTAGGTGCCACTTGTTATGTATAGACAATTGTCGATTTTCAATTTTAGTACATTTAATTCCATAAATATAGTTGATTGGTACGTTTATACTGTGTCAGTTATATATGAAATGTATTAATATAATTTGTATATATATCTTAAATGATATGATTTTTCTTCATTAAAAGAAAAGAAAATCATTTAAGTGGAAGATAGATGAAGCAAAATTGATTTTTCCTTCTTTAATTGATTCATGCAACATAATGCATTGAGTTCCTACTCCACTCACTAATTAGTATTTTTCTTACTAAAAAGGGGAATAATTAAAAATCCCGCTAATATTTCATGTTTTAATCCACTCATCTCCCTGGATAAAATTCTGCAGAGAATACGTATTAACATGCTCGGGTGGGATCCTGCTGCTCCATTTCACTCTCTGGGACAAACCAGAACCCGCGCCGGAATTCCCGAATTCTCCATAGAAAAGGGTTTTCAAAGCGAAATCCCCATCCCAAGGCATCCACCCTTGCGGTGCAACAAGAGCTTCCATACTCGAGTTTATGAAAACCGTCCTCGAGTACTCCTTCCACGGCCTCCCCAAGTAGTTCTTGTGCACCTGCGGCTTGCTCCGATACAACTTCATGTATTCTTCCGTGCCATTGATCAAGCAGTTTTCAAATACAAAGCCCGTTGACTGCCCGGGGTCTGTTCTTCCATGGGCTGTGACTGCATTGTTTTCGCCCTTCTCGGGTTCGAGCTGTCTAGGACGAACAAGGATGGTGCAGTCCTGGAAGATGGAGGCAGAGTTTCCGAAGATGAAATCCACATTGCCTTGGATGGTGCACGACTTGTAGAATTGGCGGTTGGCATGAGCATAGAGAGTGTCCTGATTGCCTATGAATTCGCAGTTTTCGATTACGGAGAGGTCGCTGTCTGATCTGAAAGCAACCGCTTGGTGGGCGTCGGGACCTGCTGTGTTCTGGACTGTGAGACCACTCGCCATGAACCCATCACCACTAACTCCTGTGATACATATAAGATTGACAAACAATCAGCAATTACAGCACCCATCCTCATCCCCAACCTCAACTTCTGAGATTACGTGGGTGCGGGGTCACACCATAAGGGAGAGCTTGGTACGTAGACGGGACGAAATAGAGGTTCCGTGCTATATTTGGTATGCTATGTTTGGGACAAAACGAAATTGGACGAGCGTGTTCAGACCAACTGTGCTCTGTCCCGTATCAAACGCGCCTAAAAGTATGATCCACCATGCATTTTTTTCACCAACCAAATGTGACGTCATATTACAAAAATCTTAAAAAACTAAATACACACGGACGGCGGATAAAAAACATTAAAAAGAAAACTAAAAAACCAAAAAGTGACGCGTAGTAAACGTACCGACGGTGGCAGTGTTGTAGGTGGATATTCCGGGCTGGCCCACATTCAACGAACCGGTAATTACCGTTTTGCCCATCCCGTCACCCAAGAATACCACGTTCCGCTTCTCTAGCGGCACCCCCACGGTCTCCTCGTAAACCCCAGCCTTTATCCCAATCACGAACCTCTTATCTCCCGCGTTATCCGGCGCGGCGTTCACAGCCTCCTGCACCGTCTTGTAATCACACGAATTCCCCTTGCACACCGTCACGTCCGCCTTTAAACCCGACGGAATCCCGCCCCGAAATCCCTGGTCGGACCCTCCGCCCAGGACCCGCTCCCAGAACCCGTCCCGCTCGGTTTTCGGCGGCCCCCACTTCATAGTGTCATTTCCGAAGTTGTCGTACGACCAAATCATGCCGAGCGCGTTGCTGGATTTTCCGATCAGCGAGTCGAGAAACGACATCGTCTTGTTGACCATCTGGGTGTCGTTTGCGTACTTGAGAGCCGACCAGCAGTCGTATTGGTAGAGCAACGCTGCACTCATGGAGGCACGTGCGTTTTTAACGCGACCACTTGACAATCCACCGGTGGTGAGAGAAATTCGGTACCGGGAGTTGGCGAGGACGTCGAGGCAGTTTTTCGCGGCGGTGGTGCGGTTTATGTTCCCCGCGGACGAGTCCAGGATAGTGTGGACCATGCCCTGCGCGGTCTTGAGGCCGTCATCAGAGACCTTGACGGCGAAATGAATAGTCTCGAGAGGGGTGGCGTTTGGGTGAGTGACGAGCTTGCTGAGGGAGGCTTGGCACGCGTCGGGGAAGCGTGTGGCCTTGCAGGCTAGCTGGATCTGGGGTTGGGGGGAGATGGAGTGGTGGCGTGAGGCGGAGGAGAGGGAGAGGAAGAGAGTGAGGGAGAGGAGAGAGAGGAAGAGAAGGGAGGCCATGAAGGCGAGGATTAGGGATTTGGGTTTGGAGGAGCAGCAAGGCGGTGGGTTTATAACAAATTTGGTGGGTTTTCTGTGGAAATTGGAGGTGATTGAATCATTTGGGTGCGGAATCAATGGGTCGTATTTGGAATTTAGGAAAGTGGTCGGGATTTGATTTTCCAGAAGATGGAGAAGTAAACGATGAAAGTCGTGGGCGGGTGAGAGCAAGTGCAACAGTTTGAAAAAGACAAGGACAAACGACCAGTAATCAAACCCCAAGAAACACTCTTGTTCTACTGCTCACCGAACCTACCCAATTTGCTGACCTCCCACCACCAAATTTCCTCCCACCACTCTCGACTCTCTCGTCAATCACGACCTGCAGGGGACCAAGACCTTCGCGATCCGCGCCCGAGATACCGACTCCAGCGGAGAGCAGTTGGCCACTGATTTAATTTCTCGTCGCGGGGCCTACGTGTGCTCGCTGATGTCACGCTGACGTCGCTCCATGCGGGGGGCGTCCTCATGGATTCACAGATTTTTACTGTTTGTTTGGATGGATTGGAAAATTTGGGGTGGAGAATTATTGATGGTGAGATGTGCGAGGTGGTGGTTTGAGTTTCAGTGTAAAGCCTTGTCTATCTTTAAAAGTCAAGGGGAAAAACGACAGAGAGAGAGATATGTCTCATTCCGAACGCAAACATTGATTTTTCTACCTCGGTCTATCCGTTAATCGATGAACGTGTCAAATTCAGCCGGCTACGCGGCTATAAGTTGTATAAACACAAGAAGTAGATTATGTGTTATAGAGCATAAAGTAAACAAGGTATAATGTTTATAATGTTCAACAAGTGTGTCAACATTCTCTCGAGACAACAGTAATACTTTTTTTTATTATTTAAAATAATAAGATTACAAAAATAATTTTACTATTTTTCTCTCAATCTCTCTAATGTAGCTCACTGGCATTTTCTCATGCATGTTTCTTCTTTCTTTTCCTCTTTTCTTTCATTTCCTCCGTATGTTTGTCATAAATTGCATATGCTCTTTATATAGAACACATACCATGAAAACGTCCAATATTGAATGTTGAAATTATGTACACCCAAATGGTAAATACCAAACCTCTTTAACTTTCATTCTTCGATTTCACATGCTTGTTTATGTCAGCATTCACACCTCCATTTCCATTTACAACAGAAGGCAATATATAAAACTTTCATCCACGTGGCAGCCCATGTAGGAGGAGGATGGAGTAGAGGATGTAGGTTTTATTTCAAAAACCCATAAGACATATTTTGATTTCAAATATTGTAGTCTAGCTCCATGACATAAAAAACGCGTCATTTACCCACATTGCAAGACGTTGAATGGAAACACAACCACCACGCAACCGATATGCGACTCTTAAAATTACTTGCGGACAAAGTTTGACTTGATTTTGCTTACAATACGCCTCAATTATGCCAATATGAGTTTCTGACTTGGTCAAACTTTAATAACTTTTAAAAGAAAATTCAAACGGGCAAGGAGAAAAGGAAAAGGAAGAGAAGACATACAACAACATATATACTCTTATAACCCTAACTTCCCTTCCATCTTATTTACATTGCAAGATTTGTAGAATACAAGAGCAATTGTCCGTTCACGACCTAGGACAAGAAACAGTCATTTTCCCCATACGAATTGAAATATATTTTTACTAGCACCTGCATTGACAACGTTGTTACTTTGCGTTTTAAGCATCTTCTCTTGTGCATCGACGTCGCCTTCCTATTTACAATTTACAAATAAATGAATAAATGAAGAAATTTGAGTGAATTAAAAATGTTAGAACAAGGTTAAACAAGTAAACAAACAGATCAATGCTATTAGGTAATGTAATCTGACCAAACAGAAATAGAATTAAGAAAATAAAACAAAGTATTTCTGTTTCCACCTTGAATCCCTCCGTCCCATGCGGTCATGACCCAGCAAGCGTTAAACTCTCTTATTTTTAACTAGATTACAAGAAATCTTAAAAGATTGCAAATTAATGAACGTAAAGTAGAAAATGTTTTAGGGAGGAAAATGTAAGGAGCAGAAAAAGGGTTGCACACAGAAGCACCAAAGGTGGCTATTGCATTTCAAATTCCAAACAAGGGAGTGAGGACTTACAAGTCGAGAGTAGGCACGGGCAAGAGATAAAAGCGTGGGGTACAAATCCAGAACAGCTATGGCAACTTCCTCGGTTACCTGGGGTACCTGCATTTATAATTCAAGATGAATGTAGACGTTGTTCAACCCACTGTCACTAGAACTGCCCTAGTTCTCCAAACCAAGCAATTACACCAAACCGTATCATAAAATTTGGTTCTAAATAGCTCTGAGTCTGGAGTAATTTACCGAATTCTTTATCAAACAATTCCAGACAGTCACTGATTTTAATGGAGTTTAGATGCTCAAAAAGTAAGTACAACGATACCATAGACCAAGGACAAATCCAGAGGAATCCAACACAGGACATACCTTGGTAGACTAGAAATGCACCTTTTAGTTTATTTCTCTTTCTAGAAGTTGACAGTATATATTAGATATACATGTAAAAAGGAAAAAGCCGAACCCACAGAATTTAATTTCTTTCCATTTGACTATCCATAAATGAACCTATACATTGTTACATTAAGGGATCAGAGCCAACCAAGACATCGTTAAGTTAACTGCCAAATAAGAGGTGATATTCCTTTCTCTCAGAAACAGTTCATACCTGCATGAGCTGAATGGCAAATATGTCACTAACTGTCATTTTATCCAGGTCTTGGCACCTTTTGATAAACTCATCAAAAGAAGGGCAAACCCCAGCATTCATACTTTGTTCCTCCAAATACTCTGATTTGTAATACTGAGTTATCGCTTGAGTAAGATGAACATACTTCTTCAGTGTATCAGCCAAGCCACTGGTTCTTTGAACATCGAATCCCTCCAAAATTTCAGTTGTGAAACAGCTGTACGAAATGAGAACTATAACTGTTGAAGATGGATTCCAAATGATAATTGTTTCTTTTGCAATCATTAGGACATAAATAGAAGAATTATTATATGATTTACTTTCAGTCACTCACACAAAGGGTTTTGAGAAGTGCAAAATCATCATGGGTACCTAAAAACTGGACTGGCAAATTGAGAACATGACCCAAAAAATAGGATTATAGGATCCTCAGACGTGTATTAAAATTTAAAACTAATATCTCTTATCTCTTTAGTGTTTCTTAACATGCTAACTAAAAGTATATACTACAGAACCTTTAATCGAAACCAGAGATAGTAAGAATATGCCATCTTTTTCTAGTTTATCCTTCAAAATTAACCCTACTTCAATGACCATAATTATTATACGAAAGACAACTCAGAATACAGGTTTGGAGGGACTAGATTTCCTGTTTGATAATACAGATATATAAGGCAGCAAGGAGGTTTGATATTGGCCATTCTTTCGGAAGACTATTTGAAGTGCACTGGCTAGAGATTACGGTTTCAAAAGTGCAGAAACTAGGGTTTGAATTAGGGGCTTACTTGATATGGAAGAATTAATTTGAGCCTTTAAAAGGGCTGTGAACAGTACCCAAGAGAATATTTTGGCTGGGTTGTGGAATTGGAAAACGAGTACTACACTGATGTAGGACATACAGAAACAGAAGGTAAAGGAAAATTCATCACCATTCAATTGATCACTGTTATACAAATGAGAGGTTTACTTCTTAGTTTAAAAATGATTTTCTTTAAATGGAATAGTCAAGGAAGAAACGTGGCCATTAGGAATATTCACAAAAATGCTTACGCTGTTTTAATGCTTTCCGCTGCTTCAGAACAATTTGGATCACCTTCCACAAGATATATCAGCTTCTTAAGACCACATCTCTGCCACATGCAATTGAAGGAGCAAACATGTCAGAATAAACATGAAATAATATACTTCACAGTGAACCCACCGTTCTCAGGAAAGGTAAACAATCCCTTTAGAAGCAAACAAATCTCTCTAGTAGACAGTGAGAGACAATAGAACCAAACATGAAGCGCCACAAGCAAATCAATGACAGACTAATACAAATCAGCCTTTGTACGTTCTCATTAGTTTGTGAATCATACCTTACATAAACGCAAGGTCAGGATCTATTAGATCCCCATTCAAGTGCTTCAAACCAAGGGTGAGGGCTTATATATTATAATCCAAATATTTAAAATTATGGTGTAATAATTTGGGCCATGTAAATCCTCTCTATCGTGATACTCTATAAAGGAACAAACCTCCATGTAGTCATAAAAAAAATATGGTCCTAACTTGGGCCAGTTATATGTAAGAATAAACTCCATATTGTAATAAAGTGAGTTTTTCTAGGTCCTGTCTTAAGAAACTTGCCTCCACATAGTAATAATTGTCAATGTCAAAAAATATGCTATATTTTTACAATTAAAAATTTAAGATGAAATAAAATATTTTGGAGATTAGGTGTCTTTCTTTTTCTAGTGCTTCATCTTGGAGATTCGTAAGCTTCATCTTGGAAATTCGTATGCTTTACTACTAATGTGGTTCTTTGTATCCATTCAACATTCATTAAGGATAACTAAGTCAAAAAATAATTTTTTTTGAACCTCTATTAAGTAATAACCTCCCTAAAGTTATAAAATTGGTTTGGTCCCAACATTATGACTATATAGAGGTTTCACTGTAAAAGCATGTTTTCCTTTAGTATCTGAAGTATAATGCAAAACAAGGTATTAATATCACTACAACAAAGTCAGGAAAACCATAATTCAGCAAACATGAAAACTCAATCTCAACAAATTTACTCTGCCAAGTAACTAAATAAATCAGAAAATTCCGCATTCATAAGCACTGCTAAATCAAATAGTACTCCTTGTTAGGGGTGGGGGGAATTTGGTATGGCCCACCCCCACCACTCAACTGCCGATAGAACCGCCACCACCATCGGTTACGGTGCTGTTCGGTTATGCCAGAAAACAGGTGTGACAGCCTAAATGACCCAACCTGGTCAGTGTCAGTGAGTCTCGAATGAGGACTGTGGGGAGTGGCAATAAATTCATATGTAAAATGAAACCGCTGTTTCACTAAGCTATTAAACACAACGTATGAAGTCCATAACAAACACTACCCAAGAGAATGCTAATTTATTCTTGCTCAAAACTCCCAATAGTTTTCTCCAAACTAGAGAATGCTTCAATCATTTACTTTGTTTCTTCAAACAAGTTTTTGATGCATACAAACTTTTGATTTATTTACTTTCAATAATAAATAAATAAACGTTTATTGCCAATACCTACCAAAAAACACTGTCAATTTAGATTGGGAAAATAAGCATTAAGAGGTGCAGTATGCACCCAATGCCACAATCACAAGTGCATCTGGCCTAAAACTGCAGCCACCAAATTCCCCGCCTGGGTAATGCATTTTATAGGAAATACATGATTTCCTTTATCAAATTGTTCATCCTAGATACTTAAGCAATGAAATGAGCACAGACAAAATGTTTTAAACATTAAATCCTCAAAAGGGACAATCATGTGATGTTCAATTTATAATATCCATAGTTAAGGGAGGAAAGAGAATAAGAACAACAACTGATAGGAATATGTTTCAGATTTTTTCTTAGGTATTCTCCTTTTCATGCTGTAACATTTAAGGTTTGTAATTCAACATTTTCCAATTAAATGCAGTGAAAGCAGATATTAAAAGGTAAAGATATATTATTAGGAGAAGCCCAAGTTTCCACAATGAAATAGCTTGATACTAAGCATGTAAAGGAGCAGCTTAGTTTATGCTGAAACAATTGTAAAACAGTAGTATCAACATATTATAGCAAATTTTTGTATAGTTAATAAAGATAAACCCATGAGTCTTAAGAATCAATACCAAAAGCCTCAGTTTTTGGTCCCTGTAACGGTTATCTCTGATTGAACAGCGCAAATCATCAACTTTCTTCCTCTCAACTATAAAATCAAGCACGTATTCGCTATGAAGATGTTTATGGCGAGCTATCCAGATTCCATCTCCAACTGGTAACCTTCTAACCTGTAGAAGAGTCAGATTGTTAAATACAGTTTCCACAGCTAGAAGAAAATATATTGCAACAAGAACTAATATAAGGAGTTATCTTTCACTACTACAACCCACAATTATTTACATAGTAAAATAATGGCTGGAAATTTTTCTATTATATTCCAGAAGTGTACAAATGGCGAAATTCTAGGGGACCATATACCACTCAAAAATGCTGGCTGGTAGTACCTACAATATAATTTCTCTTTATGAATTTATCAAAAATAGTCTTACGATGCCATTTATGTCAATCGCAACAACTTGATACTTGAAATAGTAAACACATGAGGAACACTACAACAGACCCAAAATATTTGTAACAACAAGAATGGCATGGCCAAATAATTATTAAGAAAATTCTTAGAATCATAACTGAAGTTTATGAGTAACATACTCAAATTCAGAAATTGGACTTTGGATTTCGCCGGTGGAGACATAACAAAAGGTAAAAACAACAAGTAGAACAGATTAGAAGATGCGAAATAATGTGCTTGATTTTATCTCACTGTCAACAAAAGTAACAAGAGAACCAACAACAACAACAACAAAGCCTTTTCCTACTAAGTGGAGTCGGCTATATGAATTCTAGAACGCCATTGTGCTCGGTCCTGTGTCACTTCTTCCGTTAGATCCAAGTACTCTAAGTCTTTTCTTAGAGTCTCTTCCAAAGTCTTCCAAAGTCTTCCTTGGTCTTCCTCTACTCCTTCGGCCCTGAGCCTCTGTCCCGTAATCGCATATTCTAACCGGAGCATCAGTAGGCCTTCGTTTCACATGTCCAAACCACCGTAACCAATTTTCTCTCATCTTTCCTTCAATTTTGGCTACTCCTACTTTACCTCGGATATCCTCATTCCTAATCTTATCCTTTCTCGTGAGCCCACACATCCAACGAAGCATTCTCATCTCCGCTACGCCCATTTTATGTACATGTTGATGCTTCACCGCCCAACATTCCGTGCCATAAAGCATTGCCGGCCTTATTGCCGTCCTATAAAATTTTCCCTTGAGCTTCAGGGGCATACGACGGTCACACAACATGTCGGATGCACTCTTCCACTTCATCCATCCCGCTTGTATTCTATGGTTGAGGTCTTCATCCAACTCTCTGTTCTTTTGCAAGGTAGATCCTAGGTAGCTAAAGCGGACGCTCTTTGGCACTTCTTGATCTTCAATCCTCACTCCTAACTCATTTGAGCCTCCGTTTGCATTGAACTTGCACTCCATATACTCTGTCTTTGACCGACTTAGGCGAAGACCTTTGGATTCCAACACTTCTCTCCAAAGGTTAAGCTTCGCATTTACTCCTTCCTGAGTTTCATCTATCAACACTATATCGTCTACGAAAAGCATACACCAAGGAATATCATCTTGTATATGTCCCATTAACTCATCCATTACCAATGCAAATAGGTAAGGACTTAAGATGAGCCTTGATGTAACCTTAAAGTTATGGGGAAGCTTTCGGTTTGTCCTTCGTGAGTTCTTACGGCAGTCCTTGCTCCATCATACATATCCTTTATGGCTTGGATATATGCTACTCGTACTCTTTTCTTGTGAGTTCTTACGGCAGTCCTTGCTCCATTATACATATCCTTTATAGCTTGGATATATGCTACTCGTACTCCTTTCTTCTCTAAAATCCTGCAAAGAATGTCTCTGAGGACCCTATCATACGCCTTTTCCAAATCTATAAAGACCATGTGCAAATCCTTTTTCATATCTCTATATCTTTCCATCGATTTTCGTAAGAGATAGATTGCCTAAAAGTAACAAGAGAACCATGTAAAAATATTTTCAAAGCAGCAACAAATAGGGCAGTTGAGTCCTATGCTAGCTACTTAAACTACTAAGTTAGTCCCAGTACGGTGAAAGTGAAACTGATGAGCTTATGCCGTACTTAACCAAGGCTGAACAGACTAAATCAGTTGAGTGCTTCATAGAGTCATAGAGGAAAAACTGAAATCCCATGGTGGGTTTCTTGCTTTAATGAGCCCCAGTTGCAAGAATGTCTCAATTTATTTTCCATTGTATTTAAATGTTCCACCCGACTCAAACATGAAGCAGATGAATAACTATACAAATAAGGTAACAACAAGCAGTCTTAAAAGTCGACCTGTTTTAAAAAACCAATAATAAAGAAAATAAAATGATAACCAAGGCTACACGTTCTACTTCTAGTTAATGTACGAAACCGTTGGAAGAACTAGCATATAAAAGAGTGAGAAAACTGACCTCTATTTTGATTTTGAATTGAGTGCGAACATTCTCAATAATTCTTCCAGGCCGCGATCTAGACACAATATATACCAAATCAGTCACAATTCTAAAAACACTAGCAGAACAATGGACAAATAATAGGAAGGAACACTACCATTGAACATAGTAAAATAACAAGAAAAATAAATAAAAATAGAAAACTGGTAATACTTGCCATATTAACAATTACTTGGTTGAATCAATTTTTCATCCATTTGGTGTTTTGTTTTCCCTTTATTTGTTGTTCAGATATGGGGATATGGATACAAGGTGAAAATGGGGAAATAAATAATTAGGCAGCGCACTTTCTGTGACAAGGAGGGGGGCAAGGATGGGGGTAAGTAGTAGTGGTGAAGGTGGGGATGAAGATGGACAACTAGCTCCTGCATTATTGTCAACCCTACACAAGAAATATGGATAGTGACTAGTGATGAGATCTAAAGAGAGCATGTATGCAAGGACCATTCATGTTGCTGACTATTTTCAACCCCAAAACTCTGTTCTTGTCAAGAAAGAACAAAAAGTACCATTGGCTAGCTTCATCATAAAAAGAAACAGCAGAAGAAAAATATATAATAAGCTACTGACCCCCTGGTGGCAAATTGCTCTCGATCATCCAAAACCAAGATTACTTCATATGCATCTTCAAATCTCTCCCCAAAGCTTAGAGGTGGCAACGAGAAAACATTCCGACTTGCTTCAAAACCATCCAAAGTAGACTTTGGCACAGGATAACTCTAAAAACCAAGAAGTCAATTAGCAACATATTAACAGTATATCAGCTGTACTCAACAATACTGGAAAAAAGGTGACTTTCAAATCTAAGAAAAAAGTGCTATAAGTATCCACTACAGTCTTGCAAATATATAACCAGAAGTTAACTTGTGACTCCTAAATTATGGTTGTTGTAAAACTCTGTATAGGCGCTATTTTGACACTTCCAATCTAACATGATACGTTAAAAAGGCAACTGTTCAAGTAAATATTTAGAAGCTAGTAAGACATATACCTTCCCGATGTATTCCTCTGGAATATCAAGCGAATTCTTCTTCCTACTCACATTAGTTGATAACAATATGACCTCTTCCCCAGAGTCAGAATGATCAAGCTCCTGATGTGAAGTAGTATCCACATCCAGAACAGAAAGCCCTTTGGCATTAGCAGTTTTTCTGACAGGACCTGCCATACCAGACCTGGTTAGACATTCACGTGCAGCTTCTTGACCTTCTTCAGTAAGCATGTACCTACATTTGCAACATGCATTACACATCTGCTGTTACAAAATCAATCCAAGTGTAACTCAACAACTTGTAAATTTATAAGAATTGACTGCCATAATACATATGATTTTTCAGCATTTGCTTCAGGCAAGTACTAGCTCATCTCAAAACTAACCATAAAAAACAAGGTTCACAGCTCATATATTTTGCTTAAGGTTGTAATCAACTTAAATGTCATTTACCTAGAATGTAAACATTTACCCATGTTCCTGTTCATAAACCATTCTTCTATAAAGAACAAAGGTTCTATGAATTCCACGTCAAAGTAGATCTTTCGTACTGTATAATTTGTAAATGATGATTGTTTTATAAATAGTTCATTTTCAGTTTTCACAAAACCAGTGTGGCTTATTTTACCATTCAAATTAACAAGTTCAGAGGCAGAAAAACAATACATAATAAATATATAAATCCTCGGTAGCACAAAAACATGAGAAGCAAATGCAGAAACAAAAGCCATACCTTGCCGGGCAGCTTGATTTTGTAACTAGCCCCTTGGTTACCAATGTCTTCATGCAGGACCATCCACTATACCATTCCCTTCCAGAACCCGCAAAGCGTCCTGGACCTCCCGGTTTTCCCTTTCCCATCTCTGGCCTAATAACACACAACCCATGTCTCAAAACATCACAAACATCCCAAAATTAAACACAAATTACAAACAAAAAATAATTTAACTGCCAAATTAACATACATAATAGGCACACGAGAAAGTCCACTCGCTTCAGCTGCATCGATAAGCTCCTGTTTACGCATAAATTCATTCCCATTTTCAAGTCCCCTGATAAAATCTAATCATTACTAACTCCTACTTCCAAAAATATGACAAAACAAATCAAAACAAAAAAAAAGTTAAATACAAGTCCAGATTACCGGTAAAGTGTGATTAACAATGCATACGCCACGGAATTCTTCTGCGGAACATATCGTCTGCTTCCTTTACTTCTCTTATCTAAAACACAAGGCAAATTGGGCAGTAAAACTGGTGAATTCAACACGGAGGTGGTAAAAACAGAGAACGTAAATCCAAAGAACGGTGAAAACTACCGGTTTTAGTCAAGTCTTCCGGTTCAGAGCTGCCGGAACGGGTGGTCGGAGAAAGCCCTTGCATGAAGCCACTCTCCTTCACTGCTTTTGGAAACGGAGTTCCGTTTGAGGGATGAAGGAGGTGGCTAGTGGAGGGAGGGAAGAATTAATGGGCCAGCAGAATCAAAATAGGCAGTCTGGGTGGGTCAGAGTAGATGTAGCGTAACGGGCCAAGTCTCTTTTTCTTTTGCAAACACTATATGCAATGCGGGCTTAATATGCAAAAACCTCTTGTCGAGGGTTTGGAGGGTGTTAAAAATCTAAATGACGGTATAACCATGGTTCAAGTGTAGAAGATGTAATCACAAGTGTTTATCTATTCTTTTCATATTTTTCACACATTTTACACTAATTATTGTGAAATTTTTTTATTTTGAACTCCCCTATGTAGGGTATTAAAAATCCAAACGAGATGTACCCATCATCAAAGCATAGAGGATGCGATCACGAGCGTTTGCATATTTTTTTTTCTTCACATTTCAACACTTGTAAATTAATTATTATGAATTTTAATGTGCTTTGGAATTTTTTTAACCTCACTTATGTGAGATTAAGTATTGGTTTGGTACTGATGTGCTTTTATAAAAAGTGGATATCAAAAAAAGCTAATCTCAAAAAGGTGTTTGGTAAACACTTAAAAACAACTTATTTTCACAGTTTTGGGTAAAAAAAAAGCTGAAAACGTGAAACGGCAAAAAGGAGCTTATTCTCACAGCACAGCTGTTGACCCTAAAAACTACAAAGCCTACGTGGCGCGCAGGCCGAGTAATCTAAAAGCTAACTACGTCCTTCGGTGAATGCGGGCGTGCCAACTCGTCGGCCGAGCTCGGCCGAGGAGTAAATTTGTTGATGTCGCGTTGGGTCGCGCTACTGACTTCTGCGTCTTGCGATTACGGCCGAGAAAGGAACACGTCTCGGCCTCCTGGATTCTCAAACCTGAAGACAAGGTTACTATTATCACGAAGCTCACAAATCGAATTCGGCTTTCAATGTGCCGAATGTAATAACTGTAACACCTCACTTCGTCGAGAAGACTAATGAGATGACCTCGACCAAAAAAGATTTAGAAACCCTTCTCGACCGAGACTTGGATAGACAATTGACCGTGCCCGCTGCAGTGCTGTTGATGCCAACGGAAGGTACTGCGAGTTCGGCCAATCCTACGGTGACAGAGCTATCTATGCCGACTTAAGATATCACCGGTTGCTTTCACAGTGCTGTTGATGCCAACGGAAGATGCGTCAGCGAAAAAGAAAAAGAAAAAGTTCTCAAGTTGTTGAGGATTTGCGCAGGGCAATTTTGTATTGATTTTGTGGGGCCAATAACGTTGCACATCCTCATGTATTTATAGCGTTGGATATCTGCTTGGCACGGCCTGATGGCGCTTGCAGAGTCCAACTATAACTCAAACTGATCTGCGGCATTGGCTTCACGCCTATCTTCAAAATGTTGACTTTTCAAATCTTTAAAAAAAAACCTAAGCCATCACCCATCCAAAAAAGCCTATCCGTCTGACAACTCATCAAACATCCTAACCTACTTAGGTTTTTTTAATTATTTTATTCACCAATATCCAAAAACTCTTATTTTTCTTTTAGGTGATTATCAAATCCCACGTTGATGCAATTAGATTCTTGGCAGGATTCATGCATGCAAACCAACCCTCTGCCATTCCTGATCTTATCCGTAAGATGACGCCATCATGACCATTTACCAGCCACTCCACGCTATAAGTCCCAACTCGTACTGTGCTGTTCTACTCCAAGATAAATATAAAAATATAATTATGATAAAAATCATAATATTATCCTTTAACAAAAATATCTTCATTTTTCCATCCGACGGTCGAGAACTATGCTTACTCAACGGCCTTGATTACACGGGCCGATTGTGTAAATTTGGGTCCAAACATTGCCCCCCAATTTCCTTGAACTTCGGCTCGTAAGCCGAATATTTAAGGAAATTAATTGTTCGTAGCCATTATTCTATATGCAAGGCTCAGCAATGACTAATTCTTGGTAGCTCGGTTGATTACTCGGCCTGATCCCTGATAGCTCAGCTGTATGCACCAAGTCTGATCATCCAATAATACTGATTTACCAGTAATAATACCAATGACTGACCACCTCCGAGTGACCGAGAAAAACATATGGCCGAGAACTATAGGGGAAACCACCGCCGAATAAAAACTTATTCGGCAAAAATGCTGTGCTGAATTCCTTCAGTTGAATATCACTCATCTATCATGACCAAGAAAAATCATGAAACCTCGACCCCACATGGCCATTGAAAGTCAGACCCACTCCTTCGACCAAGATTTGACGTCCACCGATTCTCTAATGCCTTCATTCAAAACAACCCCCCAATATATATATACATATATAGTTGTGGCCGAGAATCCCCCATTTTCTTTATATATATATATATATATATATACGTATATATATATATATACATATATATATATATATACATATATATTTGGTTTTGGCCTAAGCATATATATGCAGCTTTGGCCGAGGCTTATATATGCCGAGGCCGAGGCTTTTGTAAGGTGGTCGAGAGTTCGGCCAAACTTTTTATACTCCTCAGCCAACTAATTTTTTACTCGGCCAACTAATTTTCATTTTCCTCGGCCAATTGATACATACATATTTGGATTGCCGCACTGTTGTTGCCCCCCTTATTTTCTTATGCATCGGCTTAATTAGCCAGATGATTAAGAAAACAATTTATTTATTTATTTTTCTCAATGGAAATAAAAGTGGCCGGACCATAGTCAGGAGGAGGCCAACGATGTTTTATTCCAAGCCGAGATCTTGTAATAACAAAATCTGCAAATTGATTTCGCTCTAGGCCGAATGACGAATTTCCTCCAAATATTTCTGACTTGGTGAAATATTTTTCATTTTCGGCCGCCGAATGGGTGGAACAATTATTGTGCCCCCTAGACATAATTTCAGCTTTTAATTCAAATAACTTAGCCGAACAGGATTTCTCCATATCATCTTTATCACCAATAATCATATCAATCGGAGTAGTCTCGGCGTCTAAGACCATGTCTCCAATTACCATATCAATCGATGTGGTTTTATGGTCTGAAGCCGTGTATTGGTCTTGTTCGTCATTGGAGCACTCCTCTGACGAATCATTTTCTGACTCAATTTGTGGCTCAAAAATTTGAACTTTTTCTTCTAGGCCTACCACACTTTTAGTGTCGACCGAAAAAATAGGTGGCCTTTGTTCTTCTTCGGCCGTCTCGACAATTTTCTTAGGCCGAATGTTGATTGTGGCCGGAGTGGAAATTTGCCCCCCGGCCTCTTGCTTTTTAGGAATTCTTCTCAATCTTTCAAGGAGTTGTTTTTGCTCCTTTAATAGGCGATAACACTCATCCCTTGAAGCCGGATCGAGATAGATCATGTGAACTTCGTAGTTTTAGCACTGGGTCCCACTGGGCGTGCCAAAATGTTGACCCTAAAAACTACAAAGCCTACGTGGCGCGCAGGCCGAGTAATCTAAAAGCTAACTACGTCCTTCGGTGAATGCGGGCGTGCCAACTCGTCGGCCGAGCTCGGCCGAGGAGTAAATTTGTTGATGTCGCGTTGGGTCGCGCTACTGACTTCTGCGTCTTGCGATTGCGGCCGAGAAAGGAACACGTCTCGGCCTCATGGATTCTCAAACCTGAAGACAAGGTTACTATTATCACGAAGCTCACAAATCGAATTCGGCTTTCAATGTGCCGAATGTAATAACTGTAACACCCCACTTCGTCGAGAAGACTAATGAGATGACCTCGACCAAAAAAGATTTAGAAACCCTTCTCGACCGAGACTTGGATAGACAATTGACCGTGCCCGCTGCAGTGCTGTTGATGCCAACGGAAGGTACTGCGAGTTCGGCCAATCCTACGGTGACAGAGCTATCTATGCCGACTTAAGATATCACCGGTTGCTTTCACAGTGCTGTTGATGCCAACGGAAGATGCGTCAGCGAAAAAGAAAAAGAAAAAGTTCTCAAGTTGTTGAGGATTTGCGCAGGGCAATTTTGTATTGATTTTGTGGGGCCAATAACGTTGCACATCCTCATGTATTTATAGCGTTGGATATCTGCTTGGCACGGCCTGATGGCGCTTGCAGAGTCCAACTATAACTCAAACTGATCTGCGGCATTGGCTTCACGCCTATCTTCAAAATGTTGACTTTTCAAATCTTAAAAAAAAAACCTAAGCCATCACCCATCCAAAAAAGCCTATCCGTCTGACAACTCATCAAACATCCTAACCTACTTAGGTTTTTTTAATTATTTTATTCACCAATATCCAAAAACTCTTATTTTTCTTTTAGGTGATTATCAAATCCCACGTTGATGCAATTAGATTCTTGGCAGGATTCATGCATGCAAACCAACCCTCTGCCATTCCTGATCTTATCCGTAAGATGACGCCATCATGACCATTTACCAGCCACTCCACGCTATAAGTCCCAACTCGTACTGTGCTGTTCTACTCCAAGATAAATATAAAAATATAATTATGATAAAAATCATAATATTATCCTTTAACAAAAATATCTTCATTTTTCCATCCGACGGTCGAGAACTATGCTTACTCAACGGCCTTGATTACACGGGCCGATTGTGTAAATTTGGGTCCAAACAACAGCAGAAGCAATTTTTTTTTTCAAAGCACAACAATACCAAACCAACCCTAAATACTATAACTATTGTAGCAAAGTATTTTAGCAGTTTAAAAGTATCAAACTAACTTTTTTCTTAGCGGATTGAAATGAATTTACTCGTGGGTAAACTTGTTATGTTTTTAACGTGTGATCTAATAACGACCCAATTAGTTAACGTGTCGATCCAAAATTTGTTATTTTCCTTGGGTCTTTCGGGCTTTCTCACTTAAGCTGTCAAGTACAACTTGGTTTACAATCCCAATAGATCAAAAGCCCAATAGACTTTTAAAGCCCAATACCACGTACGATAATTGATTAATTAATTTAATCAATATTAACATACTCAATCAACTACCCATAAATTATATAATTGGAATTACAATGCAATACGATCACGGTCTACATCAATACTCTTGATTCAAATTGTTTGATTGATAGTTTGTTTATGCCTACTATCTAATGTGATTTTATTATCAATACTAGCTGATGAGCACACACTCTGTGTCGTGAACAATTTTATTTTGTTTTTTGTTTTTTTATTAAGGAGTGTGATTAGTTTTTAAAATTCTAAAAAGAGTATGAAAAAATGTAAATATTGTGTATCAAAAGTGAGGGTAAAATAAGAAAAATAGGGATATGATTGTCATTTTGTCAAAAGGTACCAAATTACTATTTTACCCTCCTCATGTCAATATTTTGTATTCAAAAGTGAGGGCAAAATTGAAAAAAATAGGAAAAAAAAAGTTGACAAGAGCTTTTCTCTTAATAGAATAGTAGAATAGATAACTTGTGAATGTGTTATGAAATATACTTTCTAAATCATATTCCCATAAATGTGATATGAAACATACTTTTTAAAATTAAATTATGGTCGTACGATTTGAATCAAGGGTCAGAATAAACAGGTCCGCAGCTTCGGGACAGACAGGTCCGGAGAGGAACCGGATCCGAATGGAACAACCTGCTAGAGTCGCCAAGGAATCCCACTTCTAACGACGCCGCCGTTTCACACTCCGCCAATCATCTTGGCCACCAAAACTACACACAAACACGAATAAACAAAAATCTCAATTATTATTTTGAATATTGTAGAAAAAAAGAGGAAAAATCCCGTTTTCAAACCAATCCTCCATCTGCCAACCAAGACTTCCATATTTTGCAGGAATTAATGGAACGTGGAAAAAAACTTCAACCAGCTTAATCTCCATTGACTTCGGAAGAACAAACCCATCTCTCTCTCTCTAAAACCACTAGGCAGGCAGAGTGTCAGATCTGCAGCTGGGTTTCCTTTCATAGCTCCCTCAGATATCTCCCTCTGTTGATTGGTTTCCTTTCATAGCTCCCTCAGATATCTCCCTCTGCAAAATCAACAGGTACCCAATTCATTTTCTAATCATGATTATCTGCGTTTATTACCATTACGGGACGTTCCCAGGTTTTTAATTTTGTTTGTTTTCGGTTTCGGTAAAATATTTTAGAGTTGCTAAATTTGAACACCTGAGTCGGTTCGTTAGTTTTGTGGGCGGAATTGAATGGTTTTATTTGGGTTTGAGAATTTTGGGTGGAGAGTTAAGATTTAGCTTCAACACTGATCGTGGGTCACTGGGTTTCTGTTATTTTTTCTGTTTTAGGAGGGACCGTGATTCAGCTGAATTACCAAATGTGGACGAAAACCATCCTTTAATGGAAAAAGGAAATTGAAATCAAGACAAAGATTGGCTCTTTAATGGATTAATGATTTGGGTTTGAAGGGTATTTCTCACTAATTGAAGCTCTAGTTGTAATTAATTGCATTTGTAATATGTATTTTGGATAGTTGGGTTTTCGTGGTAAACGCCGTACGAACCTAATGTTTGTTGTTTTGATATTTCTTACAGTTTGATGACTTCTTTATAGCTTATTAATTGTAGTGGTGTATACAATAGTTTTCAAACCAAATTCGGGAATGGGATAATGAAATGGAGTAAAATGCAAGATTCACTTAGTTATAATGGGAACAATCAGTTACGTCAATATCGGAGGTTGTCTTGAAGAGAACCTTGAACTGCCAATGAGATGTCTTTGAGTAAAAGTGCATCTCAGCAGTTGACGGATCGTGGGACGCAGAATAGGAGCACTGATGTCTTCAACAGGTAATACCCAAAACCACCTTATTATAAATAGTATTTATTCACCAGGATTGTGTTTCTAGGTTGATTGATTCGGTATTTCTCTGTTTTTAATAGTTGAGCGTTGTTATAAATCCCTTTTGGTAAGGAAGGAAATAAATTGATGGAAACTTCTTTCGCACTTGTTAATTATTTCATGCTAGCCTAGAGCGCAAATGAGGTTGCGTAGCTCATGGACTTCATTTTTTCAATGATTTTACAACCTTACGGGCTAGAATTTAGTTATGCTCAATATGGTGGACATGAGAGTTTCTCCGGAGATTGCTGGGGAAAAGACTTTTGGTATTAAGAACAGTAGGAACCTTTTATGCTTTATCAACTGTTAAGATAACTTTATATTTGAAAATTGCAGCTTGAGTTGTGGTTTGTATGGTTCAGGATTTTTTTTTTTGGGGGGGGGGGTGGGGGACGTGGATTGTAGACTTAGTTATTGCTTTTCTAGTTAAGAAGTTTCTAGACAATGAAAATGGTAATAAAGAATGTAACCGACAAAACAGATATTGATTAAGAAGAACAGCGAGATTCTTATTTGGTCCATTAAAAGGGTTGAGAAAACGAAGCCTTGGAGTCACAGGACAGCCGTTTAGGATTAGAAGTCTTATCTGGATGATAAGTAATAAATATTTACAATATTCTTTTTAAGTTGAAAAAGAACTTAAATGAAGTTGAAAAGTCTCATCCGGTGCAAATAAGAATCTTATGAAAATTTTCAACTTCATATAAGTTCTTATGAAATTTTTCATAAGAACTTAAGAGCTTTTCTGCACATATAAGAACTTATATGTAGTTGATAAGTCTCATCCGATGCACTGTGCACAAAAGCAAGTTCTTATGAAATTTTTAATTATTTCCTTCATTGAGCATCAATACCATGAAATACAGATCCCCATTACGTACGTGATTTATAGTGGTTTGTGGTATCTTCCTGATGTGAAGCATCTTTTTCCCCCCTTCCATCTTTAGGCATGGCTCTGAAACACAGCTTGCTCCAAAGAATTTAAAAGATGACAATGGTGTCCATATCAAAGATCCAGAAGCTATGGTACTGGTACTTCATTAATCTACACTTAAAAAATGAAACTTTATTGATATTTTGACACTATGTAATTTAATGAACAGGAACTTTATTCCCGAGCCAGAGCTCAGGAAGAGGAGATCCAATTTCTTCGTGGGCAAGTTACTGTTGCTTGTGTGAAGGTATATCAGTTCATAGCTTGCCTTTTTTTTTTTCCCACAAATATTTGCTTTTTTTTTTTTTTTTAATTGGTGTTATTTTGCATACTCAAATGTGAGGATTAAGTGGTCTTCATTGTATCAGGAATTGCGCTTGCTGAATGAGAAGTATGCATTGGAGAGGAAATTTGCTGACTTACGGATGGTTTGTCCATCGCTTGAGAATTATTATGGTTTTTTCTTGGAATTCTGCTTTTTTAAAATTGAAGATACTTGTAGTCTTTGTTTGCAAGTTCTGAAGTATGAAATAATATTACCTCGTTTGATAGGCAATTGATGAGAAGCAGAACGAAGCCACTACTTCTGCGTTAAATGAGTTGGCTCGCAGAAAAGGAGATCTTGAAGAAAATCTTAAACTAACTCATGAATTGAAGGTAAAGTAATAATTGAAAATGTTACTAGCTATTTTAGATTATTATGGTAGTTTGTAATGGGAAATCCTATTCTTTGTTGTTTATAGAAAAAATAGCAACAATGATGCCCAAGATATCGTATTGGGAAAATGGGTTGCAATACCATTTGTTACAATTGTCTCTATTTCATGACAATAAAAGCTCTTTGACTGGGTTTCTCAGAAGACCTCCATGACAATACAAAATAGAAGTAACTTTTTGGCTTATATCCTGGAAAAGGAAAGCTTCTTTTTTTTTCTTCCAAAAACTCGTAAGGGTGTTGATGAAAATATAAAAGCTCAGAGGATATATCTGTTGTGTGGACATTTCCTAAAAATAAATGGGTGGAGGTTGAGTTTGAGCTCCAGCTGGTCGGTACATGGTATTATTTAACTGGTTAGAGAGTGAGAAAGAAATGATAGTTTGTGTATAATCTATCTGATGGATAAGATTAGATGCCATTTTTTACTCATTTATTTAACAAGCTTATTCTTCCCTGCTTGAAGTATGGTGTTCCATTGGTTCACAGAACTTACATAGAAAAGTGTAGGCGCTAGAGCTCTTTAATTATCATTTGAATTTTTAACCATATGGGCCGGGAAATTTTGGTCTTATTTGAAATTTCCCTAATTGGTTTGTTTGGTGCCTTGTGAGCTTTCACCACTTGTTTATTGTTTTAGAATGGATGTAAACGTGACCTTATGTCAGATTGTCAGTATAAAGTTTCCTAATGTGAGTCGACAGCAATTGTTTTCTAATCAGGATAAAGTTTATTACATGTCCAGAGTTTCTATATGTTTGCCTGAATAACTTTGGATATGTCATCTTTATTTGTTCCTTGCATTTCTTATGTCTGCTTTTAAAAACTGCCAGTTTTTATTTTTTATTTTATTATTTTCAATTTCTGTTACGGCTACTGATTGTTATGTATTTGTTAGGCTGCAGACGATGAGAAGTATATCTTCATGTCATCCATGCTAGGGTTATTGGGTGAATATGGGATTTGGCCCCATGTCATAAATGCGTCTGCCATATCGAACAGTTTAAAGGTAACAATCATATGCTACAAGAACAAGTGTCATGGGTGATGCCATATTCTGTTGTAACATCCTTTAAGGAGATATCTACATTTTATTGTTCTTATTTTACGCTATATATTTTGTTTTCCTATGTCCATGATAGTCTCACAGGTTTAACTTTTACAGAATACATACCAGTTTAGAATATATTATTCTTCAGTCTAAAAGTTTGTGGAAGGAACTTCCACTAAAAAAATATGTATATACTACTCTTGTCATTCTGCGGAATTGATAACTAAATGTATTGTGTCATAAAAAATTGGGGATAGTTTGTCTGGTGTACATAAAATATAGTGCATTCCATTAAGCTTATAGTAATAAGTAAGATAATCTTCCCTGAAATTGAGATGTCTCAGATGATTAAAAAGAAAAGATCAAGCCAATGAACATCCAATTAATGCTGAGTTAAGGTGACCTATTTGGCACACTGTTAATTGTTCAGAATAGACAAGTGGGATCAGATCTTATGTTAGATTTATAATGAAAAAAGCAGAGCAAAACAAAATTAGTTGATAGACAAGCGCAGAATCTTAGCGCAATAAATTTTGTCTTCTTTTAATTGATTTTTTGCTTTCTTGAATCTACAGCATCTACATGATCAATTGCAGTGGAAGATTAGAACTTCCCATGTAAGTAGCACTCTTGTGACTTCATGCTGTTGTCAGTGTTTATTCGTTGTTCATATACTGTAGAATGCATTGCTTACTCTTCCTTATGTATAGAAACTGATTATTAAACTTTGATGTCCTCATTAACTGTCACGAAGCCCATACTGAAAAAACAAAAAAAATAAAAAAATAAAAAAATTATGAGTAAAGGTTAAATTTTCTCAGATCATATGGCTTCTCGAGTCCGTTCCTCTTTGAAATACTAGAAATGATTAAGTTGGGAGCAGGACTGTGACTTACCTGCTAAAGGATTCATGCATTGGATAAGTAAGGAGGACAAACTTTGTGCTTGAAGGCATATTTTTGTACTGTCCTGAACCATGAATAATTCCTACTTATTATAGGCATCCCATTTCACCTTATTATTATATCAGAAACATGAGAATATGACAAACCTTGGAACGATGATAAAGTTACACAATCAGTCATACTAGTAATAGAATAGGTCAACGAGCACCTTAATCTGCAAATTAGTATTGTTCACCAACACCACATTGTATGGATCTCACTGGGGTTTTTCCTTCAGTTCGTACTTCATAAGGTTGACACTTGTGTGAAATTAAGTACCTTGTTTCCTGATTTTGGTGATACCTCTACTGTTTAATTTGATTTTTCACTATTCCCCAGTAATCAGCAAAAGCATCTTATCTTGACAAATGCAGTAAGGCATCTTCTTACTTTATGGCAGGATAAAATTAGACAATTAACCTCCGCAGTGGACAATCATGCTGAAAGTGAATCTCATGGTAAAGATAGCCATGGTTCTGCCATTTTGAATGGTCAATTTCCTGATAGATCCACAGTACTGATGGTATAAACCTACTCATACACTGTTTTTTTGGTCTATGAGCTTTGTCATGGATTGTTTTATTTTCTTGTTTACTGAAAACACCGTCTCTCTCTGTTTTTCCTAATGCAGGGACGGCAAGGCTTTGATCGTTATACTGATGAGCAACATTTGGAGCCAACTGACACATTGCCGAAATATGTGACTGACATCCATGGGATGAAAATGCTAGTAAATAATGAAATTCCGCCTGAGTTCACAACCAATGCAGAGAGGTTGGTGTTAATTATTCATTTTGGTTGCCTTGATCTTTTATTTTCCCACCATTAGCAAGCATATATGTGTTTGGAACAAAAAATCTTACTGATTGCATCAAAATTTTAACTTTTTATAAAGAGCTCTATATAGTTAAAGACCCTGGTATTATGCCGAACCATGTTTGATAATTGCATACAATTTCTTTATAGCAGTGAGGCCTTCTGTTGAAATTTCATATTTGCTCCGCACCTGTGTTTGTTATTTTGGTTACAGCATTTGTGGTCGGTACAATTGAATTCTAATTTAGTAATTGAAAATGATAATTCGTAAGTCATTGCCTAAAATCAATTACACTGCCAGACGACCTTGGCCACTACGCATGGTGCTATTTGAAATAAAACTGAATAATTTGGACACACATATTAATTTCTTTTGAGTAATTCTTATCAAGTTCTTGAAAGTTACAAGTAGTCGTAAATTGTTCCGTAATATAGTGTATTAGCGGCGTCTTATAGCTTCATATCAATGAAATTCGTCAATAAATTTGGATCGACTCTTACACTGAAGGAAGTTCATATATATAACTAAAATGCAAGGGGTTATTTAAAAAGTAACCATAACATTATAGAATAAGTTTCTACGCACCTGGGTTTAGATGAGGAGTTTTTTTTATGACTGCTCTTCCTTTTAACTGAGGCTGTGAATCATACAATTCTCAGGGATATGGCTGGATTTATTAATAGAGATGATGCAAATGTGAGAGGCGGGAGTATGAACAATGGCACCTCATTTTCTCCTTACACCACTCAAGATGAGATTGCTCCCTCTGTTTCTGAAGGTGATTGATTTTTTCTTTTTTATTAAAAAGGGATTCGGTTCCTTGCCCATTCATGAAATCTAATAAGTGTTATTTCATTTAGTGGGCCCTGGAATAGAGAATTTTCAGATTATTGGTGATGCTATTCCGGGAGGCAAACTTCTTGGCTGTGGATATCCAGTACGTGGGACCTCACTTTGTGTGTTTCAGGTGAAACTCCTTGAACATTCTTCACTCGTAAACTTCCATCTATTAAGCAGTTTGCATATGTTATGAGTTCCTTCCTTATACATCATCGTTGTTTGCATATCAGTGGGTTCGTCATCTTCAGGATGGAACTAGGGAGGTCATTGAAGGTAGACGTTTAAATGATTTTTTAGTTTTTGGTAGTTTTCTTGTGATTTGGGTCCTTTCAGTGTACTCGGTATCTACGTATGTATTGTTTTATTTTATTTTCCATTTTGGTTTTGTGTATTCTTCAATCAGGTGCCACAAATCCAGAATATATTGTCACTGCTGATGATGTTGATAAGATAATTGCTGTTGACTGCATACCGATGGATGAACAAGGCCGTCAGGTTTTCTGTTTACCTTTTATGTGCATAGTGTCATAAGTGATTCCATTCATTTTAAACTTTTCATTTATGACTATTTTGTTTCCTGATAAATTTGTTTTTCATTGTCAGGGGGAGCTAGTGAGGCATTTTGCTAATGATCAGAACAAAATTAGATGTGGTATGTGGATTTATGCTGTATTGATGCATTTGATGTAAACACTCTTAAGGCAACGCTTTATTTTATATTATTTTTATATTTAGGTTTTAATTCTAGTTGAAAATTCAAAGCAAATTTTTTACCAAGGCATGGAGTATTGTCATAAAATCGAAAATATTTGTGACCTAAACTAAACTAACCCAAGTAACTTAAGTGAAAAAATAATCGAAAATATCAACTACAGTACTTTTTAAGCTGAAATCTGATATTTTAAGTTAGTTTCTTGTTTTCCAGTTTTGATTTTGTCGCCAACTCTTCTCCTCCAACTCATTGGTTTTCTTGCCCCATCTGAGTTGTAATATTTGCATTGTTTTTTCACTGAGGTACTTTCTAGACCCAGAGATGCAAATGGAGATTGACACACATATTTCTAGAGGACAAGCCAATTTTAGTGTTCTACTACTGGTATGGTTATTGTTTTCATCAAGTTTATATTTTTATTCTCTTTCTTGAAGCATCACTTATTGATCAGTCACCATCTTTAGTGTAGATTGGTAAACCCATCCCCTGACAGTAATTTAAAATGCTAATTTATTGGAAATTTGTTGCTTGGTGAAATTTCAAATATAATGATTGAGGCTCTAGATTAGGAGGAAACTCCAGTCCAGGTATTTTCATTAATGATGTTTACCAATTGTGGCCATTGTTGTTTAAACGCATTGTTAAAGTTTTGTTCACATTTTTTTCCCTCCTCTTGCGTTACTACCCTGTATAACTTGTATGCATATGGAACTTAAGGCTCTAGATTGAATCACTTGTTGCATAATTAGTACGTATTACTTCGTACTTTTATTGGGACGGAAGAAAGGAAAATATTATGTTAAGCACCCAAATTGCATTATATGTATATTTTGCAAGTTCTATGCACAGATAAACTGCCATGATGACCTGAGTTTAGGGAAAATAGGTTCAAATATGTTATAAATGGGGCAATTATTTGAATTCAGAAAGTCATTTTCGTTGTTCAAATGTCTCAGAGCTTTCGTGTCTTTGGGACTTCTGATTCAAAGGATTTTGTACTTAATACTTTGTTCCTGGATTGTGGAGCAAGCTTGGGAACCTGTTCCATACTGGGGGGAATATGGCCTCATCTACTTATTAACAAACATTTACTAGCATATATGGTTACTTATCTTAGTAGTGTCTTGTTTCCAGGCTCTTCTTTTTTGGTTTTTTGTTTTTGTATTTTTGTTATGTAGGGCGAAGGACGTTGTCTGGTCAAAATGACATCAATTTAGCTATATGGTTTAGTCATCCCTTTGAACCTATCGCAACAGATTATTTTCCTTTCCATTATCTAATTCAGTTGGCTTGTATATAAACAATATTCAAAATCTGTTGCAGCCAACTTATGGCTTATGTGTCATGTGAAAAAACTTTTCCCATATACTTTTGCTGAAAAACAGATGGACTCTTCTGATGATTGGGAGCCAGCAACTCTGGTTCTGAGACGGTCAGGCTATCAAATCAGGATCAATAGCACAGACGCTGTTTTATTTGAAGAAAAGTTCTCGAAGGAGTTATCGGTACGTTCTTTACTTGGTGATACTTCATTTTTGAGTAATTAAGTTTTTATGTCATGAGATCCTCTTGAAGTTGCTTGTTTTGAGTATTGGCTGAGTTAACGGCATTATCCTAATGAATATAATTAGTAGTATACAATGGTATCAAGTAAAGTTGTATCAAGTGGGTCTAGGAAAGGTTGTTGATCAAACTTTATGTTCTCACACTTTCTCACAATGAGTGAAAATTCCTTATGAAAATACGTATTCCTCAGAGAAGTAAAAGCTAAAGCTAATATCCTTAAGCACATGATGGTAGTTATAGATTTCTCCACTAATCAAAACAATATATAAAATGTATCGTTGGATATTTGTATTTTCCAAGTATACTCAAACATTCTATAATTTTCTGGTTGCAGATCAAAGTTCCTTGTGGCTTCTCGACACAATTTGTGTTGACATGTTCTGATGGATCTTCTCATCCTTGTGCAACATACAGTATTCGGTAATACATTAATTTTATATTTATGTGTCGATTTTAATTTTTTTCCATAAATTATTGTAGTTATATATTAAAACAGAACATCTTGATAATAACTTTGTGTTGTTATTATTATTATTTTCCCTTTATTTGAAGCATACTAAACACTCTTCTTTCTGTCAAGAATATCTCATCTAATATGATATATTCAATTTCTTTTGTAGGTTGCGCGATACTCTCGTGTTGACCATGAGAATACTCCAAAGCAAGGTATTCCTTCTTACCTAAATTTACTTCACATTTTGCCTAACTGTGGGACCATACTTTTATGGTTAAGATATTAATGGGGATATTTTTTTTAGTACTTGGGATGAGAAATTTCTTTTAATATAATTCCTTCCATGCTTCTTGGACCGAAAAAAGAAAAAGTATCTCCATGCTTCAACTTTTGCATTTGACTCTAATCCACATAATCTGTTATAGGTAAACTAACATCAAACCAATACTTTACAAAGCATCTCTTTGTACTCCAAGCTTATAAAAGGTCAATTGAATTTGTGCCACTTTCTTGACTACGATACAAATGTTTAATTGATTCCTCCTAGTGAGCAATACAAAAGACGGGATTGTGGTAGTGTTTATGGATTGTTGATGTGACTCCATCATTAACTTACACTGTTTAAGTTCAGGGGTTTTGTCACAAATGAAAATATTGCAGCTCTATTCTGTTGTGTACACTGAATAAAATACTTGTGTCATAGTCAAGAAAGCAGTACGGATTCAGTTGACCTTTCTTGGAGTACAAAGAGATGCTTTGCATCATACTGTTCTGATGTTAGTTTACCTAAACCAGAATATCTGGATTACAATAAAACTCAACAAGTTGAAGCATGGAGATACTTTTTCTATTTTTGATTGAAGTAGGTAGCATGGAAATATTTGAAACAATCATTTTCTGATAAGGAGCGATTATAACGATGGATGGATACATAAGAGAATCAATGCGTATGTATTATGCACACACAAAACAAATACACAGAACACATGGTCTGCAGACAATCAAGAAGTTATATTGCTAGACTGCTAATTAAGATTCTTGATATAGTGGAATATCGTCTAAATGTGTCGTGTGTGTATTCGATCAACAATTGTGATTGACTAACCCACAAAGGGCCCTTCTGTATGGTTAATTTGTATATCAGTGGATCGTTAATATGCATGTATACGGTTTTTATCTGAACTTCCATCCATCGTTGAACATGTTTCTATTTGGAATGCTTAGTTTCCAGTCATACGTACTCTTAATCATTTCTGACCTTCAAACGCGGAAACTTTCGTTTCTTTTGTGTTTTGGAGCAGGCACTGGATGACAGAAGGAAAGGAAGAGCATAGCCCGTATTTGAGCGTAATGTTTATACCCATTATTCATTCATAGTAGAAACGAGAAATAATGAATTAGACGACGGCGATTTAAATTGTAGAATGTGTAACTAAAAGATAAAAAGGAAAATCTTTTATAACTTGTATTATGATACATAGTAAAATGTCTATTTGTGAACCACAGTATCATGTTGTATAACCTCATCTTTTATTCCACCATGTATACTTTTTGCATAGATTGAGTTTGTATCCTGTTGTAGAAGAGTGATAATGATGTTACAACTTTAAATTATAATCACTTTCCTTTCAGTGAAGGTCGATTAGTTAGTTTAAATTGTTGTATCTGCGTAAGGATATGACTTACTAGTCAAATTATCTTATATTTTGGAATCCTTTCTTTATCCGTATTCCTTCTCGTTCAATATTTGAATGCTGGACACAGTAGGTTGAAGAAGAAGACTAGCTATCATGGCGATCTACCGCTTGATCCATGTCGAGTGCCTTGGTTTCGACCATACATAATAAAATTAACTGTCTGGCACTTCGAAAAAGTCATTTGGCACCCTTTAGGTTTAGGCTGTAATCTCTCAAGTGTGTTTTGGGACAATAAGTTGCTTTTGAATTTACTCTGGTTACAAATGAATGGTATTATGCCTTGAAAGCATGATCAATGTGGTGGAGCAAATGAAGGCAAAATTGGTGGTGAGCCATTTTGAGTTTCATTTAGGCTAACATTTAGAGCCCTGCTTTTGGGCCAAAAGTAGGCAATTTAAAAATAAAATAAAATAAAAAATAAAAAAAAAGGTCTGGATGTTTTGTAGATATTTCAGCTTATAGAGATACTTAGGATTAATACAAGCGCAAATGGGATTTTCACACCCTTTTAAGTTTTTTACAAACTCTTGTTTAATTATGGCTATTGATTTTATTTGATTTATTCAATCCGATGACCATAGATAAAGAGAAATTGTGAGAAACGAAACAGGTGTGTCAAAATCACTTTCTTTAATACAAGTTTTAAATAATATTATAAATGTGCTTTGAAGTTACTGAAGTAGATATGGAGAAAGAAGTAGTGTGTAAAGGAGAAAGTGAGTATTGAAATTGCAATTTACTGGATTGTTCTCAATTTTAATACAAATATTAAAACTCTTACTATATAGCATAAGTAATTGAACGTTAACTTGATTTATTAAAAACATGTTACTGTGTAAGAGGCTTGTAAATCATTTATGTGTATTCATCCTTTCATTTGAGGTTTCAAGTTTGATTCGTCTCTTTTTTATCGTTGTATTCACAACGACAACATATTATTGGTCTAACTTGATAAGGCCAAAACAGAAACAGATAAGACCTTATGACATTTGTTGATGCACAAAACCGGAGGGGTCTTGGAACAACGTAAATCCGACCGTGAATCTGCAAGAAAGTAAAGAACACAAGATGTATCATGGTTCACCCCAATGTTTGGGCTACGTCCACACTAATGTTGATTGTATTTCTCTGTAACTGTATGTATGGGTTACAAGTGTGAGGGGGAGTCCCCCAGAGAAAGAAAGGGTCTGAGAGAGCTGTGCTCTGAATGTGAGAGCTTCTGTTTGGGGATGTGAGGCCTCCCCTTTGTGAGGGTGAGGAGTCCCTTTTATAGACTAAGGGCTCCTCACTTATTACATATTTGCCCCTATATAATTACATTTGAGTCCCCCGAATATTTATACGAGGTCTAAATACGAAGACCCTAAGTATGGTACAAACAACATTTGTTTGGATCTGGAAGTTAGGATGATGGTGAGGCCATCTCCAACCAAGAGCATTTGGCCAATATTAGTTCCAAATTTGAACAAAACAGTCTCCATCCAAGAGCATTTGGCCAATAATAGCCCCAAAATTGAACAAAACCAGTTTCCAACAAAAAACATTCGCAAATTGGTGCATTCTTTATTACTGGCTGGAACTTGGAAGAGCCAAAAGATCAAGTTTAGAGCCGTCTTTATTTGGCCGGGGAGGATTTCAAGCCTATTTAGACGGCACAAAATTGGAAAGGCAATATTGGGTGGTGTTGCATTCATGTAATTTTCTAGAGTAAATTACATAAAATTACCTTAATTATAAGTCGAACCATAATCTCATACCTCATGTTCTAAACATTGCAATGTCATATCTCAACTCATGAATTCGTTGCAATGTCAAACCTCCGTTAAATTTTCTGTTAATTTAGCTGTTAAATGATGATGTGGCAGGAGCATGACCCACTCCTATCCCTATTGGAATAAAAAAATAATTTTTTATTAATAAATTAATAATTTTTATTAAACAATTAATACATTTTTATTTAATAAATTATTACTTTTTTATTTTGTCTCCTTTTTCTCCAAGCTCTCGTTGTCTCCCCACCCTCTCTAATCTAACTTGCAGAGATCAATGGCAGCCATTGTCTCCCTCCTTCTTGCCCTCCTCCTCTTTCTACTCGCACTCCAAACCCCTCATCCACACCAAAACCTCCCGCCCTCGCCGCCAAAACCTTCACCAAGTCCTCTGCCAGTCCACTGGGTTCGAGCGGAGCACATCAGGCTCCAGATCTGGTATGGGCTTTGTAAAAAACGGGTCTGGGCATACCATCAAGCTCTAGATTCCTTTTACACGATGCTGCAGACATGGTTGATTCAAAGTCGTAAAAAACGAGTTCGAGCGGTGCAGGTAGGTCGACGACATGGGAGTGCCAACGAGTGTAGATGCAGGTTTGTGGGTGGTTGCAGGCGAGATGCAGGTTCGGCGGAGATGGATTTGATGAGTTTGACAGCTGATGTTATTGCTAATTGAAGAGCCCAGTAAGAGGAAAGTAAGACAAGAAAAGAAGGATTAAAAATATTGTTAAATAAAAAATTATTAATTTATTAATAAAAATTAGTTTTTTATTTCAATAGGAGGAGGAGTGGGTCCTGCCCCTGCCGTCTCATAATTTAACTACCAAATTAACAGAAAATTTAACAGAGGTCTAATATTGCAACAAATTCATAAGTTGATGTATGATATTGCAATGTTTAAAACATGAGGTATAAGATTGTGGTTTGACCCATAATTGAAGTAATTTTGTGTAATTTACCCAATTTTCTATGCTACTTTGGGATTGCATAAGGTAGAAGGGTAAAGTTCCTATCTTAATGCATGGAAATCCTTAGTCAAAATTTTAAGAGCAACTTATATAGAATAGGTTCATCGTTATTTGATTCAATAATGTAATATCATTTTAAAAAAATATTTATAAATAATATGATATAATCATACTGAGACGCTTTGATAACAATGAATCAGTTTCGTATAAGTCATTTATCCCAATTCCCAATTTATTCTCTTAAGCTGATAAACCAGATCTAGGCCTTGCATGACGGACAAGGATTGTCTGCCCTCCCACTTCCAGTGCCCTCTCGTGCCCTCCTGTTTGTGTGGTCACGGTTAAGCCATGTCAACATTTTATATTACTATTCATTTTTGTCTTATTATCTCTATAAAAAAAATATATAAAATGTTGACGTGGCTTAACCGTGACCACACAAAACATGAGGGCACCGGAAGTGAGAGGGCAGACAATCCTTGTCCTTGCATGAGACTCATATGGTTGCACGTGGTTAACTCACATCACATTTCTCTCCTAAGTGAAAAATGATTGTCGGATTTAAATAATTTACTTTACTAACTTTTCATTTTCAAGTAGTTTTGTTATAGGATTTATTGTTAATTTGTTTAATGCAAAGGAATAATCATTGTAACTAACGTCGGCCTCCTAAGGCCTGCCTGCGTCTACGTAGGATAAACATCTCATATTCAATTTGGTAGAGCCTTAATCAAAGGGGTTTGAAGTTAAAACGACATCTGATATTGATATAATTCCTCACTTTATTGACTAATGAAAATTGACAGTTTTTTTAAAGTTGCTCTTCAGTTTGTCCACCATAAATAATGGCTCTCCTGAAGAAAAAAAATGTCATTATCTTTGTCAAATAGAGGGGTTTGTTTGATAAAAATACTTTTAAAAGGGTCATGTGGTTTGTTAACGTGACAATTTAACGAGAATATAAGCAGATTTTTCATGGAATAACCTTTTTACGGTGAACAAACTCATCAATCACTTATATTAGTTTTCATTGTTAGAGACTAAAATGAGAAGTTATGTCAATCTCCGAGACAGTTTTCACTAAAAAGCCTAACTCAAATAACTTTTATTTTCATTTTAGGAAGACAACTCCTTTCAAAATTCGTGAATCTTTAAAGTCTGATAGGTTTGTTCAACAACACCTTGTATAGGATTAAGCAAGTATTTAAAAGTCTTTGCATTGAGAAATTATTGTTTATGTTGTAAATTTGTAATATTGTTATGTACGTAATAGTATTAGTTTACGTATTAAATATGAGACAACAACACATATTTACTTGAAGAAAAATTAATCTATGTACAAATATTATAATAAGAGTTAATTAGTAACACATGTAATCATGATACAGTAACACCTAAAAATTATTACACTACAATAACATTCCCTAAACTGTATCTGCAATAGATCTCCTTTGTTCTATTTCATAGGGACACCATTGTCAAACAATGTCTTCTAAGACCGTCTCCACTGGTTTGGGATGAAACTTAAATTTTAAGCAATAACCCAGAAACAAGTTTTATCCTTCAATGGTTGTAGCTTAAAATTTTAACCCGAGATTATTAAAGAATGATTTTAGCATTTTTTTTTCGGTAACTCTTTTAAAAATAAAAATTATGTGGATTATTCTAATTTATTTGTATAAATATTTTAATTTAAAAATATTTAAATTCCGATAATTAATGAAAAATTACACAACCTATTCCATTCTTAAACAAAAGTTCATAATTCAATCTTAAAACAATAATACAAACAACAATTAAAACACTAAATAAATTTGTACCGTCAATCATCTTTTTTTTTTAACGGTTAGATTTGCTTATATTCGATCACAGTCATTCGATTAATGTATTCAATTAAAAAGATCTCTGATATTGATATAATTCCTCACTTTATTGACTAATGAAAATCAATAGTTTTTTGAAGTCGCCCTTAAGTTTGTCCACCATAAATAATGGTTATTCTGAAGAAAAAAAAATGTCATTATCTTCGTCAAGTAGAGGGATTTATTTGACAAAAATACTTTTAAAAGGTGATCACGTGGTCGTTCGCGTGACAATTTAATGAGGATATTGACAAATTTTTCATGGAATAATCAAAATGATTTACGGTGGACAAATTCAGGGACTATTAATTTTCATTGGTATGGACTAAAATAAGAAGTTATGTCAGTCTCAAAGATAATTTTCACTAAAAAGCCTAACTCAAACAATGTTTATTTTCATTTTAGGGAGACAACTTCGTTCAAATTCGGGAATCTTTAAAGCCTCATATGCTTGTTCAACGACACCTTATATAGGATTAAGCAAGGATATGAAAGTCTTTGCATTGAGAAATTATTTTTTATGTTGTAATATTATTATGCACGTAATAGTATTAGTTCACGTATTAAATGAGACAACAACACATATTTACTTGAAGAAAAATTAATTTATATACAAATATTATAATATGAGTTAATGTAACTCATGTAATCATGATACAGTAACACCTAAATTATCCCATTACAATAACATTCCCTAGAATAGTTCTCCTTTGTTCTATTTCACAACGACACCATTGTCAAACAAAGTCTTCTAAGACCGTCTCCAATAGTTGGAGATGAAGCTTAAAATTTTAAACCAAAAAATTTTAAGCAATAATCCAGAAATAATTTTTATTCTCCAATGGTTATGGCTTAAAATTTTAGCCAGAAAACCAAAAAAATTTAAGCAATAATCCAGAAATAATTTTTATTCTCCAATGGTTATGGCTTAAAATTTTAGCCAGAGATTATTAAAAATTAATTTTAGCTTTTTTTTTATAACTCTTTGAAAAATAAAACTTATGTGGATTATCCTAATTTATTTTTATGAATATTTGATCTAAAAATATTTAAATTCTGATAAATAATGAAAAATTGCACAACCTACCTCATTCTTAAACAAAAGTTCATAATTCGATCTTAAAACAATAATACAAACGACAATTAAAATACTACATAAATTTGTACCGTCAAATCTTTTTTTTTATATTTTTATATAGTTAGATTTGCTTATATTCGACCACAACCATTCGATTAATGTAATTATAAATTAAAAAAATTGAATTTGGACCATTGGATTAACCAACGGCCTAGTCACGCTAGTCGTTGGATCAAGAAAAGAGTTGTTGGGCTCAAAACAAGTGGCTGACAATGTTGTAGCCAATGGGTTCCACCGCTAGCAGCTTTGTCACGGGGGGCAGTGAGGCGCGTCAACTCCTCGTGTGTGATGTTTTGTGTAGCGCGTGAACGCACATGGTTGGCACAGTTTCTTATCCCTAGCTTAAAATGTGGAGGAAATCTAGCCCAAAATGTTATTTTCTCCCCATTACTTATTTAAAGCTCAATCATTGGAGATGGTTTTGGGGGTGGGTGGGGGGGGGTGTTATCCCAACCACTGAAGATGACCTAACAAGTGGAGATTAATGGTAGAAAATTAAATGGCTATCATAAATCACTTATTTCTTTGACATAATATTTGTCAATCAAATTTATCTAATTAATTAATGGGTGATTGTAACACTTATTTTAGCTTCTCACTCTTTTTTATTTTTGGTTCTCGAATTGCATGTGGTCCGCTATCCTAGTGGATATGCTGGATTTCTACTTATGCGTCTTGGGTTCGAAACTCTCTCTCACCTAAGTTAATGTAATATTTTCAAAGTCTTCCCCCTCCCCTTAATAATAGTAATTTAAAAAAAAAAAAATTAGTCATTGAATTTAATATCTCAAACGAAAACAACTAGTAAGATTAAATAGGGGTGTGTTGTTTTCCAAAAAAAAAAAAAAAATAGGGGTGTGTTTATGGAGAAAAAGTACGTGTGTTTATCATTTGCCTTAGGATAATGCTAGGCAGACTAATTTTTTAAACCAAATTTACAAATCATGTGATGTGTCACCAATAGAAAATAAGCACGCTAATCAATACTTAAATAATAATCCGATCATCAATAACCACGTCATATGAGTTACAAAATATGATTTAAACATATAATCTTCCTAGCATTACCCTTTTCTTTAATCAATTGGGATGAAACATACTAATTTTAGATGAATAATCCTTGTGTCCCCCAACATTATCCATTTGAATATTTTTCAACATTACGAAGGAAGCACCACTAAATTAAAATTATTGTCGACTTCACCAGACTATAGTTAATAGATAATGTTATAATTAACTATCGACAAAAGAAAATCACAGAATCAACAATATAATAAAGTAATTGGCGACTTTAACTAAGTTGTCATAGTAACTAAACATAAAATATTGATTATTTTCTTACAAATGAATAATACAAAATGATTTTTTTCAACAGACAATTTATCTACACGAAGAGAGTAGGAGAATGGACTAAGCCTCATAATGGACTAGCAATAATGTGGTTTAAATTCGCCTTTGATGATAATAGAATCTAAGACTTACAAGTGAAGAGGAATATTATTAGACCGTAGTACTAAGTGACAATCATACAAAATGGATTAGATTAAGGTCTTGAAAAGCAAGTAGCCCAGTGGTAAGGGCACGGATTCCGACTCTCAAAATACAAAAAACAGGGAGGTCCAGCATTCGAGGCTTCAAGCTAGTGCGTCTGCTTGATTGTGATCAGGAGGAGGCTGAAATGCCTCTGTGAATCTTCCCAGCCTCCGGAAGAGATGGATAACCCTGACTTGTCATCAATTGTCCTCCTTTTAAAAGGAAAAAAAATCATATTAAATTATGTAAGAATCTTGAGTCCTTTTTTTCAAAGGAGGCAAGAAGGCCGAGGGTTGAGTTAGTTGGAAGTGTGGTGTTGCTTTGCATATTTTTAAAACGCAAAGAGTACACTCCCACCTATATTCACCGACTACAGAGACTTGGATTTGATGCTTTCTTAAGCTTTTAGGTTAATCACTTGATAGAAACTCAACTACCAATCATCTACTTCCAAATATACAAGATAACAAAGCATCACCTCCCACAAATAATTCCAAAGAAAAAGAAAACAAATTAAAGAAAAAGTTGTGGAATACAAGGGAGTCACACATCAATAATCCACCTCCCTTCTCCTCTACTACTTTGCTTCCCTTTCTCTCTCTCTCTCTCTCTCTCTCTCTCTCTCTCTCTCTCTCTCTCTCTCTCTCTAACATTAGCATAAATCAAGCAAAGTAAAAGGGGAGTGACCAAATTAAGAAAAGAAAAAGACTTGCAAGATCTGGCAGGAGCTAGGGTTATTGAGTTTTTTTTGGTCATATGGGCTCTGCAGGAAACCAAAATCCATGGGCAACATATGACACATACAAAGATTGTTCCCAAGGGATTTGCAGCATCTACTGCCCTCAGTGGTGCTATATCGTTGGTCCTCCACCTGCATTTGATTTGGCCGTAGCCGATGATCAAAACCAACAAGACTCCCCAACAGATCTCTCTCCTCTCATTATAGCAATCATTGGCATCTTTGCTAGTGCCTTCATTCTAGTCACTTACTACACCATCATAACCAGATACTGCCGGCGAAGAGGCAGTGATGGCGCTCGAGACATGGAAATGGACAGCTCGAATCCAAACCTAGTTAGTGAATCGATGCAAGGCTCAAATAACGGTCTGGATGAGTCCCTGATCAAGTCCATCACGGTTCACAAGTACAAGAAAGGTGATAAGCTTGTGGAAGGCACAGATTGCTCGGTTTGCTTAAGTGAGTTTGAAGAAAATGAGAGCCTGAGGCTGTTGCCGAAATGTAACCATGCTTTTCATGTTCCTTGCATTGATACTTGGCTCAAATCTCATTCCAGTTGTCCGCTGTGCCGGTCGAACATTGCTGCTCCTGCCATTGCTTTGGTGCCTCATCAACAACAAGCGGTGCCTCCGGTCGATGGAAATCAACAGGAGGAGGTGAACGCGTCTGCTTCGGAATACCAACACAGGAGTAATGTAAGTATTTTGGTGGTTCAAGATAATTCGGAAGAGGTTGTTGGTCAGTTGGAGAGTAGAGTGAGCAGTTGTGAGATTGGACAAGATCATGGGATCCAGCAGCAATTGAGGAGATCAGTTTCCATTGCTGATGTGTTGCATTTGCATGATAGTGAAGATGATGACGAGGACTTGGAAAATCAGATGGGAAGTGCCCAATTTTATAGCGAAAGTCTTCAATTTTCCATGGAAATTGGATCATCAAAAGGAGTTGATCAAGAACAGAATTCCAAATCCAGTAACAACCCTAGAAGTAGTGGAGTTTTCAGCTTGGTAAAGGGTCCTCTGGTACTGAAGAGATCAAGTTCAACAGGGAGATTAGTGTTGTCAAGGTATGGAAAGGAAAAGAATTCTATAATTCCTAATTGAAACCATTCATTGTTTCCCCCTTTCCAAAATTAGTGTGAAAACCCCACAATTTCTTCTTTTGCTTTTGTACCATATTATATACACAAAAGGAGAGATCATGCATACAAATACGATACTAACTGATTTGATCTAATGGTATAAATTCTCCGTTTTGTCCGAGAATGTTTAGTTCAAATCTTATGAATGAAGTTGTCTAATAAAAAAATTACTACATTGTTATTATTCTTGAAAAAAACATAAACTAAATACTCTCAAACTCATTTGTTTTATAGTTCTTTATATTATGTCACAATAAGTACAAATGCTTGTGAAAATAAGAATTGTCCCCATTTATATGATTATTTGCCTTTGGTCAGGAATCTTCATCATTTACTCTTTTGTTAGGTCCACTAAAAATATGAAAAAATAAATTGTAAACGAGAAATCTAGGAAATCAGTCCAAATTGGTTCCATTAAGGTCTAGAGGCTGACTTTTGGGGCAAGCTCCTTAGAAATAAAGGAAAACTAATGAAAAGAGTTTGAAAACTTTGAGTTTTAATGATAAGGACAAAATAAAGGGTAAAGTGAATAGTAGCATGTTTGACTTTTTAGTGTAAAAATGTGGTTTTTCGTTAAAGTGAACAGTACCGTGTGCTTTTCATTCAAACTCCCTAGAAATAAAGGCTTGGAAGGTTACCTAATTATGCCCCATCCATCTTTGAGTGGTGCCATAAGCATGAAGGTTTGAGGGGACCGCATTCAGCAATTAAATCCTGTTAAATTCTTGAACACACACTTGATCGTTAAATTCATGAATGTACGTCATCGTCAAATACATACCCTAGAATTCTCGTTGAGGAAGAGCATAAAGAGGAATCACAAACCACCACGAAATCAATCATGACGTGGTTGAGTTGAAACTATAGAATTGAATTTAAGGAATTGAAACATCTTGACTCTAAAATATCATCATATTCAAGTGAGAAAGAGTAGAATTAGATTGGGACCGATATAACACATTAGCGTCTCAAGGCACTCAACTACTGATATGGACAGGGCATCTACAAATACTGCTATTCTCAAATAATTTCACATCCTTTTGAAAACTAGATTTTTCTCCTTATACTTTTGATTTAAAAAACAAACGGTGTTGGTAATGGGGATTAAAAAGTTAGATGTAACAATCTCAACCGCTAACTCGAAATGAAAAAAAATGTAAGACCAGTGTCACAAAATAACATGATAAGGAAATTTAGTGTAGATCGATGAATAATTTTATATTTCGACACAGGTCATTAGTACTGATTTTTCTTCATGAATGCAAATTGACAGTAAAATTGGTCATGTTCAAGAATTTCAAGAATCCACTTTCAAAACGCACAAGGACCATAACTTCTAAATTTCTACCAATGGTAGAGTACTTACTCTCGTATTCAAGATATGAGTTCTATTTTCATAGTGCGGCTAGCTACGTTTTAGCATAACATCTTCAATGGGAATCCAATTGTATTTATAAAGCAAAATTAGTACAGTACTACTACTTAAAATGAGATTATCTCAATCTTGATCACGTGCAGGATTTAAGTAATAACATTATCTCAAACTAGTACTAAAATAAAAATGGTGCATTGCCGAAAAACAAAATAACAAAATTGGTGCATTGAAAAAAAAAAAAAAACCGAACTGAACCTTATAGCGTGAGTTTATAATTAAGCAAGACATTAAAGTGATTAACTTGTACTAAAAATAAGTCATAATGAGAAATTCATTACCACCTCTATTGATTCCCGTTAAACATGCTCTAAGACCTTGGATAAGTAAAGCACACCCCAACCTCTTAAGAGGTGGGTAGTAATTAATTTTATTGAATAAATGATATTATCTACACTAAGGGTGTTTGAGAGTGAGTTAAGTCTTATAATGGGCTAGTAATAATCTGATTCAAATTCACCATTGACTAGAATCAAACTTAAAGTTTCTCATTCACAAGTGAAGAGGAATACCACTAGACCGTATTACTAAGTTATGGTAATAATTAGTAAACGCTCAACTCATTTTTCAGGTTTGATTTGCAAAATCAAAGGGAAAAAATTGTCAAATTATATGATAGGACATCCCGATTGAGTGGGTAAGCCCAACATGATCAACAAATAGAGCTTTGTAAAATCTTAGGTAAAGCCCAATATATGGGCTTCTAAGATAGACCTCAGCAGCCCACAAATACTGTCACGGCACACTAGGGTTTCAGGAAGACAAACCAACCATAAATAGTCGTACGCCGCCCCCTTTCTTCCACCGTCACATAGTCCCCTCGCCCCCGCAGCCTTAGAGGCCAAAAATACTTCTCCTGCTGACAGTTTCATCATCCTCGCCATGGGGGTCAAGCCTATATTCTCTATTTGTTCGACGGTGATTTCTCCTTTTGTCATTTGCATGAGGATGGACTTGGGTTTCATCCTTTATATAATTAAATGAGATAATTGTTTTTCTCATCTCAGGAGGAAGACTTATAAATCTTGAAATGTTTAGCAATATGTTATAGATGCAGTTTTGAAGAATTCTCTGAATGGGGTGGACTTGGGTTTCTTTTTATAAGAATTTCTTCATCAAAAAAGTCTTATAATGTAATTTTTGTGTATCAAATATTGATTTAATTACTTATGCCATTCAAATGTTTGTACCTTTTAAATATGTACCCGGATTGTGCTAGTTTTCTGGAAATATTTCAATATCCTAGTAAGTTCTTTCTATATTCTAAATAATTTTTGTTTAGCATCGCTAATTTAATGATTGCAATCCTTAATTTCTAATATATTGCTATAATTTCGTCTAAAAAATAAATTATGTTGAAGCATCGTAGTTCATCCATACTGCCTTGCCAACTCTTGGAATTATTATTTTTTTGTTATTTTGTTGCTTCAATATCAGATTCAAAACGGTTAGGGATGGTAATGGTTCAGTTTGGGGATAGAAATGTTATATTCATTTCCATAATTACGAAAATTATTGTTAGTACCATATTTGACCAATCCCGAAACTACTGAGCACCGGTCAACGTTATACCGTCAGCGATCCAGAAGAGTTTTCCCTCCAACCAGGAGGCCAATCACAGTGCGACACGTGTCGACATCAGAAGCCAATCACAGTGCGACACGTGTCAACAACAGAAGTCAATCACAACACGACACATGTCAATGTCAGAACAAAGCTAGAAACTCTTCTATAAAAAGAGATCATTCTACTACAATATTTCCTAATGTCATTTGTACTATATCATTCACTAGTACTCACTAAAGGAGAGCTTAAACTTATGTACTTGTGTAAACCCTTCACAATTAATGAGAACTCCTCTACTCCGTGGACGTAGCCAATCTGGGTGAACCACGTACATCTTGTGTTTGCTTCCCTGTCTCTATCCATTTACATACTTATCCACACTAGTGACCGGAGCAATCTAGCGAAGGTCACAAACTTGACACTTTCTGTTGTACCAAAGTCCTCATTGATTTTGTGCAACAACATTTGGCGCTGTCTGTGGGAACGACACTTATTCCCACTCTCTTCAGCTTTGTTAAGTTGGTTTCCACCATTCGTACACTTTCTTTTGACCAGGCATCCCTTTCCAACATGGGGAGCGAAGGAAGCCACAACACACAGAACGATACCCCTTCGCACTTGGTGCAAAGCAACGAAAGAATGAACAAAAGAAGTTTGCTCTTCAGGCTAAAGTCGATGAGCTGAAGGCTCATAACATCAAGATAGCAATGAAGAATTGGGTCATCCAGGAGCAGTATGAGAAGCTATTTGAGACGCTCCACGAAACTAGGCGTACTCAAACACGCGAGCTCGTTGCCCCTGTGGACATTAACCATCATCTGGGTGCCCCCAACACGGAGGGTCACCTTCCTTCGACATGGGTATCCCTGATGAGGAACGAGTTAATCATCAAAACATTGATCAACATGAGACTTCTCTCAACCCAGCTGCTTCGACCCGAAGCAGGAGAAGTGAAGGAAGACACCTCCGTGCAGAAGGGTTGGAAGGATCGAAAGCCGTTTATCTTGACTGCCGAGACTTCCTAAAGCAACGTCGAGAGAATCCCCTTCACATATGCTCAAAGATTAATGACCCAAAGGTTTCTGAAAGACTCGGTCCCCTCCCACGACCCAGGCTAACTGCCAATCTAGTGAAGGAACAACAGGTCCCAGAGGAACATGAAGGTACAGGGGACTCTGAGGTATTTCAACAGACTCGCCTTAGAAGTCAGTACGACGAGTCCAAGGAAAAACCACACGCCCTTGCTCAAACTTTCCTACTTCCAAGAGGCGATGGAGACTTACATAAAAAAATTCCAGTGGTACATGACTCCACTCAGGACCCCCTTATCCTACAGCTCTTTGAGGAAGTAAACAAGTTGAATGCCGAACGTCAGGCCGAGATACCTGACTGGAACCAACCCATGCCTGGCCCTTTCACAAGGAGGATCCTCGAAACCTCCTTCAAGCGAAGACAAAACAAAAGCTTGGTTTACAACTCTATACTAGAAGGGAGGACCCAATTGAACACCTTAACCTATTTGAGTCCACCATGGCATATCGGATGCACACCGACGAAGAACGATGTATTCTCTTCCTCTCCACCTTCTCTGACGGAGCTCTAAACTGGTATTGTCGTCTTCCACCTGAGACAGTAGACTCATTTGAGGAACTGAGGAAACTGTTTGTCTCTCAACACATCTTCCAGACCGATCGCTTGCATTCTGCAGATGACTTGTACACTATTCGCCAGAAGCCGGATGAGTCACTACGAGAGTATGCCGGTCACTTCAGCCATGAGTATTCTCGCTGCGCTGATGCAGATGACAAGACCACCCTCAAGGCCTTCACGGCAGGCCTACGTGATTGTTTCTTCAAGTACTTGATCAATGCCAACACTTGGAAGACTTACTCTGAGGTGATGGCACATGCTTACAACCATGCCTCCGCCGAGGCAAGGACATATCAAGGGAAACCCCCCACAGCCACCCCTTATCAGCAAGTAGGGAGTGGAAGCTAGATCCAACCAAATGAGAAGACCTCGACCTTCCAAACGGCAGCGGTGCCTCCCTCTGCCTTACTTAATACTTTGCCAAGGCAACATACATATCAATCTCAGAGCAAAAGGAAAGATTTCCATCCTCACCAGTCTCATTTTAGTAAAAGGAGTAAGGGACACTACTGAAGGAAATTTTGTGAAAAACATGTTTATTTGAGCAACATCAATAGCATGCAATTAACCAATTAAAGGCGGAATCATACTTGCATGCACTCAAAAACAAAACATCAACCATGAAATTCAAGGCCTAGTAGATTGGTGAACCTTGACTCAACTTTAAAACAACATTTGTTAGTTGAGAAATATTTACCTTTGTAGATTCCTCTTTGCATATGCAAAGGATAATCACCCAAGAGATAGGGCCTTCATTCCTTGCTTCTTAGCTCCATGGATTTGGTTGAAAGAATAGGATTCTCCAAGTTCCCAAATTAGAGAACCTCTAAAGATTCTACACCAAGGTTAGATTGAAGAAGAAATGAGTGACCTTGAGGAAGTAGAATTGCTAGATAATTTCCTCTAGGGTGGCTGAATTTTAGAGAGCAAAGAGAGCTTTTGTTCTCATCTTTTCTCCACAAAAACCCTAAGGATGAAATGGCTATAAAGTTGCCTTTATACCACCTCACAATGGAGTGGCAAACTTGCAATTAAGCCAAGTTCACTACCCTCCTTAATTATGGTATTTATTGGGCTATTTGGGCCTTTGTGAATCATTATTCATTAAGTTGTCATACAACTTAAGTCAATGGGCTTTGACGTTCGAAGCCCATTGGGCCTTAAGGTCCAAAACTATCCCGATGTCTTTAACGAACTTATTCGTTTGATTAATTAACATATTAATTAATCCTTGCCATAAATAATTAAACCATTTAATTATTCTTACTCATCTCCTTTGTTTCTTCAATCTCCACCTTACACGGTGTACGATACATTAGGTTCATTTTAGCGAGGCAGTGGGCGATTAAAACCATTTTACATCGATTGTGAATTGAAACTTACTTTCAATTCTCCCTTTAGTGATTATACACGTTTTGGGCTTCCACAAACCATGAGTGACACCTAGCAGCATATCATGGCTACCCAAGCTAATCAGAAGAGGTAGAGAACCTATTCAGTTTAGGATTACAAATGCAATACGGTATTTCTCTAATCTAATACTCTTGACCACATTGTTTGGTTTGATAGTTTATTTATTCATGTCTACTATCCAATGTGATTCGTTTGCTTATATGATTACCTTGAATGTGATTTGGAACGCATTCCCAAATCTCATTCATACTCTGGCCAGAGATTTTAATCATATCATAGAGTATTCTCCCTCAAACCATTTGAAGGTTAGAGATCCCTTGTTGCACATTCACTTGTCTCCATAACTAAGTGGCTTAACCCCAATGATGTCGTGGACACCCCGATGGGGTGACTTTGACATAATCAAAGATCAAGGACTTAACCACAAGACAATTGTGATGCCTCAGGTCAAAAGACTAATTTGCATTATCCCAACCATGAGTTCTCATGTGACATGAGTATGAGAACTCCTCGTTGATCGTGTTCAGTGAACTCATTCTCTATTGAGCACCTACGTACTTGTCTTGATGTCACACACACCAATGACTCGAGACTAGTCACTCTCCCTGAGAGAAGGCACATTACGTACTGATCTTATCAGACTGTCAATGCCCAATTGGCAATCCTATGATCAGGAACATTTAGGATGTGTCTACGAAAGAATGGTCTCATGAATCTAACTTCATTAGATTGCATTCTCCCAATCACATATTCCTTGGACTTTATCGTTTAAGCATATAACATTTATATGAGACGGCTCAAACAATAATGTTTGCCCTTTATATGTAAACTAGATTAGTTTAACATGTGAAATGTCCGTAAAGTATCATCATATGATTGGCTTTAGGGCACATTTCCAACAATCTCCCACTTGCACTAGAGCCAATCAGCTTGTTCATCTGTTATGATTCCTCTCCTGTAGTCATTTCATAAATGGCTGAGTAGTAGGCCTAGGCAATGGATATCTATATGTTATCCATAGAAGCAACCTTGAGAATATCGACGTCACCATTATACATGATTCCCAATCATGTGGTTCAGTCTCTCATATGAGTTCGGATCTTGATGAGACCTTGATTCCCTGGCTTGAGCTATCGCCCCATTAGTGTCGTAGTGTCAGTACACTAGATACACTTTCTGGTTGGAACCGAATAGAGAGTTCATAAATGAACTTTCCCATCCAAACAACATTGTTGTAAACTTCTATATATGGCAATATATTTTGCATTCATAATGGAACACACTAAAGTCATTACTTTAATGTTTCCATCGAAATATCTTTTTAGTCATAATAAAGAGATATCTGTTTATTTCTTCATTCATAATGAAGAAACATCCAATGATGGATTAGATTCACAATCTAATACATTTACGCTTCCATTACGTTACTCTAATTCTTTCTCATTCTTCGAGGAACCTATCCTTTAATATTTCTTAAATACTTAAGGATTCACTTGACAGTTGCCATGGTTCTGATCCTGGGCTTGCATTGATATCGCCTTGTACCTTTCTAGGTACAACTCATATCAATGTTTTTCATACAATATGAAATACATAAATTACCTTTCTGCGTATGCATAAAGGATTCGATTTACGCATTATTTCTTTGGGAGTCAAAGGGTACGTTCCCTTTGAGAAGAGCTACCTCCTAGTCTCACTAGAGTTGTTCTTCTTATTGAAGTTTATCATCATATGAGAAACTTCCTAGCATCCTTTTGTCTATTATTAGGGCATGATATAATCCAATTATATCCTAAAATCTATCATTATAGATTTCCATCCCATGTAAATAGACTATGTCTCCCATATACATTCTATCGTTATAGAATGTTTAAAGTCATAACTTTAACGAAGAAGTATTCTTTTCATTTCCAAAATTAATATATCATATATATATTCTAAATTTTAGGAACATGATTAACTCCCACTAATCTTTTGTAAACCTAGTAAACAAAAGATTCATTTATATCTTTATGAGAAATCAAACGTTTTGATCTTTCTCTCATAAGACGCTTATGGCTCCCACTAGCTTGCTAAGATCCATGATGGTTGGATCTCTACAACTTACATGTTTTGTGATTCATAGTTTTAGACATATATATTATTAGGACTATCTTAATAATGGTTTCGGAAACCTATATGATGTCCAAACATTGAATCAACATTTAGTTGTAGCTAGCAATCTTCGAATTAATTGAAACTAAGACTACGTCAAAGATGGTTCCTTCAAAGTCAACCATTCTCTTTGATTGTAGTCACCTTAAGCTACCAATTAGCTATGAAGGTTTCATTATTTCGGGTCAAATGGTACTTTACCATTTCCTTGAGTATATATCGTATATACACTCAATGTAGTCATAAAGTTCAAACCATTCAACTGAGACGGTTTATAAATCATTCTTGACTACCTTGGAGCTTGTGGTATAGGAACTAGGTTGTTATATTTGTTGATTATCATCTTGTCTCTCAAAGAACCCATTCTTTTGAGTTCTATTCCTAGTTCATTTGCTCTAAGGCAAATCACAATGTAGGATTACAATGAACTACTCAACAAACAACATTTGTTGGTTGGTTTATAGAAGTGATATCCAAAGGTTAATTTAAGGATATCCACAAGATAATTTTTAAACAAATATTGCTCATTAGCACACAACCCCAAATCTTAACATGATTAAGATTTGTCTTTCTTTCCAACTACATCCTATGGAGTTATGAAAATTTTGGAAGATCTTCTAATTGACAATCATATTGTCTTAGAAGCATATATATCCTATATATGGGTAATTGATAATATCCAACGAACTAAATCTTATTCAAGTTCGTTCTTCTCCTAATGGAGAAAATCATTATCTTATGATGCTAATTTCCTTGATATCTTTCAAGGAAACTCATCTAAAGTGTTACCTTTCCTTGGATCAAATCTAAGGAGGTAAGTACTTTAGACGTCTTACTCATCAACTTACATTTCTTGAATTCTTTGAAACCTTTTGCAAAGTATTCGGACTTGTGTTTATTCATAATAAACTATAGTCCAACCGAGAGTGATCTTCGGTGAATGTCAAACAACATGAGTAGTATTATGTTGTGGACAAGTGCCACTAACATCTAAGTGAATTAACCTCAACAACTTTGTGATTCTTTATTCTTTCCAAAAGAATAAAGATTCGAACATTTCGCCTCTATACAATTTTGACAAGAAGGTATTGGATCCGGATCTAACGATCCAAAGCATCCATCTATGACCAACTCGTAATTTATGTTTTTAGAGGTATCACAACTCAGTTGGGATTAGTCACTATCTTGCAACCTTTTGGGTTTTAAGCATCATTATATTCTAAACAGTTAACGCTACCATATCATCTCTACTATAGAGACAATCAATTAGATTACTATAATCCAATCAGTGATTAATAAAGAACAATGTTTTGTCAAACAAAACATTCATCCATCTCTACTATAGTGACGGAATTGTGTTCCTTAAAATTGGAATGTAAAGACAATCTTTGGTTTTTCCAATTTCTTTGGTAGTTCATATGAGGAAGTTAGTACCATCTGCTTTCGCAGAGATCTATATTTTATTCACGTTCCGAATGTGAAGTACTTTCTCTTCTCTCATTAATCTTCTACTTCTTATTAGCCACACTTTTACAACGATTGTAAAACATAGTTACTAATACGGAATCAAGCATTCAAGTAGAAGAACCAACTGTTTTGAACTTTTCAAGAACAATTTACAACACCTTCGAAAGGTGTGTTCTTGACATTTGCAAGACATTTCTTGCAAATACCCCTTCCAATGTCCATCATTTCATAAAGAAAGTTTGTTCTCTTGGAATTAATTTTATCTTCTTCATTTGACTTCTCCTTTGACTACAATAGTCATGGTCCCTAAACTCCCACTATCTCTCTTGAAACCTTTTTCAATTGTGTTATACACATCAAACATTTTGGAGAGTGTGTGGTTATTGTTCACTACATAGTTTACAATAAACTTAGTGAACCATTAGGATAGGGACATAAAGGTGAAGTCCTAGCTTAGTTTCCGTCTCGTTAAGTGGTTTATCACTTCAACACTCAATGATTCAAAATCATCATAAGTCCATGTTGATGGACTATTTTTGTCAACCAACCATTATGTTCTAAACATAATTACAAACTTTCAAGAGTTGTTCAAGGCAACTCTTATTTCTTCATACAACAATTTGTAAGTGAAGAATCATGGCACTAAAAGTGTCCTTGTCTTTATGCTAATCTTCGTAAGTTCCTTTGTTCATATAACGAAGGAATAAGCATTGGTTGTTTGTGTTGTCCTCTTCATGATAGACATTTCTAACATGTTCTTCCAATGATACATTATCAATAGGAAGATTGTGAGGATGAGACTTCTTAGGTACATGCACAATCCATTTAAGACAATCTTTGGGATTGTGTTACCAAGTCCGGAAACTAAAACATTCGGTTTTTCTTTGTCAAGTTTTAGATAGCGTTTGCAAATATATTGGTAAACAAATACATAACGAATATAAATTGATTGATTTTAAGCCATTTGATTCGGGTCTTTAAATCAAATAGCACCACCCACTATTTTTGGCAAATTCCATATCCCTCATTGGAATTCGAGAGTTTTGGAGGAAACTCTTAGTAGGTTATGGGAGACTCACTACTACCAAGCCCACCTCAGAATTATATCATATTGGCTAGCATTAATAATAATGAGAGAGTACACTTACTCATTTGCAACAACCTCTTGCAAGTACCCATCTTATTTGGCCTCTAGAGAATGATGCCTCATAATTATATCATGTTGGCGTCATTGCACTTAGTTAAGTCATTCCCACCATGCCTAGTTCGTGTAGGGGTTCAAGCATAGCCTCAGAATTATATCATGTTGGCTAAACTCGTTTCCTACCTCACTTCATCATGTATGCATATAGACTCCTCCTGAGTATAAGCATGCACTTTGTACTCCCCCATTATAGGGTGAAGCCGGTGTACAAGTCATAAACGATTGGAGCTACCACGGTGGAAGGCCACGAAAGAGTGTTCTAAGCACTCTCACGCTTTTCAACTTAATAATGGTTTGGTTGAGGGTTTTAGGTCTCATCACATATAAGTATTCATTTTAATCTTCATTAAAACAATTTTGGTCCTATTACAACTATTGGTCAATTTGATTCAATTTAGTTGTATATAATACTCCCACTATACTTATAAAACGGTTTTTAAAGCAAGAGTATATGATACTACTAACATAAGGTTTGCATTCATTTGATGGACTATATAGTTGCCTTAGGGCCTTAGGATGACTATGAACCTTTGTTTAGATTCAACACGAGCCTAGTGTTGAATCTTGGACTAGGGATGGAGATTGATTTTAGTTACGCGTTTAATCACATTAAGGCGTGTTGTCTTAGGGGCGTTGGACCCAACTACTTCATTTTCTTGCATATCAAATAAAGCAAGAAAGAAGTACTTCAAAGTAAAGGTGAGCTTATGCTCATTACAACATTTGCATAATTCAAATTACTTTAAAGTAAAGAAGAGCTTATGCTCTTTTACAACATTTGATCAAATCAAATTACAACCAAAATTAATCTACACATTCCCATGGTTCAAACAAATTTGAAACGACCTATCACATAGCTCAATTATCGTAGGCTTAGGTTCATAATCACCCTTTAATTAATCAACACTTTAATTAATTAAATTGAATGCAACATTTTCATTTGGTTTTTGTATCCATAAAATTGATTTAAATGGAGCTAAATGAAATGAAAATCCAATTCTCATTTAAAGAGACAAAACAATTTTTGTTCCCTACTTAATTTGGGCCATCATGCAATAACCACAACTTTTTGGGCTATATTGCGAAACACAAACTTTTGGGGTCACTTTGTAAAAACACAAAAGTCCACTACTTCATGTAATTACAACTAGAACCCAAAAATTTCAACAAATAAAAAAAACTTCATTAAAGGAGCAAAACAATTTGTCCTTTAGCGTTTTTGGGCCTTAACGTAAAAATGTAAACTTTTGGGCCAAAGTGCAAATACACAAAAGTATCAAAACTTTATGTAATTGAATAAAAGACCCAAAAATACCCTATTCTATTAGGGTGGCCGGCCATGATAAAAAAAAATAAGATTTTTACAAAGTTTTTGTAAGTGGGTTTTGTTAGGTGAGGTAAAGATGAAATATTTTGAATTTATGTCAAACTTTTAAAAAAGTTTGTCTACCATTATAGCCATTAATTGAATTTATGTCAAACTTTTAAAAAAGTTTGTCTACCATTAAAACCATTAATAATACTTTACCAATAATCATCACCCACTAAAATCACCCACTAAAATTAAACCAAAACTTTATGTAAAAACATAAAACTTTTTGAATCAAAACTTCAAAACTTTTTGTTCTTAGCAAGAACTTCAAGAACATTGAAGAACACTCATGAAAACTCATAATAGCTCCATGAATGTTTTCACTCACCAAAACTCAAATTTTCACCACTCAAAAGTGGGCTAACATCCTAGGGTACTTAGGGGTTCCAAAAGTCACTTTAAAACCATTTTAACAAGACAAACATGAACCCAAAAAATCACCCTTTGGATTTGGCCGAATTTCCCCAAAAACATGGCACCAAATTTTAGCTCCAAAATTCATGCTCATATGAACTACATCTACAACATTTGAGATGGCAAATTTTCTAACAAAATTTACATTCAAAGAAACAAGAATAAAGCTTGTAACATATTACAACTTTTAAATCAAAAACTATGAACTACAAAACCCAAAATGATTCACCAACTACTAGACCTAGGCTCTGATACCACTTGAAGGAAATTTTGTGAAAAACATGTTTATTTGAGCAACATCAATAGCATACAATTAACAAATTAAAGGCGGAATCATGCTTGCATGCACTAAAAAACAAAACATCAACCATGAAATTCAAGGCCTAGTAGATTGGTGAACCTTGACTCAACTTTAAAACAACATTTGTTAGTTGAGAAATATTTACCTTTGTAGATTCCTCTTTGCATATGCAAAGGATAATCACCCAAGAGATAGGGCCTTCATTCCTTGCTTCTTAGCTCCATGGATTTGGTTGAAAGAATAGGATTCTCCAAGTTCCCAAAATAGAGAACCTCTAAAGATTCTACACCAAGGTTAGATTGAAGAAGAAATGAGTGACCTTGAGGAAGTAGAATTGCTAGATAATTTCCTCTAGGGTGGCTGAATTTTAGAGAGCAAAGAGAGCTTTTGTTCTCATCTTTTCTCCACAAAAACCCTAAGGATGAAATGGCTATAAAGTTGCCTTTATACCACCTCACAATGGAGTGGCAAACTTGCAATTAAGCCAAGTTCACTACCCTCCTTAATTATGGTATTTATTGGGCTATTTGGGCCTTTGTGAATCATTATTCATTAAGTTGTCATACAACTTAAGTCAATGGGCTTTGACGTTCGAAGCCCATTGGGCCTTAAGGTCCAAAACTATCCCGAGGTCTTTAACGAACTTATTCGTTTGATTAATTAACATATTAATTAATCCTTGCCATAAATAATTAAACCATTTAATTATTCTTACTCATCTCCTTTGTTTCTTCAATCTCCACCTTACACGGTGTACGATACATTAGGTTCCTTTTAGCGAGGCAGTGGGCGATTAAAACCATTTTACATCGATTGTGAATTGAAACTTACTTTCAATTATCCCTTTAGTGATTATACACGTTTAGGGCTTCCACAAACCATGAGTGACACCTAGCAGCATATCATGGCTACCCAAGCTAATCAGAAGAGGTAGAGAACCTATTCAGTTTAGGATTACAAATGCAATACGGTCTTTCTCTAATCTAATACTCTTGACCACATTGTTTGGTTTGATAGTTTATTTATTCATGTCTACTATCCAATGTGATTCGTTTGCTTATATGATTACCTTGAATGTGATTTGGAACGCATTCCCAAATCTCATTCATACTCTGGCCAGAGATTTTAATCATATCATAGAGTATTCTCCCTCAAACCATTTGAAGGTTAGAGATCCCTTGTTGCACATTCACTTGTCTCCATAACTAAGTGGCTTAACCCCAATGATGTCGTGGACACCCCGATGGGGTGACTTTGACATAATCAAAGATCAAGGACTTAACCACAAGACAATTGTGATGCCTCAGGTCAAAAGACTAATTTGCATTATCCCAACCATGAGTTCTCATGTGACATGAGTATGAGAACTCCTCGTTGATCGTGTTCAGTGAACTCATTCTCTATTGAGCACATACGTACTTGTCTTGATGTCACACACACCAATGACTCGAGACTAGTCACTCTCCCTGAGAGAAGGCACAGTACGTACTGATCTTATCAGACTGTCAATGCCCAATTGGCAATCCTATGATCAGGAACATTTAGGATGTGTCTACGAAAGAATGGTCTCATGAATCTAACTTCATTAGATTGCATTCTCCCAATCACATATTCCTTGGACTTTATCGTTTAAGCATATAACATTTATATGAGACGGCTCAAACAATAATGTTTGCCCTTTATATGTAAACTAGATTAGTTTAACATGTGAAATGTCCGTAAAGTATCATCATATGATTGGCTTTAGGGCACATTTCCAACAACTACCGCGATAACCAAGGTTATCGCCACGATAATCCCCGACCCTAGGCAGTCAACATAGTGGGTCAAACATGTGTCAGGACAACCCCTACCCTGAGGTATGAGGCATACACACCTTTGAACGCCACATGCGTAGCCATTTACCCCAGCATAGCACACCTGATACTGAAGCCAAAGCCGAGGCACCCGGATTACAAGCCCACGAAGAACACAGGCACGTTTTGCTGCTACCACGAGCATAACGGCCATGACGGCGAGAAGTGTATCACCCTGCGTGATCATATTGAAGCTTTGACACGTGAAGGAAAAATTGATCAATTCCTTCTTCACCCTCCAATGGGTAACCGTAACCAACGCCAGGTGAATGTGATATATTCCATAAGTGGTGGCACACCCATATCTAAATCTTCCAACATGGCCACGAAAAATAGTGAACGAGCTTTAAGGTCTGGCCACCAAGTGTTTCACGTAGAAGACATCAGGGGAGGCAAGTATCAAAAGCCTAACTGGGATCCAATATGTTTCTACCTTGAGGAAGAAAGAGGTATCATCTACCATCACAACGACCCACTGATCGTGGAAGCTCACATAGCCAACTTTGAAGTATGACAAATCCTGGTAGACACGGGGGCTTCGGTCAATATCATGTTTGCTAAAGCTTTCAGGACACTTAATATAGCTGAACATTTGCTCGATCGCTCGATTTCCCCTATGATGAGCTTCTCCGGTGATATCGTGCAACCTTTGGGGATCATACACTTACCTTTCACCATTGATACAGGCCCTTACACAACTACCATTACCACTAACTTCCTGGTGGTTGATTGCCCAACGACATACAATGTCGTCTTGGGACGCACAGACATCAATGATCTCAAGACCATGGTATCCACACATATGTTGATGAAATTTCCAACCCCATATGGCAATGGTTACATCAGATGAGATTAACTTAGTGCACGATCATGTTACAACACTTCGATCAAGCAACAACACCTGCCTGTGCCCAAGGAAACCCTTTCTATACATAACCAAGTCATAAAGACCAGCCCAGACGAAGCCAACTTTGATCTTCACGGTGGCAACAGTCAACCCGACGATCCTCGAGATGACTCTTTCACCCAGCAAGCACAACCCGCTGAAGAGTTGGAGAAGGTCTCTATCTCAAAAGATTATCCGGACCGCATGGTGAAGATTGGCACCACCTTGTCACCACCTATTCGGTTGGCATTGATTTCTTTTTAGCAAGAGAACACTGAGGTCTTCGCCTGGTCATACGAGGACATGCCAGACATCTCTTCCAATATCATCTGTCATCGCTTAAGTATTGACTCCAAGACCAAGCCAGTGAGACAGAAGCGAAGATCTTATGACGCTGAACGGTACGAGGCAATGAAGGCAGAAGTTGAAAAACTCAAAGCCATAGGCTTCGTCCGCGAAGTCAATTATCCAACGTGGGTAGCAAATGTTGTCCTTGTTAAGAAGAATCCGACCAAGGAAAGTCTCCTGCTCCAAAAGGTCTTGTGGAGAATGTGTGTCGATTACACCGACCTAAACAAATGATGCCCGAAAGATAACTTTCCTCTTCCTCTCATAGACAGACTTATAGACTCTACGACAGGGTGTGAACTCCTGAGCTTCATGGATGCTTACTCAGGATACAACCAAATCCTCATGAACCCTCCGGACCAAGAACACACAGCTTTCACTACTGACAGGGGACTATTTTGCTATAAAGTCATGCCCTTCGGCCTAAAGAATGCAGGAGTGACTTATCAGAGACTGGCCAATTCAATGTTCGCCCAACAGATTGGGAATAGTATGGAAGTTTATGTTGATGATATGCGAGTCAAGAGCAAACATGATGACCAACACATCACCAACCTATCTGAAACTTTCACCATTTTGAAGAGGTATCGAATGAGGTTGAACCCCAATAAATGTGCCTTCGGCGTAGCCTTTGGCAAATTCTTAGGCTTCATGATAAGCCAACGAGGCATTGAGGCTAATCCCGAGAAGATCAAAGAAATCCTCGACATGAAGGAACCGGTAACTTCAAAAGACATCCAGAGCCTTACTGGCAAGGTGGCAGCCTTAACTAGGTTCATCTCTAAGGCCACAGACAGATGTGCTCATTTCTTCAAAGCACTTAAGGGAAGTAAGAAGTACATTACATGGACTGATGAATGTGCTGAGGCATTCAAGAACCTCAAAGACTACATGAGTAAAGCCCATCTGCTCTTCAAACCTGAGGTTGGTGACACTCTCATTATCTATCTGTCGGTATCGGCTTCAACAGTAAGTTCCGTTCTCATTCAAAATGATGGTAATGTCGAACGGCCTGTCTACTACACTAGCAAGGCCTTACAATAAGCGGAGACACGATACTCCAACATTGAGAAATTGGCTCTAGCATTGGTCATGTCTGCTTGAAAACTTCGCCCTTACTTCTAAGCACACTTCATCATCGTGCTTACCAATCATCCTCTTCGACACAAAGTCCTGACACTTCTGGGCGAATGATCAAATGGGCGATAACATTGGGTGAGTTTGACATCTCCTACCAACCAAAGCCAGCTGAGAAGGGCCAAGCAGTGGCAGACTTCATCGCCGACTTCACATATCCTGTTGACATTGTTTCTACGCCTAAAGAAGTGGTTGCATCACCATCAGAAGCTCAGAAAATAAAACCAACAACCCCAGCATGGAGTGTATATGTTGATGGCTCGTCCAACCAACATGGTTGTGGAGCAGGACTAGTCCTTACGACCCCTGACAAAGTGGCGATGAAGTATGCTCTTCGTTTCAAATTCAAGGCGTCGAACAATGAGGCCGAATATGAAGCCCTCCTAACAGGCTTACGTTTGGCCAAACACCTTGGGGTTAAACGAATTGATATCTTCAGTGACTCCCAATTGGTGGTTAACCAGGTCACCAATAACTTTGACGTTAAGGATAACTCCATGGCAGCATATCTGGCACAAACACAATTGTTGCTCAAGCACTTCCACTACCAGATCACCTAAATTCCTCGAGCGGCAAACAGTCATGCAGATGCTTTGGCTCACCTCGCCTCAGCTGTGGAAGACAAGATTGGGAGAAAAATTCAGGTCGAATTGTTGGAAGCACCAAACACCATGGCTGCGGAAGTGTGCAACTTACAATAGGGGGATAATTGGATTACCCTGATTTATAGATTCCTTGCTCATGGCACCCTTCCAAATGACAAAGTCCAAGCTAAGCATATTCGATACAAGGCTACCTGTTACTTGATCATTAATGACCAACTCTATAAGCGGGGTTTTAACCTACCATACCTAAGATGCCTTACGCCCGCAAAGGCGGAAACTGTTCTTCGGGAAATACATGAAGGAGTCTGCGGAGATCATGCTGGATATCGATCCCTAGCACACAAGGCTTTTCGCCAAGGATATTACTGGCCAACACTCCACCAAGATGCCATCAGAATATCCCGCTCATGTGATAAGTGTCAACGCTACGCAACTATTCCTCACTCCCCTCCCGAGCCGTTAACTCCTATGATCAGCCCTTGGCCCTTCGCCCAATGAGGACTTGATTTGATCGGCCCAATGTCTACAGGGAAGGGCAAGGTCCGCTATGCAATCGTTGCAGTTGACTACTTCACAAAGTGGGCGGAAGTAGAACCTTTGGCAACTATTACTGAGGCAAAAATAGAAGACTTCGTATGGAAGAACATCCTTTGCAGATTCGGCATTCCTAATGCGATAGTCACTGACAATGGGCGACAGTTCGACAACAATAAGTTCAGGATGTTTTGCTCTAAGTTCAACATCAACTTATGTTTTGCCTCCCCAGCTCATCCCCAGTCTAATGGACAAGTTGAAGCCATCAACAAAATAATCAAGCGAACTTTGAAAACCAGCTTGGACAAGGCTAAAGGTTGTTGGCCAGAATTTGTACCCCAAGTTCTTTGGTTATAGCGCACTTCGTATCGAACGTCAACAGGAGAAACCCCATTCTCACTTGCCTTTGGTACAGAGGCAGTTGTCCCAGTTGAGCTTGAGCAAGCAACGTTCCGAGTCCAGAACTACATGCAAAGTGAAAATAACAAACAATTTACCCTCAACTTAGATTTAGTCGAGGAACACAGAAACCAGGCTCACTTGAGGAATGTCGCCTACAAGCAGCGCATCTCCAACTACTATGACTCAAGGGTCAAACCTCGTTTTTTCAAAGTGGGGGACTGGGTATTGAAGAAAAGATTACTCTGCGACAGAGTCCCGAGTGAAGGAACACTTAGTCTAAACTAGGATGGACCGTTTGAAGTTGTTGGCATAAGTCGCCCTGGCTCCTACAAGCTTAGAAGCTCCGATGGCAACACCCTTGGCCATCCATGGAACGCTGATCACTTGAAATACTATTACAAGTAAACTCACATTGTACAAGTGTTAAGTTTCAGTCGTTCGACATCCTATGTAATGAAGACCATTTGGCATGAATTCAATAAAGAGGTGATTTAGACAACTCGGTCCTAATCCTCTTACATTCCTAGCAATGAAACACTCGGGTTCAAAGCTTCAACATGAATGATCCCAACAAGAAATAAAGTCTAAGTATATGTCAACAAGACTATACAAATAAACGAATAGCTCCACAATATATTCGTTTAATCTGACCCAAGTTATGGCTTATATCCAAACAAAGGATTTGCTCAAACATAGTCAGGCATTCATCAATGATAGTGCAAATACTTGGTAATTAACATCAAACTATACGGCGCAAAGTCGTAAGCATCCATAAATGAAAAGCTCTCAGGCTTACAACATGGCACATGCCATACAAACAACAAACTAGTACATCCAAAGTACATGGCACATGCCACACAAACAACAAACTAGTACATCCAGAGTACATGGCACATGCCACATAAACAACAAACTAGTACATCCAAAGTACATGGCACATGCCACACAAACAATAAACTCGTACATCCAGAGTACATGCAGAAAAATAGGGCACTACGAGTCATCCTCATCTGAGGCCGAACCCCTGACAATATCACTTTGCGTTTCAACCCCATCGCCATCACCACATTCCTCAGCATCTCCAGGACTATCCTCACTCTTATGAGACTGCTCATTGATACTAGCCTCAATATCAGAGTCATCATCACTACTAGGATTAACTGCGAGGACGAATGCTTCACCCTTTTTTCGGTACTCATCCATCTCATCACGGTACTTTCGGATAATGCTTATATTGTTGTAACGCTCAAGGACGGCCATCAATTTCCTTTTCTCAAAATTAGTCGCCCGGATGCAGTGAGGTCTAAAGGCATCGTGAAAGGCCTGGGAACCTAATAACTCCTGCACAGCAGCATCCCTCTCAGTTGGGATACTCCTCTTCAGCCCAGAAACCTCAACCAAGGCACTATCCAACTCCCCTTTAACCTTGGAAACCTCAAGGATGGTTGTCTCTAACTGTTCCTTAGTCGCTTCCAATTGTTTCTTGAGCCTCACGTTCTCACCATTCCGCCCCTTAAGGGGGATGACATCAGCCAAAGCTTTGCTCGTTTTTCTGGCGTCATTCACAAGCTGCTTATTCTCTTTAAACTTTGCCTTCTACCGCTCAACCTCTCGTAATCTGTCATCGTACTCGGTCATGACCTACATGACAAGATGATCGTCACTACCAGGAAAAAGTGGGGAGAAAGCAAAGAAATGACAGAGTAACACTTACATAAGAAGATAGCCTCATCATCCGGTCACGATCTGATTCGTTCTCATCTAGCGGCTCGCCAAGCTCATCAACAATGGATTGATGTCCTGCCAGGCAATTATTGACATACCTAAAACTACTTGGCTGCATGGCAACCTTCAAGTCATTCCAATGAATGATGCCAACCTCTTCCCTGTACTTTCTCTTACGGCTACAGCTAGGGCCACCTTATTGGTCAGTAGACTTCATGGTTGGAGGAAATATGGGATTGATGGTAGGAAGAGGAGGCAACAGTCGTCTCTCCTCCCCTGCAACTATGGCAGCAGCACACTCGATGACCTCAGCTTCAGCTTTCTTTGAGGCAGCAATCTTGAGGACTTTCTCTTGCGACTTAGGTTTAGGGGTTGGCCTCACCCGATGCTTATGAGCTCCATTGTGAAACAAAATTTCGTATACTGGAACTAACATGGGTGATTTCCCTTTCTTGGCGTTAGTCTCCCTTTTCTTGCCCACTTTCTCCACTGAACAAGAAAAATCAAAGTAAGGAATGCAACTTTGTAAAAGAAAGAGGGGGCGAAATGAAATACACAACTTACTTGCTCGTCTCTGGCACTCCGACACTAGGGGCTGGAAACCGTACTTTCGAAATAAGGGTCGTAGCTTGCCCAAATGTCTATCCTCTTTGGGCACCCTCAACACATTCTCTACGTTAGCTAGCTTCCGTCCAGACAGCTTGATGGTCCCTCGCGTCACTGCACGAAGAAAAAATGTTAGAAGCAAGAGAAAATCACAACAAATAGCAAATAATGCAAACAATGGATATATTACAACCTACAGTCTGGAAGTGAGTAGGAACATGTCGCTCAGGTGTGACACCTTTAACATACTCCCAATCATTATAAAGAAAGCACCAACGGTTTTTCCAAGTGCAGTACGCATTTTTCTTACCAAAGACAACACGTTATTTCTCACTCCGACATGCACACTTGGCATACCCAGTTCATGCTTTCACCGGGCACATCTTATAGCAGTAGTGCCACTGATGAAAGGAAGGCTCACCTAACCCACATTCCATCCAAATAATATAAAACCCGATTAAGGTATCCCAAAAACCAGGGTGGAGTTGCCCAGACGCATATCCAATGAAAGACAGCATCCGTTGCAACCACGGGTGCAAAGGCAGCGTCACCCCTAAAGTCAATAATATCTAGGTATAGAACATAACATGACTCTTGAGCGGTTCAGAGGACAATTCTTCATGATGCACCAAACGCATTCCTACACTACAGGGGATACTACATGACTGCCTTAGGGCCTCAAGCTGCTTTTCGCTATCTAACAAGTTTTGTACTAAATGGTCTGTTGTGAACTCAGAGCGAAATATGGGTATGGCGTCACAAACAACCCACTCACCCACTGACATGAAGGAGGAAGAACCAATATTGGCTAAGGCTTGATAATTGCGAAGATCACCCAATCTCGAATTTTTTGTACAAGACTCCAACAAAGGCCCTGAAGACTCCAACATTGCAAGCTCAAACCTAGAGTTAGAGTTAAGGGAGCCCTCATCACTAGAACTTCCAAACTCTGACATCTACAACAAACAAAAACAAACTTTATCACCACATGAAAGATTGAAACATAAGGAAATTCCTAGGACATGGAGAAAAGCTCAATCAATTCATTATGTTCTCAACCAAATACATGAACACTCAAACAATTCAACAAGAATGAAAGCATGCGATCTAGTGGAGAAGACTACCAACCTGAAGATGGTGCAAAGCAATGCCGGAATCCCTCTCAACTATAAGAGCACTCTGTCTCCAAAAATCACTACAAAATAAGCAAATGAAGACAATGAAAAGAGTGGAAACTTATCATTCTTATAGGGTTCAACATGGCCAAAGAAATTTAAAATTCAAAATTCAAACCATGAGAAAACCTCACATGGAAAGTCTTCAAACTTCCACACAAGCTAGAGAGTTTTCAAATTTCAAACTTGCAGCACCCCCTCTCCCCCTTAAAAAAAAAGGGGGGGGGGATGAGGTGAACACATTAGCTTCATCAATGGAGGGCAACCACAATTCTCAAAAGCTTCACACACTCTTGATCAAGACAGTGTGAAGCAAAACCAATTTATGGTGCCAACAAGAGTTTCATCAAAGGAGTTCAACCACAATTCTCAAAAGCTTCACACACTCTTGATCAAGACAGTGTGAAGCAAAACCAATTTATGCTGCCAACAAGAGCTTCATCAAAGGAGTTCAACCACAATTCTCAAAAGCTTCACACACTTTTGATCAAGACAGTGTGAAGCAAAACCAATTTATGGTGCCAACAAAAGCTTCATCAATGAAGGCCAACTACAATTCGTAGAAAGCTTCACACACTTTTGATCAAGACAATTCGAAGCAAATTCAATTTATATGGTTCATCCAAACCTTCGACTACTACAAGGTGTGGCTTGCATCACAATCTCTTGCTCAACAGTGTGGAAGAAAAATTTGTATATGTTGTCTCTCCCACATTTTCAAATTTCTAATTTTCCCAAAAAAAAAAAGAAAAAAAAAAAGGAAATTGGGAAATTCAACAAAGCTTCATCAATGGAGGACAACTACAAATTCTCAAAAGTTTCACACTATCTTGATCAAGATAGTGTGAAGCAAAATCAATTCATGGTACCCAACAAAGCTTCACCACAAAAGCTTCACTAGCAAAAGCTTCATCAATGGAGGACAACTACAAATTCTCAAAAGCTTCACACTATCTTGATCAAGATAGTGTGAAGCAAAATCAATTCATGGTACCCAACAAAAGCTTCAACTCCAAAGCTTCACCTATAAAGCTTCACCTATAAAGCTTCAACTCCAAAGCTTCACCTACAAAAGCTTCAACACAAAAGCTTCACCTACAAAGCTTCAACTCCAAAGCTTCACCTACAAAGCTTCAACACAAAAACTTCACCCACAAAAGCTTCAACCTCAAATCTTCACCTACAAAGCTTCAACACCAAAGCTTAAATATATATATATATATATATTTTTTTTCGAAAATTCAGAAATTCGAAAAAAAAAAAAATTGCCTAAGCCTCCTTTTCTTTAGGCCTAACAACTTTCATAACAAATATATATGATGGAGGAGTTTTGGGCTACCACTTAGAAAGGAAAATGGTGAAGTTGTGTTACTTTAGAAACTTGGCTACTAACAAGACACCTCCTTGTCAACTCCTTCGACCGGAGACTTGGGGGACTCCTACCATATGCTACTGCACCTTGATACTCGAAAGTCTCACGACCACTAGTGACTTGGATTTTTCAAGTCTCCAATCGAGAAGTTTTCCTCACTCGGGTAATTAAAGGAACACTACCTCAACCTACATGCTTCACTCACAAAGCTTCAACATACAAGCTTCACCAAAAAAAAAAAATTCAAAGAACTTAGTGAAGAAGGCTTTGGTGTATTTAACACAATACGTTGAAATGAAGCAAAGCTTATTTATTGATATCTCCGATAAGTTACAAATATGTACATATACATGAGTCAAAATAAACAAACAAGAGGGAGCCTTCACAAAGGTTGCTTAGGAGAAGTCTCAGCAGTCGGCAGAGCCCCAGAAAGAGAAGGCACCGAAGGGTGATCATTCGGAGCCTCAGTACTGGACAGAACCCTAGAAGGATGAGGTATCAGAGGTTGATCATTTGGAGCTTCATTACGCGGTACAGCCCCAAAAGACGAAGGCAATAAATGCCTTTGGAACAAACCCACAAACCTCTGATGATCAAGTAAAATCTAACCATCAGATTCCTGCATCTAGTCAAGCTTCATCTTCATGTTTGTAGCATAGTCATGTGCGAGCCTGTGCAACTGTTTATTCTCATGCTTGAGCCCTCTAATCTCTTGCTTGAGATTTATCACTTCAGCCGCCAATGATTCAACTTGGCGGGTTCGAGCAAATAGGCGTTGGGCCATATTAGACACAGAACCTGCACACTGAACACTGAGAGCCATAGAATCCTTAACAGCCAACTCATCAGACCGTTTGGAAAATAGTCTGTTATCTTTGGGAGTGAGAATGTTCTTGGCCATCACCGCAGCGGTTATATCATTCTTCATCACAGAGTCCCCAACGGTAAAAGGACCAGTAGGGGATAAGAAGGATGGGCGCTATATGTTGTCTTGAGGAGGCATGGCTGCCTCTTCACCAAAGTTCAAGTCAAAACGACTGTCGGATGGGCCAGACATTTTCAGAAATGATGAAGGAGAAATGAGGTCCAATAAATCTCTGAAGTACAAAAAATAAAGGGAAAATTTCTACAAGCAATAACTCTCTGAATGTACTTCTTGCACACAATTGGTGCCCTTATAAAAGAAAGGGCAGCATGGCCGTTTGTTCAAAAATCGAAGAGACACCACTCTCCGGATTTCGAGAAGCATATTTTCCTGAGTAAAATATGTCGACAATCCCCACACGCAACATCAGCTCATCGGGTACCACATATAACTTTGCCAAAGATCTCTGACAAAGTTTAGACATATAAATTTTGAAGGTCCAGCTACCCTATTATTACCCACAAGGGTAAAGGAACAACACCACTACTTGATAACTGGAAAGTCCCTATGTGTGTGAACCTCCGTGCTCCGTGGCAAGGCAGACTGGCAAAAATGCCCAACCTTTACTCATATTTGAGAAAACACTCCCAACAAGATTGCTTGCTCAAAAATCGCGAGCCAGATCCCCGACAAGATTGCTTGTTCGAAAATCGAAGAGGCACCGCTCTCCGAACTTCGAGAGCCAAATTTCCTTGAATAAAGCTTGTCTGCAATCTTCACACGCAACATCAACTTTCCAGATACCACAAACCACTTTTTCAAAGTGCTCTGACAAAGTTAAAACATGTGAATTTTGCAGCTCCCACTACATTGCTATGACTGAGAAGGATAAAGGAACAGCGTTACCACTCGTTGTTGGGACAATTCCTATATATGTCGACCATCATCCTCCACAGGCAGGCATACCTGCAAATAAATAAAAAATGCTCAATTTTTCTTCACATCCGAGAGGGCACTCTCAGCAGAGTCTCAAAATACTCAGCTTTCCCCCCCCCGATAATACCTCTGCAAACAAGCCACACTAGAGCAAGAGTATCTCATATCATCAGGGTTAAAAGCAAGAGTATCTCATATCATACTTTTTCCTTGTCTTTTCCTTTGGCCTTGTTCTTACCTGCAAGACAAGGAGAAAGAGAGCAATCAGTCAGCACTTGGAATCAAGTTTCCAGTCAGGAACCAACTGCCTGGCACCCCTTGCCTGATTACTTACCTGGCATTGCTTTCGAGTACTCATATTCAACATCTTATGCTTCCAGAGAAGATACCACATCTGCCTGAGGAACAGATAGGGCAAGTGAGAAGGATACAAGGAAGCATGTGGAGACAAGCGTAACAGAACACGTGCCGATACATCCACTACTTTGTCAACAACAAAAGTATCCCATATCATCAAGGTCGAACGAACTTTTGATTTGATGGACTTGTTTTGACCCTCAAATTCTTAAGTCGGCCTTATACTCTGGAGGAAACTAGAAAACCCTTCAGCCCAGTTCAAGAATAAGCATGTGGAAAGTTACTTCTTTAAAAGCAAAAGTATCTCATATCATCTATTCTCATTTTTCTTCTCTTTATCCTTCATGCTGCTTGCAAGATAGGGAGAATGAGAACAATTAGCCGGAACTCGAAATCAAACTTCTGATCTGGGATTTATTGCTTGGAGCTCTGATTGTTTACCTTGTCTGTCACCTCTTTCGGCAGATCTCCTAGCTCGGCGACTTGGGGGACTTCTACTACATGGTTTGTGTCGCGCTTGATCAAGCCTAAAACTACAAGTAAGCTTCAAGTGAAATTGATACATTACCTTATGCATCTCCACCGGTTAAAGATACCACCCCTGGATGAAGGAAGAGTACTTCCAAAGAAGATGCCATATCTACCTATGAGACAGATAAGGCAAGTGAAGACGATACCACACTTCGGTACTTAGAAGTTTCATGATTACTCAGCGGCTTGGATCTTGCAAGTCCCCAACCGAGGAGCTTCCCTCACTCGAGAACTTAGGGGAGCACTGTTTGTACCATACTTGACCAATCCCGAAACTATTGAGCACCGGTCAACGTTATACCGTCAAGGACCCATAAGAGTTTTCCCTCTAATCAGGAGGCCAATCACAATGCAACACGTGTCGACATCAGAAGCCAATCATAGCGCGACACGTGTCAACACTAGAAGCCAATCACGACACGACACGTGTCAATGTCAGAACAAAGCTAGAAACTCTTCTATAAAAGGAGATCATTCTCCCACAATATTTCCTAATGTCATTTGTACTATATCATTCACTAGTACTCACTAAAGGATAGCTTGAACCTATGTACTTGTGTAAACCCTTCACAATTAATAAGAACTCCTCTACTCCGTGAATGTAGCCAATCTGGGTGAACCACATACATCTTGTGTTTGCTTCCCTGTCTCTATCCATTTACATACTTATCCATACTAGTGACCGGAGCAATCTAGCGAATGTCACAAACTTGACACTTTCTGTTGTACCAAAGTCCTCACTGATTTTGTGCATCAACAATTATCATATTCATAATCGTAAATTAATCATCGGGGATTCTCTATCCGTCAAGAACATAGCTTCTCTTCGATTAATTAGATCATAATTCGAAAATAAAAAAATTGTGGATCATATTCATTTTCTTGTAGGCAGGATTAGGAATGTCCTTTATCATTTTCATGGAATTCTTAAGGAGATACGTTTATAATTTAATTGTTTATTTTTCCTATTTAGAAATAGTTATTAGGTATTTTTTGTTTATTCTTTTAATATAAATTAAAAATTAAAACACGTAACACTTCACTTGAATCATACTAATGGCAAATTAAGCCCTGCACAATGGCGGACCACTTGTGAAAGGGCCTCATACTAACATAGGAGAAAAAATAGTTGGAATTCATACTTCACAAGCACACTAATTGAAAGCATATTTCCATTACAACCATATTTATTCTCAATTTTCGTAAAGTGAGAGAAATAAAATCCCATTATCAAGATGCACATCTAAAAATGAGAGAGGTTCGCAAAACTTTGGTTAACCTTCGTTCATTTTTCGTATACTTATAATATTTAAGCCTACAATGTTGACTTCTATTCTTTTATCCTTAGTTAAATGAAGTGGTCATTCACACAGTTTTACAAGCAGCTCCCATTTGTTGTTTTTTTCCATTCATTTTCAATGATTAGACTTGTGAGAACCCGTATTTGGTTAGGTTTCTGTGAAGTTTTAAGATGAGAAAATGGGATCCTTCCCCACTTCCATCAGCCGGCCTTCTTTCTTTTTTCTACAAGCATCATCATAACCTTTTTATGTTTTCAACAGCACATCATTACCTTCTATTATTTTAAAACTTTCTCACACCTCCCTAACTCTCTTTTCCCCATTTTCAGCCGAACCACACACACACACTCGGAGATGGATTGTCTGTCATCCTCTTCCCGTACCCTCTTCATGTCTTCCTGTTTTGTGCGATCATGGTTAAGTTACATTAACATTTGTTTTTTGTCTTATTATTTTTATAAAAAAATTAATATAAAATATTAACATAATTTAACCGTGATCGCACAAAACAAGAGAGCATGAGAATGATATGAGAAGAGAATGACAGACAATCCATCTCCCACGCACTCTCTACCTATCCACTCAACCAATATAATATTCTTCCTTTCTCTCCCTTCCCACTGACTTCCACTCAACTCTCCCCCTTCTTTTTATATTTTCTGCCATCTCACTTCGTCTCTCTATTTTACATCTCTCTTTCCCTCAAACTCTCTCATTCTTCTGCACGCACAGAGAGGCCCGAGTTTTATAAGTAGGAGAGCAAACGCTCTCCTTTGTTATCATGCAAAGGAGTTAGTTAGTATGCATGTAAGCTTAAGTTCTGGAGATTTTTAGTTGGGTTGTCTTGTCAAAGCTCGAATTATCAAAGGTAAGTGGTTTATGTAATGTGTTGCAAATTATATTTATTTTCAAATATCTCTATTTCAAGTCAAGCATGTTGGATTTGTGGCTTTCGGAATTATTAATATAGTGATATGTGGATATTTGGAATTGTTCTTGGTTTGAATCTGTGCAGTCTCCCAGCATACGTTAAATTTTGTATGCTCATCTCTACTGGCATTTCTCTCGGTCGTATTAGAAAAAAAAAAAAAAAGCAAAGAGCAATCCACTTTCATAAGCATTGATAAATCTATTATTTGCACAGAGCAATCTACTTTCCTTCTCTTCTCTCGCCAAAGCACAAAAGAATTTAAGTCATGCATTTTTACAAGAATAAAAAGAAAACAATTTTTCTTTCATAATACGTACCGAGCTTATTTCGACGTCCAAATTTAACCATAAGTAGTCTAAAACATTAGAGGAGTTGTAATAATACCTTTCAAGTCTCAATAGCAAGTAAAACCTCGACGATCACGTCGGAGAAAATTACACTCCTTGCCAGAGCTCGGGTATCTCGAGTTCTACCAGTCTTCCCTTCAAACCAAGGGTACGGCTCGACTCTTAAGGTCGAGGGAAGCACAATAGTGTTATCCTTACACTCGATCTATGAGGTTTTGAAGGGTTTTGAGAGCTATGAGCTCAGGTTGTACGGAAAGAGAGAGTTCGAGAAAAAGAGAGTTAGGGAAGAAGGAGCACGTGTGTAGGTGTGTGTGTGTCTCACGGGATTGGGCAGAAATAGAAGAGTAGGGCCCTGATTGGGCCATAAGGTTTAAGGCTAACAATTTAAATCAAAACAACCCACAACTCCCTTATTCCTCCACAACATTTTCTCTACACACCCGACTCGGCCCAAACTTGCATCCACACACTCGTGACATCGCGTATAATTTACTCACGTCCGCTACAAATAATTTAAATTAAAAATGTACATCCACGTCACTACGACTCGAGGGTATACTCGTCATTTTCACACATTCGAGGATAAAATATGTTTTAATTCGGGAAGGGTCGTCACATTAAACTAGTACTAAAGAAATAATGGTACATTACTGAAAAATAAAATTCTAAATTTTTATGTTTATGAATCCAAACAAGAAAATTAGTGCAGTTAATTTATAAATTATAACTTTTATCAAAATTTTAAATTTATTTTCCTCGAAACAGTGTTAAAAATAATTTAGAATTTCTATACTTAACAAGTTGTTGCACTTCTCTCTATATCTATACTATTATTTTCGTACTCATTCTCAGCATAAAAAATTAGGAAAACTAATGAAAAAAGTTTGAAAACTTTGAGTTTTAACGATAAGAACAAACTAAAGAGTAAAGTGAATAGTATCATGATTGACTTTTTAGTATAAAAATATGATTTTTTTGTTAAAATGAACAGTAACATGAGCTAATCGTTAAATTTTCCTAAAAAAATTTGGGGTGACAAGGTGTATGTATATATGGGAGAAGGGATGTTGATGGAAGGGGATGAAGTTTCTGGCGTAAGACGATATCGACGCTGGTGAGTCTGTTTGATTGTGGTCACGGGTATAGTGAAATTTTCCATAACTTCTTCGGGTCTGGAATGAGTGGATAACCATGACTTGTCATCATTTGTTTGTTCTTTTTTTTTAAATTTTTTTTTTTTAATCTTACATAAAACATACCACGAAATGAAACATAGCATTGTAAAAAGTGTTCCGCTAATTCAAAGTACAATACAAGCAAGAGAGCCTAGCCCCTCCTAGACGTTTCTCCACAAAAGGTCCACCGACGTTAGTAGGCCAGACCAGAGATACCCCAATATAAGAGTCCAAAGTGCAATTAGGGCTCGGGAGGAACCATATAAATACATAATTTGTATCGGCAGCCTCGTCACCCGCCCCCAGAAACCTACAAGCTACAACGGTGGTGGTGACGATTCATGATTTCGGAAAGGGATCATCTCCGGATCCCTTCTATCAAATCTACTAGGTTCGGAGATTCGGACCATTGAAATTTGATCAAACGGCTACAAACAGGGTCCACTTTAAAAATTATAATAACTTTAGCCGTTGGATCAAATTTCAATGATCCGAATTTCCAAACTTGATGGATTTGGTGGAAGGGATCCGAGAGGATCCCTTTCCCATGATTTCATCTCAATTTGGTAATATATCATTATTAATTTGTGGATGTGATGGGCTACGCATATTTTCTAACTTGAAAACAACTTTGGTTAAGATTAACCATTAGATCACGGGAGCAGATTGTCTTTGGATCTACACATTCGGAGTTCAAGGATCAAATAATCCATACTTTTAAATTGTTAAGTTCAACCATGCTTTCTCTGTATAAATTGTTTTCTTGCTCTTTTTGCCTTAATTCCCTTAACTGGCTACTTCTCATTTAAATCTTTCTTCCCACTTCTAGTTGGTTTATAGAGTTGGATTTGAGTAATTTTTCTTGTTTCACCCCTGTATTTGAGGTTTCTTTTAAGTCGGGAAAGAACCATCCTTTAGTCTTTAGTTCGTTTTAGACTGATTTCTTCTAAGAGCCAGTTGCCATTGTTGTTATACTTGAAAGGTCGTTTTTCTCCAATAGATTTGAGTTAATTGCTTGAAACCCGATTTTCTCCAATTTGATTTGAGCTAATTGCTTTACCATCTAAATTAGGTGGACTTGGGTTTCCGGTATTTGTGTACCATTGTTGGATAAATTAAGAAAAAAAGTAATGACAAATAGACTAAATTTATAAGCTAAATTTTGTAAACTAAATGAAAAAAAAAAGTTGATGATTGGATTATTACTTAAGCGTTGATAGACGTGATCATTTATATTGATAACACATCATTTAGTTTGTAAATTTTGTCTACAAGTTTAGCTTCCCTAACATTACCCTAAAAAAATAATATAATTAGTTAGTTATATGCTGTTATTTTTATAAATTAGCTGAAATGCTTTACAATGATCGTAACTAATATGTTGACGTTCATATGTATTAGATCTTGACTAGAGAATTAGATGCGATTTGAAACATGTTTTGTTTAGTGAAAGTTGTTCGATTCGTTACATTTATAGTGGTTTATTGTACTATACGCACCAAAAAAAACAAAAAGGCCTTTCAAAAGTACCAGCTTTATCTTGCTCTGTTCAACTATGTTGTTTTGTTTCATGGGAGGTGTTTGGACCAAAACTTAAACTTTGGGCTCCAGAAAGGGACTGGCCCAAAAGGAGGCCTGAAGGGAGAGTCGGTCGAAGCCCAGTAATCTGGCCGAAGCCCAGCCGAAACCCAGAAAAGCAGGAAAGGGCCTCTTCTGACTTAATGCAGCTCATGAAGGCCACTTGCCCACCTACCCAAAGGCCAAGTGGTATAGACTGACCGGCTACACAGCCCATAAAGTAATTTATGGTGGCATTACATGTAAAAAAGCTGATGAGTCATCACCCTCAAACCGCATTCGGGCAAGGCTGCTGCTACAGGAGGACATGCTGGGTTGTCTATAAAAGAAGAAAGAGAAATCAGGATTAAGGACACTCAAACAAACAAACAAAAGCACAAACTCTGCTCAAAGCCAGATTTGCCTTCAAACGATAGTTGTAGTCAGCCAAAGCCTTCATCCCTCTCGGGATCGACTCTCACTCAACCCTTTTTATAAGCTCTGCTACCTTGTCTAAAACACTTGCCGTATTATCGATTTCCCTCTGAAAACTCACCTCTCAAACCCCTTTTCTTCTAAACTCTCAGACCCCCTGATAAACCTCAAAGATAGGAAGTTGCAAGACGCCCAGTTTTGCCCGACAAGGTGAAAACCTTGTCTGACCTTCTTTGGTTTTGTCTTTTCATTTATTAAACGAGCAATATGTTGTATACTTTCAGTTGTATTCAAGTTGTTTCTAGTAAAATGATGATTAAAAGACTCTCTCAGTTCTTGAATCCGATTTAAAGATGTCTTCACTATTTAAATCAGATCTAAGTTCTAATCTCCCGGACATATAAGAGTGATCATGTAAAAGTCCTTGGTCTCAAGGCATAAAAAAGAACTTTATGTGGACTTAACCCATCCACGACAATCCTTGATAAACAAAGAAGTCCGAAGTTACTTGGGGCGCAAGTAATCGACTGATCTAGTAGTTTTACTACTGTTATATTATGATTATTCTAGAACGTTTTGAGTATGGAATGAGTTCTGATAGGAAGCCTCAAGGCCTACACCTAAGGCCTTACAAAGGCACTTATTTGGATTCGTTCTAAGCTCTGCGGGCTAGAACGTTTGAGTATGGAATGAGTTCTGATAGGAAGCCTCAAGGCCTACACATAAGGCCCCACAAAGGCACCTATTTGGATTCGTTCTAGGCTCTGCGGGCTAGCTGATCAGAAGTATAACGGTGGTTATACTATGTGCGACAATGGAACCAACATTATATATGTCCAAGCACTGGATTGGTTATAGATTGGAAGCTTCAAGGCCTATACCTAAGGCATCACGAAGGCACCTGTCATAATTAATACGGTCTCTCGGATATATATATATATATATATATATATATATGTACATAATTGGACTCAACATCCGTTCTACGTCTGCCATGCTAAAGATGGCAGTGGCACGCCTGAGCATCTAAAAGTTAACCTTGATTGTGAGCCTTAAGGCCTACACCTAAGGCCCCACGAAGGCACATTTCAGAGTTAACTTTGTCCTTCTCTTTCAGCCTTGCACGACAGGCTTTGCCCGACAAGCCGTGCCCGACGAGCCTTGCCCTACAAGCCGTGCCCGACGAGCCTTGCCCGACAAGCCCGACAGTAAAAGCAGAAGCCCGACAGCAGCCCTCAACCGGCGCCAAACCTCTCCCGGGGAGTTGTGTGCTCGTCGGCCAGGAAGCATCCCCGACGGAAATTCCTGACGCGAACAGGAGGAAAAAAGGACCTAATGGACTAATCCAAAGGTGGCAACAAGAGATGTTCAGCGGTTATTATCCTACGGCAAATATGTTTCTTTTCCTTATTTTTGTTTTCTAAAATGCCATATAATTGTTTTTTCTTATGTCGTAGCTCTATTATTCATAGATAGACGAATATGGATTCACAAAGAAATATCAAGACAATAAGATATTCATTTGCAAGGATAGTCATTCATATATCATCTTAGCAAAAAAATAGACAAATTTTGAAACATTAAAACATTAATTTGTAGTAAAAAAAATAGACGAACACAGGTTCACGAAGAAATACTAAAATAACTCATTTAATTCAATGATCATGTAGTTTTGGATTTATGTGATTTTTAATAGACATGATCTTTGAAATAAAATTTAAAAGATAAACGGTCTGATTGTTAGAATATAAGTGGCCTTACAAAATAGTGTCAAAATATGTGTTAAAAAGTGTCATTTCGATACACTTTTTGACTCACTTTGGGAGATGTACATTTTTTGACACACTTTATGGGCCTATTCTATAATCAACGATTCAACCATCTAATCCCTTATGTCTTCCTTCAAACATTCTCTATTTGTATGACTTGAGGTCTATGGTTGGCCGATATTACACTCTATCATTTAACTATTGCAATTATTTTTTTGATAGCGGGTCACATGTATAGGGCCAACTGGGCATTAGTCATGGTATAAAAGATATATTAGAGGCTCGTAAAGGCCCATTTAAGTTTTTTCTTTCTGTTTGGGTCTAAATTCACATTTTCTCAAAGTTAAAGTTTAATCTTTTTGTGAATGACAAACTCTGTATAAACATATTCTTTGATCTCTTAGTGTACATTATTCTTTTAAGTCATGACAATCTCAATAGAATTGGTTTCTTGTTAACCATTAAGGTTAGCTACTTTGGCCAATACAACTCCTTGTGCCAATTTAGTAATATTACACGCATAGCATATTCTCTGTTCGTTAGCATAACTTGTACACCTAAATTTCATAACTTATATTATCATACAATAAACTTTTGACCACACAAAATGTAGAAAAGAATATCTTACACCTAAATTTCTATACTTCACAAGTTGTTGCACTTCTCTCTATATCTATACTATTATTTTGGTCCTCACTCTCGAAATAAAAAGTTTGGGGCGACAAGGACATGATGCATGAATAATTTGAAAAAGGGAATGTCGATGGAAGGGGATGAAGTTTATGGCGTAAGACGACATTGACGTCGGCGAAATATAGTTAAATCTTACATAAAACATACCACGAAATGAAATATAGCATTGGAAACTGTTTTCTACTACCTTTTAAATCTTACATAAAACATACCACGAAATAAAATATAGCATTGGAAACTGTTTTCTACTACCTTTGTGGGTGATTCGAAGTACAATACAACCAAAAGAGCCTAGCCCCTCCAAAAAAAGGTCCACCGACGTCGGTAAGCCAGAGATACCCCCAATATAACAGTCCAGGGTGCAAGTAGGGTTCGGAAGGAAGGAACCATTTAGATACATGGTTTGTACCCGCAGCCTCTTCACCCGCCCACAGAAACGTACAAGCTACAACGATGGTGGTGACGAATCATGATTTCATCTCAGTTTGGTTTCATCGGGTATATCATTATTAATTTGTGGATGTGATGGCCTACGCCATATTTTCTAATTTGAAAACAACTTGGTTAAGATTAACCGTTAGATCACGGGGGCAGATTCCTTATGGATCTATACATCCAAAGTTCAAAGATAAAATAATCATTGCCTTTAAAATTTGATCCAAAATTATTGTATTTTTCAAAAGTTTTTAGTAAGTTCTCCGCTTTTGATTGTATGATCAAATTTTAAAAGTAAGAATTGTTGGGCTCTAGATGTAATCCGGAGAGGATCTGCTTCCTTCCACGTTAGTGTTCTGTTTCTTATATCATATGCTAATGCTAGGGTTGGTTTGTTAATTTCAACCATGATTTCTCAGTATAAATTGTAAAAGAAATGAAAAGAAAGTTGCTGATTAAATTATTACTTAAACGTTGATATACGTGCTTTTTTATATTGGTGACATATCATTTAGTTTGTAAATTTTATCTACAAATTTAATTTTCCTAACATTACTCTAAAAAATATATATAATTAGTGAGTTCCATGCTGTTCATTTTATAAATTAGATGACATGCTTTACTATGATCGTAACTAATATGTTGACGTTCAAATGTATTAGATCTTGACTAGAGAATTAGATGTGATTTGAAACATGTCTTGTTTAGTGAAAGTTGTTCGATTCGTTACATTTATAGTGGTTTATTGTACTATACGCACCAAAAAAAAGAAAAAGGCCTTTCAAAAGTATCCAGCCCTATCTTGTTCTGTTCAACTATGTTGTTTCATGGGAGGAGTAAAGGACCTAATGGACTAATCCAAAGGTAGCAACAAGATGTTCAACGGTTATCATCTATGGCAAATATGTTTTCTTTTTTTTTTTTTAATTTTTTTTTTTCAAAATGCCATATCATTGTTTTTTCTTGCGTCGTAGCTCTATTATTCATAGATAGACAAATATGGTTTCACTAAGAAATACTAAGACAATAAGACATTTATTTGCAAGGATCGTCATTCATACATCATCTTAGCAAAATAATAGACAAATTTTGAAACATTAAAACATTAATGTGTAGTAAAAAAAAAAGAGACGAACACGGTTTCACAAAGAAATACTAAAATGACTCATTTAATTCAATGGTTATGTAGTTTTGGATTTAAGTGATTTTTAATAGACATGATATTTGAAATAAAATTTAAAAGATAGACGGCCTGATTGTTGGAATATAAGTGGCCTTACAAAATAGTGTCAAAATGTGTTAAAAAGTGTCATTTCGATACATTTTTTACACACTTTGGGAGATGTACGCTTTTTGACACATTTTATGGGCCTATTCTATAATCAACGATTCAACCATCTAATCTCTTATGTCTTCCCTCAAACATTCTCTATTCGTATGACTTGAGGTCTATGGTTGACCAATATTACATTCCATCATTTAACTACTGCAATTCTTTTGTTGATAGCGGGTCACATGTATAAGACTAACTGGGCATTAGTCATGATATAAAAGATATATTAGAGGCTCGTAAAGGCCCATTTAAGTTTTTTTCTTTCTGTTTGGGTCTAAATTCACATTTTCTCAAAGTTAAAGTTTAATCTTTTTGTGAATGACAAACTCTGTATAAACATATTCTTTGATCTCTTAGTGTACATTATTCTTTTAATTCATGACAATCTCAATAGAATTGGTTTCTTGTTGACCTTTAAGGTTAGCTACTTTGGCCAATACAACTCCTTGTGCCAATTTAGTAATATTACACGCATAGCATATTCTCTGTTCGTTAGCATAACTTGTACACCTAAATTTCATAACTTATATTATCATACAATACACATTTGACCACACAAAATGTAGAAAAGAATATCCTACACTATATCGCATTTCTGTACGTGTTTAACATGCTAATCACGTACTTTAGAATTAATCTGATTAATGCAAGTAATCACTTCAACCCATTGACTTGCATTCCTAATGTTTGGACCATCAATTTCAACTTCTTATTACTCTCACGCTCATATGAATTTTTGTGAAACACAAGTTTACGTACCCCCCAAGCCTTTCTTATCCAAATAAAACCATATATTTTTTCTCACACTTTCCAAGTTTCCTCTCCGGGTAGTCCAACCAAAAACGTGTCCAACATCATCTCTCTTAATTTCTCTCTCTTATATAACCATATATATTGTCACATACAAAGCGTAACCCCAATAAAATATCTCCCACAATACTAGAATTCCCAACCACCGAAACACACCACCAAACAACAATGGTTTCCGAGTCGAGCAGCGGCAGCGCTGCAACTCCTCCACCCAGCAGCCCCATCAAAACGGTGGTCGTTTTGGTCCAAGAGAACCGCTCCTTCGACCACATGCTGGGGTGGATGAAGTCCCTAAACCCCGAGATCAACGGGGTCACTGGCTCCGAATCGAACCCCATTTCCACCTCTGACGCCAACTCGACCCAAGTCTTCTTCCGCGACAACTCCGCCTACGTCGACCCTGACCCCGGCCACTCCATCCAAGCCATCTACGAGCAAGTCTTCGGCGAGCCGTGGACGGAGGCCTCCGCTTCCAAAACCCTACCTCCGAAAATGAACGGTTTCGCCCAAAACGCTGAGAAGACACAAACCGGTTTAGCTGAGACGGTGATGAGTGGTTTCAAGCCAGAAAACGTCGCAGTTTACAGGGAGCTAGTGAAGGAGTTTGCAGTGTGCGACCGGTGGTTTGCGTCCATTCCGGCTTCGACGCAGCCGAACCGGCAGTACGTGCACTCTGCGACGTCGCATGGGCTGACGAGCAACGATACGCAGAAGCTGATTGAAGGGATGCCTCAAAAGACTATATTTGAGTCGTTGGACGAAGAAGGCTTTTCTTTCGGAATTTACTATCAATACCCTCCTGCTACCCTTTTGTATAGGTACAAATGTCTTCTTTCCTTTTTTATTTCAGGTACAGAACTTAGTTTTCTTACCTAGTTGTTAATTACAAGAATTATTATTTTTGTTTTGTTTTCTGTTCCAACGAACTGCATGTTAGAATATTCGCACTTTAGTTTTTTTTATTCCGAGATACCCTAAGAAGAAAACAGGATTTCTTGTTGTGATTTCTCCAACAAAATTTATTTTGTCCTATGACATAAGTTGGGCTATCTCCTCTTCATGTACATCAATTTATCTGTCACTCCAAAAGGAAATTTCTACCGTGCACGTGTACTGGTGCACAATGCTTTATGACTCTAAAAATTGGTTTTGCATAGACTTGCAAGAGAACAGTGTATCAAGCCGTGTTCTCGGTATACTGAAAAATTTCTTGAGTTGCATATGTTTTATTTCAGAAGTTGGTGCATTAGTACACGTGTACTGTAAAAAGCCCTCTTTAAAAGCGATCACCTTGAACTTTAGTATGAGCAATGAGTGCACGACGATTTTTTTAGATTGCAGTAACAACCTTGATAATTTAATTTTTATCTTTTTGTTAGAAAAGAAATGCATAGTGTTTTGCTTCTCAATCTTCAGTTTTTCTAGCTCGTAAAGGAGTACACGCCACTCACGCATTTTGAATGTTGCTTAACATTGCAGAAACCTTAGAAAGTTGAAGTACATTAAAAATTTCCATCAGTTTGATCTAACATTCAAGAAGCACTGCGAGGAGGGAAAGTTACCAAACTATGTGGTGGTGGAGCAAAGGTTCTTTGATTTGCTATCAATACCTGGGAACGATGATCATCCATCTCACGACGTCTCTGAAGGCCAGAAGTTTATAAAAGAAGTATATGAAGCACTAAGAGCAAGTCCCCAATGGCCTGAAATGCTGTTCATTATAATATATGACGAGCATGGTGGTTTCTACGATCACGTTCCAACACCTGTTACAGATGTTCCTAGTCCTGATGATATCGTTGGTCCCGAGCCATACAACTTTAAATTTGATCGTCTTGGTGTTCGGGTTCCAGCCATTTTAATTTCACCGTGGATTGAACGCGGAACAGGTAATAACTCAAACAATAATACTAGTTATATATGTTATATACAGTTGCATCATATTCATTATAACTTTAAAAGTACGACCAACTTACACGGATCCCCTCTATCAAGGATCTGATTAACATCCCATAGTTAGTCACCAAAAGTGAGACATGTTGAAGATCAACACCAGCCCAGTTGGTGTTTGATTCTAGAAGACTCTAGCAGCAAGTCTAGAAGGCAGAGCTTCTGGAAAACTTGCACTCTGTCCTGGTGAAATGGAACTAGATTTTTCTAGTTCGAATATGCATGGGAGGTGGTCGGTGAATGAATATTAAATATAAAAATATCTAAGCTAAAGTAACCTTGTAGAAAGAGCTAGAAAACTAGTAAAATGACATGCCCAAGTCAGTGGGCAATGTGTAAGTCGGTGGAGTACTTGATAAATGCACTAGAGAGTTCTAGCATGTTTAAAGTCGGCAAACATGCCCTGTAAATATGGGTGTGGTGCTATATGTAACCAACCAAGCAAGAAGAAGAGAGAGTCAAGTGAGAGTGAGAAGCAAGAGTAGTCTTGTAGGAGTGTGAGTGGTTTAGACTGTGTCTCTAGAAAGTGAGTGATTGTCATAACTTCTCAAGTGTGTCCTTGATAGTTTGTGTGTGGTAATCTTTTGTGAGTGTAATACAAGTAATTTGTTTACTTGTGTTGTCTCTCCAACACTTGTGTTAAGAGTTGTGTACTCTAAGTTTTTCCTCGCTATATAACATGTATTGATTGTTTATTATTGCAGTGTTGCATGCGCCTTCAGGGCCATATCCCTCGTCACAGTTCGAGCACTCCTCAATCTCGGCAACTGTTAAGAAGATTTTCAATCTGAAAGAGTTTCTGACAAAGCGTGATGCATGGGCGGGAACCTTTGACGTTGTCCTCAATAGAACAAGTCCAAGAACTGATTGTCCAGGTGAGTTTTGATAATTTTAAGCTTTGATAACGACCGTCATACCTAATTATAAATATGCCAAGTAAATGTTTTTCTCGCACTACGCGCTCTCTCTTTCTAGTTCTTATCTACCTTTCTAGAATATATATGCCTCGCATGTACATACATAGCATGTGGGATATTTCTCTCGTTAATACCACATTTGACAAGTGATTCATATATACAATCGACATTTATTAGGAATTATTAAATGACACGTTCACATCATAAAGTATGTGACGTTCACAGACAAAAATGTGGTCTCTAAAACATTATATATCATAATACATTGACTCCTGCCACATTTTTTTTTAAATTTGTTTATCAATTGCAGCTACTTTGCCTGATCCTATGAAACTACGAGAGGCTGTATCTAAAGACGGGGCAAAAATAAGTGATTTTCAAGAAGAATTAGTACAATTGTCCGCGGCATTAAATGGAGACCATAGAAAAGATATATATCCTCACAAACTGGTGGAGAACATGACTGTTTCAGAGGCTGTCAAATATTGTGAAGAAGCATTTAATAAATTCTTACATGAATGTGAGAAAGCCAGGGAGAGTGGAACAGATGAATCTGAGATTGTCGTCTGTGCAACCTCACCTACACCGCCCTCCACCAAGTCGTTTGCTCAAAAAATATTTTCTTGTTTGGTTTGTGATCATTGATGTCCTGATTGTTAGGGTATATCTCGATACATGTTTCAGTTGGAAAACATAAAAGAAAAGTATTTTATAGATTTAATCTAATTATTGATTTGATTTAATTTAATTTGGTCTAGTTCCTTGTCTTGTGAACAAAGATTTGATTTGATTTATTTTCTGTTATTGCTCCATTGTATTCTTATAAATAACTCCTTACGGAGAAGAATAAAATATAGAGGTTGGATTCCAAAGTTCGTGAGATTATTAGAGAATTCTGAATTTTACTTTAACCCTTTATTTTCAACTTGGTATCAAAACAGAGTTCAATTCTTTGTTGAACTTTGTTGTCAGCGCTTCCCTGTGGGTGCACGAAACTAATTTTCTTCGTGCACCCACATGCCATGAACCTGAGGGTGAATATTTTCTAATATTTTTGACGAAGAAGAAGAATAGTTTTCATTGTCATGAAGAAAAAAGTTGTGGTTTCGTAGCCATGGAGAAGAGATTAGGGGAAAAAAATTCATGGTAGGATCCGTTTCCTATCATGTAGTTTTTTGAGTTTTATTGCAAACCGAATATACTATTGCAGGATCTTCTACAACTTCTGTTGCTATTACTCCCACCTGTCACCACACCACCTCTATTTGTTCTTGTGTGCTTGGTTTGTTTTTGAGTTTGAGGAAGAAAAAAAAACAAAAAGAATGAAATAAAATTGTAAGGAAAAAAAAGCTTAGGTGACTGGAGCTTCTGGAAAGAGACGCTAGTTTCAATTGGGTTTTCAAAAATATACCGCTAGTTTCAATTCAACCTTTGAAAAAAAAGGCGTTAGTTCCAACACATCAAGAGCTTTATTAATCGGGCTTTCGATAAAAGACATTAGTACCAATTAGGTTTTCGAAAAGATTAGCGTTAGTTCTAGACTTCCAGTTGGGCTTTCGAAAAGAGGCGTTTCTAGTTGGGCTTTCCAAAAGATTGACGCTAGTTCTAGTTGGGCATACGGAAAGAGGCATTAGTTTTGGTGGATTGTGATTTGTTAAGCTTTTGAAAAGATTGCCGTTAATTTTAGCATCTCAATGAAGATTTCCTGCACTTGTGGCTCCCTTAATGCGTGGTCCCACGTGAGGGGGTGTTAAATTTATAAAGTTTCAAAATAGATTTTATTTCCTTCTTGACAAATTCATGATTCCAGAGGCATGTGAGTGTAAAATTAGAGATCCCTAACCTTATACCATTGAAGAAGAATACTCTATGATATGATTTAAGAGTCTCTACCCAGAGCACATGAATATGATGTGGGAAGTACCTTCCAAATCACATTCACGAAAATTATATAGATAAGGAGAATCACATTAGATAGTAGACATGAATAAACTATCAACTAAACAATGTGATCAAGAATATTGATTTAGAGAAGATCCGTATTGCATTATACTTCCAACTGAACAAGTTCTCCACCTCTTTTGCTTAGCTTAGGTAGCCATGACATACTACTGGATGTCAACCATGGCGTGTGGAAGCCCTGAGGATTAGCACTTGTTCATCTTCATTAAAGGGAGAATTGAAAAGTAGTTTCAATTCACAATCCATTAGTAAGAGTTCTAATCACTAAATGCCTCACTAATTAGAACCTAACGGCTCGTACACCGATAAGCTTAAGTTTTTGAAAACTTATGAAGAAGATGTGATTAATTAAATTAGTTAATCAATTATACGCATGTTAGACGCCATATTGTGCCTTAAAAGCGAGTTTCGAGTTCCTAGGTCTATTGGGCCTTGACCTATTATTGGGCTCCTAACTCAAGTTGTGCATGACAACTTACGTGTGAAAGCCCAAAAGGCCCACCTACACTATATGGCCGGTTTGGGGAGCGAAATGGTTGGGGTTCCACACATGTCACTCACCTATATAAGCCATTTTATGGCTCCATCCTAGGGGTTTTGGAGAGCACAGAGAAGGATGGAGAGCCACCATTATACTTCTCTCTAAAAAACTTGGCCACCATGGAGAGATTACTAGCAGTCCTCTCTTTGCATGGTTATCTCATTTTTTTTCCAAACCAAGCTTGGTGAAGAGACTTAGAGGGCACCTACCTCGGTGGCTCATGGAGATTCTTATTCTAACACAAATCTAAGGAGCAAAGAAGCTAGGAATGAAGGTCATCTCTTAGGAGAGTATCATTTGCTCAAGAAAGAGATACCTACAAAGGTAAATGAATTCTCACATCTTTCTTGTAAAATTGAATTGAGTTTTGGTTCACCACCCACTAGGCATTGAATTTCATGGTTAAAGATTGGTTTTTGAGTGCATATAAATTAACAAGCTTCCGTCGTATTGTTATTTGCTCTATATATTTTGCTCAAATGATCTTCAAATAAACAAAATTTTCCTTCGTTTACTACTAGTTCTATCACTTCCACCGTTACTATGTGCATGCTATTTATAGTCTTGCTTATTATATATATGCATGGTTAATTAGTTTTGCAAAAAATTAAATCTTCAAACCATACAAACCCTTTCATTTCTCAGGGAGAGTATTATCGGTCTCAGTGGGAGTATCATGAAGTATATTCACATGGCCTTGTACTCTTTTTCACTTAGATTAGGAGCATTTTTCCCACTGATTTTTTGCTAACTTGATGAGGTTTTGATGAGGCATCTACTCTGGGTTGGTCACACATTTGTGTACATCTTGAAGATGTCAAGCATCAACATACCGCATTATCTCACATTTTTCTCCTTTGACTACAAATTTGTTTCACTGGGTTTATTATAGCTTGTTTTTGTGAGATTATCTTTTTATATGAACCCCTATCAAGAGACTCGTGAATGCAACTATTATGTTTGCCGAGAAGGCGAGAACAGACAACAACAACCGCCATCTCCTAATCATGAAAACATGATGCGACTACTTATTAAATTGTACACACTCAAGGGGGAGTGTTGTAACTAATAAGTGTAAACTTGTTGACCCTAAAAACTACCAAGCCTACGTGGCGCGCAGGCCGAGTAATCTATAAGCTAACTACGTCCTTCGGTGAATGCGGGGCGTGCCAACTCGTCGGCCAAGCTCGACCAAGGAGTAAATTTGTTGATGTTTGCGTTTGGTGCGCGGCTGACTTCTGCGTCTTGCGATTGCGGCCGAGAAAGGAACACGTCTCGGCCTCTTGGGCTCTCGAACCTGAAGACAAGGTTACTATTCTTACGAAGTTCACGAATCAAATTCGGCTTTCAATGTGCCGAATGTAATAACTTGTAACAGCTCACTTCGCCGAGAAGGCTGATGAGATGACCTCGACCAATAAGGATTCAGAAATCCTTTTTGACCGAGACTTGGATAGGTAATCAACCATCCTCGCCGCAGTGCTGTTGATGCAAACGGAAGATGCTGCGAGATCGGCTGATTCTACGGTGACAGAGCTATCTATGCCGACTTAAGATATCACCGGTTGCTTTCACAGTGCTGTTGATGCCAACGGAAGATGTGTCAGCGAAAAGAGAAAATAAAAAATCTCAAAGTTGTTGAGAGAGTTTGCGCAGGGCAGTTGTGTGTTGAATTGGAGGTCCCTTGAACGTTGCCTGCGACTTTGTATTTATAGTGACGAATACGCACTGGTTGATAAGCTGAGAAAGACTCCCAAACTATTAAAACTCATCTTATCTCATCGAATACAAGATAATCTGCATGCTTGGATAACGTCCATCTAATCAACCACCCAATATATATATATATATATATATATATATATATATAAAACAATGTTTGCACCTTTCCAATGAGTTGGCAGACCTAATGTCGCCAAGTATATATATATATGGCTGATAGCATTTGACACGGCATACAAGCCATGTCCATCATCAATTCATTTCATATGACAACACCCCATTAGGTCTTCTATCTCATCCTCACCTCATCCACAATAGCCATCATCATTCTAATCAAATGAATTTTAAATTCATTTTACTTCCAAGTGCTGTCAGACATCCCAAATCAATTCGAATTGTACCGCTTATTCGAGATATGGATCGCATTCTATTTATCTGGTTTAAAAAGATACCGAGATAATTCATATTAAAAGATAATTATAATATTATCCTTTAATAATCAAATTATCTCCACTTTCTCATCTGGCGGTCGAGAATCATGTCCACTCAACTGCTTCGATCGCTTGGGCCGATGATGTAAAATCGGGTCCAAACATTGCCCCCCAATTTCCTTGAGCTTCGGCTTGCAAGCCGAATGGTTAAGGAAATTAATTGCTTGTAGCCAACAACATTTCGTCGTATTGCTAAAACAAATTTTGTTTCTCGGCATTAAAATCACCTATGTTCTGCCAATGTCATGATCTTCCTCTGCCAGTGTCGTGAACTACTCCAACTCTCGACTACCGGGGTCGAGAAAACACTAGTATCGGTCGAAAATACTGGGGTCGAGGGTAAATGGGGCCAAGATCGAGAAGAACTGGGGTCGAGGTCGATAAACTGCTCATGGAGCTCGGCCTGCCTATATATATAAACCTGATTGCTTGATGTGATATGTCGGCCATGCATTTGACATATAATATACATATATATGTACCGAGAAGAAAGGGTATATATATATATATAAAGGTACTGATGTAAGGTGACTTCAACACCAAAGCTATATGTCGTACATATCTATATAAAAGTAGCCTGAAAAGTAGTCTAACTTTGACACAACACTCGGCCAAATTTCTTTTACTCGGCATTGTTATCTCCTGTCATGTACTTCTTGAGCCCTCACGTCACCCTCTGGAGGACTCCACCTAAAAGCTGTTGCAACTCTCAACTGCTGAGGCAATGAAAAAATTTGGAGGTCGAGAAAAATTTAGGCTGAGGTGAAACAGATCATTCTTGACAGCTCGGCCTCGGACTAGACAACCGAAATTTTTTTTTTTTTCAGTTAGTGCATCAAAGACCATGATCATCGAGAAGCAAACCATGATTCATCCTTTGTCTCTCTTCTGCACCGAGTATCAAATCTCGGCAAGCAGCTCTTTTATATATACTCATCCTCGGCAAGATTAAGTCTGATTCGCCGATTATATCACCCGTGCACCCCTGCCCCCTTTATTTTCTTAAGCATTGGCTAAGCAGCCGAATGGTTTAAGAAAATAATTTATTCTTAAAAATAAAACGAAAGTGGCCGAACTAATAAAGAGGAGGAGGCCAACGATGCTTTACTCCAAGCCGAGATCTTAGGCCGAATAAAGAATTTCCTCCAAATAATTTTGACTCGGTGAAATATTTTTCATTTTCGACCGCCGAATGTGTTGAACAATTATTATGCCCCCCAGGCATAATTTCGGCTTTTAATTCAAACAACTTAGCCGAACGAGACTTCTCCATATCGGCCTTATCACCAATAATCATGTCGATTGGCGTGATTTTTTCGATTAGGCCTATGTCTCGGCCTTGTTCGTCATTGGAGCACTTTCCTGACGAATCATTTTCTAAGTTGAGTTGTGGCTCAGAAACTTGAACTTTTTCTTCTATGCCCACCACACTTTCAGTCTCAACCAAAAAAACAGGTGGCCCATGTTCTTCTTCGGCCGTCTCGACAATTTTCTGAGGCCGAATTTTAATTGTGGCCAGAGCGAAAAATTGCCCCCTGGCCTTTGGACCTAACCATTTTTCAAATGGAATTGATCTGTAATCAGAAACGTAAGGAAAATGTTCTTCATCTAGCCAGGCATTAAATCGAGCCCTGTCTTCATTTACCCATTGCTCTTGCAGGGTAACAGGAGCTTTTATTCTCAACATGCAAGCGAATGACTTTTGCATATCTCTATGGCCACGAAGAATTTTTTCCACTTCAAAAGATCTTTTACGTTCCTCATTGTGTTTTTTCAATTCTTCTAGGAGCTCGTACAATCGGCTACGTTGAGCCAGATCGGAATCTTGATATATCATATGAACTTCGTAGTTTTAGCACTTGGTCCCACTGGGCGTGCCAAAATGTTGACCCTAAAAACTACCAAGCCTACGTGGCGCGCAGGCCGAGTAATCTATAAGCTAACTACGTCATTCGGTGAATACGAGGCGTGCCAACTCGTCGGCCAAGCTCGGCCGATGAGTAAATTTGTTGATGTTTGCGTTTGGTGCGCGGCTGACTTCTGCGTCTTGCGATTGCGGCCGAGAAAGGAACACGTCTCGGCCTCTTGGGCTCTCGAACCTGAAGACAAGGTTACTATTCTTACGAAGTTCACGAATCAAATTCGGCTTTCAATGTGCCGAATGTAATAACTTGTAACAGCTCACTTCGCCGAGAAGGCTGATGAGATGACTTCGACCAATAAGGATTCAGAAATCCTTCTCGACCGAGACTTGGATAGGTAATCAATCGTCCTCGCCGCAGTGCTGTTGATGCCAACGGAAGATGCTGCGAGATCGGCTGATTCTACGGTGACAGAGCTATCTATGCCGACTTAAGATATCACCGGTTGCTTTCACAGTGCTGTTGATCAGTGGCGGATCCAGGAAATGATGTTTGGGGGGTCATAGCGCGCGCAGCGCGAAATTTTTTTTCAACAGAAACAGCATGCATATCGTCATTTCATCGGGTCTTGGTAGGATGCTTTTAAGTGTTGAGAAGGGTTTCTGTAAAACCCCTCCCCAAAGATCATCACAATAAAGATAAACAAACAGAAAATAAGCTTCCATTCTAAATCTAATTTTTTAAATCGAATTACCAGTTATAGTTGAGAGAGCTGAATTATTTAGGCAAGGTTTTTTTTTTTTTTTTAAATGTGTTCAACATTATATATATTGAACAACATAAGATTACGTATACGAATTGTTGAACTCAACACGTAAATAAAAAGAAGAGGCTCATAATCATTTAAATCATTAGACAATAGTTTCTCTTCCTAATATAAAATTCATACAACCATAATATTCTGTATCTTATAATATGATATGAAGAATTAACAAAGTAGTTTATATGTGTACCTTTGGATTTGAGAACAAAACGAGCACCAGCATCGAGTTGCTTCTGTTCGTGATCATGATCAGCTTCTTCGCGGCCAACTTTTGCATCATCTACTGCTACCGATTTTGGTGGCAGCGCCCCCATCTCTCTCTGCCGAAAAACAGAAAACAAAACCAAGAGCAACAAAAGAAGTGGGATGGGATCAGATCTTGAAGATAGACATGGGATTATATATCTTGAAGATCCACACCCACGCACATCCACACCACTACCCCGACGAAGGTCTACATCACCACCACCCCGAGGACTTTCCTTCCCTCTCTCTCTCTCTCGTCTCTACATCACCACCACCCCGAAGACTTTCCTGCAGTGCCGAGCTTCGTTCAGGATTTTTGTCGAACACTTGGCGTGCGACTCCGACCCCGACGACCCCAGCTCCAAGAGGTCGCGTATGGGAGCTTCAAGGTTGTTTCCATGGTTTCCAAGGGGTCGTGCGACCCTGACGACCCCACTGTGGATCCGCCCCTGCTGTTGATGCCAACGGAAAATGTGTCAGCGAAAAGAGAAAATAAAAAATCTCAAAGTTGTTGAGAGAGTTTGCGCAGGGCAGTTGTGTGTTGAATTGGAGGTCCCTTGAACGTTGCCTGCGACTTTGTATTTATAGTGACGAATACACACTGGTTGATAAGCTGAGAAAGACTCCCAAACTATTAAAACTCATCTTATCTCATCAAATCCAAGATAATCTGCATGCTTGGATAACGTCCATCTAATCAACCACCCAATATATATATATATATATATATATATATATATAAAACAAAGTTTGCACCTTTCCAATGAGTTGGCAGACCTAATGTCGCCAATTATATATATATATATGGCTGATAGCATTTGACACGGCATACAAGCCATGTCCATCATCAATTCACTTCATCTGACAACACCCCCTTAGGTCTCCTATCTCATCCTCACCTCATCCACAATAGCCATCATCATTCTGATCAAACGAATTTTAAATTCATTTTACTTCCAAGTGCTGTCAGACATCCCAAATCAATTCGAATTGTACCACTTATTCGGGATATGGATCGCATTCTATTTATCTGGTTTAAAAAGATACCGAGATAATTCATATTAAAAGATAATTATAATATTATCCTTTAATAATCAAATTATCTCCACTTTCTCATCTGGCGATCGAGAATCATGTCCACTCAACGGCCTCGATCGCTTGAGCCGATGATGTAAAATCGGGTCCAAACAAAACTTAAATACGAATCCCAATAAGGCTTGGAGATACCTAAACTTGTATTTCATGTAAGGCAAAACTCATCATAATTATCACAAATAAAAACCAGAAGGTGAAATACATTTCTCACAAACACCTAAACCCTTGTCTCTTTCTACCATCCTTCTGTCACCCACTCTTAAATTTTAGTTTTACATCTTTCTGTTTGTTCTAATTATCAGGAATAGTAACTTTTCATTACAATTGGAACTCATTAGTGGTTATAAAAACTCGAAAGTTTATACTTTATTTTATTCAATCAACTTTACCCTTCTTTTAAGCCCAACCGAAGCTTCTTCAATGTTTCTCCAAAGTCCAACCTAAGCTTCTTCAATATCATAAATCCATGATCATCTCTCCTCTTCTATATATAACAACTATCACATGATCATAACGTAAGCTTAACAACATTTACACAATATATATTTATATTCCCAAGTAACCCAAAGCACAAACCACCACGTTCGATCGGACCACCACCGCCACCACCACAATGGTTTCAGAGTCAAGCAGCAGCAGCCCCATCAAAACGGTGGTCGTTTTGGTCCAAGAGAACCGCTCCTTCGACCACATGCTGGGATGGATGAAGTCCATAAACCCTGAAATCAACGGAGTCACTGGCTCCGAATCCAACCCCATTTCCACCTCGGACCCAAACTCCACCCAAATCTTCTTCCGCGACAACTCTGCTTACGTTGACCCGGACCCCGGCCACTCCATCCAAGCTGTGTACGAGCAAGTCTTCGGCGAGCCGTGGACTGAGGCCTCCGCTTCCAAAACCCTACCTCCTACCATGAACGGCTTCGCTCAAAACGCTGAAACAACACAAACCGGTTTAGCTGAGACCGTGATGAATGGTTTTAGGCCCGAAAACGTCCCCGTTCACAGGGAGCTGGTGAAGGAGTTTGCGGTATGTGACCGGTGGTTCGCGTCGGTGCCCGCTGCGACGCAGCCGAACCGGCAGTACATCCACTCTGCGACGTCGCATGGGTTGACGGGGAATGATAAACAGAAGCTAATTGAAGGGTTGCCTCAGAAGACAATATTTCAGTCGTTGGACGAGGAGGGCTTTTCTTTTGGGATTTACTTTCAGTCCTTTCCGTCCACTCTTTTGTACAGGTAAAAACTTTCAAATTGTTTTGCCCTTCCTCTTGAAAATAATGAATTAATTTTCGTTTAGATTCATCCATTAACTAAAAGTATCCGTTCAATTTATCTGAAAATCCATAATAATTATTCACTTATCGTTTAAAAATAGATTACACTATCAACACATTTATTGTTTTAGTTCATGAAACCCTCTTCAAACATGTGAAATCATAATGGGTCACGGCAATGTAGTGCTTACCAATCGAAAATGTCGAGAATTTTTACTTGAAACCGACCAAATATATTTAGAATTTTTGGTTGCTCCTTCTATGTTAAGTTTGACACATGGGGAAGGTGTTAAAACCTCCTCGAATAGTACTTGTCTGTTAACTCATCCACAAGTGATTAAAATATTTAATTAATGCCTTTAACATATTCAAGGTTACAAAATAAAATCTAACATTTAAATATAATTTAAGTTTCTTGAGGAATAATGATTTGTAGCATAAATCTTATCCTGTATTATTTGACCCTTTTGGTTCTTTAAGAGTCAAAGAAAAAAGTAGTAATAGATTTCCTAAGGCGTATGCCAAGTTGGAGTTTTGGAGTCTACAGCAGTACAGATTGTGAAGTTGTATGACCAGTTAATTATTTCGATTTTCTTTCAGAATGATTTTTCAATTTTGTACATAAGAGATCAAAGAGAAGAAGGAAGATCGCGATTGGAATTTTATATTTTTATGATAATTTAGAGAAGTAGGCAACCATTCCAACCACTACAATTTTCTTAATATAAAGGACACTCAATTACTGGACCTACTACAATTTCTCGTCGATATTATTGCTTTACCATGTTATTCAAATAATAGCTAGGTCCACTTTGTCAACTCTCTCAGCAAATTTTTATTTAATATAATTAGCGGGTTTCATGTTAAGAACATGCAAGCCAATTTGCATATCTCCACCTAAATGGTTCCCCCACCCTGTCCGATTATTTGTTCCTTAATTAATTATTACATAACTTGACTTTGTCTCTTCTATTCACACCCATTAATTTAATTTATAGTAGTCATTAGTTGGAAACGATAATTAATCAATACAAATTCAAGGTTTTAACACATGCATATTAATATTTCTTTGTCCTTATTTGGCCTGTAAAATATTCCCAAAACAAGTGGTTAGTGGAGGGGAAAAGTTAAATTGCTTTTGGTTGAGAAAAAATATCATCTATAACTTTGCCCCACCATTGATAAATTTAAATATCTAGTTGATTGTGAGATGATGTTCGATTTAATAATTTAATAATAAGATAACATGTGAAAACAAAAACTATAAATAACATTATACTATTGACTTGAAATACGACGGATTGCAGGGTAACGGATTGGAACTCTGCATCGTTTATGTTACATTGGACTATATATAACATTTTTTGTCGCACAACTCACATGGATTATTATCATATTGCCTTTATACTTTTGATATGTCTTTTGTTTTTTATTTTGTAACACACATATGGTGCATATTGCATGGTTGAAGTTTCTTAGTAAGCAGCCCTCACATGTACATTTATAAAATGATTATATATTATCATACAGGTGGGGAAGTGATGATAAAGTATTAAGAATTGAGTAATGCTACATTTATCACATATTTGTACATTATTTATATCTTCTCTCTAATAGAGATAGGGCCCACCAATATACGTGAGTTCATCTCTATTTGAAAAATAGTACAAATATGTGATAAGAGTAACATTTTTATTAGGAATTTTCGCACCGGAAAGTTTGGCTACTTCTCTATTTGCCAACTCATGGTGAAATCATATGGAGATAAGGGAAACATCTATGTACGTTATTACCACCGGTCCACCGTCACTAGCACATTTAAGAATAAACACCATGCAACATCATTATATCTATTTGGATGATGTAACAATATTTCGATTGAGCTGAAATTATATGTCATTTAACAAAACAAACAAACTGCCTACCTACTTTTTGTTGGCAAAACGATGTCATCTCAATTTTAGAGGACTGAAAAATCAAAAGGTCACCAATATAAGCTTTGCATTTTTTCTAACTAAGAGAGAAAGTACACAGTAGTTGAGCAATGTTCTGAGTTTTAATTTACAAATGGCAGGAATCTAAGAAAATTGAAGTACATTGACAATTTCCATCAGTTTGATCTACAATTCAAGAAGCATTGTAAGGAGGGAAAGCTACCGAATTATGTGGTGGTGGAGCAAAGATTCTTTGATGTATTATCAATGCCTGCAAACGATGATCACCCATCTCATGACGTCTCTGAAGGCCAGAAGTTTATAAAAGAAGTGTACGAAGCTCTAAGAGCAAGTCCCCAATGGAATGAAATGTTGTTCATTATAATATATGACGAGCATGGAGGTTTCTACGATCATGTTCCAACACCTGTGACAGATGTTCCTAGTCCGGATGATGTCGTTGGTCCTGAGCCATACAATTTTAAATTCGATCGTCTTGGTGTTCGTGCTCCAGCCATCTTAATTTCTCCATGGATTGAACCTGGAACAGGTTAGTTGAAGAATATAACTATTTTTATCATAATTAATAACCATATTACTACGATTATTACTGAACTGAGACGTTTAAGATCTAACATTCTTGTTTATTAACTGAAAAGAAGAAGATATCATTACTCATACACTATCTTTCATGCTTATTGAAAATGCAGTGTTGCATGGGCCTTCAGGGCCATATCCTTCATCAGAGTTTGAGCACTCCTCAATTCCTGCAACTGTTAAGAAAATTTTCAATCTGAAAGAGTTTCTGACTAAGCGTGACGCTTGGGCGGGAACCTTTGAGGGTGTCCTGAGAAGAACAAGCCCAAGAATTGATTGTCCAGGTGAAACTTTAATTAAAAGATTCGATGTCTAGTGTCTTAATTACCTATGATTATTGTATGAGTTGCTCATATATAACATTCCTCCTCCTGTATGTATGTGAGTTCCACTGTAATGTGGGATCAAACTTATGTATCTGATTTATTGCAACCATACATTTTAACTTGTTCATTGCAGTTACTTTGCCTGACCCGGTGAAACTACGCGAGGCTGCATCTAAAGATGGGACAAAAATTAGTGATTTTCAAGAAGAACTAATTCAATTGGCCGCGGCAATAAATGGAGACCATAGAAAGGACACATATCCTGACAAGCTGGTGGAGGACATAACTGTTTCAGAGGCTCTCAAATATGTGGAAGGAGCGTTTAAGACATTTTCAGATGAATGTGAGAAAGCCAGAAAAACTGGAACGGATGAATCTGAGATTATCGTCTGTGCAACATCACCTACACTACCAACATCCAAGTCGTTTGCTCAAAAGATATTTTCTTGTTTGGTTTGTGATAACTGATGATATTTGAAGTTGTTTGGAGCGGTTTCTTGGGGTTTTCCATTCTAACGATTCGTGAGTTTTTTTTATGCCAATAAAATTGTTAGAGACCATGCACATCAGAATTTATTTGCATGTCTTTTAATAATGAATTCTTTTTAGTTCGTGCTTGAATCTCTATCTAGACTGCTACTGGATGTGCTCTAAAAGTCAATCATAATATGAAATCTTTTAGGATAACTAGATTAGTCAAACTGATCTCACCAAAGGGCAAGTGTGGAGCCAAAAATAATCACAAGGTGACACGTGGATTTTTGGGTGAAGATGACAAATTTACCCTCGAGGCATACCGGGTCTCCTACACGCGAGCAGTGGAGAATCATCCATCAACCAAATCAGGAGCACCCAAAATAGGTAACAAGTTCAAATTTGTCTCATCCATCCTCATTCCATAACCTTCAAAACTCTCCATACAAATTAGATTAATTAGGCTAATTAATGGATTAATTCCTAATTAATCCATTAATCACCAAATTAATCACCATTTTCACACAAAATCCTCTAAGGGCCGGCCACCTCATTCCCCATATATAGGACCCTATTTATTCTAAAAATCTAAGTCCACACTCTTGCAAAACTCCCAAAAACTTTCCAAATACTTTTCTCTCTAAATTCTAACTTTGGCATCAGAGGTTCTTCGGCCAAAGCCCCCCCCATTCATCGTGGGCGCATGAGGCTCTTGGCCTTGACCTTAAGGTGTTAATTGTTTTGTAGGTGCAATTTTGTCCAAGAAGAAGAAGGCGGAAATTTGCATCCACAAATTGGTGCTTTCATTGAGAGTTGAGATCCATACTCGTAGAAGACTCTCGCATAAAAAGGTTTTTCTCTATTTTCTAGTCCATTTGAATATTTTTCATACGTTCTTATTATTAGAATTTTTTATTTGCAAAGGTTCTTTGATAAAACGTATAAGGAAAATATAATGGCTAGAAATTTAGAAAATTCCACAAGTGAAAATTCTTATACTCAAGAAATGGAACCGCGGCGATCCACGAGGCTAAATGTGGTCATAGGCGGAGTGGTACCACCACTACGAGGTTCCACCATGGCCCAAGTCGTGCCATCCAAGCTTGCACGGCCCCGAGCCCAAGCCTCGCATTCGCATGCATCACGCACTGAGTAGCCTGCTCCCGTTGAGCAGCCCACTCCCGTGGCCTAGCCTGTTCCCGTCGAGCAACCTGCTCTCGCGGCCCAGCCTGCTCCCGCCAAGCAGCCTACTCTTGTGGCCCAGCCTGCTCCCGACAAGCAGCCCACTCCCGTGGCCCAGCCTGCTCCCGCCGAGCAGCCCACTTTCCCGGCCCAGCCTGTTCTCGTGGCCCAGCCTGTTCCCGCGGCCCAGTCTGCTCCCTTGGCTTTCCAAGCAACCCAAGTCGGCCCAAGATTATCTCAACCATCCGGACCTACCATCGAGCCGGGGGCATTCTTACCACATTTTTCCGCGGATTTGACATTTCCCAACTCAAATCTCGCACCTGGAGTCTACCACCATTCCACTGCCCAAGGAGGCACATTCCTTCCAAGCTCTTCCAATCCAAGTGGGGAACAACACTTGTCTCGACAAGTCATAGAGTTGACGAGCGCCCTTGCACAACAGACGACTTTGGTAAACCAGCTCTTGCAATGCACCAAGATGCAACGTGCCCCAGACAAGGTCTCCGAAGTAAGACAAGGGCAGACGAAGAACCTCTCCAGCAGCGTCCCGGCAATCAGCCACTCGACCAGCTACGAACCAAGTGTTCGGGCAGTGTACACTCCCGACTGGGCCATCGAGATAACGTATACTCCCGTCTTAGCGCGCGGAGGAGCGTGCACTCTCAATTAGGCCCACGGACGAACATACACTCACGATTGGGGCCACACTCCGATAATCAACATGAGCAACCTTCTAGGCGAAGTGTTTATTCAATCTGAGTAGGCAGCACAACGGAGTAGGCAGCACAGCGGACGGAGATAAGCAATCACTAAATCTGACTCAAGTTCAACCAGCAGCCTGCAAGTTACTCGCTCTCCTGCTAGAAATATACCATATCGACCGCAGTCGCGGTATAGACGAGCCGAACACATGGAAGAGCAGCCTAGACCAGCAGGTCACGATCGGGGGCAGCCGAGGGCTCTGCCACCTCAACAAAGGCAAATTCAGGAAGAAGTAGAAATACTCCTGACCGAGCGATTGCGCGATTTCCCGCGCAACGAAGCTATTGACAAAGCGGTTTGATGAGACATGACCAACATAAGTGAGTCATCTTTCAATGACAAGACCGAGTAGACGGGACTACCTCACATAGATTGCCGGATATAAAGATTTTTTCTGTTCCGACAAACTCAGTAGCTCAGCCTAATGGCACGCCGGAGGCAGACGAGTACCAGAAAGACACACCAACCCGTCTACCAAGAAACCGGGGCATACCTTGTTCTCAACACTCCAGAAAATTCCTCCTGCTGCGCACAACCTGGCCCAAGCCAGCCCCATATCTGATTTCACAACCACGCATGCCTGCTCCACGGGTTCCAACAGCCATTGATCTATCATCATGGCTCATAACTGTGCCAATCTTGCACCATGGCTCCCAACCATGCCAATCTTGCCATGTGGCTCGTGCCAACCAAGCCTAAAAAAGGCACACGACAAAACACCTAATGATGGCACAATAATTCTGGGAGCAGCTCACTGCGCTTACACCCTTACGCGAAATCCACAAGCAGTTTGAAGTCTCAAGCAGATAGCCAAACATGACCTCGCAGGCTAAGGATTATTTCGGTTGTCCCAGCAGTCCAGTTTTCCTCAGCTGCACTCACAACAACGACTTCCATGCTCTCCAGTGCGATAGGGTAAACCAATTCCCCGACACCTATATGGGTTTGCTCTCTAGTGCGAGAGGATAAACTAATTGCTCTCCAGTGCGAGAGGGTAAACCAATTCCCCGACACCCAAAAGGGTCTGCTCTCCAGTGCGAGAGGATAAACTAATTGCTTTCCAGTGCGAGAGGGTAAACCAATTATGCGACACCCATATGGGTTTGCTCTCTAGTGCGAGAGGATAAACTAATTGCTCTCCAGTGCGAGAGGGTAAACTAATTGCTCTCTAGCGCAAGAGGGTAAACTAATTGCTCTCCAGTGTGAGAGGGTAAACTAATTCCCCGACACCCATTTAGGTAAGCTCTCCGGTGCGAGAAGGCCACATAGCTTAAAAGATCGAATGCTTGAAGATCAACTAGGAAGCAAATGGTCAGGGACAACAACCACTTTTGTACTTAACAGTTCACTCATCTGACACTTCATCTTCAGCAGCTCCGATCTTGGCAGCTTTATCCTTGACTGCTTCATCTACGGCATCTGAGAAATCAAACTCAAGCAGTTTCTTCATTTTTTGCAAGCAGCCCAGACATGGCAGCCTAAACCGTTGCCCATGCCACACCACTTCCTCGGCCCATGCCGAGCTAATCATTAGCTTCAATCAAGCCGAGCAGCATAAGCAATGGCCCCTGCCACACCATCTCCTTGGCCCATGACAAGCTGACTCCTCGCCTCTGCCAGCCGATATGCCGCACCACCCCGACGGCTGCCTCATGGCAGCATCTCCCAAGAAGAAGACAAGTAGAATTAAGTTTTCCTTACATTGGTGCGGCGTGGAAAAGATGAAGAAAGCAACGAAAGATGGTCCTTTGCACGGGCAAGTGTAGAAGATTGCTAGGGGAGGGGGAACAAATATCCTCTAAGCTCTCTCTCTCTCTTATAATGTAGAATAAATCGTTCTCCAAAGTTGATTTAATAACCCACTTAAGGTGGACTTAAATAGGCTTTGAGGGAAATTTATTTCCCTTTCCTAGAAGGACCTAATTTCCTATTAAAGAGGGAATCTACATCAAAATAGAAAGCAGTCATACGTTTCCTAAAGCAAGACGATCTCTACACCTGCTGCCCTTTCCTACAAGTAGCCCAACAGGTGTGAGGGCATTTGTGGAGCCAAAAATAATCACAAGGCGACACGTGGATTTTTGGGTGAAGATGACAAATTTACCCTCGAGGCATACCGGGTCTCCTACACGTGAGCAGTGGAGAATCATCCATCAACCAAATCAGGAGTACCCAAAATAGGTAACAAGTTCAAATTTGTCTCATCCATCCTCATTCCATAAGCTTCAAAACTTTCCATACAAATTAGATTAATTAGGCTAATTAATGGATTAATTCCTAATTAATCCATTAATCACCAAATTAATCACCAAATTAATCACCATTTTCACACAAAATCCTCTAAAGGGCCGGCCACCTCATTCCCTATATATAGGACCCTATTTATTCTAAAAAGCTAAGTCCACACTCTTGCAAAACTCCCAAAAACTTTCCAAATACTTTTCTCTCTAAATTCTAACTTTGGCATCAGAGGTTCTTCGGCTAAAGCCCCCCCCATTCATTGTGGGCGCGTGAGGCTCTTGGCCTTGACCCTAAGGTGTTAATTGTTTTGTAGGTGCAATTTTGTCCAAGAAGAAGAAGGCGGAAATTTGCATCCACAGCAAGTTTACTAGTTAAGACCGTCTCATTAATTGTTATACGTCTGAACATTGAGTCCGTGGAGAATGTATAGAGGAAGAAGCAATCCAAGTAAGCTGGATTGGTGAAATCTTTGTCGCTCTATTTTATACTAAATTGTCTAGAAAGACTGGTACACACTATGTTTGCTCAATTGGGAAGATGGCTTATCTTAAGCTATTGACACTGAGACAAGTGTACAGGTAACCGATCAAATGAGAGTACTTGCATAGAGTTCTACTTATATGTCAAGCAAGTAAACTCTAAGAGTTGCAATAATGTAAATAATCCTCTAACCTGAGACACCATGGTTGTCTTGTGTATAAGTCGTTGGCTAATTGATGATGCAACATGACCATATCCCACCAAGAATGTGTTCTATGCATTTTCAGAGTCATTAACGTATTCATAGAGGCATGTGAGCATACAATAAGGGATCTTTAACCTTTAGCAAGAGAAGGAGAATACTCTACGATATGATTCAAAATTATTTGGCCAAAGTATCAAGCGTGATTTAGGAAGACATTCCATACACTTCTCCTTTGAATCATATACATTCGGATAATTACAATAGGGGTTTGACATAAGCTTCTGTACCCTAATTATGTGATATAATTATTGTTTTGGAGATGATCAAATTATTTTGTAATTGCAACTGAATAGGTTCTCCAAAATATTCTATATTGGCTTGGGTAGCCATGACATTGTTGGGTTTCTAGGCAAATTGTTGGTACAAATTTAGTTCGATGAATTAAATATGCAACAATAAAATAATAAATAACCTACAATATGGTATCCCGCAATATATCTGGTTGGTTGTAATCGATAAAGCAACAAAGAAAGATGGTGAAGATATTACTATATGAATCCTTAGCCACGTGTGCATTGCTTTGTAGGATCATCTTTGTGCTTGCGTTCTTCCTCATCATGATTAATCGCTAGAAGCTCCTTAATTGTTGAGCCTCTAGGAGTATCGTCACTCATACACCAACAATAGATGATGTAGTAGGGTTTCAATTGTGCTATCAAAATCACTCACTTGGAAGAATACTATTGGGCGGCGCATTGCAGAGAATTTTGGGCTAAGGTTTCTCTCTTTTCTTTGAAGGACAAAACTGATTAAACTTGCATTAAGAACATATGATAAAACTTTATGAGGTATGTAGAATAACCCCTAGCCGCACCCTACTATTAGGTTGATGCTAAGGCCATCTCCAACCGACCCGGCCAAAAATTGGAGAACCGGCCAGCGAGCTGGCCAAGAGCAACCAGCCAGCCAGCCCTATAGCCCAGCCCAAACACATGCTACTTGACATCATGCTGACATCAGGTTACTGTTAGATTGAATTTTTTTTAGACGAAATTAAAAAAAAATTCTAATTTTTTTTCCATATAAATACCTAAGCCATTTTTACCCCATTTTTCACATCCTTTTCACCATTCCATACTATCTTACCTCATTTTATTTCAATTCTTCACCAATTTTTCACATCCTTTTCATTATATAAAGATAAGAAATCCAGAGGCTTATTAATTTAGTGACAAGTGGCACTCAAAATATGTCCAAAAATCTTATTTTAATATGGTAGTTTAATTCAATTAACCATATTAATTCAATTAAAATAATAAATTATTGAGGGGGCTAATTTTTTAGCCCCCTTCGGTTGGAGATGGGTTTTTTTGTCAAACAGGCTATGTTTTAGCCTATGGCCCTTTGGCCCCCTCGATTGAAGATGATATAAAATATGTCCTCACACTGTTCATTAAAAAATAATTTCTTGCAAGGCTATAGGGTTAAACATGGCCCTTTGGCCCTCTTTCGGTTGGTGATGGCCACGTTTAGCCCTATAGCCCTGCAAGAAATTATGTTTTAATGAATAGTATCATGCCATATTTTATACCATCTCCAACGAGAGGGCCAAAGGGCCATAGGCCAAAACATAGCCCGTTTGACAAAAACCCTATCTCTAACCGAAGGGGGCTATTTTTTAATATGTTCAATAATGAAAAGAACCTCCAAACAATAACCAACCAATAATAAAAAAGGTTGTACCTAAATCGACATCACTAAATAGTTTAATGTTAGGTTTATCAAATAAGTTAAATTTGGGTAAATTACATTTTACTCTCTCAAGTTTGGAGTCAATTGCAACCTCATACATCGTCTTTAAAATATTTCAATCTCATACATTTATTTATATTTTTTTCAATTTCATATATATTTTAACTGACATGGCTACCAACTTTGAACCATTTGGATAGAAAAAAAAAAGAAAAAGAAATAGTCAATAAAAAATCAATAATTTTTTAACAATTAAAAACTTAAAGAATAGAAAGTGGATCTAGGTAGATTTTTCTTGGGTCTTCGTCCCCAATAACCTATCTCCTCTTTGCGCTTGTCTGTAACCAGAATTAATTGATTCTTGGTTTTGGAAGCTTCTTCCCCCATCCCCCCTCTTCGACTTCATCCCATCTGCTTATCTGTCTCCAACAAATTAGCAACATCCTCACTGGCACCACCGTCCTCGACATCCTCACCGGCATCGCCGTCCCCGTCCTCGACTCCTCACCGGCACAGCTGTCCCTAACTTTAAATATGATTATAAACGGAAGATGATGCAGCTATATAAACATGATCAAGAAATACCAAACCCATGGCGCTGGCTGGGCTGCTGCATCGGGCTAGTTGGCTGGCTCATTTTGGCCAGCCTGCTGGCCTGGTGTTTGATTTTTGGCTGGGATAGGCCCACAAGTCCTTTGGCCTAGCCCTTAGTTGGAGACAGTTTTTGTCACGCCCCGATCCCGACATACGTCCAGGATCGACACTTGATGGAAGACTGTATAGGGATGCCAGGAAATATAAACTGAAATACTGAACTAAAAATAACAATAATCACATATGTTTAAGGAAAAGTATAAGGGTAACCTAACACTCCAAGCTCTCAGAACTCTGTCTGCTACCCCAAAGCTCCTCGTATCTAATAATACCTACACAATCGCCTCTACACCATCGGAATGGTGCACCAGGCAAACAACAACCCGCATAAGCCGCGGAGCTCATGTGAGTGACAATAATTCAACGTATGTGATACTAATAAAAACCATCCATCGATCACAGTTTATAAACGTCAAATATAAAATCATATTTTATGAAATCATAATCAAGTCACTGAAAATCTCGAAGGAGTCACCAGACATCCAACTACTAGTCTGAAACAAAACACAAAAGCTCACAACCATAAACTCATACAACACAATGAAAAGTGGGGCTAGAGCCACACAGTTCGGCCGAAGCCTACATCTCTGAAGCTATCTCAATCCAAACTAAATCCGAAGAATCAACAAAGCAATTAATCGGGTTCCGGACCTCTCAACGAAACCATAATACCAAACGGGATTCCGAACCACTCAACAAAATCCAACCAAGATACGATTCCGGACCACTCAACATAATCGCAGAGTAGAAGGGATTCCGGACCTCTCAACGGAATCCGAGTGGATACGATTCCAGACCACTCACCAGAATCGCGTATCACGAGGGATTTCAGACCACTCAATGGAATCCAGAAGGAGTAGGGAACCGGACCACTCAACGGAACCCTAGCGGAAACCCAGTTCCGGATCCCTCAACGGAACAGAGCGGAAGCCAACAACCATAATGTACAATGGCTGAAAGAAACGAGACAAGGCACAAGTTACTCGATTTACAAAAGCTCAACAAAGTGAAACAAGGCACAAATACTAAATTTAGAACAAATCAACGAAGCGGGAAATGAAACAATATCGAAGCAACAAATCCCCATCACAACAGGTTAACGGTCCACTACTAGCCCTCACATTTCATCACAACATGCCAATCATACAAATCAAACCATATTTCAAATATACATGTCAAATCTCATTTCATAAACATAAATCGATGGCTAAGTATTAACATTAACAATTCAATAGAAAACATATTTATAAAACTAAGTCATATCCACACAGGATAACAATTACGAAAACAGGGTAATCACCAATATCACATATATTAAAGTCAATCATCTGGAGTCCTAGCACAAGAATTGAGACGTCACGCACTATCGTCGCTTAAAACAAAGTACAAGTCCACATTTAGATTTCCTTCGATAATTCACATACTCAAAAACTCCCATATGTCCCCCACAACAACATTTAATGAGAATCAAACTGTCGTTCAAAGGTAGGATCCATGATCCTACGTCACTTGCTACGTAAGATCCAACCACAGATTTTTGATTCGTAAGTTCCTAAGGTCCTTAAATATTACGTACTATAATGTATCAAAGTTTAGTGATGATCCAACGGTCGGATCGTCGATTGCTATAATGTTCAAGTGGCGGACCTTAACGAAATTTCGCCTGATTCTGCAGATTTTTTGGGCAATCTTTAGAACTCCATATCTCACCCAAATTTGACCCATAATATACCAAAACGAAGTTAGAGAAGTGTAGAACAAGATTATACTTGCTTGAAGCCCAAACGGTGGCCGAAGGTGGCCAGAAAATGGCCTGACATATGGCTGTTTGCGGGAAAACAAGTAACTCACCGGAATTTCTAGGCAAACTTTAAACGCCCATAACTTTGTCAATACTCAACGAAATCGAGTGATTCAAAAACTAAAATCATAGCTTGGAACGACGGCTAACTCGAAGTGGTTTGGCTGAAAAATGGTCTGGAAGGTCACGGGTTCGCCGGAAACTTGGCAAACTTTAAATCGTTACAACTTTCTCATTTCTCAACCAAATCACACGATCCAAACATGAAAATTCATCTACACATCATGAGAAGTCGATTTATATTGTTTTGAGTTCAAAAGATGGCTGACGCAAAACTGGGTTTATGGTGGTGAAGACATGCAGATAATGGTGGTTTTGGTGTTCAACATGCCAAAATTTTGGTGGTGGTGGTGGTTTGTTTCATGGGAAGAAAGGGAGAACCGAGTGAGAGAGTTAGAGAGCTAGAGAGAGTGAAGAGATACGTGATAAAAGAGGAAGGAAGGAGAGGGTTCCAGAAAAAGTGGGGGTGGCACCACGTGGTACTCATCCAAATACATCATGTGCTGAATTGTCAATTTACCAAAAGTACCATTGACGTTCAAAACCTCATAAAATCTTCGTTATAATTCTGAATCACATTCTGTTTAAGCCCACGCATTCGTATTGACGAGTATTATCCAAAAATATAAAGATAAGTGATACGTAGGAATCAATATGCTGTAAATATAAAAGCGTCGAAACTAAGACTACGAAATACGGAATATGTATTTTAAACAGTGAAATCCGGGAATGGGATTTCACATTTTCCCCCTTACAAAAATATCGTCCTCGAAATTTCCATTATCATCCCTCAAAGTAAAAGGTGTGCTAACTCTGGCCACGGTAAGAACCTTCCTACGATGTCATAGTTCCACTACTCTGAGCTCCAACTCCCTCTTGACTAACTTTAGGCCATCGACCTCTCTGCCAAGCAAACCTTTGCTGACCTGAGCCTGAAGGTGCTCCCAATGACGTACCTTTAACTGGATATGCAACTAGATCACCAACACTGGTCGTGGCTCTACTCGTATCAATACCTACCACCTTTGAGCACTCGCTCATCAAATGACCCACCTGGTCGCACTGAAAGCATATCAAAGTCTCATCTCTGCATGAACCGCTATGTCGACTTTCGCAATGTGAGCAAACTCGAGATATGGTTGTATGAGACTGCGTCTGTGATCCTCCCCCAAAAGAATTATGAGGTACATGCCCACGAAAGCGACTGTGATGACTTTGCCGAGTAGAACGATGAGAATCTCTCCCAAAAGTAGCTGGAGAGTCACCTCGTGTAAATCCACGATGTACTCCGTGAGTAAAGCCGTAAGATCCACCAAACCTAAATTCAACGCATCGTCAGGCCTCACCTGAAAATGTATTAGATGTCTGACCCTCTGACCTGGTCCTCTTTTTCTGATCCCCACTCCCTCGTGCATCACGTTCCTCATTAATCTTTGCAATGCGTGCACGATCAATGGCCTGAGCATAATATGTCATTCCCTGGACCGATAATAGATTTCGAATACTTGGCTTAAATCCTCTAATCAGCTTCTTCGTCTTCTTTTCCTCAGGGAGAGGCTGAGAAAATCGATAAAGTCTAGTGAAATGAGCCATATACTTAGCAACCGTATCTGTGCCCTGCTCGATAGTAGCGAATTCCACCTCGAGCTTATCTCGAAAAGACTCGAGAAAGTATTGCTCGTAAAATGCCGTCTGAAAACGATCCCAAGTAATAGATCCATCGGCTGCCAATACAGAACGAGTGATCTGCCACCACTCGTAAGCCTCGCTTGTCAACATATACGCAACAAGATTTACTTGCTCATCAGATAAACAACGTAAAACGATGAAAATCCTGGCTATCTGATTAATCCAAGACTCAGCCACCCACGGATCAGTAGAACCATTGAATGAAGGTGGCTTGTGAGTGCGAAACTCTCCATACAAAGACTTCCCATTAGCAGAAGTCGCACGAATGTGAGCTTGCATAAGCTGAGCCAAAGCCCGAAAAGCACCATCGGGTCCACCATGGTCGTGGCTAGCCTCCTGATTAGTACCAGGAGCTACATCATCATCAAGAACATTATCCCCAATCCACTGGGTAAAACCATGTGAAGTCGTCATGGTACGTCTGAAGAATAAAATAATTTAGCGTAAGCGAATAACTAAGACTCGGGACGAACCCACACTGCTTACGTAAAGGTCTAGCTACCCATAACTTACCCAAAGTTTCCTCACTCTAAAGTAAAGGTATAGGCATCTAATACCTAAACTCTGATACCACCAAAAGTTATCACGCCCTGATCCTAACATACGTCCAGGATCGGCATGTGACGGAAGACTGTAGGGAGATGCCAGGAAATACAAATTGAAATACTGAACTAAAAATAACAATAATCACATATGTTTAAGGAAAAGTATAGGGGTAACCTAACACTCCAAGCTCTCAGAACTGTCTGCTACCCTAAAGCTCCTCGTATCTAATAATACTTACACATTGCCTCTGCACAATCGGAATGGTGCACCGGGCAAACAACAACCTGGATAAGCCGCGACGCTCGTGTGAGTGATAATAATTCGACGTATATGATACTAATAAAAACCATCCATCGATCACGGTTTATAAACGTCAAATATAAAATCATATTTTATGAAATCATAATCAAGTCACTGAAAATCCCGAAGGAGTCACCCAGACATCCAACGGCTCGTCTGAAACAAAACTTAAAAGCTCACAACCATAAACTCATACAACATAATGAAAAGTGGGGCTAAAGCGACACAGTTCGACCGAAGCCTACATCTCTGAAGCTATCTCAATCCAAACTCAATCTGAAGAATCAACAAAGCAATTAATCGGGTTCTGGACCTCTCAACGGAACCATAATACCAAATGGGATTCCAAACCACTCAACGAAATCCAACCAAGATATGATTTCGGACCACTAAATGGAATCGCTGAGTAGAAGGGATTCCTGACCTCTCAACAGAATCGCATAGTACAATGTATATCGAACCACTCAATGAAAGCCAAGCTGGATATGATTCCAGACCACTCAACGGAATAGTGGATCACGAAGGATTCCGGACCACTCAACAGAATCCAGACGAAACAGGGAACTAGACCACTCAACGAAACCCCAGCGGAAACGCAGTTTCGGATCCCTTAATGGAACTGAGCGAAAGGCCAAAAACCATAATGTACAACGGCTCAAAGAAACGAGACAAGACACAAGTTACTCAATTTACAAAAGCTCAACAAAGTGAAACAAGGCACAAATACTAAATTTAGAACAAATCAACAAAGTGGGAAATGAAACAATATCGAAGCAACAAATCCCATCACAATGGGTTAACAGTCCACTACTATCCCTCACATTTCATCACAACATGCCAATCATAGAAATCAAACTATATTTCAAATATACATGTCAAATATCATTTCTTAAACATAAATCAATGGCTAAGTATTAACATTAACAATTGAATAGAAAACATATTTATAAAACCAAGTCATATCCACACAGGATAAAAATTATGAAAACAGGGTAATCACCAATATCACATATATTAAAGTCACTCACCTGGAGTCCGCACTAACGCACCCTAGCACAAGAATTGAGACGTCATGCACTATCGTCACCTAAAACAAAGTACAAGTCCACATTTAGATTTAATTTGATAATTCACATACTCAAAAACTCCAATATGTCCCCCACAACAACATTTAATGAGAATCAAACCGTCGTTCAAAGGTAGGGTCCATGATCCTACGTCACTTGCTCCGTAAGATCCAACCACTAGATTTTCGATTTGTAAGTTCCTAAGGTCCTTAAATATTATGTACTATAATGTATCAAAGTTTGGTGACGATCCAACTGTCAGATCGTCGATTGCTATAATGTTCAAGTGGTGAACCTTAACAAAATTTCTCCGGATTCTACAGAGTTTTCAAATTTTCTGGGCAATCTTTAGAACTCCATATCTCACTCGTTTCTCACCCAAATTCGACCCATAATATACCAAAATGAAGTTAGAGAAGTTTAGAACAAGATTATACCTGCTTGAAGCCCAAATGGTGGCCAGAGGTGGCAAGAAAATGGCCTGAAATATGGCTGTCCGCGGGAAAACAAGTAACTCGCCGGAATTTCTGGACAAATTTTAAACGTCCATAACTTTGTCAATACTCAATGAAATCGAGTGATTCAAAAACTCAAATCATAGCTTGGAACGAGACGAACAGATTGGTGACTTTTTTTTATGCTAACTCGTCGTGGTTTGGCCGAAAAATGGTCTGGTAGGTCACGGGTTCGCCGGAAATTGGGCAAACTTTAAATCATTATAACTTTCTCAATTCTCAACCAAATCACACGATCCAAACATGAAAATTCATCTACACATCATGAGGAGTCGATTTATACCTGTTTTGAGTTCAAAAGATGGTTGAAAATTGTCTGAATCACGCCTAGAATCTCGGCCCAAAACCTTGTTCTTCAAACTCGAGGTTAGGATTCGTTTTCAATGAAACAAAACTCAAAACTGGGTTTATGGTGGTGAAGACATGCAGATAATGGTGGTTTTGGTGTTCAACAAGCCAAAATTTTGGTGGTGGTGGTGGTGGTGGTTTGTTTCACGGGAAGAAAGGGAGAGCCGAGTGAAAGAGTTAGAGAGTTAGAGAGAGTGAAGAGATACGGGATAAAAGAGGAAGGAGAAAGAGGGTTCCAGAAAAGTGGGGGTGGCCCCACGTTGCACTCATCCAAATACATCATGTGTTGAATTGTCAATTTACCAAAAGTACCCTTGACGTTCAAAACCTCATAAAATCTTCGTTATAATTCCGAATCACATTCTGTTTGCGCCCACGCGTTTGTATCGACGAGTACTATCCAAAAATATAAAGATAAGTGAAAAAAATATGTAGGAATCAAATATGCGGTAAATATAAAAGCGTCAAAACTAAGAATACGAAATACGTAATTTTAAACAGTGAAATCCGGAAACGGGATTTCACAGTTTTCGTGTCAAAACGGACTATATTTTGGCCTATGGCTCCTTGGCCAGGTTGGTTGGAGATGTCCTAAGGGCTTTACTCCTTCCATTTTGTCCATTCCACTAGCCCACTTGAGCTTGTGACTTGGACATTTTTTAATTAAATAAAGGACAATGCTTATTTTAACGAAAACATGTCCAATTACCCTAAATAATCAATCCAATGTAATTAAAAATTAATTATATCTTATCATCATCATCTATGTAACATCGTTATTACTGTCGTAGGTGTGTGATCTCTTAAGTTTTAACGAAAGGCGTTAGTAAAATTAATTAATAAGTTAATTTAATTCCACAAATCAAAAGTGACAACTAGTGATTAGTGAACGTATGATAAGCTGGAAGCGGACCCAAATTAATGCACAAGAGTCATTCGTGCAATTCCAATACTTTTAGCTCCCCCTCTCTCTTTCTGGACTGCAATCTTTGGTTCTAGGTTTTCGAGAACATCAATGGAGTTTCTCTGGAATACTAATTAATTACTTCTCCATATGTAACAGTAAAATTCGGCCTCAATTACTAGTCTCAATCTCTCTTCTAGGCTCCATCATCCACCTCTCTGCTCTACTATATAGGTGTGGTGAATTTGGAGGTTGCCTATTCTGGAAACTATATATGGAGGGATATCTAAGGAGATTCAAGGAGAGCAATCAAGGTTCTAAGGAGCATAGTAGCTATTTTGGAAAGGCCATAACATTGGCTCCAAATGGTATAATCTCACTCTCTTCTGTCTTAAAAAATGTGATGTAAGGTAGATACATCAACCACTAAGCCTATTCATTGTGAATGGAATTTAATTTGATCAGTAATTTGTAGTTGATTCCGTTGTCATGGTTTAATTTTAAAGTATATGCATGCTAATCTCTAGTTTTTTTCCCCCTTCAACTGCTAACACATTGCAATTCCATTGTTACTTCACTGTTATTACATTGTTAACATCACTGTATGAAAAAATTATGTAAATGGGTTATTTAGTATAAAAAATTGGTCTACTTAGCATTACTTTCTTTTTTTTTCAAATAAAAATGGTAAAGTTGTGTTGGCTTGATACAGGAAAAAATATCTATAATATATGTAATTAAAAGTAATTTATCTATAATATTGTTGTAGGCATAATTTACTGAACAATTATGAAGGCCTTAGAGAGAGAGGGGGTGCGGCAATAGAGAGAAGAATAGAGAGATGTGTAATTGTGGGCGTGTGTTATCTCACCCCATTGTGCCTTTATTTATAGTAGTAGGAAGGGTAAAACCTTTCCCTTTAGGATTACAACATTTAATAGGTAATCTAATCCTAATAGGTAATCTAACCCTAATATAAGATACATTCTCATATTTCCTAGGATTTACACAATCACATTCCTATTCTAAATAGGACTGCAACACTCCCCCTTGAGTGTGTAAATACTCAAGTAAATGGTGCATCAAGTCTTCATTGATGAAGTAAGTACAGTTGATGAAGTCGTCGGCACAATGGGCAAATGCTAGTCTCAAATCAACGGAAGAATGCATAAAAAGTAAAACTCACAAAACCTCGCTACGGTAAAACTCAAGGTGGGAGAAAAACCCATAGTCTAAGGAGAAAAGTGAGAAGTTGCATTAAGTCAAAACTATACGTCTTTTGGACGCAAGTAGAAGAGCTCTCAAGGGTATGATCAGCCCAGGATGGGTGCCTCGTTAAAATCTAGTTAGGTAGCAAAAACCCAGTGGGAAAAATGCTCCTAATCGTAGGGAAAAAAGTACATTAAGATCAAGTGAGTATAGATCAAGTGAGTATAGATCAAGTGAGTATACTTCTAGATACTCCCCCTGAGTTTGACATAACTTCCAAATGAGAACTACAAGCATTGCATATGAGTAGTTAGGCATACCAATTCCTCGGACAAGCTTCTGGAAGGTTGACTTCGGCAGTGACATCGTGTAGAGGTCGGCAAGGTTGTCTGGGATTGGTTTGCATGACTTCAATCTCCTGATGCTTTACTGATGTAGATGTAGACGCAATATGTCTTGGCGTTGACTTCGTTAATGTATCATGGCTTGGTCGGGTTGATACATGTGGCATAATCTTCATGGATCGTCGTTGGGACTCAACGATGGATGAAAATATAGCAAGTACTTCGAATATGCTCAACAAGAACTCCTAACCATGTCTCACTTGTGGCATAGTGAAGTAAGGTGAGTCTTGGAATGATTCGAAGATTTCGCAACTAGGGTCATATCGTGGACCTCCAAGATATTACGATATCCCTAACGGTAAAGACATAACCATTCGAGGATTTTGCCTTGTGCGAGTTTGATAAGTAACCAACGTCAGCATAACAAACAAGGCAAGCATCATTTCGAGGATCAGGGGGGTTAGATCCGCTGAGATGCGTTGGGATTTGATTTGCCCAAATTCGTAGTACCTTCAGGGTGCGTCTTTAATACTAATTCAGTGGTTGCGTGTAGGCGCGGTGCTGCATCTTTACCAAGATCAACAGCGAAGGAGATGTCCTGTCTAAATACAATGAGTTAAGTACAACGAAGCGCAAAGTTGAACTTTTAGATATGGAATTTCGGATTCCATAAACTCTTCAAGAGTCTTATTTGCATATAACGTATGGACGATTATGAGTATACTCAAAGGTGACACATTCCTGGTGTAGTTTGACTGGTAGACCAAAATATCGTCAGAACAATGCTTCAACTTCAGGTCAAGGCATAAACGAGTTTTCCCAAGATCCTTCATCTCAAATTCCATCTTTAGGTGCGAGGCAGTTTTCTCAAGCTCTTCCAGAGTCTTAGTGAGATTCGTGTTAACGACATAAATTGTAACTCTAGCAATTTGGAATAAGACTTCATAGTTTAACATGCAAGGGCATAATTCATATCCTTGACTGATTAAATAATCACTTAGACATGTATACCACATCCGTCGGATTTTTCAATCCATAAGTGAACGCCTCAAATTGAGTTAAGAGGGTGTTCCGTGGTTGGGAACTATTTGAACCAGTCCATGTAATTCTTCGGGAACTTACACGTAAATCTCCGTATTTATATCCCCATGGAGAAATACTAACCACATTTCATAATGCTGCTATCAATCATAGGACGTTTTGAGAGAAACCTTGCTCCGTAAGGCGTGCATCATATTGCACTATTTCATTCATCTCATAACGTTTCCTTTCCCACTTGTAACTCAACAGGGTTACCTTGGGCAGTGTAGGAACGACAGGTCCAATACACACTTTGGTAAGGAATTTGACCTGGATTGTAATTTTAGTTGTCCAATCAGTTCTACGTTGTCACTTAATCAACGGAACACGGTTCGATATCGTCGCTTTTCATTTATGTCGGTAGCTACCATATAAGTGAAAACATCATCGATGATAATCTCATTTCAATTCCATTTTCTCATCCAAACTAGTATACTGGACCAAGAACTTCAAGTCTCGAGAGTAATCCGGATTAATCTCATGAGATGGAAATGATTTGAGACAACGATCGAGTTTAGATTCATTGTTGTGCCATGTCTTCATCTTCCAGGGAAGTGAATCCTACGAACCGAATGATATGTCATGCTCCAGGCCAAGACATATTGATTGGCTATCCGCCGGTGTACCAGACCGTCCAACAGAGGTGTCCAAACCGTCCAACATGGGCGGCACACCCTCCAGGGATATTGACTTGACGTCCGTTAAGTACGTCTATTCTTGCAGGCATGTTTGCAGCTGGTATACGATCTCGTCACTTTAGCTAGATCAGATGAATGCGTCTGGAGCAACATTCTGAAATCTAGAATCCGTCGCACTTGCTTATCACACTTGTGCGGTATGGGGATCAAGATGAGACATAGTGGGCAACATCCACGCAACTTCGCGCCATTCTACAGGAATGTTGACGTTCTTATCTCCCCCTAATGGCGGGAAGACTGTCTCATTAAAGTGACAACCCGTAAATAAGCGGTAAAGAGATCGCATGCAAGGGCTCGAAGAGAGCTAGTGTGAAGGAGAATCATGATCGACAAAAGATACACATCCTTCTTTGAGGACCCATGGTGGTACGTTGCGGCGGCGTAACTTGGCACATGGAATGCGCACCCAAATGCGTAAATACGAAAGTCGTCAGGTTCGTACCCAGTAACCAACTGTAATGTCATATAGGTTGGGTGGCAATGGGCCTCAAGGCGGACCAACATAGCTGCGTGCAAGATTGCATAGCCCTAGGCAAAGATCAAAAACTTGGTACGTTTACCAAAATTCTGGCGATCATTTAAATTGCGCTTTATGATCGCTAGGCTAGGCTATTTAGGGTGAACATGGAAACGCGATGTTCAATTAAAAACCCAAAATGACATGCAATACTTTATCGAAAACCGTCGATATAAACTCTCTGGCATTATCCAGTCTTCCAGACCTTAAGGGATAAGTAGGGTGGTGAACCCTTAATCGGCCAAGAGGTTTAGCAGTAATGTATGTGGACAAACATGTGACCAGTTTGTCGATTCATCAACCAAAACCATAAATATTTATATGGTCCGCATTTTGGTTGGATTAGTCCACATATATTCCCTTGAATCCATTGCGAAAATGGAGTCGTGTCGTATCTTTGCAAGAAATGATATAGAAAATCAATTTCCCTAATGAGCAGGATTGGCAAAGTGTGCTTGTAGGCACAAAATCCTTACTTCAGATAAGGAGATGCGTTGTAGCATCATTGTTCGACCTAAGTGTCCCAAAAGGTCGTGCCAAAGCAAGTAAACTCCTCAATCACCAGGCTATAGGCCGGCCACATGTGGTGTATTCCCAGTTGGGAGACAACCCATTGGCCCCAAATCAAAGCTTCAGGCGCATTTTTTGAGGTGGTGCAAAGATATTTCACTCTATTTTCTTCAGTGGTTTCATTTATGATCATTGTCATCTCGAATATCCTTAAAAACTCAACGTCAGGAAGAATTTAAGGTCCCTTAAATGATAATTCAGTATCATTCATACAACGAGGAACGTGCCAATGTTCTTAATCAGGTTGGATAGACCTGAAGTCGTTGTTAGAGATGTGATTTAGGTGTAAAGTTAATGTGCGTAGTACGCATTCATCCAGACAACTAACTTTCCCACATTCCCACCTAATCACGTGGTTAATTGAATTGGTCACATGTATTAAGAAACATGATTCAATTAACTCATATTCGAGGACAATATCAATAAGATTATCCATAAGTAAAACATACACCGAACTTGAATCCAAGAACATGGAAAAATGTTCACAAAGTAAATGTACTAAGGGGATTCGGCCAATAAGGCCATCCATGTCAAAATTTTGCTCTGCCAACGATGTTCGGTGGAGCAAAATCAATTTCACATATTGACTACTAGAATGGTACTCCTCAACAACATTGGTAGGGGCACGAACATGTGCATAACCAATGATCTATTCCATCAAGACGGGAGTAGATTCTTGCAAGGTTGAGGTTCGAGAATATTATCCCTTATTCTTGAAGTTTTAGGTCTTATGTACCAAGGATCATGCTTCGGGCATGATGCCACACCTTGGCAGGCCCTGATTATACTATATGTTTGTGAACACAAACTCGAAATTGTATTGTGAAAGAATATGCCATTCAGTGTATCCCTGCCGAAGCAGTGCATCACCATTTGGTTAGGTTTTGACCGAACTGGGTCGAGCCATTCGGTAGACTCCAGCCGAACTGGGTCCATACCTTTCTCTCACTTGTGTGGTAGTAATCAGATCCGAGAATTTGGTAAATTTCCACTTTCTACACTGCTGCTTCAGGAGCGAGTTAGAAACATGGAATGACGAGAAAAGTATTCTCCAGTCAAGATTCGATCGAATTTATAAACTTCAGAATTGTACTCATTCATGGACGTAATCATGGTTTGCTTCGGGCAATTTCTTTCATGATTAGACGGTCTATAGAAGCGAGCCAAAGAGCCATGGAATCCTCGTTTGGGAAGTATTTCCAGTTGTAATGCTTTGAGCATAAGTCTTCGAATGAAGATTATGGCGGAGGCTTATTCAGCTCTTCCTTACCATTGTTGGCATCAATGAATTCTCAGCTTCTTGATAGTCAAGTGGAGATTCACGTTTTGTACCCCACCTAAAGTGGTTTCTATTAGAAAACGTCCAAATTAGGAAAATTAAACTTGTGACGATTCGACAATCCACTGAATTGGAGGGAACAAGATTGTGATTGGTGTTATGGGAATGAATCATCCATAAACATCAAAGTTAGAACATTCGAGTTCTAAGACATGGTTTTCATGAAAAACGTCGGGTTTTCATGGGTGTATTGTTTTATGAAATCTTCGGGTTTCAAAGGCACTAAATTTGAAACTACAGGTTCAATTTAGTTTATGAACGTTTAGTTCATAAAGGAGAGGTTCCTGCAAGAAACCCAGAATACAATATACTAACTTAGTGTAGTGGATTTGAGTTTGCTTCAGGAACTCAAGTGTGAGAGCTTTGTTACTACGAAAGTATGTGACAGTACAAAGTATAAAAATAAATTATTGAATCGTTAATGTCCAAAAGTGTTCTTCAGGTCAATCATTTTGGGATTCATTATCAGATTAATGGACTGCAGGTCACTTTTAATTAATTCAATAGGTCGGGACCATACGGGGTCGATCGTAGAAGCAAAATAATATTAACATACATGTTAAATTATTTAGAATGCTAAAATAATAGCATTTGGGTTGAAAAAAGACGCCCCAAAAATAATTTGGGTAGGGGTGGGTGTCTTAAGCATAAGACACGGCCCAAGGGGTTAAGGGATGGGCTGCAGGCCACACGGGGAAGGAACGAAGCCCCAGCCGTAGCTGGGTTTCGGTTATGGGTTGCGGGAAGGGTGCACGGGACAAGCCCAGCTGATGCTAGCTTGTGGGTTAGCATGGGTGGACAAAAGTCCCAGCCTCATGGGCTGGCATGATGACTGCGGGCCGCAGGGACAAAAGCCCAAGCAGGTGGGCTTGGCAGCGGGTTTGGCAAGGGGCTGCAGGCCCTAGGCGCAGCGGGACACGTACCCAGCAAGCGAGGCTTGTTGTGGGTTCGGTTTTGGGACCAGGAAAGCTGCAGGCTTTCCACAGAGGAAGAACTAGGGCTGCAAGCCCTTTCTACTCAATTAGGCCGAAGGCCTGGGGATCCTATTAGGTGCAGCAAGAGCCCATAGGGCTGCTGCCAAGGTTATGCCGTAGGGGGTGCCAAGCAATGTCCAATTTCCCCTTCTTTTTTTTTTCAAAATCCATTAGGGTTTAGGAAACCCTAAATATGCTTCTAATTTAATTTAATACTTTGACTCACAAATTCCACATAGCAATTATTGCGTAATGCATGAAACAAATATATATATATTGACAAATATATGAACATATACAATATATATATCGGAAGGTAAATATAAATGTAAGGGGTTCATGCATCATGGGGAATGTTTTCATGCTTCATGGGTCGTTTCAAATATCTTCCTTTATTTTAAGCGTACCTGAGTAGCAGAAAACAACAAAAGCCTTTGAATTTGTAGAAGATCCTTCTTGAAAGCCGGAATTCTCCAATGCGTTGTATCACGTTCAACACAGAAAAATTAAATTGAATCAATAGCATGTAGATCAATTTAATAAAATAATAAATTAATCATGAAAAGAATGATTAAAACATAATACTCCCCAAATTGAAGATCAAACTCTCTTGTTAGCGTAGCGTCAAGAGCGTGCTGATAACGTGTTGTAGGCATAATTTACTGAACAATTATGGAGGCCTTAGAGAGAGAGGGGGTGCGGCAATAGAGAGAAGAATAAAGAGATGTGTAATTGTGGGTGTGTGTTATCTCACCCCATTGTGCCTTTATTTATAGTAGTAGGAAGGGTAAAACCTTTCCCTTTAGGATTACAACATTTAATAGGTAATCTAATCCTAATAGGAATATAAGATACATTCCCATATTTCCTAGGATTTACACAATCACATTCCTATTCTAAATAGGACTGCAACAAATATAACTATATAAGTAGATTATTGACAAAAAAAAAAGTGAAATAAATTGATAATAAGTAACATACATCCCAAGCACCACACCCCCAGTCCCGTGCCCCCGCGCTTGCACTCTTCACCGATGACTCGCTGCCCAACGGGCCACCCCACCCAACCCAACCAGTTGCAGTATTGCGCCATGACACTCCCCACCTTCCAATGCAGTAATGCGAATAACTAAATCCGCCAATTCCTGCTTGTGGGAAAATTTAATAATAATATTATTATATTAAATTTATTAATTGAATGGAAATTAGAAGTGGAGCTTTGTGGTAGAAAGATATGTCTACTTAAATAAAGTGTTGCAACTTTTGACTCTTCATGAATAATCACATGTTTTCCATAGAGGTATCTCACAATCTATAAATAGGGAAGCCCCCTATAATCACTAAATAACTTTTCAATGTTTACATAATCATACATAGAATGCACTAAATATTAGAGAGTCTTATTGAGTTCATATGAAAGGGTTTTCAACACAATTGTGGTTCATGGAACCTTGTGATTTGGAGTGCTACTATTACAAGGACGTGGTCGTTGTATCTTGGAAGACATGTGTAGATCAACCATGAGCACCGTAGTGGGGCGTAAACTTGTCTTAAGGACAAAGTGTCCAACACTTGTCTCGACCGTATTTTCTAGGTTTTTCTAATCCATTATATCATGTTCATGTAACATTGGTTATTCATGTGCATGCATTATTGTGATACATAATTGCATGAATTATTTCTTTATTTTCTATGTGATTTATTATAGCAATTAGACCCAATGTTTCCAACACTACTAACTATGAAAATAGGGTTTGGAGTGATTGTCAGGTGTTAATGAGATATATTATGTTCTTTTTGGTCATTATACACAACCAAAAATTTCTACATAAAATTTTATTTAACACTAATATTAATTTTTCATGTTCACAACACTTTTACAAACAAAGTTTATCAAACATTACAGCTGATTATTGTAGAAGCAGTTTTAGTTTAAAACTATCTAGAGTGAGGTGCATCGGAGTAAGTGTGCCTTTATAGTTCAATGATAGACTAAATAGCTCCCATCTCGGAGTTGCACAAACGAATCAGTTATGCCACCATTATTCTGTTCCAAAGCTTTGCTGAGATTGACCATGCACATTTAGCAAGATACGAAAACCTGATGGTATGGAATCAGCCAGGTTTCCGTATTCATAAAGATTCCTAATACCCAGGGATTTGGCATGCGCCACAAGCAATCACACTTTTAAGAGGATGAAATATCTACTCCTACATATCCTCTAGGATTCTCGAATGCTCTATCAAAAACGAACGAGGAAGGCAACTCGAAGACTCTTTGATGGATAAACAACATTAGTCCAAAGGTAGTACTTCAAGAGATAAGTACTTTTGATTATTTAATTGTATACATGATTAAATGCATATTCAGAACAGAAGACTCAAAAGTTGGGAATGATCTTTCCGTCCTCGCGCATATTTTTCTTTGTTCTTTCTCACACAATTCCTTGCGGTACATGGAATACCCTAAATTTCCAAATATCACACAACTTTGAAACTTCGCATATTGAAAAGTCTAAAAATTTAAAATGATACTATTAAATGAGTCTCATCGAGCCCATTATGTGGTGTTTCGGTTAGCAGCTTAGGAGGCTTAAGTTGTATTAAGTAAGGTAACAATATGCGGGTTACATACACAGGACATGGCCCTATGATTTGGAAATCCAACGCACCATTTGAGAGGTTTTCATACTCGAAAGTCTATCCGGAAATCATTCAAGTGATTCTTCCGCTGTTTGGGTTTGAAAAATGCCTTGTTATCTTTCTTTTTATTTTCTTATTCACACATATTCAATCACCAATTATAAAAGCAACAATAACAATATAATTGCTAACCATAATTAAAGCAGAATATGTAATTCGTAAAGCGTAAATTATGGCTAAAAAAACCCTACTTAATTCTGTGTTTCAGAAGTTACTTGGATTGCGTGATGAGGATTGTGAGCGAGGTTGTAGCATACTTAATAACGTAGAGTCGAGAACCTACTTAATAACGTGTTGTGGCCTAAGTTTAATTGAAGGAGAGAAAAAAGAATGTGTAGGGACAGAAAGTGAAAAGAGAGACTTGAAAAATTTTGTATTTACCTTTCCCCTCGCATTAAACCTGGCAATCGTGTCATATCTATCGTGTTCGTATCGTTTTCGTGACATACCCGATATCTTAAAGGATTGTGTCTTGCCTAACCCATTAAACTGAACGGGTAATATGACCCAACCCAAATTTAACCTATTAAAATAACGAATAATATGACCTGACTCGTTAGTCGTTAAAGAAAACATATGTTACTTCAACAAATAATCAAATGAAAATTATCATTAGCATCTACATATTCTAAACCCTAAAACCCTAACACCTAAAAGTCCAAACGATGATGTAACCATCTCCTAATTGTAGAGGGTCCGATCATGAGCGTTGTCATAATTTTTTTCTTCGCACTTGTAAATTAGTTAGTATGAATTATTACACATTTTCAACTCCACCTAAAACACTGTTCATGAGGGTTGGGAGAGTTTAAAAAAAAGAAAACTAACGAAAAATCCAAAAAAACTTTAGTTTTAATGAAAACTAACAAATAAAAGTGTAGTGAATAGTACCATGGAAAGGTACAAATGTGATTTTTCATTAAAAGTGAACTGTACAGGGAATGTTTCGTTAAAACTCCCTTTTAAAAATCTAAATGATGATGTACCAATTGTTAAAGCGTACATGATGTGATCACGAACGTTTGTATATTTTTTTCACATTTTTTGCACTTGTAAATTAATGATTGTTTATGACACACCCCGACCGAGATCAATGCATGTTGGCCGTCACGTGAGAGTGATGTAGCCATGTGCACATTGCGGAAGCAATTCTGATAAGAAATATATGAATAATTTAAAACTGAACTACTAGAGTGCACTACTAAACAAGAAGTGTTAGGAGTAATATACAGAAGTAAACACTCCTAATCAAAGCATAGAAAGTCTAGGTGCAGTCCAGTAGGACAAGTACTAGTTATACAGTACCATAAGATGTCCTACAATTATTTAGATGTGTCAGAACCGCCGAAGTCCTCGCACTCAGCAACTGCAAACTTACCTAAAACCTGGAGGGGCGCAAAACAGAAAACGTGAGTGGGCAAAAACAAATGTTTTACAAAACCATTTCATTTATCAACATATCTAACCCCTCGCTGTAAAACATGTATAATTTTTCCCAGAATCAGAATATAAGCATATACATAAATAGATATGAAATATATCAACTCAATTCATGCTTCACATAATCATATTCATATGTATGCCATGCCAAGATATAACAGAGTAAGCAATTCAGGTAAGAATAATTTCATAGAAATATAACATGTTAGCCAGAACTCTTGTGGTAGTCTGTACGGCTGAATTCATAGCTTAAAAGTCACTCTAGCCAGAGTCACTACAATGACCTATACGGCAACATACTGCACAAGAGTCGGAACCAAATAAAAATGTCTGTACGACAATAATGAGTGTAATATAATCATGCTCAATACTACTCTCACATAATAGCTGGGCGATAAATCGCTAGTCACCTACGAGTCGGAACCATAAATAAGGTCTGTACGACAAGACTGTGCACCTAAATTGGATCCAATATGAGCATATGGTGCGGGAGGTGACATAATAAACAGGCATGTGCCATAACTCTGGCTAAATCACAATCACCCTATGTGTAGTTTTATGAGCTCAACATTATTCAATCACATATCACATCATCGATGATTCACATAACTAAACATAACTTACCTGAACTTACTTGAGCATCCACAACACCACAATTAAATATAATGCATCATATACCAATTCATGTACGAATTATAAACTTATATGCATGGCATGTATGGCATACTTTCATTTAAACACATATTTCTGGGAAAATATCAAGTATATAATATATACTGAAAACCAAAAGCCCACTCACTGGTATGTCAAAGGGTCGCAGCCCCCGAGTCGCCCTTGGATACGCTCGTCCTCGGGATAAGTCTCACCTATATGCGAATTAACTATAAAAACGTTATTTTAGAGCTTATAGACAAAACTAGCTAATAACTTCACATACAATGCTCAATTTTGGTATTTGAATATACCACAGTGACCTACACAACCTCAGGATCATCCCCAAATTTTTTAGAATAATTTTTGGACCCCTCACGCGCCGCCACGCACCGGCAAGGGCACGGCCCTACGCGCCCCCACACGCGGCCATGTGACAAGCACATGAGGAATATTCTAGGGAATATTTCGTTAAAACCCAACGGTAACTGTTAACTCTGACTGACGGTGTCAGAATATTCTGTCAGAATTGATGAAATATTCCGTCAGAATTGATGGAATATTCCGTCGTCTTCTTCCTAAATCCCCGGCAACCGTCGCCGTAGCCGGAAACTGGGGATTTCGAAAAACCTTATTTTCTCACTCGTTTTTTCACCATTTTCTGTGAAATTTGCACCAATGGAAAGCTAGAGATGAGTAGAACAACGTTATACCTGTTTTAGGACCTGTAACCCACGAATTCTTGCCGAAGAAATTCGAGAAAACCGACTAACTTCGAAACTAGCTATCCTGACATCCAATTTCTTTAAACGAAGTACTCCGAGCTTCGTAAGGACCTCCTTAAGCTCCCTATGAGCTTGAAATTTCCTGAAACCAACATATTTACGTATGCATGAACAGTGACAAAATCGGAGCTAGGGTTTCCACTTGAAATCGAAGGTTTCCTTACCTGAAAATGGTACGTTTGAACTCGTATGGTCCTCACGAACACAATGGTGATCTCAAAACCTTCGATGTGTTACGTTTCAAAGGGTTTTGGGTGATGTCCGTACAAGAGAGAAGAGAGAGAGAGAGTACGGGAGAAAAGAGAGAGGATGTGTGTGTGGCCTAGGATTGGTCAACAACCAAAATACACAATAACTTAATCCTAATTGGTTCAAAACAGTTAGGATTTAAGAATATTGACCCAAAAACAACACTTAAACCACATTACACAATTTAACGTCCATGGGCATTTTTCGTCAATTTACGTCAACAAGAATTATCTTCCAGGAAGGGCTGTGACAGTTTATTTTGTTAATTTGCTTTGGTATTTTGTAGGAGAAATCAAATTACAGTAAAATGTTCATAATGAGCGGTCAAAGTTGACCACCCTTGACCGTTGGCTGTTGCTGACAGGTGTTGACAAACGGTAATGATTTGATCTCACTTACGTGAGGTTAAATCCTGACTATTGTAGTAAGGTTTTTTAGTTGTTGAAAATTACCAAACTAAACTTTTTTTAACAAGTTGAAACAGGTTACCTGCAAGTAGACATATTGCTGGTTAAAAACTCAAACTTTAAAGTTTCACTTGTTTTTTAGAGTGTTGTTATTGGCACTTCAAATATCTCATTTTGCACTCCATTTTTTTTTAATTTAGAAAGAAAAAATTACACTTATAAAAAGTGCACAATAAAATTTTAAAGTGCTAATAAAAACAATTTTTAAATATACAACATTATTACATAATACCTAAATGAAAACACTTTGAATATAAATAGGGTTCAAACCGGCCCTTCGTACATAAGACATATCACTTAAACCATTTTAGGGTTATAATTAAGGGAGTTTTAACGAAACACTCATGGTACTGTTTACTTTTAACAAAAATGACATTTTTACTCTAAAAAGTCACTCCTGGTACTATTCACTTATAACACATTTTTGTCATTTTGATTAAAACTCAAAGTTTTTAAGCGATTTCATTATTTTTCCTTATAATTAATTGATAAAGGGCCAAACATAGGCTCTAACACCCTAATACATGCATTTTTTTAGAAGCCAAAAAACCACTCATCCTGCCACGTAGTACTACGATTTAGTAGTATTTCATTTCACTTGTAAGTGAGAGGTATTAGGTCCGATTCTCGTCAAATGTGAATTTGAATCACAATATTATTAGCCCATTGTGAGGCTTAGCCTAACCCCCCATCTCCCTTAGTGTAGATAATATCGTTTGTTCAAAAAAAAAAAAAAACCACTCATCCTGCCATTTAGTATTATGGTCTAATAGTATTCCGTACTTCTCTTCACTTGTAAGTGAGAGGTTTTATGTTCAGTTCTCGCCAAAGACGAATTTGAACCACGTTATTGCTAATCCATTGTAAGGGTAAGCCTACTCCCTTCTCTCTTTAGTGTAGATAATGTTGTTTGTTTAAAAAAAAAAAAAAAAAAACATCCTCATCCTTGTTTGAGTCTAAGAGAGAAAAGGAAAGAGAGAAAGCAAAAGGTTTTATAAGCTGAAACAATCCTTTGCATTTGAGTTTCAGGTGAGTACGAACTCCATGTCAAACCTAACCTCCTCAACCGCCACATCACTAATCATCATTCTTGGGTCAACCCAAACAACTTTCACCATACTGGGCCATTTCGTTCCTTCGATAAACCAAAAGCTTTTCTCAGGTCCAAATCGTGCTTTGAACCCAACTCACCAAATCATAGGCCAAAATAAAGAAAAGGGATGTGATATCCACACACCCCATTTTACTTTTCATACATCTTTTTAATTTTCGACCCTCGGATCGGATGAATTGAAGAAGATCAAAGGACATAAATTATCAAGGGGTGTGTGAGAAGTAAAATGGGGTGTGTGGATAGAACACCCCTAAAGAAAAATACTACTAAACCTTAATATTAAGTATTATTAGTGTTAAACCCTCACTTCCCTTAATAATAAAATCTAAAAAAAATTTCATCCGTGTTTTTAAACCCAAAAGTATTTTCTCAAAAAAGTAAACTGCCGATTTGCCCCTGAACTATCACCCAACTTTCGATTTCCCCCCTGAACTTTTTAATTGGAAAATTAAAGACTTCAACTAATTTTTTTGGCCGATTTCCCCCCTACCGTTAGTTTTTAATAGATTTCATCCAAATTAACGTTAACTCTTATCATGTGCAAACCACATAACTCTCATTTGTGGACAAAAGCGTTACTTCACTAGACATTCAGACACAAAAGCTATAGAATCACACATATTTGCATAGGTTTATATTATAGAAATCTAAGGTTTTCAATTATCTTAAAGAATGAAGCGACCGAACTACCCACACATGTTGTGCACATGCTTCCATTTAACAGAAATTTGGATGGAATGAATGAAAAATTAACAGCAGGGGGTAAATCGGCCAAAAAAATTAGTTTAAGTCCTTAATTTTCCAATTAAAAAGTTCAGAAGGGAAATCAAAAGTTGGGTGATAGTTCAAGGGCAAATCGGCAGTTTACTCCTTCTCAAAATACATTTTTTAGTCGTTCAAATGTACCTTCCCAAACTAACTCTAATCACATGCTCGAACACGCACGGGTTCTAATCTGTACTCTCCAGCGAGAGATGCCGAGAAATGGTGCCCCGAAATCCCAAACGGCGAGATCAAATACCCATTGCTGCCTTTCCCGCGAGTTCTCCATGGCAGCCTCCACCAACACCGACAAAATTGCCGTCATACACGCCTCCGGCGGTGCCCTCCTCTCCCGCCAACCCCGTCCCCGCTTCTCCATTTCCGACGATGCCGCTTCCGCTCCCGTCCGACAACAACTCCTCTACGACGGCGACCACTCCTTCACGTACTCCCGCCTCTTCTCAGCCGTCAATTCCCTCACCTCCCAGCTCCTCTCCGCCCCTCAACTTCCCAGCAGTTGCAAGAAGCTCGGCCCAAGAATCTTTGGCATATACATGCCGCCGTCGGCGGAATACATAGTGTCCGTACTGTCAGTTTTGCGATGCGGCGAGGCGTTTCTGCCTCTGGACCCTTCCTGGCCCAAACAGAGGTTACTTTCGGTAATTTCCTCGGCCGACGTTGACCTTATCGTCGCCTGTAAGACGCCGTTTGGATTCGAATCGGACTCGAATTGGCTGCCGGAGACCTGCAAACGCAGTGTTTTGTGGTTTTCAATGGAAGAGGTTGAGGAGTGTAGAAATGGAGTAATCGATTGGGCGTGCAAATGTGAGAGTGGTGGGAAAGAGAGGTTGTGGTGTTATTTAATGTACACTTCCGGTTCGACCGGGAAGCCGAAAGGCGTGTGTGGAACTGAGGAGGGACTTTTGAACCGGTTCCGGTGGATGCAGGAGCTGTATCCACTGTTTGGTGATGAGGTTCTGTTATTCAAGACCGGAATAAGCTTTGTTGATCACCTGCAGGAATTTCTCAGCGCAATTCTCACTGGTTGTACATTGGTCATACCTCCTTTCGATCACCTTAAACGAAATGTGTTTTCGATTCTGGATTTCTTACAGGTACACTGCCTTTCTTTCGTTCGTGCTTCGTTACTGTGTTTAGCTCAGATTAAAATCTTGATCTAGGAATGCGACATTGTGAAAATACAGCTTTATTAATTTGATAGAATTAAGTAACTTTAACGATCAATTGTTTTTTGACCTCCAATGCCGTAATCATCATGCATTGTGCTCAACTTATCCAAAAAATCCTCAGGCTGGAAAAAGATAACGGAATAAAAACTCGATACGTCTTGGTATCCGTTTATGCAATGTGGGACGAACTATTTAATCTACAATTTCTAATATGTGTACTGATTATGCAAACCAAAACGAAATTTCATAAGCTGAACAGTTAATCATTTTCGATGTTTACATTTTGCCGAAATAAGTCGCATATACCATTCGTGTTACTATAAGTTGATTATTATCATTGTTTTTTTTTTTCTAAACGTGGAGTTTTCTTGTAGGCTTACTCTGTCTGTAGGCTTACTGCTGTGCCATCACTTGTGCGAACTATCCTTCCTTCTTTGCAAGGTCGAAAGGAGGAGCGGCTTCCAACTTCTTTGGATTTGTTAATGCTCAGCGGTGAAGTTCTGCCTTTATCATTATGGGAGATGCTCTCCAAGATATTACCCAGGACCTCGATCTTGAATTTGTATGGGAGTACTGAGGTTAGAGTTTAGAACTTCCCTTGAATTGAGCTCTTTTCGTTCTATTAGGTCTCTAACATATCAGATCAATTAATATTGCCTGTTTGGATGAATATGAAATGATTTTCAATTCCGTTTTAAGCCATTCATATTTTTACTGATAAATCTTGTGTTATTTGCAACATATGACCATCATACAGTTTGGATATTGCCAGGTTTATTATATTAAGTACTGTGACAACTCTGAAGTGGGCTCATTAATCAACAGAACGAAAAAAAGATCTCTCTCTTTTTTCATTTATTTTGAAGAAACAGCATATCTTCTCTTTAATAAATGCACCATGATCGATTCTGGCCTTCTGTTGAGCTTGTCATAGCGTAGGAGTGAAAAAGCTGTTATTAGTCATTTCATAGTATCACTTATAGTGATGCACTTCATCATGAGATATCGGCTACTTTGAGTTTCACTCCCAAAGGATAATACATCAATTTTTAAAAAAGTGCTAACATGTTAATTGTTAAATTTTAGGTTTCTGGTGATTGTACATATTTTGATTGCAAGAGGTTGCCAATGATTTTGCCTTTGGAGACAGACACACTAACAAGTGTTCCAATTGGCATGCCTATTGTTAATTGTGATATTGTGCTTGTTGATGGCGATGGTGTATCCAGTGAGGGGGAAATTTATGTTGCTGGTGTATGCAATTCTTCTGGATACTATTCTGACTCTACATTTACACCTTTGGACACTGTGAACGTGCTTCAAGATTCTGCTTGTTGCAGTTCTGTAAATGGACACAGAAGTCAATCTTATTTTCGGACTGGTGATTTTGCCAAACAGCTTCCTAGTGGTGACTTGGTGTTCTTGGGTAGAAAAGACCGTACTATTAAGTACAATGGGCAGCGTATTGCTTTAGAGGAAATTGAAGATACATTGAGGGGACATCCAGATGTAAAGGACGCTGCTGTGATTTTTCATAAAGTTCAAGGGGAACTCATGTCACTCGTAGCTTTTGTAATATTAAGAGAGGGAAGACCCAGTGAGATACTTAGATCTTCCATCAAAAGTTGGATGACTGACATACTTCCATCAGTAATGATTCCTGGCCACATTGTTATCAGTGAATCATTTCCTGTGTCTTCTAGTGGAAAAATTGACTATGAGTTGTTGGCAGAATCAGTATTTCTTGCAAATCATGTCCGAGATGGGATTGATGATGTTGGGAGCCACAATCTACTGCAAGTAATTAAAAGGGTTAGCTCTTTACCCTCATAAAATGACCAACTCATTCTTTTCCAGTCATTTGCTAAATTACACTTATGTTTGCTCGGATTTGTTTTTTTTTATTTACCATTGATCTCTGCATCCACAAGTGGAAGTTATTCTAATGGATAACGGGGTGCATGCAGGGGAGGGTCTCATATCATGGGCTTGAGTCTGGAATCTTGGCATAAGTTTTCAGATTAGGGATAAATCTCCAGAGTGTTTCAATTTTCTATCAATGTTTGCTGTCGTTTTTATTGATTAAATTTTCACTTTGGTCAGCACTATTATTACTAAGTACTAACATTCATGATGTTCTTAATTTTTAATGAATATTATTATGGGAGATGAATAAATGCTAACTTGAGCTGAGCATGGTTCTAAGCCAAATTAATATATTTTCCTAAGCTGGAATGGGACTTCATTTGTCCCTCCCTGCCACTTGCCCTTTTACTTGGGCTGAGTTTTGTTGAGGTTTTTGAAACTTAAATCTAGCCCATTATGTAGTGGCGTGTCACCGAGTTCTGGAAAACTGATGTATGTTATGAAATGCAAAAATGTTAACAAATAAAAAGATCATTTATCATCCTACAAGTTTCCCACAATTTCTTTCAAGTAACAATTTATTTGTTATCTCAATCACTTGTAGGATGACAATTAATCTCTTACTTTGAATTTTTATTATGTTTAAATTCACACTGACTATTTGTTTCCTCAACTCAGGTTAATTTTTTATTATCTATAAATTCATAGTAATTTGTTTCCTTCTTGACAGGCCTTTAGTGATGTTTTAAGGGCTGATGAGGTTTCTGATGATGTTGATTTCTTTATGATGGGTGGAGATTCAATTGCTGCTGCTCATCTTTCTAATAATATAGGAGTTGATATGCGATTGATATATTCCTTCCCAACTCCATCGAAGCTTTGTACTGCTCTTCTAGAGGGAAAAGGATCGTTCAATATGAATGTTAGCAGAGATTCTAAATCAAAGATGAATCTGGAAGGGGATAAACGGAGCATTTATCATGTCCACTCTGAGATTCCCAATGCAGTAAATGTTGACGGGCAGAGGAGATTTCTAAGAACTCTTTCTGAAAGAAATGAAGATGATACAATTATCTCCAAACGCTTGAAAGTTGATTCAAATGTTGCTTCAGGTGCTACAGGTCCATCAGATGGGTATCCATGGAATTCTGGGGCAATACATGTGTCATGTTCTTTCAGCCGGTGCAACAAAGTTGTCTATGAAGGTGGGTCCAGGGTGAAAGATATGTATCAAGCAACCTGTTCTGTGATGGTCCCGAGAAAAAAAGTTAATATGCAAGAATCGTGGAAAGTTTACGTGGGATCCTGTGTTGATGCATCACCACTTATTGTTCATAAAGATCAGGATATCTACTTATTTATTGGATCACACTCACAAAAATTTCTGTGTGTTAATGCCAGAAGGTAAGGCACATATCATTGTTTCTGAATTCAAAATATAAATGGCATAGTTCTTAGAGAATTCCGGAGGCATTTTATTGTTTTATTCACCGCATGATAGATTTGATATTTGCTCATCTTTGGAATCTTTCTATTCTTTGTCAGTATTAACAGTCATATCCTTCATTCGAGACGGGATGTTTACATAATATGCTATGAGCATATTATTCCTTAGTGGTTTAATTGAACACAGAAGAAACCTTTAACAGTTTAGGCGTTCCTCTAGAACAGCTTGAAATATTTTTCTTTCGGGTTTTGTATTGTTACATAATTTTCTCTAGTGGTTCTGTCCAGTGGGAGGTACAACTAGAAGGACGTGTGGAATGTTCAGCAGCAACTCTTGATGACTTTACACAGGTTTAATTTGACATAACTTTGTGTGCTTTTAACTTCATAAATCATCTGTAGATTAGCTCCATGGGACATGTTGATGATTCTCAAATGGGGTATTTCATTAGGTTGTAGTTGGATGCTACAGAGGGAAAATATATTTCCTTGATTCTTTGACTGGTAACATCTGCTGGACTTTCCAAACATCTGGTGAGGTAGGGTTGTTCTAACCTGTTGTTGATGTTGTTTTGTTGTTTTATATTTATTTCTAATCCCCATTTCATTTGCATTTTGATCCATTTTCATTCTTTATCTTCTCTCACGGTTGATGTATTTTCAATATGAAGGTAAAGTCACAGCCCGTCATAGACAGTCAGAGACAATTGATCTGGTAATATTTCTGACTCCTCTTGCTTTTTAATTCCAATAAACTGAACATTGTATTTCTTGGATCAATTGTGTCCACAGACTAACTATTCCATTTATAATGCATGGAATCAGAAGACAATTTTTTTCATGTTCTGTTTTATTCATGCTTGGAAATCCTTTTTATAAACGTGCCACTATATACGTTGGACTCACAAAGTGAACTGTTCAAGTAAACAACCATTCTGATGTAAAAGAACTGAGGAAGGAACTGTGAATTTATGTATGGTCTGCAACATTTTGGGTAGAATAAATATTTGGTTGCATATAGAGTTCTCCCTGCAAACTATTTGTGAAGCAACCAAAAGAAAAGGGATGATTGTGATTTTAAGACTTGTTTTGGGTGGTGAAAAGTTTCTGTTTACCACGTTATTTACAGAACGTACTCTGACTTTGTATTTGTTTCTATTATGTTGGAAGAGGGAAAACAAACAGAGATTGATCTATAACAAAATTTCTGCAGGTGTGGATCATATGACCATAACTTATATGCTCTTGATTACAAAAATCATTGCTGTGTATATCAACTTCCATGTGGTGGGAGCATCTATGGGTCACCCGTAATTGATGAGGTGAATTTTGGAATTTATTATTTTTAAGTAAATCGTTAATTCTTCTCCAGGGAAATTTTACTGCAGTTTGCTTGTTTTATTTGCAGATGTTTAAATATGTTGTTGAAATTTTAAATGACCTCTCTCTCTCTCTCACTCTATTTTACTGCAGTTTGCTTGGTTTATTTGCAGATGTTTAAATATGTTTTTGAAATTTTAAGTGACCTCTCTCTCTCTTGTTTCCTTCAATTCAGTTTTGTTTCATGAATCTTGGTCAGTTTGATGAAAGATTATGTCCTAGTCTTGCTTTTGGATTTATTTATTTTTTCATAGTTGATAAGTAATCGTTTTGATCAAGTGTTTTCATATGTAAGTGAAAGCGCTTGATTGGTGGCCCATGGGATAGTAAATCTTGTAACATGCTCCAGGAAAAAAAACTGGATGCATGCATGTCCATGTCCACATTTGTATGTTTTGTGTAAATGGGAGGGTAGAGTGCTGATCATATATTGTTTTAGTTGATTCTATTTTATTTTTTTCTTTCTGAGTTGCCCCTTCAGAACAGAAATCTGGCTTGATTGTTGAATTTACTTGGATTAGTGGGATTTGTGCTTGGAATTGTTATTTCTTGCTGGTGGAGACTTTTCAGGGGTTGTTTGGTTGGAAAGAAATAAGAGGTTTTCAGATGATCAGGTGGAAAAACTGGACTTGTAGGAATTTTTATCTTTCTTTTGGGTGGCTGTTCAATTGGCCACTCCCAGTAAATAGTTGAACTTTTGTCAGACAGTAAACTGTGATATTTTGCGTACATGTCAGTAAATTTGATTTTCTTCTACTAATCTTTCTTTCAGACCAATAACATACTTTATGTGGCTTCTACGAGTGGCCGAATGACAGCTATATCAATAATGGTATACAAAATTTCATGGCTTATCGTATAGTTATTGTTATACCTTTTAAAGGGTGAATGTTGTGTTTGTGAGCGGACTTGAACATGCTGAATCAGAGAATTGAAATATCTTCAAAGAAAACTATGAGGTTGAAAACTTGTTTGTATACCTAAACAAAGCTTCAGAATGTAGAATATTGCTAGAAATGCATGACTATTAGCTTCAATGTTACCTTTACTCCTCATATTAAATAGCCCTATATGACAATTACCTACATCAATAGTAATTGGTGCCACTGCCTTCAGGGCTATGATTGTTTCTATGTCATTTTGCTTCTCAAAGTAAATGGACACTATAAAGTGTTCAACATAATGAGAATAAAATGAGTAGGATTAAAAGAAAAAGAAAACCAATAAGAGGAAAAGGTGGCCCCAAAGTCTTCCCCTCTGGGGACAACTGGTTGACCTAGTGGTCTACCATGCCAGTTCCTCCAATTGGCCCAATTAATACCTAGGGTTAGAACTTATCTAATGATGTGCTTGCATCATATCATGTATTGTGATTACTAATACATGGTGACAGGATTTCAATGTCTTAGTTTCTGAGAGATATTTTGCCCAAAAGTTCATCCCATTTTAGAAAAAATTTTATGTTCAACTATTATTGGTTCTCATATTTATGCTATTCTGCTTGTTTCATCCCAACTAACCTTCTTTGGTAAAAGAAGTAAACGTGTTCTGATTTATTCAAGTAGCATATTTTTTGGCCTGCAAGCTGATTATTGTTTTGGGTAATCTACTCACATTCAGGCACTCCCATTTTCTAGTATGTGGCGGCATGAGTTAGAAGCTCCAGTGTTTGGGTCTCTTGCCATCAATTCTTTGAATGGAAATAGTATGTGCAGTTCATTCGATGTTATCCTTTTTCATTTATGAAAGTTGGTCTCATTTTATCGTTGGAACTGGTTGTTATTATGCTTTACATTTCTTATGTGTTTTTCTTAACTACAGTTATATGTGGCTTGGTGGACGGTCAGGTGCTTGCATTGGATACAAGTGGATCTGTTATTTGGAGGGTACAATTTTATTACGCTTTTAATACCCATATGGATTTTTTTTCTTCATAATATTATAGGGTAGTGCTGTTCACACACCCCTGTTACCTCCCACACACCTTTGTTAATTTTTGTCCATAGATCTTCAATTCATTCGATCTAGCATGACAGAAACCTTTTCTCTAATCCCAAGACAGTCTATCCTTTTTGCTTGGTTATTTTCTTTTAAATTTATATTTTTAATGTGAAATTGACTTGGAATAAAAAGTATATCTCGCTTTATACCTGTATTTTTTATTATGTTATATTATACCTGTACATACTGAAATTTTTAAACATCCAATTTTCATATTTTTTTGGTTGAACTCTACATTCCATCCCATGCATTACTAACTATGACTCATTAGAAATAGCACACTCATGAATCTCTGAAATAGCGTGTTTTAATTCTGTGTTTGGTCGTCTCCAAACAATTGCACCCGGTTGAAGTTCTGTTAGATAAGGACATGGATGTACAGTGATGCAGTTCTTTGTCAATGTGTTCTAGACTTATAGTCCTCTAACATATATGTTTTGCTTGAGTTGCAATTCTTGATCCTGTTTCTTTTTTTTGAATATTTTTTAACAGTATCGAACTGCTGGGCCTATATTTGCTGGAGCCTGCATATCTTCTGATCTTCCTTTGCAGGTATAAATACCTGTATACATATACGTATATAATGTATGTGTGGTACGCATATTATTATATGCATATACTATGGAGTTAATGTTCTGTTGCGAAATCATAAAGTATCTATCATTTCTTGAGTCTGCTAAACATTCTCATATGACACAAAAATTATACCCTTCGACTTTGGTTGTCAGAAGATTATGGCACACCTTGTGATTGTAATTATTGTAACTACCAAATAGATATCAACCTTCTTTTTAATTTCATTGCAGCAAAAGAGATCTTAACAGAGAGATTAAAACCTTAGGGCTGAGGTCCTGTTCAAATAAGCTAATTATCGTTATAATTTGCCCCATCTGGATAGTGTAAGAATGTTCGCTTAATTCTTAAGTGAATGTAAGTAACATAGGAGTGAGGGTAAATATTAACCGCATGTTTATGTTTTATTGTTGCTGTAGTGTTTGGGTATGCTGTGTAGGGCTAGACCTTTTTATTCAAATATTTATTCAAAATCTGATTAACAATTTCAGTCATTTTCTGTTTTTTGTTGTTTTTACATGTTAATTCATGATGTCCCTGCCCTCACTGCATATGGAATTAGCCTAGTTCGTATTGAACAACCTATTTTTCATTTAAAGATTGTTTTGTCTTGGTTATTCTGTAGGTACTTGTATGTTCTAGAGACGGAAGCATCTACTCACTTAAACTGGTAAGGTGCAGTATATGTTTGGATGAAAATCTGCATGCTTTTAGTAATTTTGGCATAACCATTGATAGCTTTTCTGTTCTGTAATGATTGAATTTCCAATTTTGAATCTTATGCTGTGGCTTAACCATAAAAGTTGCACTAAGCACATACTCGGATAGGGTTGCGAAGTGCAAAGCCCCGGTCTTTGACAACCTTTGTAAGGACAACAAAACCTATACGTATGTGTGTTCAACACTATAACTATAGGTGGGGCCAGTTGTAGGATGAGCACCGAGTGGCGTTCTACTCGATTAGGCAAATGCGAGTGTAATATTTTATTGCTCCTAAAGAATGGAACAATTTTATCTGTTCTAAGCAACCTTTTTATAATAAATAATTTCTGGTAATACTACTAGTGTACGACAATCTAGTTACAATGCTTTGTCTCAATTTGAGTCTGGTAGTGTTCCTAATACACACTTTTAATTGGATTTCAAATTTAATGGCTCGCATGAACTACAAGCTGAGATCTATAAGTATAATGTCACAGAACTTGATAAATGACCTGAAATTTTTAACATGGACGAGTAGATAATCTAATAATCTCATGAACCAGCAGTCCTATATTCATTACAAGTTTTGTGTTTCATAATCTCGGAAATTTTCTAAATGGTCTGTTTTTCCTGTTTGGCATAAAAACACGAGCAAATTGGAATTTGTCCATTTTGTTCTTTTAATAGAATCTGATAGGGCTGATAGGCAGTTTGCATTCACTCTTCTGAATTTGCAAAACTTGCTGGTTTTAGTTTTATTCAGAAAGATAGTTTGGAAAACAGATCGGTACTGATTGCTTAATTATACTGGATTCACCCTATTTCCTAACATCCTGTAAAAGAAAGAGCATAATTTATTCATATTCAGTATATTGTACTGCACGTTCAACACTGCTTTGTTCGCTGTAGGAAACTGGAGATTTACTTTGGGAATACAATGTTAAGGATCCGATTACTTCATCCGCTTATGTGGATGAGCACTTGAGCTTGGCATCTGATCCGCCTAACTTGCCGGACAGGTAAATAACTGCAGAAGACTTTAAATAACTTGGAACATTAAGTGATCATTTTCTTACTTATCCGCAACCTTTTCCAGGTTGGTTTGCGTCTGCTCCAGCTCAGGAAGCGTCTACTTGCTCCGGGTAAACTCGGGTGCTGCCAAAGTTGCAAATCAACGAATGGATGTTGAGGAATTTGCAAGGCTGGACCTCGGAGGAGACGTATTCTCTTCACCTGTGATGATTGGAGGCAGAATTTTTGTTGGTTGTAGGGATGATTATGTGCACTGCATTACTGTTAAGCCCTAGGTCCGCAGGAACATTAAGTTCCTTAAACATGAATTTTGTTGTCAAATATGTAAAGTCCTTTTAGGTCAAATTAGGTTGTCAAAATTTTATAGGACAAATTGCAATTTGAGTACTTGTAGTTAGGCCCGATTTAACATTAAGTCCCTATCGTTCAGCAGTGTTTTCAGTTGAAGGAGAATTTGTCTAACCAATTGAGAGTTGGACTAAAGAAACAATAGGGGAGAATATCTTATGACACAAATTAACAAATGAATATGTTTGGGTTAATATTTAACTTAAGACTTCAAGGGAAGAAAAGCCTAAAAGAGCTCAATAAAGGAGATTTTGCTCGAAGCCCAGCACCAAGCCCAGATACCCATCTCTAGACTATAAGACGGCTCCTCATTAAATGCAAAGGTTAGGTGCTTACAAGGGAAGTGACAACCGATGGAAATCAATCACCTCTCGGCCCAAAAGCACTTTTCCGAATGGCAGAACATGTAAAAATGCTGATGACTCACTACCCTTTAGTTGCTTTCAGACAAGAGCAGAAACGGTGCAGTCGGGCTAATTCGCCTATAAATAGGGGAAGAGGGCCCAGAGACAAAGACACTTATCCAATCAAACAAACAAACATACAACTTACTTCTCCGTCAAGCAAATATCCAAAAAGTTGTGCTTTGTCCAGATTCTGCACCATTTTAGCCTTAGACTTCCTTTAGAAAGACATCTTTTGTTTATGTAAAAGCTCTGCTACCTTCTCCAAATGTTGTAGTATCGATTCTCTTGTGTAAACTCATTTACCACTCATCCCTCTTTCAGTACCTAACTCTTTCGAACTACAACAAAGAAGAGATTGCAAGACGTTTAACCTTGCCCGACAAGGTGAAATCTTGCCCGCCTCTCTTTGTTTTGTTTTTCAATTAATAGATCTAGGGTTATAATGTATTCCCTAGTATATATTCAAGTCATTTCCAGTCTTTTGATGATCCAAAGTTCCATCAGTTCTCAGATCTGGTTTACTTAGTGGTTTTATTGTCATAAGAAGATTAAAGGTGAATTAAAACTGATAACTTGATCAGATCTAGATCTCCAACCGTTAAGCATACAAGATAAAGAACTAAAAGTCCTTGATCTCAAGGCATAAAAAAGAACTTAATGTAGACTTAACTCATCTACGACAATCCTTTGATAACAAGAAGTCAGAATAACTTGGGGCGCAAGTAATCGGCTTAAATACACTTGTTCTACATCTGCCATACAGAAATGGCAGTGGCACGCCTTAGCACTTGGTTTTGATTGCAAGCCTCAAGGCCTACACCTAAGGCCCCACAGAACTAACTTTGTCCTCCTCTTGCAGCATTTAGGCAAACCGGAGCCCGACAATCAACCAAAGTACCAACTCCTCGGGGAGCTGTGTGCTTGAGCCAGGGACCTTGTTCAGCAAGATTTCCTGCGTTCATACGTTCATACCATCATCATCTGTCTCCACAACCACTTCAACTTTGATGAGTGCCTCCATGTGCACAAGACTGGTACCCCTTGCCCTAGCACGTAGGGCCTCACACACGATTGTATCGGCCACGGACAAAAGAGTCCGCAAAGGGACGTTGATCAGGCCAGAAAGCACGCGAGAGACGGCTTTGGAAGCAGCCGGCGACATGGCAGTCTTGTCTAGGTCAATCTCAAGTTTGTCCTCAAAATCAATGCTGTCGATGCTCTGCCTCATTTGATCAATATCTTCTAAAAGCATGACTTTGTAGTGGTTCTCCAAATCCTCCTCGTCCTCTGAGATCCTCGGCAGCACCATCACCGTAACATTGGCCTTAACGTCCAACTACAACTTGGATTGCAAGTCGTCCTCCATTTTCGGGATTTCGGAAACGCCGAGCAGCCGCGTGCTGCAGTAAACGTCGCCCAGAACCTCCCAGGTCTCCTCCGCAGTGACCACCATCAGCAGAAAGAATGTGCAGTATAATGTGTGGGATATTTGTAGAATTCAAGGGGTCTTAGTTGGGGTTGGGGTAGGAAAAAGGAATAGGATGGAGAGAGTCTTGGGGTAGGAAAAAGGAAGACGCGAAGCCGTTGGGATTTTTATTTATTTATTTTTATCGCAAAAATTAGTTTCATACATAATTAATTGATTAACATTGTTCTTAAATATATAGCCTCCAAATATTATGATTCACTGTTAAATATACAATTTACAAGAGTAGGTCAAGTCCACGGTTTAAAACCCTTCAACGTAAGAAATTTTTTAGTGTACCTGGAACACAAGGTTACTCACTATCAGAATTAGGTGAAGAAAAAAAAAACTGAAAACTATATCATTTATTCACTTATATCATGACACATGTTGTACCGACTTATGTTCTGGGTATATGAAAAGAGCTACGCCGATACCAAACTAGCCAATACTGGTTGTGTTTGGGTTTAGGTTTTTTTAGTACATCGATATTTTTACACTAAAGGGAGGAAGAGTTTGAACCTAAGACATCTCACTTCTAAGTGAAAAAAAATACCACCAGATTGTAGTACTAAGAGACGAGTTTAGTTAATTGCAAACTTTTCATTTCTCAATTTACCCATACAAATGTTGGAGTTAAATCACATACATGGTGGAGTTGCGTCTTAATCTAAACTTCCATCTATGACAAAGTTCTTTTTTATTTAAAAAAAAAAATGACAACTGGTGGCATGTCACGGTTATCCATTATTTTTTGGACCAGAGAGATTATGAGGAATTTCACTCGTCCGTGGCCATAGTCAAACAGACTCACAGCTCAAGAGCATTTATGATAGAGTACTAAAGGAATAACACAAAATCTAAAATAAGGAACAAAACCTAAAGCAGTCACATAAACGTATTTGTTGGGCGACATGACACTGTTTCATGTTTGATTTTTGTTTTTGTCGGCTTGATCGTTTTATCTTTTTGGATCATATCCTAGATTGGACAAAGAACATATAGCCACCATTCCATAAAAGATAAGAAAAAGAATTTTAATTCCATATATGTAGACTCAAGAAACAAGTAACTGATCAAACTTTTACATTAATGACACAAACTTACAAATGGATTCATACATATCATCAAAACAAAACAATTAATGTTGAGCGAATCGTGAAGCAAAAGCCCTCATTGGCCAAATTAATCACTTAATTTTGTGTTGTTATTTCGGGAGGCATGGCGAAGCGGCACAGTGGGCAAACCCTACTTTTCTTCAACCACTCGAGAATGCAGTCGTCGTGGTAAAGATGCCAGCGCGAGCACGGCATGGGGATTGCTTCCGAACCAACCTCCATCTCCTCCATGCAAATTGAACAATCCGCTGATACTTCCACTCTCACCCTTTCCAGCTTCTCGATCGATGACTTACTTGCAGGCACAAATTTAGGGTCATCAGTGTCCAGGCCCCCAAATTCATCGACAAGAACAACGATGGACACTGGCATATGAACAAGCATGCGATCACTGTAAGGTCGAGAATCAGTTTCAGCGACTAGGAAATCTTGTACTATTTTATCCACCACGGAGTGGCAAATCTGAGGAGGGACATGCAGGCTTGAAACCAGGGCCTCAGCTAGGGCAACCCTTGACTTGTCTTCATCCATCAACAAATTGAGTTCGAGTTCGTCGAAGTAGGTTTCTTCTACTGGAAGTGAATCGTCGTCGTCCTCGGAATGCAAGGCAGGCTGACTTGTCAATATTCTGGCATCGACACCCAGCAAGAATTGGGTCCATGGCAATTCGTTGTCAGGTTCAAAAACCTCCGCCTGCTTCGATTCGCAATGGTATCCCACCACTTGCCGATCACTTACAGCTTCCATAGGTGGATCACGAAGAGAAATAAAGAAAATTAACCAGAAACTAATTAACACACGATCGAATTACTAGTGTTTGAGCTACTGTAGTTCTTCCGAGGGCGAATGAAGCAATAGATAAATCTGAAATACTTGAGGTAGGCATATAGCGTTTATATAGACCACTTATATGCACGTGTTTCCTTGTTAGGGTAGGATCATATTTCCAAATGAAACCAGGATTCAGAAATAATAATAAATGGAAACATATTAACGGAAACAAGTAGGATTACGAATCCTTATTTCCTTAGGATTTCTAGACTCTTAGAGTATCCCCAGTGAGAGCTTTATATAGGGCTGAAAAAGTGATAAATATAGCTCATTTTAGAGCTCCGAAGAATCTTTAGAGCTTTATAAAAGAATCTCTCCTAATGAGGGGCTATATACCTTTCGGGCTCTATATAGAGCTATATATTTATTTATGTAGTAATTTGATTATGCAATAAATTTATTTTTATCTTAATTTTTCTTAAATTGATTTTTAGATGTGTTATCTTAATTTTTTTAATGAACTTTTGAACCTAAAAAAATTTAAATTTTGACAAAGTTAGATTTCTTCACATATGTACCATCGGATTAGGTTCTCTTATCTTAATCTCATCCGTTTGTTTGCTCTATGCAATCAGATAAGATAAGATTTCACTTCATGACAACCACTAGATTGAATTATCTTATCTCAATCTCATCTGTTGGTTTATTTCTCTAATTGACACATTCTCCGAAATCAAAGACAACAACTTTATAGTCTTGCAAGAAGTTCTGTCATGCCATCAACGCCGTCTATGGACCAGAATATCATCGTAAACCAACGAAGGGTGACTTGCAAAGACTTTTGAGAAAAGCTAAGGAACGAGGGTTTCCTGGTATGCTTGGGAGCCTAGATTGCATGCACTGGGATTGGATCAAATGTCCAGTAGCATACCATGGTGCTTATACTGGACACAAAGGACACCCAACTATTGTCCTCGAAGCTGTTGCATCATATGATACATGGTGGACTCCATTTTTGAATTAAAAAATAATAATAAGTATGGGCTCCATCTTTTATGGGTCCCACTAATTTTTGGGGCTATATGTAGCCTAACTTTTTGTTATCCAAGAAACGAAGTTGATAGCCCTTCCGGTGGATGTAGCCTCATTTTCCGGCTCATTGGAGATGAAATTTCTCACTAGGACTTTAAATATGGTAGCATCATGGAGGATAGAGCTCCCATTGGGGATGCTCTTACTACAGTCTAGTAGTATTGCTCACTCCCCCATTTCCTTAACTCATACCACATGCTCACGATAGGGGTAAAAACGTTTTGAGTTCTAATTCAAATTGACTCAATGTTTTGAATGTGTTACTGGAGAATGGTTGAATAATTTGACTTTTTTTTCTTCTTCTTTTCAAGTTTTGTTAATGTTTTTTTATTATTCTTTTTTATGTGGATGTTTGATTGCGCTAATGTTCATGGTCAAATTATGGAAGCTAATTAAATTGGCTCAATAGGATTTTTTCTTCTTCTGATTTTTCCTTTCTTTTTTAATTAAGTTTGTTCTTTCAAGGAAAAACACTTATAAAAAAATTTATTTTAAGCCCGAAAAATATGGACCGTTGGTCAAAATATCTCACAGCCCAGAATTTGCCACGTGTATTATCTGTTATTTTTTAAATTCAAATTTTTTTAACCGTTAGAAATACAATGGCCTAGAAATTTAGTAGTTGGAAATCCAAGGGCCCAAACAAAGCCATGTCGCCTCCACCCGTAATCAGTCGAGTACGCCTACAGCGGAGTCCCCATCTTTGTATTTGTGTTGGCTCAATCGCCAGAATTTGCGCGTATAACGCACACGCCTCGCCGAAAAAAAAAAGTTCACGTGGTTGACACCAGGCTAACGTCAGATCCACTCAATGAGTGGGCTAGATGATTTGAGCCCGTGTGTGGAGGTGAGACCCCTTGGAGCCTAGTTGATTGGGTAAGGCTGGAGGGGTTTTGGGGAGGTAAGGAAATTTGATTGCTTAATAGTCCAAGTTATTTTCTTGATGATATAAAATAGTGATACGAATATATGGTAAAAATTGTTGTAAGCCTAATTTACTAAACTATATTTAGGACTAGAGAGGGAGATGGCCGACTGCAAGAGAGATGCAATTCTGAGGTGTGTGTTGTATCACCCTATTGTGCCTTTATTTATAGTAGTAAGATAGGTTAAATCCTTACCCTGTTAGGATTACAACTCTAATAGGATATTAACTACTAAAAGGAATATTCCAAGATATCCCTATATACACTAGGATTTACACAATCACATTCCTAAACTAATAGGACTGCAACACTCCCCCTTGAGTGTGTAAATACTCAAACAAAACATCGCATCAGATCTTCAGCAGATGAGGTAGACCAATTGATGAAGTCGTCGACACAACAGGTGAATGCGAGTCTCAAATTTAAAAGAAAGTATGCATGGGTAGTAAAACTCACAAAACCTTGCTATGGTAAAACCTAAGGTAGGTAAAACCCCATAAACTAAGGAGAAAAGTGAGAAGTATGCATAATGTCTAAAACAAACATCAAACAAGACGAAAGTAGTGAACTCAACGGAGCCCATGATGGGTGCTTCATTAAAACCTCGTTAGGTAGCAAAAACCTAGTGGGAAAAATGCTCCTAATTGTAGGAAAAATAGTACATTAAGATTAGGCGAGTTTGCTTCTGGATACTCCCCCTGAGTTAGATATAACTTCCAAATAAAAAAACTTCAAGCAATTCAACTCAGATAATTTACGCATACTGATTCCTTGGATGAGCTTCTGAAAAGTAGACTTGGGCAATGACTTGGTGAAGAGATCGGCCAGGTTGTCCTGGGAACGAATTTGCTTGACTTCAATGTTCTGATGCTGTTGTTGCTGGTGAGAATAAAAAAACTTTGGCACTATGTGTTTGGTGTTGTCTCCCTTGATGTATCCCTTCTTTAACTGTTCGATACATGTTGCATTGTCTTCAAAAATCGTTGTAGGAAAGTCAATGACGGAGGTAAAACCACTAATGTTTCAAATATGTTCCATAACTGTTCTCAACCAAAAGCACTCACGCGATGCTTTATGCAGGGCGAGAATGTCAGCATGGTTTGAAGAAGTCACAATTAATGTTTGCTTGGTAGACCTCCAAGATATAACAGTGTCTCCAACGATAAAAACATAGCCCATTTGAGAACGTGCCATATGTGGGTCAGACAAATAACCAGCATCTGCCTAACCAATGAGGCATGAATCAAGCGGCTCCTCTCGAGGATTCATGGGTGTAGAACAAGCCCAAATCTGTCATACCCTTGAGGTACCGAAAAATGTTTTTAACACCATTCCAGTGTCTACATGTAGGCACATTGTTGTATCTAGCCAAAAGATTAACGACAAAAGAGATGTCGAGTCTAGTGCATTGAGCCAAATACAATAAAGCACCAATTGGACTTAGGTATGGAACTTCAGGCTCCAAAATCTCTTCCTCATCCTCCTTGGGACGGAAGGGATTTCGTTTAGCATTTAGAGTCCGAACGACCATATGAGTACTCAAAAGCTTTGCTTTATCCTCATTAAAATGTCACAACACATTTTGGGTGTAGTTCGATTGATGTACTAGGATTCCATCTGAACTATGCTCGATCTCCAGGCAGAGACAATATCGAGTTTTCCCAAGATCTTTCATCTCAAATTCCGATTTCAAGTGAACAGCAATTTCCTCAAGCTCTGCAGGAGTTCTGATAAGGTTCATGTCGTCGACATAAATTGCAACGATTGCAAATTCGGAATATGACTTCTTTATGAACACGCATGGACATAGTTCGTTGTTCACATAACCCTGACTTGTCAAATATTCACTCAGACGGTTATACCACATCGGCCGGATTGTTCAATTCGTAGAGTGATCTCCTCAATCTAATCGAGAGAGTGTTCCATGGTCTAAAACTATATGAACTAGTCAATGCAAGTCCTTCTGGAACTTTCATATAGATTTTCGTATCTGGATCCCTATAGAGATACGCGGTTATCACGTCCATAAGCTGCATATTTAGTTTTTAGGAAACTACCAAACTAATAAGGTATCGGAATGTTATAACGTTCATTATAAGGGAATATGTCTCCTCGTAATCAATCTTAGGGAGTTAAGAGAAGTCTTGCGCTACGAGACTTGCTTTTTATCGCATTATTTCATTTTTCTCATTACACTTCCTCATGAAAACCCACTTGTAGCCCACAAGCTTCACATGTGGTGGAGCAGGAGTTACAGGCCCAAACACCTTACGTTTCGCAAGAGAATTGAGTTAGACCTGGATTGCTTGTTTCCAGTTTAACCAATCTGTTCTACATCAACATTCATCAACGAAATGTGGTTCAATGTCATTGCTAAGCATGATGTCGGAAGCAACTGTATACGTGAATGCATCATTGACAATCATCTCATTTCGATTCCAAACCTCATCCAATACTACATAATGGACCGAAATCTCACGATTCTTAGGAGGCCGGTATGTCTCATCTAAGACATCACCGTAATCTAGAATGACCTCATGCGTTGGAACACTACTACAATATTAGCTTTAGGTAGCGAATGATGGTGGCAGATATTAGAAAAATCAAGTCGGATAAATGATATCCGACACATCATTTAATTAGTGGCGGATATTAGAAAAATCTTGTTGGTTATATCCGACATAAATTCATGGAAGATATTTAGTGGTGGATATCAAAAAAATCATGTCGGTTATAACCGACAGTATTTTTTAATCTTTTTTTTTAAAATATTTTTGACAGATTCTGACGGTTTTTAAGTTAATGGTGGCAGTTATAACAGACAGAAATTGACTATTTTATTATTTAAATTTCTAGCGGTTATTATTTTAGTATTCTGGCGGTTATAACCGATAGAAATAAAAAATTTATTATTTTAAAATGATATATTGATTAAAAATAAATAAATAAACACATATTTTAAATTTTTTTTTTTCACTCATGACCCTAAAGTCTAATGAACCCAATTCCCACGAGCCATAATTTTCTGAGAAAATAATAACAACATATCACAATCTGAAGCTTTATCATTTTTGTAATAAGAATTATGCTTCCTCACAGGCAAGCAACAAGATACAAAGAAATTCAAACAATTTTTTTCAATGCGTCACAAAGCACATTGTCTGGCACATAAACACACATGAACATCTGGTGTACTCTATCATGTCTGATTTTATTATTTTAAAATGTTATAATGATTAAAAATAAATAAATAAACACATGTTTTAAATATTTTTTTTCACTCATGGCCCTGTCGGATATAACCGACACGATCAAAGCAAAATTTTGGACGATTGCTAGAATAATCTCAGAATGTTTTGTTTTTTTTTTTTTTTTGTGATTTTTTACACATGTTATCTCGGAGTATATACAAACATATTTGACGGTTGGATCGTTGAAAAAGGTTTTGTAGAATGCATATTGCATCAAAACGATAGATTAAACAAACACTTGGAGTTAATGTTATACTTCCCCATCAAGTATAAAATAAGATTTTGTGGTATCCACTAGTGTAAATATTTTAAATTGAAGATCAAATTCATTCATTGCATTCTTATAGGGTCGAGGAGTGTAGCTGTAAAAAATCATTAAAATCGGAGCTAAAATAACCGTTAAATTGTGATTTTTACTTTATAACCGTCGAAAACTTTTGTTCCGTTACGTAATTTCTGAATGTTTGTTTTTTACGATTTTTTACATATGCACTCTTGGAGTGTGTACAAATAAGTTTGACGGTTGGATCGTTGAAAAAAGTTTCATAGAATGCATATGCGTCAAAACGGTAGATTAAACAAACACTTAGAGTTAATATTATACTTCCATTAAGTATAAAATTAGTGTAAATATTTTAAATTGAAGATCGAATTCGTTCAATGCATTCTTATAGGGTCGAGGAGTGTAGCTGTAAAAATATCAAAATCGGAGCTAAAATAACCGTTAAATTGTGATTTTTCGTTTATAACCGTCGAAAACTTTTATTTTGTTACCTAATGTCTGAATGTTTGTTTTTAGTGGTTTTTTACGTATTCGATCTTGGAGTGTGTACAAATAAGTTTGATGGTTGGATCGTTGAAAAACGTTTTGTAGAATGCGTATCGCATCAAAACGATAGATTAAACAAACACTTAGAGTTAATGTTATACTTCCCTATCAAGTATAAAATAAGATTTCATGGTATCCACCAGTGTAAATATTTTAAATTGAAGATTGAATTCGTTCATTGCATTCTTATAGGGTCGAGGAGTGTAGCTGTAAAAAAATCATCAAAACCGAAGCTAAAATAACCGTTAAATTGTGATTTTTCGTTTATAACCGTCGAAAACTTTTGTTCCGTTACCTAATCTCTGAATGTTTGTTTTTTGTGATTTTTTACGTATGCGATCTTGGAGTGTGTACAAATAAGTTTGACGGTTAGATCATTGAAACTGGTTTCGTAGAATGCATATCTCCGTTAAATTTGCCTAAATTTTGAAGTGGGAAAAGTAATTTGTGCTAATTTTTTATTTATGTTTTTCAAGTATTTCTTAGACAATATTTAGTTTATGTGATGACATTTTCATTGTACAATTATCTTTTTGTTTCTTTATTGCATATTTTACATGGGTTATTATCAATTAAACCAAACAATTATTTATTTAATTTTTAAAAGCGTATTCTATTTAAATACATATTATTTATTTATTTATTAAACAAAACAATTATTATTTTATTTTTTAAAATCGTAACAAAATTTTGGGGGGAAATTTAAAATTTTGGGAGGGAATTTTGCCGACATTTTTTTTTAAAATTTTATGTCGGTTTATATTTTAAAAAATGTTTCTGTCGGTTTAAACCGACAGTAATGAAAATTTTCCAAAATAAAACCCTTCATCTCTTCCTTGTGCCAGTGCCTTCTCCCTTCCCCATTCATTCCCTCATTGTTCTTCTTTCCACATTACTCCCCAATCTCTGTTATTCTCTGCAGACTTATAGTAGCCAGAGAGATGGGATTGAAGAAGGCCATTACCTCGTCATTAGAGGATGTAATAGAGAAAGCAGGGGGATGTGCTGTGGTGGACGGAGGCTGCTCCACCCAACTGGAGAGGCACGGCGCTGCCATCAACAACCCTCTCTGGAGCACCGTCTGCCTCATCAAACAACCCGACCTCATCAAACGAGTCTGTTTGTCTATTTTTTTTTTTCTCTCTCTCTCTCTCTCTCACTCCATTTTCTTCACTGTTTGATTGGATCTTTCTGTCTAATTGTTATGATGAATGTTGGGTTTGGGTTGAAATTTTCAAATTCCTCAGGTTCACTTGGACTACTTGGAAGGCGACGCTGATATTCTCATCACTTCTTCTTACTAGGTTGATTTCTTTTCCTAATACACATTACTATTACAAACCACTTGTTCTTCTTTTCCTTTTTTGGGGTTCTGCACATTTGAACAACTTGTTCTTTTTTTCGTTTAACAGAGCGGGGAATGATGAGTTTCCGTTATTACCACCATAGCTCAAGTGCACGTTCAGTCGTTCAAATTCTCAACCCCAATCTTCTGCAGCTCAACCTTAAGAGACTTCAAGTACTGAACAGCTTCATCCAGAACAGCGACGATGTTCATTTCATTCCCACCAGGTACAATCCCTCTCAGCACCCTCACCATCTTCTTCATTTTCTGGCATTTCATTTCATTGTTGCAGCTGCTGCTGTTACCAATGCCAGAACACATTTCAAGTGAAAAACGCATCCTTTCCTTTTTTTATTATTATTAATATATTTTCTGTCGGTTTTATTCGACAAGAATGCTCTTATTTATTCTTATTAATATATTCTCTGTCGGTCGGTTATATCCGACAGAAGTTTTGTCTGTTTTAGCTGACAGAAATGCTCTTATTTATTCATTATTAATATATTCTCTGTCGGTTATATTTGACAAAATTTCTGTCGGTTTTAGAGTATTTTCTGTCTGAAAATTCATTTCCTGACGCTGGCAATTCTGTCACTTATTATATCCGCCACTGCATCCATTTTTTGTCGGATTTTGCTTAAAATCCGATAGTAATATACATTTTTTGTCGGATTTTGGACCGCCAGTTATAGATAATTTTGTAGTAGTGGAACAGATGAGTAAACAATGGTCGGATTTAGACTAGGGTTACTAATTTGTGCCATTTTCCTCTTCCGGGGTTGTGAATCCTTTGAACCAATGTGTATGCTACGCTTCAGTTTCAGACTGAGGGTGCAGGGATCTAAATGAGACATAATGGGAGTAATCCACGATAATTCGTGGCGTTCTACATGAACTTTAGTGATCTTATCTCCCCCTAACGACAGGAAGACTTTCTCATCGAAGTGAAAATCCGTAAAACGTGCGGTAAAAAAATCTCCTATCAAGGGCTCTAAGTAGAAAATAATTGATGGTGAATCATAACCAACATAGATTCCCATTTTTCTCTGAGGACCCATTTTGGTACGTAGTGGTGGCGCTATTGGCACATAGACTGCACACCCAAACACACGTCAATGCGAGATATCAGGCTCGTATCCAGTAACCAATTGTAATGGTGAATGAGGTTAGGTAGCAGTCGGCCTCAGGCGGACCAACATAGCTGCGTGCAATATTGCATGGCCTTAGGCATATATCAGCAAGTTAATTCGCATAACCAAAGTTCGAGTTATTGTTTGAAGGCGCTTTATGAAAGCTTATGCCATGCTGTTTTGGGTGTGAACATGGGGTACATGATGTTCAACTTCAATCTCAACAGACATGCAATAATCGTCAAAAGTATGTGACGTAAACTCTCCAGCATTATCCAGTCGAATCGACTTGATCGGATAATCAGGGTGGTGAGCCTTAAGCTTAATAATTTGTGCTACGAGTTTTTGCAAATGCAGCATTACGTGTGGACAATAAGCAGACATGTGACCATCGCGTTGTTGCATCAACCAACACCATGAAGTTTTTAAATAGTCCGCATGTTGGTTGGATAGGTCCATAAATATCCCCTTGAATCTTCTGAAGAAACTTAAGAGGATTGTGAATAATCTTTGTAAGTGAGGGTTGAATGTTCAACTTCTTCAGAGAGCATGCTTTGCAAAGTAGATGGTCGTGATAAGATTTTAAGTGATGCCCATGTGATACTTTAAGGATACGGCACATCATATCTCGTCCGGGATGTCCCATTCGATTATGCCAAAGCAGGAGAGTGCTCTGGAACCCAGTCATAGGGCTGGCTACGTGATGGGTCTCCAAGGATCGAATGGTTGTTATGTACAACCCACTCGGGAGACATTCCAGCTTCTCGTCACAACCCCCTAACTGTAACACATATAAATCTGAGATGTATTCATAGTCTTGAATATTAATTTTGACCTGAGAACAACACCCTATACTAGCAATTGTACCCCCATTGGCAATCATCACGTCAAATTTCTTGAGTGAATTTATTCTCGAACCCATCTTCTTGGCCAAAGCAAGGTTAATGAAATTGTGTGAGCTGCCAGAGTAATAAGGAATCACTGCGGAACAATTTTTAATGGATCCTACGACTTTCATAGTTGGAATGTTATCAGGAGCAGAGACCCCATACACTGCACAAGCAGTAATGTGAGCATTCAACAATTCATCATCCTCTTCTACCATCGTATTAACATCAAGACTCTCTTCTGATCTATCAGAAAAATCAAGTAATAAAAGTTGCTGGTTTTGGCAAACATGTCCTTTAAACCATTTCACAGGGCAGTAATCACAAAGACGCTTTTTCCGGCGTTCCCTAATTTCCTCAAATGTCATATTCTTAACATTGTTCTGCTTAGGAAGATTAATAGAAGAATTGAGGTTACATGGATCTGTAAAACCTGGTGTAGCTTTACTGCCCACTGCATTATGCCAAGAAAAATTTGGAGTCTTCGAGAAGGATCGGGACTTAGAATCAGCAAGTTTGGCATCGAGTTGTAAAGCAATAGCTTGTGCCTCATAAACATCCAATGGCCGTAGAAGCTTAACATAGCATTGACGAAGCAATCTCGTGGGTTCGATTCGCCAAACGTCTGAACTCTGCGATGTAATCTCTAACTAACCCAGTCTGCCGCAATTGAATCAAAGCTTCAGAAAAGTCCTCAAACTCCGAAGGGCCGAACTCACGACAGAAAATCTTAACAAAATCCGACCAGTGGGGAAAGTTCTTGAGACAATTCTGCCATTGAAACCATTGAAGGGCTTCTCGATCAAAATGAAAAGATGCCAGTTGAACCTTTCGATCGTCTGCGACCGAGAAATAGTCGAAGAAATGTTCCTCCTTATACACCCAAGCTAAGGGATCATCACAGTCAACAAATCTTGGAAATTCAAGCTTAATCGGTGGTTGACGACACTGAATTTGATAATCTTGATGACGAAATCGAGGATCTTGACGCTAGAATTGCAGATTGGGATCAAGATTCCAATCGCTGAAGGTTTCTTCCAAATCCATGTGCATGCCCCCCAATTCCGATGGACCCACACTATTGGCACGATCGTGGCATTGCTCATCCATGGAAACAGAACGCGATTCAACCAACGAGAGACGAGTATCGATTGACGCCATGAATTTGGTCATTTGGGCTGCAAGGTTCTGAACGGATTCTTCGATTCTGGAGTTCGAAGCTTCAAGGGTGGTGACACGAGCATCCATCTTTGTGGCGCGAGTGGTTGTTGTCGCATACGCAAGGGAAATGTGGGATCTTAGAATTGGCTGATACCAATAATAGGAACCTTGTTCTAACCTTCAACGCATGACACACATAAGTCTGTTGTATTATTATTCACAATATACTTTTCTTCTCATAACCTGCCTTGCATACTTAGTCTGCTATATATATCCATTTCAGACTTGCAAGCTAAGTTTCCATCACAATAACCACCCAACCAACCATCTAATATAATGACAAATGTCAAACATCTAATAAGGGATCCCTGAACTAACAGATCATACACATACCATACTTAATTTGGCTATCCCTTCTTAGTATCCTAACACTCGTGAATACGCTTCTGGCCATATTCGTAAGAAGTCTTACAAAGAAATTCATAACCATTCTCTTCAATGGTTTCAAAATGATATTGATTATCTCGAATATCTCTAAAACTCAGCAATGTTCTGCTGGAACGTGGAGAATAGAGTGCCTCTTTAATGGTTAATTCAGTACCATTGGACAACATAATATGAGCTTTTTCGTAACCTTCTATCAGATTGGATGGCTTCCGAGGGTTGTCAGAGGTGCATTTTTAGGTACGAAGTTAGTAAAATAGTGTTTCTCACATAATATGGTGTGCGTGGTGTCACTATCAGCCAGACAACTAACTTCCCTACTAGTCATACCTAGAAATAAATTAATTGAATCAGTCACATGCATAAATAAAATTCCATTCATTCAATTAATCAATTTGAGAAATAGTATCCATAAAATAATTATTAATTCAAAACAAACCAATCCAAACAAATCATTCCAAAGATTTAGAAAAATTATCCAAAAATTAAACCATAAACCTAAATTTTAAGGGAGGGGTTCAGCCACTAGGGGTGTAAAAACACCCTAACATGTCTTAGAAAAATAAAACTTTATTCTTCCATGTGAGTGGATGCCTCCTGAAAATCTGAAACCTCCAAAGTTGTAGTAATATCTTCGAGATGTTCTACATGCACAAAGTTAGTTTCACGACGGGAATGATACCTGGAAATAGCCACGATGGGGTTTCCGTCAGTTGTGGCTGCTAGAATTAGTCGCATGCGCTTCAAGCGGAGCGTTTAAGCCAGTGGGTCAAGCTTAATAGTTGGTTCTGCTTTTCAGCGAAAAGTAAAACAAATATTAAATAAAAAAAAATTGGTGAACTTTTGTGCCCTATATTGTTGCTGCAGGACAATATTGGTGGCATTGAAGATCGAATATGTCTTCTCCAAGAGATCCTATTCGGTTAAGTCCTTTTTACAGAACTTAAGCAGTGATCAGATTCTACAAACTTCAGAGTTGTATTCATTCACAGATTTAAAGTCTTGGAAGAGTAAATGTTGCCAGTCATGTCTTGCTTCAGACAAGTAAATGTCTTTCTGGCGATTGAAGCGATCGGCCAGAGCGAGCCGAAGTGTGCATGGATCTTTCTCTATGAGGTACTCGGTCTGCAGTGCATCATAGATGTGTCTACGAATGAAGATCATAGCAATAGCTTTCTGAGCTTCGTCGACGGGTTCATCGTCGGTAGGTTCCTCGATAGTAGCTCTAAGACTTTGTGCAGTAAGATGGAGCTTCACGTCTTAAACCCATTTTAGGTGTTTTCATCCAGAGACTTCCAGAGCTGTGAAATCGAGCTTGTTCAAGTTCGACATGTCCCTAAAACAGAGGGTACAACAAAACGTGGTTAGTCGTATGGAAAGCTATAGACATATATCGTAGAACATGAGGGTTCTATACACATGTATTGGTTTAATTTAAGCATGGAAGCTAAGGGTTTTATGTGGTAAGTTTTGAATTAAAAATGCGGGTTTCAAAGGCGCTAAATTCGAAACTACAAGTTTGATTTAATTATGAACGTTCGATTCATATACAGGGGTACCTGCAAGAACAAAGAACACAATATATAATAAAAAATGTAGTGAATTTGTGGATTGCTTCAGGAACTCAAGTGTGAGTGCATTGGGACTACGAAAGATAGTTAACTGTTCAAAGAAATGAAATAATTTATTGAATCGTTAATTGCCAAAAAGTGAACTTCAAGTCAATATTTTTGGATTAATTATCAGATTAATAGACTGTTGGTCACTTTAATTAATTTAATAGATCATAACCATTCAGGTTTGATCGTAGAAGCAAAAATCATAATAACATTCGGGTTAAAATTATAGCCCAATCTTGGTGGGCTTGGGTGCTGTGTGCAGGGTAAGGCCCTAAAAGGGGTTTAATGGGCCACGGGTTGGCTGTGGAACAGCCCAATCATGGCTGCAGCCCATGGGTCGTGTGTCTAGGACAGGCCCAGCAACAAAGTTGTTGGTTTGTGTGCCACAAAAGGTACGTGTGCATAGACCCAACACGAAGCTGGCCTGGGATGGGTGCGCGCGAAGCCCATCGAGAGCTAGCTTCGTTGTGGGCATTCTAGGCAAGCCCATCCACATGGGCTGGCTTTAGTGATCGCTGGCCGAGACAGATAGCGAGCCCAGCAAGCAAAGCTTGCTGGCTTGATGGGCCGAGACAAGGACAGAGTCCAGCAAAGGCTTGCTGGCCTGCTAGAGTGGACTCAAGGCTTCAGGCCCTGCATAAACCAACCCAGGCCGAGGCCTGGTTGCAGTGCAGTGGCAGCAAGCCCACAAGGCTGATGCGAGAGGTCCATGACGTCGAAACGATGTTGTTCCTAGTTGTGGCGTGGAGCCACGACTCAACTGCGAAAAATCCCAGATTTTTTTTTGAATTCTAGGGTTAAAAACCCTAATTGCTTCTAAATTAATTTCGATGCATTGACTCACAAATTCCACATAGCATAATTGCGTATTGCATGAACAAATATATATATATATATATATATAAATATATATTTGAACACATATTTATATATATATATATATATATATTGACAAAATATTTGAACACATATGCAATATATATAATTGAAAGGAAAATATAAATATAAGAGGTTCATGCATCATGGGAATGTTTTCATGCTTCAAAGTCGTTTCAAATATCTTAATTTATTTTAAAAGAACCTGATTGGCAATAATTGAAAGCCCTTAATGTTGTAGAAGAAAGCCTCCCCCACGATCCTTCAGTTCCTTAGTTTCTGGCAATAGCGTGCTGATAACGTGTTGTATGCCTAATTTACTGAAATGTATTTAGGACTAGAGAGGGAGAGGGTCGGCGGCAAGAGAGAGGAGAAAGATGTAATTCTGAAGTGTGTGTTATATCATCCCATTATGTTTTTTTTTTTTTTTACAGTAGTAGGATATGTTAAATCTTTACCCTTTTAGGATTACAATTCTAATAGGATATTAACTACTAAAAAGAATATTTCAAGATATCTTATATACACTAGAATTTACACAATCACATTCCTAGACTGAAACAAAAATAACGTTATCGGATCTAAAATGATTGGCTTTTTAGTATTTTCCACTTTTAACAGTATCAGATTAGGTGCTAGACATGTGTCAACAAATCACACAAGTCACAGGCCTGGCAGAGGCTCCTTGGGCCCAGCAGACATGGACTTTACCGAGCTTGGGATCCAAATAAATCTCGTTTATTGGTGCTAGCCTAGCCAGCTCCAACTCAAGTGCACCCGGTTGACTGAACGATTTACGCATCTGCTCTCCATTTCTTCCTCAACAACGCCATACATACCAGACGAGTACGTCTTTAATTACCTTCGTTGTTTCTCAATAATTCATCGTTTTAGTTTCTGGGTATCCATAGTTTGTCAGGTTTGACAAATGGGTTCTGATTGTTTATCGTTTTCTCCTGCTTTGGTTCTTGGTTTCGTAGATTCTGTATATTTCGTACTTTGTATTAGAATTTCGTAGCTTTTAGAAATATGGATGCGGGAAAGTTGATTTATTTTTCTCTGATTCTTAAATTTCCATCACAATACGAGTTGGATTTGGTTAATCGTTAGGACTATTACAAAAATGTATAAGGAGTGAGTAAGGAGATATGGTTTCTGGAGCAGCGATAGTAGGGAGAAATGGTGGGAAGCTAGGAAGCAGGTTGGAAGTGATGACATTGACGAGTGAAATGATTGAGATCAGCTAAACTAAAACTAAAAGCAACTATATACGAGTTCTTTACAGGATTTCCCATTTGTGTTGAGTCCACAAATCAGAATATTGCGTAGCGGATTCGGTCAAATGTGATGAATGATTTCCTGGAAGGAAATCTAGATTGACTTCTTTGGAAATTGTGTCTTCGGTTTTGGTTTATGGTTCCAGACGGTTACTTGTTATCGGCAAGTTTGGACTCAAATTTGAATAAGTTTTAGATGGACTTGTTTGTCTCTCGTTGTGGCTGTTTTGAGTGCGTTAAAATGGGATGTGATGCACTCTGCTGTGATTAGTAATTAGTTCAAGTTTAACGGATTATAAGCCTACAAATATATTCACTATTTTTAGTCTAAGTTTATGGAGTTGCAGAAGATTGTTATTTGTAGATTATATAAACCCTGTGTTATCATCTGAACCTATTCTTTACCTTTGGGGTTTGTATTGCATTCACCGTCCATTATGATCTTTGGGGTTCAGTTGATGTCGAATTTATTGTTGCAATTGATCATATCTAATTTGTTCTGTTTGGTTTTTCATCTGTAGGTTATTCTCGACTCTAATCTCTTAGCATCGAAATGGGGAGTGTCAATGACAACAAGCTCAGATTTTGCATTGACAGAGGGGGAACCTTCACTGATGTCTATGCTGAGATCCCAGGTCAGCCTGATGGACGGGTTTTAAAACTTTTGTCTGTAGATCCATCAAACTACGACGATGCTCCTGTCGAAGGAATTCGGAGGATTCTTGAAGAGTTTACGGGGAAGAAAATTTCCCGTGCTTCAAAAATTCCCACTGATAAGATAGAGTGGATAAGAATGGGTACGACTGTAGCAACTAATGCACTTTTGGAAAGAAAAGGGGAAAGGATTGCTCTTTGTGTGACTCGGGGTTTTCGTGATTTGCTTCAGATTGGCAACCAGGCTCGTCCCAAGATATTTGACCTCACTGTATCAAAACCATCAAACCTTTATGAGGAGGTTGTTGAAGTTGATGAGAGAGTTGAGCTTGCTCGTGATAATGAAGGTTCTTCTTCACCATCATTAGTTAAAGGGGTTTCTGGTGAGATGGTTAGAGTTGTAAAGCCTATTGATGTAGAAACTTTGAAACCGTTACTCCAAGGTTTGTTGAAGAAGGGCATTAGCTGTTTGGCTGTTGTGTTAATGCATTCATATACTTACCCACAACATGAAGTAGCGGTTGCAAGCCTAGCGGAGAATTTGGGCTTCAGACATGTGTCCTTATCTTCAGCGTTGACACCCATGGTTCGAGCTGTTCCTCGGGGTCTAACAGCTAGTGTTGATGCATATTTGACGCCAGTAATTAAAGAGTATCTAACAGGGTTTATGTCAAAATTTGATGAAGGGGTGGAGAAGGTGAATGTTTTGTTTATGCAATCTGATGGTGGACTAGCACCAGAAAGTCGATTTTCAGGGCACAAAGCTGTTTTATCTGGTCCTGCTGGTGGGGTTGTGGGTTATTCACAAACACTTTTTGGGCTTGAAACTGAGAAACCTCTCATTGGGTTTGACATGGGTGGCACATCTACAGATGTAAGCCGTTATGCTGGGACTTATGAACAAGTCCTGGAAACCCAGATTGCAGGTACCATAATACAAGCACCTCAGCTTGACATAAGTACAGTAGCTGCTGGTGGTGGATCAAAGTTGAAGTTCCAATTTGGATCTTTCCGGGTAGGACCGGAATCAGTGGGTGCACATCCTGGTCCAGTATGTTACCGGAAAGGTGGGGAGTTGGCAGTTACAGATGCAAACTTAGTTCTCGGATATGTAATTCCTGATTATTTCCCACCAATATTTGGGCCCAATGAAGATGAGCCTCTAGATATCAAGGCAACAAGAGACAAGTTTGCGAACCTTGCAAGCCAAATAAATTCCTACCGGAAAAGCCAGGATCCATCTGCAAAGGACATGACAGTGGAGGACATTGCACTGGGATTTGTAAATGTTGCCAATGAGACTATGTGCCGTCCGATAAGGCAATTAACGGAGATGAAGGGCCATGAAACAAGGAACCATGCCCTTGCTTGCTTTGGAGGTGCTGGGCCTCAGCATGCCTGTGCAATTGCTAGATCATTGGGTATGAAAGAAGTACTTATACACAGATTTTGTGGAATCTTAAGTGCTTATGGGATGGGATTGGCAGATGTTGTAGAAGACGCACAGGAGCCGTACTCTGCAGTTTACAGTATTAAATCTGTTGAGGAAGCCTCTCACAGGGAAGCTAATTTATTGAATCAAGTAAAGAAGAAGCTGCACGATCAAGGTTTTAAAGATGAAAACATGACAACCGAGACGTATCTGAATTTGAGATATGAAGGTACGGACACCTCAATCATGGTTAAGAAACGAATTTCTGAAGATGGGAGAGGATGTAACTATGATATCGACTTTGTGGAACTATTCCAGCAGGAGTATGGTTTTAAATTACTGAATAGGAATATCCTAATATGTGATGTTAGGGTTCGTGGGGTAGGAGTCACTAATATATTGAAGCCCCAGCCTCTGGAATCTACCTCATGTTCTCCTAAAATTGAAGGTAATTACAAGGTTTATTTTGGGAGTGGGTGGCAGGAAACACCTCTATACAAGCTTGAGAAACTCGGGTATGGGCATATCATACCTGGCCCGGCAATAATCATGAATGGGAATAGTACCGTGATAGTAGAACCTAACTGTAAAGCTATAATAACCAAATATGGTAACATTAGAATTGAAATTGACTCTACTCCAAGCACCGTGAAAGTAGCGGACAAAGTTGCTAATGTTGTGCAGCTCTCAATCTTCAATCATAGATTTATGGGTATAGCCGAACAGATGGGAAGGACCCTGCAGAGAACTTCCATATCAACCAATATCAAGGAGCGGCTAGATTTCTCTTGTGCCCTCTTTGGACCTGATGGGGGACTAGTTGCCAATGCCCCTCATGTCCCTGTGCATTTAGGAGCAATGTCCAGTACTGTCCGGTGGCAGATCAATTACTGGGGTGACAACTTGAATGAAGGAGATGTTTTGGTCACCAATCATCCTTGTGCCGGAGGTAGTCATCTTCCTGATATAACTGTTATTACCCCTGTATTTGATAATGGAAGGCTGGTGTTTTTTGTGGCGAGTAGAGGGCATCATGCAGAGATTGGGGGTATTACTCCTGGAAGCATGCCACCTTTTTCCAAATCTATATGGGAAGAAGGGGCTGCCATAAAAGCCTTCAAGCTTGTGGAAAAGGGAATTTTTCAAGAAGAAGGAATCATTCAACTTCTTCGATTCCCCTGTTCTGATGAATTGGTTCAAAAGATCCCAGGCACTCGCAGGATTCAAGATAATCTGTCAGATCTTCAAGCTCAAGTAGCTGCGAACCAGAGGGGAATTATGCTTATCAAAGAGCTTATTGAGCAGTATGGTTTGGACACTGTTCAGGCTTACATGACCCATGTACAGCTAAATGCAGAAGAAGCAGTGAGAGAAATGCTTAAGTCTGTTGCTGCTAGAGTTTTATCTCAGTCGGCTAGTTCTGGAGATCAGAGTTCTGTTACTATTGAGGAAGAAGATTACATGGATGATGGATCCATTATTCATTTGAAACTTACAATTGATTCTGTTAAAGGGGAAGCAAATTTTGATTTCAGTGGAACCAGTCCGGAAGTATATGGGAATTGGAATGCTCCAGAAGCCGTAACTGCTGCAGCAGTTATATACTGTCTTCGCTGCTTGGTGGATGTTGACATTCCTCTAAATCAAGGTTGTTTGGCTCCTGTGAAAATCTATATTCCACCAGGCTCTTTCCTCTCTCCAAGTGATAAGGCTGCTGTCGTGGGTGGTAACGTTCTCACTTCTCAGAGAATAACTGACGTTGTGCTTACTGCATTCCAAGCTTGTGCTTGTTCACAGGGTTGTATGAATAATCTCACTTTTGGGGATAATACATTTGGTTATTATGAAACAATCGGAGGTGGGAGTGGAGCTGGTCCAACTTGGGATGGGACGAGTGGAGTGCAGTGTCATATGACCAATACCCGAATGACTGATCCAGAAATTTTCGAACAGAGATATCCTGTTCTTTTGCATAAATTTGGCCTGAGAGAGAACAGCGGCGGAGTTGGGTATCATAGAGGGGGTGATGGGCTTGTAAGGGAGATAGAGTTCAAGCGCCCAATTGTTGTGAGCATTCTTTCAGAGAGGCGTGTTCACGCACCAAGGGGGTTGAAAGGAGGGAAAGATGGGGCTCGGGGGGCTAACTTCCTAATCACAAAAGATAAGCGAAGGGTTTATCTTGGCGGGAAGAACACAGTTGATGTGCAATCAGGGGAAATTCTTCAGATTTTAACTCCTGGTGGTGGTGGATGGGGCTCTCCTCGTTGATGCCGAGTCTTGATATGTCTAGCATGTTTCTCTTTACATCACTATCTGGTAAGATTTTAGTATTTGTGGCCACCTTCATGTTTTCGAGTTGATATTTTGGTAAATTTGATTTCCAAATAAATCCGTCGTGTTTTCTATATGATCCGCTCATAAAAAATTTGAGAGAACATATCATAAATTTGATACTGCAGCTATTCCATTTGATGTTGTCAATGAAATAAAATTCAGTTACCATCCTTTTACTTTCATCTGCTAAACTTAGTTACTCTACTAATTCTTTTTGTCAAACCTTCCATTGTTTGGTGTTTTTTTATCCAACGATTTCTCGTCAATGAGAATTGGACTCAAAACCTCCTCCGGATTCGGTTCCTTTGCATTCATGCTACGGAGCTGCACACTCAGTTGCCTCTTTTGTTTCCCGGTGTCGTGGCCGCCATAATTGGAATGTAGTTGTGCCGAGTTTGCTCTTTAACGTTCTAGCAAGCGATGTAAATGTTTTTAATTCACATCCAACGAAACGTCCTATATAAAAGGCTCAGACCTCCTTCGTCGGAGTAAAGTTGAAATTTTATGTCACTAGACCAAATGTTCAACGATTCGTTTTGTCAAACTTTATTTAACAAAACAAACCTCTCAAGTTTGGAGGTAGTTGGCAAGTGTAGAAGGTCCTAGAAAGTCAACTAACATAACAAGACTGAAAGCATAAAATTTAGGACAGTCACTTCCTCTCTCTTCTAATATCGCCTTACATAAAATAAAAAGTAACGTAAAAAACGTAAAAATACAAAAAGAGCATTTTCGTCGTCGTCGTTATTTCTTTTTAACTCTGTTAAGGTAGGTGATTTGTACGTAAATAAAACAATTAATCAGTTTATAACAATGCCATGCAGTTACAACCCAGCCCCGCTTTCACCGCTCTGTTTTGAAACCTTCCCACCACCGGATATATCCTCCATAATTCCCATCCACCACTTTGTTGGATTCCGGCAACAACTCGGCTCGATCTAACAAAACAATCAACAAAGAGAGACAAGAACGATTACACAAAACTCTGAAAACATTGTCGGTCGCGCCGCAGAAGAAAGATCATCGTCTCTTTTTCTTTACCTTCGATGGAGGAAAAGAAAGGAGATGCTAGAGTCTCTGTCATCTCCGGTCTCTTCTTCGTCTGCATTATCGCCGGCGGAGTATTTCTTTTCCTTTACATGCTTCTACCCGAAGAAAAAACCCAACCATGGTACCCCTTTGCAGGAATGGTGCTTGTGGCTATTCCATGGGCATTTTGGATCATGACATGTCTCTACAGATGCTTTAGGCCCGCCGGGGCCATGCATACCGGGGACAGCGGTCGCTATGCCAAGGCAGGCAGCAGCCGGGCAGCCACCATCCCCACCACGAGCGGCGCATTGACAGCTGGCAATGCATCATCTGCGGACTCCCCTTTTCATTCACCTGATGGTGACCGAAGGGTACAGTTTGCCGGGGTTGTTGTAATGGGGAACGAAGATGAGGGTGGACGCGGAGGCCAGAACGGAAACGACAACCATCATCAAGCCATAGACATGGAACATCATGATACGATCAATGATTCAGTTGGTTCTACGGATAGTGAAATGCCGTTGAGATCAATGGTTTGATTTCTTTTTATAATGGTATGAATGTTGCCGAGTAGCGCTGTTCTGGTAGTCGATATATATCTCCGCCCCCCTGCGAATGGACTAGTCTCGTGGCAACTGCCATGGAATGGCAAGAATCATATGCAACTATGTATAACATCCTTCTCTTGCCACGGGAACGAAAGCTCGAGGACGATTAAGTATATGGGGAGGTGAGTATGGAGTTTATTCTTGGTGTGAGTGTGACCGTGTTAATGTTGTCTGAAGAAAGCAGGAAAATATTTTAGAGGTAAACTGGAACCATGTAAAGTCTTTCCCAACAATGATCATACGTGTAGTTTGATGGTAGAAAGTGAAGTAACTAAAGAGGAAAGGTTTTCTTTGTTGTAATTTGATTTTCTTAAGCTTATTAGCATAATGTAAGTTCAGATTGTCCAATTGCTCTTCTGTTTTTCGGGAACCTCGGTGTTCTAGTTGAGTTTTAACTTTCAAGAACACCAACTTCTTTCCTCATCTAACTCTCTCATTATGCATTTCAATGAATAGCACTCCATGTTTTGGATGCACCTTCTTCTTCTTCTTCAATTGGCAGTTAGAATCGTGAACGCTATTGATTCACCCCAATTTCCTCTCCATTTCTCTAGCGAAGCTGGTTTTCTCCTTCACCTTTATGCTCAATCTCCACAACCTGGTTCTCTTCACAAGCTGCAGCCATTCTCAATCTCTTTCCTCATCTTATAGCACTCTCTTTCAAGCTCCATCCTCCTTTATTGTCATTTTCTCCATTTCGGATTCTCATTTTTCCCTCACCAACATCCAACTTTGCTTCATTCTCCTCTGCAGCCTGCTTTGTTGATCTTTCGTCCGAACCCTGCACCTCCTGGATGATTCTAACCCACAGCTGCAACTGCCCTGCAAATAGCACCTGCACCACCACCCTCAGAGGTAACATTTCTTTTTTGGTAGCATGTTCACATGCTTCGGGCGACATTTCTTTAAATCCATACCTGCCACTTCCTCTCGTTCCATCTCTGTCAAGTGCCTGTGCTTATCTAAGTAGTTATGAACTGCCCTGTATAATCCATTCAAGGTTCTTTGTATTCCCAACGATGCTGCAATTGACATCTCTGCTAATTCATCAAATGTATCTATCTTACCTATGTCACTGGCAACTTCAGCAAAGAATTCTTCAAATGAGTTAAGCTACTGCAACTAGCCCGGATATATCTGAAGAAGTAAAACTTCCACAGAACACTTTCAGTATCCGCCTCAAACACCCAATCTCGTATTGCATTTCCTTGGAATAGTCTTGAGATGGTATCAAGAGGTCTTTGACTGTTGCCCGGTCCAGTTGTTTTCCGATTCTGATCTCTATCCCATTTCTACAGTCACAGCTCGCTTCCTAAAGAATAATGAAACGGAGGATAATGTGCATGGAAGTAGTCGAATGTCACGAGGCAACAGCCTCTCCACTGCTTCAAGTATTTCCCGTTGATAGTTCATCTTATCTTCCTCTCCACTGCTAGAGAAAATCCATTTCCTTGTATAGTCACAAAGGGATGCAGCCACGTACGGCGATGGAACTCCATGCTTATTCATTTGAAGGATGACAGGCTCATAGAGCCGGAGGGGACAGTGTTGTCAAGTCTTCCGATTGCCAATCAGCCTAAAGCCTTCTTCGTCATCATCCTCACTATCGTCATATCAAATTCTTCATTGGCTGTCCAATTAGGCTGGGATTAGCTAGTGCCTTTTGAATGACAGACTCTATACAGGCATCGATTAAACCGAGCTTCACGGACTGTTGGAGGAACATTTCTGTGGCTCGGAAAGCCTTGATAGTTTCATTCCAGCTCGGGAGGATTCTCTCTTGAAAATAAGAAAGTGCCTTACTTAACAGATTATTTTTGCTGTGGTTTTCAGTCTTTTCCAGGTAGTGAGATACACAAATGAGAGGTACAACATTCTCAGTGGACATCTGAATTTCAAAGCCGTGGTAGAATCTGGCAACAAGCTCAAGAGGGTCTGCGATTTCCGTTTGAGTAAGGCAGCAACTTTGGCTGATTTTTCAGCCAGAAGAACCTGCAAACTGTAGCTTTGATAAAACCGTATGTCCTTTTTGAACCAGCCATACAGAACAAAAGCATACATGATTAGATTGGGTTGTTTCAAATGCCAGTGTATATATGCATACTGTAAATTCAAATACTCCGCAATGTTTTGTGATTGAGGAAGGAAATATGGTTTCATATTACCCTTCTAGTAAAATTGGAAAAATATATAGAAGGTTAGCATGACCAATGCGCGAGAACGAGATATTTAGAACCGCTCACTCATTTTCACAATTTTTTTTTTATTTTGAGAAAACAATACGATATTCATTGATGAAATTGAAAACACACAAAACTTGGGAGTAGAGTGCAAAAATGAACTAAAACCTTGCTGATGATTTCCAAATTTTTTTATTGAACATTCATTCTTTTTCAAACTTTAATCATGGCGCTTTCACTAAAGGCCATGTCAGCATATTTAATTTAATTTTCATGTAATTATTGTGTTTTTTTTTAAACCAAAATGCCATATATTGATTTTCAAACTTGTCTTTTTAGTTGTAGGTTTTATTTTTGTTTCCTTATTTGCTGGGATATTTTTAGTTACAAATTATTGGTGATTAATTTAGTCAACAAAATTCTCTGTTTTTTTAAATCAAAATTATCTCTCTTTGTTTCCTTTTTTGGTCAAACTAGTAAAAATGTTTGCGCGTTACTGCGGGACTTAAATGCACCAACTTTAACCACATAAATAAGACATATTTAATCTGGAAAAAAAACATAATCATGAACGAACAAAAGGGATATATGAGTGAACGGTGTCGGTAAAATAAGCAGTTCGACTTTTACATACATTCAACCAAGTTGATTACAAAATATACAGTTGCAAAAAATGCTCTGTTTCCCTGAGAAACAGAAGCAACATGCATTTAACACTTATATTGCACTTCAAGTTAAGATGGCAAAATATATGTTCTGCAGAGCAGACATGTGTTTTAACAGCTAAACAAAAAAGAAAAAAAAAGTGTGTTGTTCTTGTTTCAGTAGCTAATCTTTCAAGCATTAATGTTCAAAGCAAAAAAAATGCAGGATGCATGTTCCATAAGTTACAAAAGAAACAAAAGGAAGATGCAGTCCACACACATTTTGGCCCTGTAGTTAAGGTGGCAAAATACATGTCCTCCAGGCCAGGCACCTCTTTAAGCAGTTAACTAAAAACAAAAAAAATTGTTTCGTTGTCGTTTCAACAAGTAAGTTTTCAAGCACACATGTTCAAAGGCAAAAACATGGCGAATGGCTTTGTAGCAGCTGATAACGGAGACTGGGGTCATTCATTTTTTTTTTCTGTAGGCGGACATCTTCAGCACTATAGCAAAAGACATAAATCATAGTTTAGCAAACACTGGTATGATAGATGTTAGGCGTGCATGCGAAAAACAAATTGTAATTTACCTATCTTTGATTTTTTTGGCTTGAGACTTTGTTTTGAGTGCGGCTATCAGCTCTTGTCCGTGGGCTCAATCTTAGGGACAACCAAATTGTGGAATTCTCTAGCAATTCTAGCATAATTGGTTGTCTATGAATGAAGGTACAATTTATAAGGTCAAAGAGAATCGTGATAGGCATCGAAAAGCGTGTGAAAGAGCGGTGCGAAAAGATTGGCTAACAGTTTTTTATAAGCGGCAAAACACATATGTATACCCAAGATAAGCAAGCATATTCATTAAGATTTACACATGGGACGATAATTGAGAGGAAAACTTTACCTGTCAGATTTGTCTACTTGATCAAGGAACAACGCTCTCTTTGAAGTCTTGGCAGGTGCAACTGATTGAGGCTATTGATCTAGTTGCTGGGAAGGTGTCAATGGGGCGGGGGTCGCTTCACTAATAATTTGTTTTCCTGTGGGGGCAGCTGGCGTTTATGGATCGATTGAGGCAATCACTGGGTTCGAGGGCAGCTAATCTTGAAGTGGTCTATAAATGATGAAGTCCGTCTTTCGGAAGTCACTGTTTTGATTCCCAAAAAAGAGCTGAAATCTTTTTGCCTCACAGACCAATTTTTTCAGAGTCGGCAGCACCACAAAGGGATCCTCAACTCCGTCATCTATCACCAAAGTGTGGCAAGAAACACGAAGTATCTTTTCGGTGTGCCTTCCTATCATGAGGAAGTTGTGCTGATTCGTGCTACCTTCCATAATAAGATTTATTTTGAACCTATGCAAGGGTTGGATATTTTTATGTCAGGCAACCATTACTGCTAATATCAATCCGAAACACAAGATTGCCAAAAACATCTCAATCAAAAATTTAGACAGAAAACCAATCTCCCTACAGACATCACAACAAATGAAAACAAAGTTTACCCAAATGAAAACGGTTTCACAAATCTCACATCTCTCATTCTTTCCATATGGGATGCACACTGAATGCAAAACCATGGCAGAACTCGTGCTTAAATCAAATATATAGACAATCAAATAAACCTCTGGATTTCAGCACAGCTTAAAAAATTAGACAAACATAGATTCCAATTTCATCTTTTTCTACACATTTTTTTTCTTGCAACATTGTCGGGTACCAAACACCACCAAAACTGCCCTCATCGACACACAAATATGCATAGTGACAGTGTGTGGGGCATATATAAAGCTGCAAAAATTGATTCAATCTACTACTCTTAAGGACACTCAAGCAATCGCAATAAAATCCATAATCACTCAAGCAATCAAATTCAATATTTCTCAACAAATTAAATGCAAATAAAATACAAAAAATTATAAAAAGCAAATGAAAGTAATAAAGTTGTAAAATTGAGCAGAAGAAGTTCAAGATCCGATTGAAATACGTAGTAAGAGTATACCTTTTCAAATTGAAGGGATCCATTGGATCCCAAACTAATAAACAATTATAAATAGTTGAATAAGGAATCCCTAAAATCTGCAGCAACCAACAACCAAATACACTCACATTAAACTCCATTAACATGACTTTGGAAACACCAAATGCCCCTTTGGAAATCCTTGAATTGAATGTTTAACAACTCGTTTAGAAAGCCTTGAATTGAATGTTTAACAACTCAATGCACCACTGTGGATAACGCAGCACACAACGAATTATTTAAACAGTTTCAACCACAAATGTAAGGAGTGAGAACAGTGAAACACATATATGATGTACACTTTCCTCCCGTTGTTTACAAAAAATGCACTACATTAATAAATATCCATGAGTGATAAGGGTTCGATGGCCCAACCCCTTTATAACCATCAAAGACACTCACTTTCCAAATGGGATGCACTACAAAAAATGCAATCGAATTCAATTTTTGCGTTAATTTCACATGCAATGATGAGGTTCTGATGGTCCGACATCTACAGCAAGTCCAACAATTGGAACTCCAAATACAAAGATGCTTTCTTTACAAAAACAACTTCTAATAAAAATCCATGAGTGTTCCAAAACTTTTATCAACCAAACACACTTCCATCCATATATATATATATATATCAGAGTGAATTCAAGAGGTTGTAGATTGAGTCATGAAGTATAAAGATAAACTGAAAGACATTCTTCAGTATAGCAAAATTAACGATTGATAAACACAAAAAAGGCAGTTTCATAACACATGCACACCAATCTCTCTATTAAGTGCAAAGACATACGTAGCGCAAGTTTTGTCATGCATTAAATCTTGTTGTTGCACAAAAGATTATAGGTATAAAAACATCATCAATCATCAATTTTATAATTGCAAGAAATTAAAAAATGACTAAGCAACTTAATATAACAGTTAGATGTAAAACATGGGCAAAAGAAAATTACCATGGTTCGAGTAAACTGTTTAACAAACCATGTTCATTGCACTCAAACGTCCATACGTTTTCATGACAGCTTCATGGCAGGACGGGCACGACTTGTACCACTAACCACTAGTCAAATCGAATCCAACGACAGTCGCTTGGCATGCGAAACTTGCATTCTATTATGGAATCACAAGGTTTTTAAATAATGAAAGACATTTAACCATCAGCTTGTAAACATGGAATATAAATGAATAAAGAAACAAAGCAAGAGATAGCCAAGGAAGATGCACCACTAAAATTCTATTATTAAAAAATGCGATTTTTGTTAACAGGCTGGTGATAAGAAACTAACCTTGTGTAACGCAGGATCAAGCAGAAGCAACTCATCAATCGTTTTGGACTCATAATTAGGACCGACAGCACGGCCCGTATACATCTTAGCTGAGGTGGGCAGGATTCGAATAGGTGATCTTAGATGCTCAAACCTGTTTCGTGTATGTTTAGGCTGAGAAAGATCAACCGAAGAAATATAAACGCCAAAGTTATTAAAGAAGGGTTGTCGATTTACTTTTGTTTGTATTGAGAGAACTGTGGAATGTCCGGATTGAAAGCACAAATGGTCGATCTCGTGCTTCCTAGAACAGGGTTTCCTATAGATAAAACATAACAATCAACAAACTGAAGCTTTAAGCTGCTAAATAAAGCACGTTGGGGTATAACCTTGGTATTGTTTTACTTTGAGGCTTGTTAAAGCAACGAATACAGGTGGTAAAAGTGATTGTATTCCGCTATCCTCAAAACTTGTTGCAGCTTCTCCATATAAAGTGATCCTAACTGTTTAGCCCCCTGTAAGTTAAAAAAAAAGGATGTTTTTTTATACGTCAGAAATACGGCCCCACATGTGTAAATCGTAATCAGAACTTAACGCAAACAGGAATGACCTGATATTTTGCAGGTTAAGATTTCTCTTCTTCGCAATTCTTGTGTTTTGGACAGTGACCTCTTCAGTCGGCTGCACAGCTGTTAAGCAACAAAATACATCTGTCAAGGATATTCATTGGTGGAAATAATTACACATCGAAGCCAACAAAAAAATTATAATGATGATTTCATATTTTAGTGCAGCACTTAAAACTAAATTTGTTACCTGTAAGCTCAGCATCGTTGTTGATTCTCTTATGAAGTTGATCAAGGTCAATCAAATTGAACCACTGCTTTGGGATCTCCTGGTTTGTTTTGTCAATGGGAACGATTGCGATTTTCCTATTCAATTCAACCGCGGCAAGATGAGTGATAACTTTGCTCGATGTCATGTTGTGAACAACGCGAAATTTGCTGATCTCGTATGCATCACCGACTCTCAGATGATCCCAAAAAGATTGTTAACCAACCACTTACTATATAACCCTCACATAAATTCCTTGGCAAAGTACCTTAGCCATTTCAAGCCTTTAAATTCCCAGAACTTCCCAGAATTTTCAGAGCATTTAGATTTCCCAAAAACTTCTCTCACTCCTAAGTTCTTGCCCCTTAATTCCAACTTCCTTCTTTTCTTCTTTTCAAAATCCCCAATGGTACCCAAAGTAGCTCGAACTCAATATCCCTACAAGATTGGTGAGGGGTTTCCACCATGTACCATTTACTCAATGGCCTTCTAGTCATTGGGCAGGCCTGCACACTTAACTCTTCTTCGAGGAGGGATGAGTGCACTCATTGGGACATGCATGGACATCTCAGGTCCCAATTGTCATTGAAAATAACATGCCCAAGGAGAAATGGTTCACCCCAAACCTATTTTTGGCTAAATCGGGCATTTCATCTTCCAAATGGTCGAACCACCGTCGTGGGTTTCCTATGATGAAGCATGAGGCATGGACACAATGGGTCAACGAGCTCGAGCCTACCTTTAAGCAGCAGTGGATGAATAACGGAATTTATGAGCTAATAATGCTCTCTGAGACCACGGTTATTGCTAAGCTAGAGCTTCTCACAACCCCTCTTCTCTTTTGGAACTCGGGCACTAATACCTTTGACTTTAGGATGGGCCCTATGTCCCCGACCATCCTGGATATGGCGCAAGTCTTTGGGATGAGGCCTCCGGGCAAAATCATAGATGTTACCCACGATTGGGTTCCTCCCTCTCGCCCAACTGCTGAAAGCTTGGGCAGCTCTGCCCCCTTTCTCAAAATGGAGTATAATTCCTCAACCTTCAAGAGCTACGGGACCTCATTCACAAGTTTTATCCCATTTGCCAAGAATGAATTTGGCTCATCTTCTTCCAACACCAACAGAGATCATGAACACATGTATTTCCTCCTCTACTGGCTCAACAAACACGTCTTGCCTAATAAATCTAAATAAGTGAAAGTGGAATGGATTCCTCTAGTATAAGCACTTCACAATTTTGACGATGCAGCCACGGGCCCTTTCCTTCCTGTTCATCTCTATCATCTCCTGTATGAGATTACCAAGGGTGAACCATTCGAAACCAACCTTAATGGTCCAACTTGGATAATTCAGCTTTGGCTTCAATGGTATTTCCCCGAGTTTCGGGCTCCTAACCTTGAATTTCCAGAATGAGTGTCCCCTGCCCGAATACTCGCTAAGGCCTCTCCTACCAATCATTCCACCTTCTGTTGCTTATTCTTCTTCAAAGTCTGTAGGACTCAGGCAGACTTGGAATGAAGTGCTTCAATACTTAGGAGATATACATGGTTCAGTGACCAAGCTTTCCAGGACGTTTTTAGTGAAGATGTTAATCCCTTCTATGGAGAAAGATTTATCAACTGCATCCAGTCGAGGGACCTGGCTTGGGGTGTGAGGAGCGACCACTACGAGCGAGGGCTAGAAGTTTATCATCCAAACTTTTGTAGCAGGAAGCTGAGCTTTAGGCAAGCCATTCCAATCCCTTTCTTTGACTATATTCAATGTGGCACCTCATACCGTCTCCACTCTCCACCAGAAGCCACTTTCCGAGCTGCCCGACGTAGCCTTGAGGTCACAAGCAAGGTTGCCAGAAAACCTATGGCCCTTAATTTCGAATGTACTTCAAGTTTCGCTTTTTGGTAGGAAGTAAGGTGGACTAAGAAGTATGAAGGAGACATCAAGGAATCGCATGACCGTCTCTTCAAGAAACTCACAATCAAATCTTATCCAAAGCCGAAAGAACTTGAAGATTAGAAGGAGTTGATTCATCGGAAGAACCAGCTACTTTTGATAGGTATCATTTATTTCCTTAACTTTGAATTTTATGAAGCTTCATGAATCTGCCTTCCTCTAATACTTTCCTTGGTTTCTTCATACTTGCAGCCCAAGGCAACCCCGCAGAGATGGAAGTCGGGCATGATGAGGATGTTGCAGATGTCTTTGTGATTCAAGAAGTTGCGGCTGAAGCCGAGATACAAGGTGCTAGAAAAGGCGGGGATGTCTCTGAGCTGCTTGGGGAGTCGAATGGCAAAGCAGAGATTGTAGCAGAGCCTTGGGCTACACATCGAACTCGGGCAACAATAGTAGAAACTTCTGAGTCTGAGCACGAAGAGCGACCTCGAGCTCAACTCTTCACCCCTGGTCCGCGGACGGCCTCAACAAAGAAGATAACAAGGGCATAGACTGCCAAATCTTCCAAGCCTTCTGTTTCTGTGGCTGATGCGGGCGTCGGTAGGAAGAAACGGAAAGCTTCTAGTAAGTGAATTTTGTTTCAACCTTCCCTTCTTATTTGCATTTTGTGTTTAAGAACTAACAACTTCATTTCTCTTGAATTTAGGGCCCCAAACAACCAAGAAGCCTACTATTGCTTCAAAGGATGATCCATTGGGGGCTGAAATGTATAAGAAAACCAAGGATCTGCAAGATTCGACACTTAGACAACTGGAGGTATTGTTTGTATCTATAAGTTATTTCTTGTAATTTCCCATTCTCTTCTTTTCTCCCTTCTTCTTAACTTTCTGACCGATTGTCTGAACTAGGCCATAAGGGAAGAAATGATCTCTCCGCCCAAGGCCTCTTCACATTCAGCCCGAATGGTACAAACTTCCTCTCCACAGGCTAAGCCTTCAAAGGTATATCTCTTCTCCATACTTTATACTTGCATATTTACCAATCTCAGAGCTTTAACACTTGTACTTTACTTTTGTAAGTTAAGGTCGGGGAACCTATGTCTTCGATCGGGCACTCAACTCCCAAATTTTCCACTCATGTTCATGCATGAAAGGTAGGGCTTGGACCTGAAAAGAAGATGAAGCTCTTTGCAAGGCTTATAGATGGGTGTCAGAAGATAGTGTGAGGGGGAATTGTCAAACAAATGACGGTGTTTGGACTCGTGTGTCCAAAAAATACTTAGAGTTCTATGAAGGCACCACTCCAGTGAATATTCGAAACCACAAGAGTTGTTCTTCAAGATGGAAGAAACATCTTCAGCCAAGTTTGAACAAATGGCATCAATCATTGTTAGCAGCCGCAAGTAGACATGAAAGCGGCGCTAATTACTACGACGAAGTAAGTGTTTTCACAATTTATTTTAAATATTTAATTATATTACATTTAATTTCATAAATTAATTTCCTTTAATTTTTTTCTAGGTACGCCAAGCGGAGGAATTATATATGGAGAGCAGCTCGAAACCCTTTCAGTTTCACAGTTGTTGGGAAATTTGTAAAGGGTGGGTGTTATTTGAAGATCCACCACAGACAGCTCCTACGCCGGTGTTCGGAACTACATCCTCAATTGCAGATATGAATGAAGATGGATCTCCAACCATTCAACAAACAAGGGTAGAAAATCTGTCTTCGGGTGAAGGTTCCATACCTAGGGCTATGGGACGAAACAAGCCACGAAGGTTGAAGGAAAATGGCAAGGCAAATGATGATTACGCCACTCAACATGAAGTGGTGGCCTCATTGCGATTATTGGCAGAGAAAAATGCCCATGAGGTGGAAGAAAGGAAATGTAGGCATGAAGAACGGGCCAAACAAATACAAGAAGAGATGGATGATAAGAATATGGAAAGGAACACTTCGAATTACACTCCAATGAGTAAGGCCTATTTTGATAGGAAAAAAAAAAGAAATTATGAGCCGACGGCGGTTGTTTACCTCTGACTATACACCTACGATGGCAGATGATGAAGATGATGTTTATTATATATATTAAATTTAAGTTATTGTAGTTTTTAAATTTAAGTTAATGTTGTTTTCAAATTTAATTTGTAATTTTTAAATTTAATTTGTCGTTTTTAAATTGTAGTTGTAGTTTTTAAATATAAGTTGTAGTTTTTAAATTTAAGTTGTTGTTGTAGTTTTTAAATTTAAATAATAAATTATGTTTGGCCCTATGGCCCTCGGTTGGAGACGGTTTTTTGTGACATGGCTAAAACGAGCCATCTGGCCCTTTGGCCTTCGGTTGGAGACGGAGGCAAATAAGGCCATGTATTGTTCATTAAAATATTAATATCTTGGAGGATCTTGGAGGGCCAGAGGGCTAAAACGAGCCCTCTGGCCAGCCATCGGTTGGAGATGGCCTAAGATCCTTATGGTCTTAGAGGCGACCAGCCCGCGAGCTTCTCAGGGTGTAGTTCAGGCTAGCTCGTCCGCTCATTCTCAGGGTCCTACTAAGGTATGGAGGTTTTTATTCTTCTGTTTTCCTTTCCTACACGAGTTAGTCTGTTTGACACTTATCTTCCTCAATTTCATAGGTCTCTGGTGAAGGCTCGGGCACCATTTCTCATCTTCCTGCTAGCAAAGGTAGTCTTCCTCAACAATCCAATATCACAACTTCTCCTTCCAAGGCCTCGTGCTCCATTCAGGTATATTGACTTCTCTCATCTTTCCTTTCTTTATTCTGAATTGTAGTCCTTCTTCTAACTTTATTTTTCTTGGTTTGCCATAGGGTTATGGAAAAGACTCGGGCAACTTTCCACTTCTTTTAGTGCGTAAGACAGAGCTTCCCCAACCTCTTCCAGCTTCTGGGGTCACAGGGACTCATATCCCTAAGCCTAAGAAGAAGGTCAAAGTTTCTGCTGCTTCCATTCATGTTCCCGCTCCTAAGATTCTTCCTCTTCTGCTAACTGAGGCTGCCCTTTCTTCTATTGCTGAAGGTGTTGGAGATATACCCCTACCTCCGTCATCCTCTGCTTTAGCAACGTATTTGCCCGACCTGGTTAAGAAGTTCGGGCAGATCAAGACCAAGGTGCAATCTTCTTCACCTTTATTCGAGTCTCATCTTCTTCAAAATGCTCGTCGAATCTTCAAGGATTGGATTAAGAGAGACTTCACTGCTTCTTTTAGTCTCAATATTTTCCATGACGCTGAGAAGGTTCTCAATGAGCTCTACAAAGGCTTAATATGAGTCCTTTCTTAGCTTATTTGAGAATCTGCGAGCACTAAGGGAACAACACCAAAAAGCAAAGCGGGCATCCAATAGAGTGAAGTGTTTTCAAGAAAAACACACGAAAACCTCAGCCACTTTTCAACAGTTAGTGGAAAAATGATCAGTGATGGAGGATAGGATTGCAGTGGTTGATTCTGAAATCCAAAAGTTGGAAGAGCAGCTGACTTCACTCAAGGCCAAGAAGATGATTCTAACTAATCATATTTTCAAGAAGGTAAAGGAGGAGAAAATTTCTCAAGAAATGGAGGACTCGAAGAACCAACTTACAAATAGCAATATGTATCTAGGAGAACCAGATAGAATTTTCACTATTATGCAGACTTACTTCTCTAGAATAGTTGCCTTGGCCGGGGATACAAAGTTGTTAGATTAGGATTCTTGTAATCTTTTTACGAAATGTAATGAATCATTTCTTCATCTTTTACTTGTATCATTCCTTGCTTTACATTGAAGTTGTACTGCGCCATCTAACTTTACTTCTTTTTGAAGTCACTAACTCTTTTCAACATAACAATTTCTAACATCCCAAAAAGTTGGATGATATTTCTTCAAAAACTTACATTAATTGGATGTCTTTGCAAGTTTTCCTCCAAATCTATCAAGTAATATCCTCCCATATCCAATGCCTGGTGAATCATAAAAGGACCTTCCTAAGTAGGACTCAATTTCCCAGAACCTTTTAACTTGAGCACCCAAAGGTAGAATTACTTTCCATACTAACTCTCATTCCTTGAAGGTCTTTAATTTTACTTTTTTGTTGTATGCTCGGGTAACAGCTCTCCATTTCCTGTTTTCTCTCTCGTCCATACACCAACAGTCTTTTGATTAAGGACCTGACTGCAACTACTTGGTTCTTTCTTCTTTGTTCTAACATCACTGGTGTTGGGGAGTTAGGACAATATGGGGCCTATCTCATTCCTCCTTGGTGAGGAATAATCCTTGTTCCAGAAGCTTTTGGGCCGTCACCTTAGTCGGGCAGCTGTTCTCATCAGCTTCTAAGCACTGGAGGATCCCAATACTAGGATTATAAAAGCCGGCTTCTGCAACATTAACTGTGGGGAGGAATGGCCGTGACTCGACCTCCACCATTTCCCAAAATCCTGGCCTCATGGCCTCTTCCTCGTGATAAACTGCTACTTGTTGATGCAGAGTGGAAGGCACAAAGAGACTCTGATGAATTCAATCCCGGCCTAGTAGAGCTCCATAAGTGGAAGTGTTGTCCACCACGAAAAAGGCTAGCATGATTTACTTGGAGCCCAAGTCAAACTCCAGGGTTAATATTCCATGAGTTCTAGTGATGGCTCCAGAGAAATTGGAAACCGTTAAATCCATAGGAATGAGATCATCCTCACTTCTACACATCCATTTCATTTGCTTATACGATAACACATTGACCGCAACTCTTCCACCAATCAAAACCCTCTTGAAGGGCACTCCCTCCAGATGAGCAATTACATAAATAGGCTTGAGATGGTTGGCTAGGGTCAAACTTAGGCGACTGAAGACCATTATGTCTAAGTATATTCTCTCGGGCTCTTTCTTTGTGAGTTCCGGCAATCCTATTCTGCCCGACTCTTCTTTTACCGCTTCTTCAACACTAACATGTGCCATCATGGGTTCTGTTACCAAGTAATCACCCTCCATTGTGGCAGGTTAATCATGTTTGGGACAAAACATGGCAGATAAAACATATGTCATGTTTACGTGGAAGTTGCTAAGTCCAGGTAAGTCCTCCTTCTTGCTCCCAATGTGGTCCATGAATTCATCTAACCAAGC